>OZ023155.1:7937851-8537851 GCA_963678695.2 Diplodus puntazzo | reverse complement strand
ATGAGGACACTGATGTGTTTTTGGAGCATCAAAGCACATACAATCACAGCGTGCTTCAAAGCCATCGACCAAAATCTTCAAAATCAGGTCGCAGATATGCGTCTCCATAATGTCGCAAAACAGCTAAGCACTGAAGTTCCAAGCAAACCGAACTCAAACAGCAGTAATCTGCACATTTCTGGGAACAGACACGGTGCCGTAGTGAGTGTTTATGGCATTGGCAGCACAGCGTATGTCACTGAGACAAATGAGCTTCAGTGGCAATATTCCAATATTGAGGGAATGTGGCAAAAAGTGAGGCTCATTTGTGACACAAAAGAATAAGATAAATGGAGCATAGATAATGACAATACTTAGAAGAGTCAGTTCATTGTGGACTTTTCATTGTTTTTGATGAAATTTAGAAACATGCAGAGTATTATCGGACTCATCCTTGAAAGAAACACAATGCAGTCGTCTGCAACAAGCCTAAGAGGCAGCGGTGCCATCTCTACTCAACTAAGAGTCTTATGGTAGGTCTTGCTTTGCCCCCCACGCAGCCACAGAGTGAGTAAATGGTCATCATGATCAATATCTATTTCCTGTGGTGTCAGGTTTCAGAATAATGTCCATATTGAACCAATGTTTCAGCAGACTCCCACCACACTTTTTCTCTCCCAGCCACGCACCGTTTCCGTTGCTGAAGGAGAGAAAATCCCTACAAATCAGATTAAACAAATGATTTTCAGAGAAGCCATTGATCATCCATCTTGCTCCACTGGCCTAACTGGGAGATCCTAACAGCACAGACTGGGCATCTGAGAAGGGAATGTGCCTCTAATTTGGTTTGCAATTCCTGTTTATCCTGCGCAGATCAGCAGTGTTAACTCAATCGGTGGAAACTCTTGATCTCGCTACTCTGAGCCTGGAGACAATCCACCGTAAAACAAAAACTCAAGTTTTATGCCTGAGAAAGAAGGTTTTTTGATTTGTGAGCACAGCTCTCTAGAAACCAGAAACTGTAACCTGTGATCTCAGTAAAACCAGCTTACCTCCCTGACATTTCAGTGGAAACAAATTTTATGAAATTTACTGTAGGTCAGGTCACCGTTTTGCATAGACAAGCGCCGTAAATCAAGAAAGGGGTTCATGATGTGGCTGTTTTTTTTTTGGCGATCTTGTTTCCAACTGTGGGAAAGAGTTCAAGATTGACAACCCAAGATCAAAGAAACACAGACCATATAGCCTATATATTGTGTAAAGATGGATTTTCCCCTTTGAAGGACAGAAGTCATCAATAGAAAAGCGTCCTGATCGCTCTACTTACTGCGCTGGTTAGTGGAGCGCTCCGTTACTCCCTCTCTCCACTGGGAATATTTGTAACACTAACAACCAGCTCATGTAAAATACATTTCTAGATCAGTAAACTGAGTTATTACTCTTATGGGAAGCAAACAGGCAGGAACCCATTCAAAGCACTGGTAAGCCAATCAATGTACAGTCTGTGCTAAAAGCACTATTTGTAAAAGGGGGTACCTACTTAAAAGCCTGCACTTTTATGCCTTAATCAATTTATGGGTGTGCTGGTCATTTTGTTTAAGCCAATAAACTGGTGGATTACCTTGAAATACTGCTTAGCCCATTGACCAGCTATGTTTAAGATGCTGGTTACAGCAAGTTGTGTGTTTGTGTGTGTGTGTGTTGTGTTTAAATGAAGCCTTAACATGGTGACTGTGGGAGTTACTCTTAAATGCTGCTGGACTAGATACACTGATGTATCATAAAGATGTGCACATCTGCACATGAATCTAGCTTGGTGCAGTCATTAACGGGCTTGCAGAGAAAGAGATTGACATATAAGACATGGACATGAGCATTTTGTACCTTCGACATCAAGTCAGAAAAAGCATCCTTTCTAATGCTCGCTCACAATTCAATGAAAGGAAGTGTCACAGCAACACATTCACACTTGTTTTCCTCAACGTGCTCTTTACTAAGAGTACAACAGTCCTGCATGAACACACTACATTCTGCCAGAATTAAAACCAGACCATTTTATTCCCGGGTCATTGAGAAGGCGTCCAATGTTTTTTTCAAGCCTCTCTCTGTCTCATACCGATCCACAACATACATTTTTGTGTCTGTATGAGACAGAACAGGCTTAGATTATCTCCAATGTACACCCATCCATGACCACATCAGAGCAGAGCAAGTCACTTAGTGTAAAGAGCGACAAAGTCTGCAGGCTGAAGTGTCTGAAGGTTGGAGTGAATAGGTAAAAACAGTAGACTTTCATCCAGAAGATGGCGTTTCTGTCCCGTGTGAAACTAAAAGAATCTAAGTAAAAGTTTTCTGGCACAACTTCACATACTTCCAAGGTTCATGAGAAGGACAAAAAGTGCAACATAACTGTCATAAACATAAAACCCAGGTCTGTTGCAATTTTTCAGATGAAATGTAGGCGCCAACTACAAGCAAAACTCATCACGTCAAAACAACGTTATGAAGTTTAACAGTCCCATTGTGTAAGATTTCCAATCTGTGTTTGTTTTAAGCTGAATATTAAAATCCCTCTGGACTGATTGCAGTGGATTCAGATCACCTGTGCGCAGGATGTAGAGACTGACTGCTAATTAATTAAGAGTGGAAGCAGCTTGAGGCATTCACCCTCCCAGCCAATTAGGGTGTGACGATGCCCTTTTGTTAAGGCTAAAGAGAGATGTGTGCAAGTGTTACTTGCCTTACAAACAGCTGGATGCCTGCAGGTTTTCTTTTGTTTGTTTGACTCCTCCCAAGTTAATATTTGATGTCACTGGGGACTTGAGAGCTTGTAAAAAGCACATTTCAGTTTGATTATCCACTCAAGAGACGTTTGTTTATTGACATTTGGGATTCCATGTAGATCTACACATTTTTTTGTTTATATTTTTATGTAGCTATTGTATTGGGGCTGGTTTGTAAGCATGTTACAGCCACTACTGCCACAGAAGTTACCACTTACCTTATCACTGAAGTCACATAGCGCAGAATCAAGTGATGAGGGGCGGAGTGGCCGAGACCGTTCACCCGATTACAACACATTGTGCCATCAAAATCATTTTGAAGCTGTTATTTTAATGTCAAAAACTTAGATAACGTTGCTTTGATGATGGCCAAAATGCGACAACCACACTTCCAGGTTTGGGCATTCTCAGACTTACAAGGCATAACTGAGCTTCTCACACGTCTCATTTCTCTCTCAGGTTCTGTGCCTGACGTCTTATCCTCGCTCGGTTTCGTTTTCAGTCCCTCACACTTTCTCTCTGCCTTTCCTGTCCTCCTGTCCTCCCACTCCTCTCTCTTTCTGCTCAGGCAGACAGGAAGTGTCAGGTCAGGCCAGGTTATTTCAGGCCTAATTGGGAGATTGATGTTCCTCTAGAAACCTGGCACCTTGACATGCCTTTCATCCTCCCTCATGCACTTCCTCCCAAACGGCGAGAGCCAGACATGATGACGGCTCGCTGAAACGCAGACAACTGTCCTTTTTTGAGGACTTTTTTCAGCCAATCAAAGGCAAGCATGACACCGGAGTGAAAAAAGTCATCGGGGGAAAATCAAAACTGGTCAGAATGTCTCTC
Organism: Diplodus puntazzo; assembly: GCA_963678695.2. Classification (NCBI taxonomy): domain Eukaryota; kingdom Metazoa; phylum Chordata; class Actinopteri; order Spariformes; family Sparidae; genus Diplodus; species Diplodus puntazzo. Next base: position 8,534,255 of record OZ023155.1, on the reverse strand, counting down.
ATTCTGCTTGTGCTGACCACCTTTATCTCCCACGATGCCATAGCTCCAGAGTTATCTGTTACTGTGGCTATAGAAATGCTGAAAGGAGGAGAGTATACTTGAATGGGCTGGAAGAATAGGGGCATCGGTCCCAGCTAATGGGGCTATTTGTGGGGAATGTCTAAAGCGGGGGCAGTGGCTCTATCATGCCACGTCGGAGTGGGTCGTAACCTGAACCTCACATCCAGCACTTCTACAACACAAGCAACAAGCAGCCGGGGCAGACCAGGGCCAGCGGAGCACGACCTGACCAGTGTTCACTGGTTGAATATGTGACTCTGAGGTGTCCAGTACATCTTTAAAGGGCTAGGTTGCCCCGTTTACAGTTTTCAGTCTTGAAAGTGTTGCATAGAGTGCTGCAATAGTGGTAAATAAACACAATAATACTATAAACTGACTATTACTATACTATAAAACTGATTATCCAGATTGTAGCATCACAGGGTCAATATGTTTCATCCAGAGTTCTTGTTGGTCGATCAAACATTGTCTGAACACACGCGCATAAATACTTTTCCAGTGTCTGAATTACAATTGACAGTATTTTTGTTTCTTTTTCGAGTACGACAAGCTGATATTCAAATCCACTTCGTGCAAAAATCTGTCACAAGGTTTTTCAAGCTCTGTTTCTTAATTCTTTACATGTCTTTCAGGAGAGACTGTCCAAAATTGTGTGTCATTATAATCATTAAACTACAATGATATCTGTCTTTGATGGCAGGCTTTGTGTCCAACCATCAGGTGTGACCAAAGCTATAAACACCTTTGTGTTGGATAATACATGGCACCAACTACTTGGTTTCAAGTGTACCCCAGTGTTACACTCTGTGAAACTGTATCCAGTCATCTAGCCTTCAGATGCAGGAGTTCTGGTCTTACTGTCCCAGATTTCTGCTACCATACCATGCAACGGAGGTAGCATTGAAAAATCACAGTTTAACAAATTCAACCGCACCATATCTTTCCACGAACAATGTCGTTGTTACTTTAGCTAAAACTAAACTAGCTGTGTACAGTCTTCATTGGAACAAGTGTATGTTCTGTCCAGACTGAAATATCCAAACAGCTAATGGATGGATTGCCACATTTTGTGTTAACATTCATCCGGAGGATGATCCAAGCCTGCATTGTCATCACGAGCAAGCTGCCATGCTGGTGTTAGCATTCATTTAGAAGCACAGCACAGAGCAGCTAACAGCTCGAAACTCTTGTCTTTAGTCACAAACTGTATTAATTTCCATTGCGGCGGGGTGGTGGCAAAGGTTCAGGGCCTGGATATCTCAAATTCTGGGAAAATAAAACCAAAACAATCTCCACGAGAGAAAACGCATTTTTGTAACTTGGGTGAACCAACACGTTAACTAAACCTTAAATACCTTAATGTCAGTCACAGTTTTTAAGTGAAATATTTGGGTGAACACAAAACTGAAATTGTTTTGGTTGCCTGTTAATGTGAGCAAATTGAACACTGGGAACAACCGGGGTCCTCAGTGATTTCAGTAACCCTGTAACAACACACTCTTGGCTTTAATAGGCTAAATCCAAAAGGTTTACTTCCTCTGGGCTCAGCTACGGCGAACAAAAGTCTGTCTGAGGGGGTCCCGGTGAGAAAGCACCAGCACCAGCGGCCACAGCTAGATGCCCATCCACGACTAGATGGGCAGCTGAAATTACCAATTAGTTTACCAATTGGCTGCAGCGGATTCGATTGGTTTGTAATTAATTCTAGTTACTGGCCCGTAGAGCAGGACGGATGGCGCCATGCCTTTGTCCTACTGACACACTATCCCACAGAGCCGGGCCTCGGGGGGGAGGCAGCGGACATCAATACAGGGCCCTGCAGCTACTGAGCCCCTCCGCCTCCTCCTCAACACACGCACACACGGAAAACACAGAGACAGCCCGCTCACGCTCACACACACTTTCGACACACAATACCTTACACACACTCACACTCTGATGCACAAACACGCACAGACGGACCCCCTCGCAGCGCTCGGCTGACTCCGGAGAAGGCGAAACCTCAACCGCCTGAGAAGGTGCTGACGACAAACAAAGACAACAGAAATCTTGTGTTTCGAGACCCTGACCCCCACCGTGTGTGTGTGTGTGTGTGTGTGCGTGTATGTGTGTGTGTGCAAAGGTGTGTGTTTATGTGAAAAAAGAAAGAGAAAAGGACGGATACAGTGCGGAGTGGAGAGGGAACTTAACACCTTTTTATTTTTAGACTTTTTTTTCAATTATTGTTACCTGTGATACCCTGTACAGAGCTCATTTTTGCCGGTGCAGGCAGGTGTGTGTGACTCTTGGTGTGAGAGAATGGTGGTGCAGCGGTGGCCCAGAGCGGAGGTCACATGGCTCATTGATACCTCCCACACTGAAGGTCAAGGCTTCTACACCCAGGAGCAGAGGAGGGGAGGTTGAAACAGATCGATGATCCAGATAAAAATACACTGCACCTCAGCTAGTCTCCTTTTATAAACACACAGACACACACACACACACACACTCAACACATTCACACACCCCCAACAAATGACTTAAACGCCACTACAAATGATCCCAGCCTGCTTTTAATGAAAGCGATATCAAAGCGGGAGCAGCGGCTCCTGGCTTTTAGGATAGCGATACAGTAATGGAAGACCATTAAAAGATCATAACAGCTTAAATGATGAGGTCTCTATTGTTGCTCCGACCTAAACCTCCTGCAATCAAACCACCGTTTGCACTCAATAGAACGGGGGACAGGTTGGGAGGTAAAGTTACTTCTTCTTCTCATAATGGCAATCCACAGAGAACTGCCGGTCCAAAAAAAAAAAAAAAAGCTCTGTGTGGGGCAGAGAAAGTTACTGTGGCAAGAGAGAGAATCAGACAAGAGTGCAGCTCGTGAAAGACGACAACGTGTGATTTATGTGAGCAGTGAGAGGAGTGGTAATTGGGAGTAAAGCTCTACAATGCTTTTAGTTAATGACAAGTAGACTGGTGAAGGATGCCCGCGCCACCAGCGCTCCTTATTATGGAGGCTGGTTAACGGTGGGAAGAGGGCCGTGCCGGTGAGCACACATCAGGTGATGAATGAAGAGCCACGCTGAGAAAGGATGGGCAGCTACAGAGCAGGAGACAGGGTGGCAGCGACTTCCTATTCAGGCAACCTTCCTTAACGGACTTTAAAGGAAGCTGCCAAAAATAGTTTGATAATGTTGACAATAGTTCACCACACCGTCCACTGTGAAAACAACTTAGAGAAAGAATGCCCCTCCGACAAACAAAGCGCCGTCCGAGTGACAAAGAGCCCTTCGTGACAGCCGGGTAAATAAACGGCCGCTTCATCCGAGAAAATGAATGAGCAATACATCTGATCTCACCGCACTCCTCATCATCAGCCTTCAGCAGCAGAGACAGATGAGTGAAATCACCACAGGAGAGTCAAAATCAATATTGTTACTATCTTTCACCATGAGACAACTGCTGGCATGATGCTGGAGAAGTAAGAACCGTGTCCTTCACGAACGAATCTACAGATCAAAGTTCACCTTATCTGAGAGGGAATATCGCCAAGTTTAGCTCCATTCAGGCTTCAATGTGTTTGGCAGCAAATAGCAAGAAAGTCAGAAGTGCCTTGAGTCCTGTAATAAATGAATATGACACAAAGAAAGAAAAGGTAGGAGACGGTGTTTGATCAAAACTAATTATGCCACGGGTTAAAGGGGCCTTTGGTGAAACAAATTTATTAGCCATGATGTGAACGTCAGTGGAAGATGCATAACTGAGGTCATGCTGATATTTTTTGCCAATGTTTGAGGACAGACTCAGAGGACTCAAGAGCTAAAGCTAACGGCTCATATTCTGTTAGTTTGTGGTGTCAGGATCATGATGCTAATAGGATAGTTAACAGCACGCTTTCATGTAAATTTACTCACTGGGCTTGGCTTTCTGTAAATCAAGTTAAGTCAAAGTTTAAAACATCCCTTTTGGTTCAGTATCTGTATTCCAGTGAAACAATGTTGGAATTTAACGTTTCTGCAAATCACTGATACTTTCACGACTGTGTCACAAGACTGCATACAGTACAAATCTACCAGATGTTTTTGATGAAGCTATTCGACACTATTATTTTACACATTGCAATATCAGTATCGAGTGTGACCTTGCACAATCCAGGTCAAACTTTCTGCATGACTGCATAAATCTGGACAGTCTTCACCTACTTTGGTCACACTCTATTTATATTTGTATTCACACTCTATGATATTTTCATATAAATATATATTTTTTGTAAGTGTTTTCAGTATTGTTTGTTGTATTGCACCTACAGACCACAGCAAATTCCTTGTATGTGTAAACTTACTTGGCAATAAAAACAATTGCTATTTTGATGAGGGTCCTCAGCGTTTCAACATTCGTAAGCGTCACACTGATATTTGGATAGAATTCAGGACAATTTCCATTTGAGCTTGTGGTGACCAAACAGGCATTTTAAGCCAAAACATGATCTTTACCTAACCCTAACACAAAGTATTTTTTGTGGCTAAACCTACCCAGATCATTAGCACAGTGTTGTCAAAAGACAACAATGAAAACTGGATCAAAAGAAACTTAAAGTTGCAAAAGAAAAAAAAAGTTTCAACATGTCGTTGGAGAAACATTGCCTGATTTAACACATTTAACATTGTACATTGCCAGCATGTATTCTCCCGATTGGGTTGAACACAGAAGTGAGTGCACACAGATGTATCCTACAATTTAATCCTGATGTCACAGAGCGACTGGGCCTCTAGTTTCAGGCATGTTGGACAAAAAAATGCCAGCAAAAGTGTAATAACGCTCAAAAAACCACAATCAATAGTTCCAGTGTGTCACGACAAGAATCAGGCACAGTCAAGGTTAAATACACCGTATGAAACAATCGACTTAATGTTGAATGAGATGTCCCCATTCCACTACGGCTGTATCAGAACTGCTCAAGCTTGCAAAACATACTGAGAGGGGACAGAGAGAGCGGAGGTTCAGGGTGCTCGGAGCATGCCTGTGGCAAACCTCCGTCAGATATTGTTTGTGTTTAGCGCTGGGCCGCATGAAGAATTGATGAAGCTCTCTGGAATGGTGCTATCATCAGGACGGGGAAGAATCAGAGCATGGCATAAACTGCATCTCTGCCTCCCCCCGTGCAAACCCGCCGCCATTTATGAGAGCCCTCCATTAGCTCCAGCCACGGGGCCCAACTACTGCACGCATCTGTGGTCACTGCGGTGAGAGGGTGAGTGTCTGTGAGTGTGTGTGTGTGTGTGTGTGCGCACATGGCAGGAGAGAAGAGCTTAGGCAAAACAAATAAGAAAATAAGTAAGAGATAACAGGGAGAATAAATGAAGTATCATATATTATGTTTGTCAGTCTGTCAAGCTGTAAGGTGATTGGTTGATAAACATTTTGCTGCATATTAAAGTGCGCGCTGACGTATAGACTCTCACGCAGTCGGGCCATTAGTGGTGGCTTCTTTTAAGCCTGAGGCACTTCTCAAATGCTCAGCGGTAAAGTAAAGTGTGAGTGTGTGTGTGTGTGTGTGTGTGTGTGTGTGTGTGTGTGTGTGTGTCGGTGTGTGTGTGTGTGTGTGTTGGGTGAAGTGAACAACAGCAGGACAAAAGAAAAATAAAAGCAGAAGGTAAGAAAAAGGTAAAAAAGAAATATTATACAGACATACAAAGGCATGATGGCACCACAAAAAAGGGCACAATGATAACCCTGTACACACACACACACACACACACACACACACACACACACAGACACACACACACACAGACACACACAGACACACACACACAGCTGATCTTCTTACACAGCCTTGGCTGTCTGTAGGCTAACCACAATCCTGCTCCCTGCAGTGCTGACCGCAAAGCAGTCAACAGAGGCACACTGGGCCTTATCCTGCATGACACGCTGGTCGATAATCATGCACACCACCGCATCGCACAACACCACTGTAACGGCTATACCTGCTCCTGCTGCCCGCCTGCATCAACAAAGGCGCCTGGATGGAGCCACACTCATGCAAACAGTAATTCATTCTGTAGAGATGAAGGGTTTTTTTTTTTTTTACACTTATTGAATATTTGACTTTGTCATAGAGTTTTATACGTGTGCAGTACATGTGTGATAAAAACAGTGTGGAGGCAGAGACACACTGAGTTTGTGGGGTGATAATCTCCCACACACTGCTCGCAGTAAATCCACAGTATTGTATAGTATAGCAATATAAAAACACATGATAATATTTGCTCCTTCCTCTTCATGTAGTCCTGCAGTTGCATGAATGGTTCAGTAATTGTTGCAGATGTTGAGCCAGAACACGATTAAATAATGGTGGTGAAGGTGAAGAATAGTTTTGGTGGTGAACACAAAAATAACCACACATGTGATTGTCACTTTTGATGAAGGCAGTTTAAAGGTTTACAGCGGTTTAAACTGGTAGGAAATGACGACAGTAACAACTGGTCTGTCACAGCATCATTATTAAAGACACACTGAGATGCACGCTCAAGTGAAAACAATTAGACATGCATATGTTTATGTAATAGCAACATAGTCATTCTTCAGTGGAGTCAATTGTATATCACAGCAAAACATGTATTAGTACGTATACTACACAGAGCATTCATTATTCAATAGATGTTATATTTTTCTGCTCGTGTAACAAACGGAAGGCAACAAGCCTGCGACAGAGATAAAGACAAGAACCGCTAAATAACTCTGAGGCAACTTCCTCCGTCTCTCCTTCCTGTAATACTGTAAAATGCAACCTGTGCTGTCCTCAGTTTTACCACGGCAATAAAGTGTCTGATGGATCACCAACAACCAACCTTGCACTGCACACAGCACAACAACATCAAAGACGAACTGTCACATAAAGCTGCTGACGCGGCCCCTTATAGAAGTCCTACATCATGCACCACCCGATTACTGTTGCACCATCAGCCCGTTCCCAGTCTGAAGTCTGTGAACTGGGCTTCAGTTTAAGTTTTCTCTTTTTTTCTGACATCAGTTGATGCAAGAAATAATGTATGTACCAGAGAACTTGACGAAGCGAACGTGCTTGAATTGAATTTGCTTGTCTTAACTAACCAGTCATAGTTACTTGTGCCTCTCTGCTCATCTCTAATACATGTGCTCTTTGGGACAATGTCTCATTATTGTACAATAAAAAAAAAACTGATTGATATGCGCATGAAATCACAAAAAGTGAGATGTCGGGAAGTGTCTAAAAACATGAATTGACCAGATTGGGAGGGGTAATTCAATTCCAGATGCAGAGAAGAAGGTTTGAATGTTTGAAAGATCAGAAGAATATCCACTCTTCAGCGTGAGGTGTGTGATCTGGTTCACGGACAACTTTCCCAAGGATTTTGGTTAATTTTACGAGAGGCTGACGAAGGCGGTGGAGAAAGGAATGTAAGAATCCTAAACCAGCTGAGTACATCTGGGTCGATGAATTAAATTGGAAACATTCTCCCTTTTTATTTGTTAAACACTGTTGCAGTGTTTTTGAATAAGAGCATCACTAAAGCCCTCCAAGTGTGAATGAAACAGTGATGCAAGTTTGCTGAAATCTGGCACAAATGATCAACTGAAGGTTAAAAAAGCCAATATAATTACAACATAATAATAGAAGTGCACGTACAGTATCTCTTTGCAAACAGCTTTGACTCCGGGTTGCAAGGTTTCACTCTTAGGTGGTGGACGAGCAGCTGAGCGGCCTGTGAGAAACTCTCTCAGAAGGCCTCAAGGTTCTCCTTGACAGTGAACAGAAAATAAAAGGAATGTGGCCGGAGAGAAGTGCAGGCACAAAACTCAAACAATAAAAATTGGAAACTCGACAGCCCCACCTGCTGTTTCATTGGTGCAACATGCTCTGGGAGTCAAGTTTGCTCACGACCAGAGTCATTTACAAGTGTGCAGCAGAGGGTCACTTCAAAAAGTCATAACAATTCTGACAATAGAATCATAAAAAGTGTTCAAAGAAGGGAAATTAACAGGTTTATTTGAGTCTATATTTCAATTAAAGAGCCACTCATCCGATGTTCACACATGAAGATCAGCTTAATCGTCCTGTTCAACCAATGAAAACATGAATAATTCCTCAGTTTTGATGATGTCATCAGTGTCATCTCACCTTGTGCTTGAGACTTTCATTAAAAGCTGAAGGTGAGGGACTTGAAAGATGAGGGTATTTGGGGTGCAGGAAGGGTCTAATGAAAGGCACTATCAAGTTGAATTATGACAAGTGTAATACCCAGTGTTTTTTTTGTTTTTTTTCATCCATGCTCGAATAAAAGTCGGGATGTTTTGGCGTCTGTTGCTTTTGATTTTGACCGCTCTGTTTTCAAATTGGTCTCTTGTTATTCCACCAACTTAATGGAGGTTCAATACTAAACTGCCGGAGCGCCCCTTTAAAACACAATTAAGTCATGAAAATAGAGACAGATTTATGCATCCTAATGTCCACGGGCACATTATTCAAAGTCCGGCAGCCTCTTGCTGCGTGTTGGAGTAGAAATCTACAGCTCTGAAAAATAATTCACTCTGAGGTACAGCTTGGAGGACGACCAAATGAGATGGGTAAATGCAGCAGGCTTAAATTTTAACAATACTCCTGAACTTATCTAAAGGGTCCAATGCTAAAACATTGTTTTTACTGCATTTCAGACATTGGAGCAGTGACTGATAATAGAATAGAGAATAACAGTAGAGAAGTGCAGTCATTTTTTATTTTTTCCAGATAAGTAAAGAATAAATTCTGCTTTATTTTTTAGCCTTTGATTGTTTCTTGGCGCGATTTAAATCATAAAATGTTGACATGTTATGTCACAATTTAGTTTATTTGAAAAACTTATCTTGTACACTGTAAAAAAAATGTTTTTGAAAATACAGTGAAAACCTGTTATAGCAACATTGCAACAATACCAAAAACTACAAAGTAATATGTCGCCACTGGGATGCACATTACTTAACTTTAATTTTCACTCTCACCATAGGTAGAAAACACAATTGTACCGTGAATATGTACAATATGAGGTCAAATTCATGGCAAAAATACCTCAATATATAATACCGCTGCACTGTTCATCAACGAAAGAATGTAATTAGATACAGAGAATATGTTACAATTGTAAACAAGTGTATGTTATAGCTGTTATTTTTACAGCAAATTACTGTCAACAGATTTACAATAGATGTGTTTTTTCCATCGTAGCTTAATTTACTGTAAACAAAACCGTTTTGAAATGTACAGTTGCCAGCGAAAGCATCTAAATGATCTAAATCTACTCTTTTTTTTACAGTGTGGAGGATGTGACTGAGGGCGGCTGACACCTTAAGGTGGAGCGTCTAAACAAATCAAAGGGAACGAACCAGATGCCTTTTAACAGTCAAATCACGGGTCACTTTCCACTTTATAACCCTTTAAACCAAACAAACACACACACAAAGGGTATGTGCCACACACGCACACACACACACACACACCATCCATTATCTTACACTGAGCAAACATAAACTAAACCTACACACACACACACACACACACACACACACCCAGACACACTTAAAAAAAATCCATTTGCGCTCTTTGAACAGGAACAACAAAGCAGGCAGGGAGCTGGTCCAGACTGAGTGGCCTGAGTGTGTGTTGGTCTTCATATGGGCAGACTTGGACTCCCCCTGCGGCCCGGATCAGAGGAGTGAAGCCAAGCAGAATCTCTGCCCTCTGTCAGATGGATGAAACCACTTAGCAAATTAGCAGTCTTCCCTCTCTGGCCTTACAACACACACAATGCAAACACAGACTGTAAAAAGCACACGTCGAGGTGCGTGCACAGGTACACACACACACTCACACACTAGCAAAGCGGCGTGAGGTGGTAAAAGGCCAAGTCATGAGAGACCAGTAGGACTGGAAACATGTCGAGGCTGGGGAGAGAGAGAGAGAGAGAGGAAAAAGAGGGGGGGTGAGAAAGAAGAGGAGAGAGAGGAAGAGATGGTCAAGAGGTGTAAGGAAAGAGAACAGGGAAGAAGGGGAGGACATGGGGGCAGGTGAGGAGGACAGGGTGCGTCCCTGCGGAGACAGAGTGGCCGCTGGGCAAATTAGCGTAACACCAAAATCCAGTCTGCTGAAAGGGCAGCGCGGGGGGAAGGAGAGGGGAGCAGGGCGGAGGGGGAATTGCCTGTGGCACGCATCCCTTTTTTTTTTTTTTACAGGGGTCAGCACCGGTACACATCAACTCAAATGTACAGACAACACACTTACATGCGTGCAAGCCCTCACACACAATCCTTTCCTCTACCAGCATTAATGCACGTGCACAACACACTAACACGCGCGCATGCATCTGTTTTTAAAATCATCATATAAACAGAAACATGGCCGTGATCGCTTCATGTGACATCGGTGCTAATTAAATATTTATACAAGGGGGTATCCACACAAACATAGATCCTAGACGAGTGTGTGTGTGTGTGTGTGTGTGTCCATGCTGCCTTCATCCCAGTGTCCAGAGAATCACACAGGGGAATAACGGACACATGAGGATCAAATTGATTAAGGCCGGAGTTCTTAGCAGTAATACGGAGGATTAAGACAGCTAATAAATGTTTCATTCAGGGCCAGGCGTAGATCAAACGTGAGAAAGGCCCCCGGCCTCGCTCTCTGGGGTTGGTGTGATTCTGCTCTTTCCCCTTCACCACCACCACCACCACCACCACCACCTCCTCCTCCTCCTCCTCCTCCTCCACCGCCTCCCTCAGCTGTTGGTTTTCAGCTGTATTATGACAGCCACTACAGATCGTCTCACTAGCAACTACAGGCCCTGCCCTTGTGCCTACACATCATTAGCTCTCCATCTGTCAGCTTCCTAACAGGTTCCCACTAATGCGGCCAAGGACTCACTTCATTGCATTCCTATCCAACAGGCAGCAGCAGTTGACTACTGGCTCTACGCTCGCTTCACAAACTTTACTCGTCCTCCGCTCTCTTTCACTTCTTCTTCCCTCTGATCCTGCATTCTCTTCCCTCTACGCCTCCTCTCTTTGAACTCCACGTCCACTTTCAACCTGTCCGCCCCGCTCCTCTCTTCAAACTCTTCTTGTCCTGCCAACTTGCTCCCTGAAGTATCTGGCGGGGTTCACGGCTGGTGCCGATGGTCAACAGGGGATTAGCGGGGATGGAGGTTGGAGAATGTGTGAAAACCAGTCACACACTCTGCAGGCCACACACACACACACACATACACACAAGTGAAAAGATTACCCACACATCTGCACAAGCAGGCACAAGCTGCATCTGGCACCACATGTCGATCACTCATGGTGAAGACTCGCCACTGCTGAGAGCAACATAAGCACCGAAAATAAACGTGAATACTGTATGTAATGGGAAATAAAGATGAGAATATGATAAAATAGACCGAAATGTGTCTTAGAAAGCAGAGGGAGATGTAGTGGCTAGCAGCAGCGACGGTGACACTGGTCCTGGCAAATGGGCTTTGTGGCTGTGGCGTGTGTAACTCTATCTGTGGAGGGGGAATACAGCAGTGGTTGGGTAATGGAAAGGTCATTTAGCCAATCCCCCAGGTAGGGGGGCTGGTCTGACACGGCTCGTTTGTCACAGTTCAATAACTGCCACTCCTGGGAGTGTGATGGAGAGAGAGAGAACGAGCGAGAGCGGGGCAGGAAACTTAAGTGTGTGTGTGTGTGTGTGCACTGCAACCCTGGTGTGTGTGTGTGTGTGTGTGTGTGTGTGTGTGTGTGTGATGGTGTGCTGCACAGACTCTGGCAGCACAGCTGATTCCCAGAGCTTGTCCCTCCATTAGAGGCCTCAAACGGGGTCGCGGCGAAGGCCAGGCACCACGGATTCAGTCATCTCAATGTGAAAACTCGTAAGCCGTGGTCTGGAAGGATTATCTTCGCTCTAACTGGTAGATGTTTGCTTTTCCAAGTGGGAAAACCCAATTGCTACACCCTTTTGAACCCAAAAAAATGGCCTCTCCAGAGGAGGACGGCAGGCTGTAATCCAAGACTTTTGATCAAGCAGAATGAGAAATGGTAAAGTCTGAATAATGTTTTACTGGGTAAATGGTAGGGAGCAAGGCACACATGCAATAGATTAAAAATCAGGCTGCATACAGTAAAATATATTATATTTTCTATATTAACTTTGAACTTGCATGGCAGTTGCATCAGATTAGATAATCTGTGTACAGTTCATCACTGTCCAATCAAAAGTATGTATCTTTTCAAACAAATTGAAGGATAAATACTGATTTCAAGTCCTTATGAATGATAAGATAAATAAACAATTTAAAGCACAGGGGATTATATGAAAAGTTGTATTATCAGAAAGTTGAAAACTGTCCAGTTTTTGGAGCTGAACGATTTTCACAGAAAAACTACAAAGCTCTTGAATACATTACCCAAAATAAGATTCCTTTGTCCAATCATATATTAAATCACATATCCCTCCAGCCGGTGCTGTACGAAGAGTTGCAGCTCGAAAAAAGATACATATAAAAGGAATAAAAAGACTAAGTTCCATTATTCTCAGTCGGCCGTATTGATTTGTACTGTCCCTTTAACATGTCGTTAGGTGTGTGACAGAACGATCCTCCAGCTTTGTGAGGGAGCCAAAGATTTTCACACATCTCATTGAGCGACTGGTGAGAGACACCACAGTCTGTCCTTCTCCTCACTTTGAAAATCAATAAGGAGCATCTATGTGCTCATTCACGTGTCTCCATGTCTTCCCGGAGAGATGCCCGAGGCACAGATTTCTATTCGTCTCAACCGGATTGAGAGATTTTGGTTTTCGTGTCCGACGGCCCCCCTGTGGAGACTTAAGATCCACTGACTCAGTGTAATGGGAGGGTTTGATCCCATGTAATACTTAAATACTGGGTTTGTTTTACAAAGGTCTGTGTCTCCCCCTGGTGGTTGTTACAAGAACTATTCAAGATACAGAAGAACAGTAAGTTTAATGCTCATTTTGATACAGACAGGGCCGATGAAGGGCTGAGAACTGAGGACTTAAAGGCTAAGTTTCTCAAAACATGAAAATTTGGTCATTACGCTCTCGCCTCCATGCCGATGGAAAGTCAGATGAAGTTTTATATTCCACAAAACATTTCTGGAGCTTCACAACAAAACAGTGTTGCGTCATCTGCTAAACAACTGAAGTAGGTCAGGACTCCGTACAGCTTGTCTGTGGTTATCCACAAGTTCCTGAAAGCCTAGACATCCAAAATTGATTTGAAAAAGACCCTTTTATACCCTTTGTGAGCAGAAAACCTCTTTGTAGGTGGATGCACCAGCTCGACTGTGTTGATGGTCTAAATAAAGTATTTTTCAAATCAATCTGGGATCTGGGAGACTAGTGATACGCTGGACGAGCTGTATGGAGCCATTTTATGTCTTCTTGTTTTGGGTTGTTTTTTGTTCGTCTCCATCTACTTGGAAAATGCTGCATCCCTGTTTTGCTGTAAAACTCCATCGTTTCCATCGTCACTGGGGTGAGTAAATCAAGATCGAACTGTCACTTTGGGGTGAACTGATCCTTTAAGTGACTTTCAACCCAACTTTACAGGAGAGCCTTAACAAAAAACAAAAATAATGGCCATACTTGTTTTAAATTTAAATTCAGTCTTTTATATTAAAACTTACAATACTTTGACATTTACGGTAACTAATTTTCATCAGCAATTTCACTTCCACACCGGGGAGGTTCTCACCCTCGTTATGAAACATTTAAACTTCCTTATGCGGCCACCTCTGAGGGTCAGTAAACAAAAAAGAAAAGGATAAACTCCTAGAAGGATGAAGAGAGATGACTGAAATAGTAACCACAACATTTAGAATATAATCCTTGCTTTACTGAGATTTTTACTGAAATCATTTAAACAGATTGGTACTGTGATCAACCATCAGTTTCAGTATCACTCACACCAGGTTGACTGCAACTTTACTGTGTGTGTGTGTGTGTGTGTGTGTGTGTGTGTGTGTGTGTGTGTGTGTGTGTGTGAGAGAGAGAGAGAGAGAGAGAGAGAGAGTGTGTCACTGCAAATGACAGGTTTTTTATCAAATATATACAGAGACATATATCTGCTAGTCTGCTAATGTGTTCCACAAACTAAACATTCAGTCTGAGCCGTCAGATGATAGTGAAAGAGGTGCTGTCTCGCACATGGGCTGAGCTGAGTGTGGTCAGTGACATCATGGGACAGAGGCGCTTCCTCATTCCAGCTCGCTCACTGACACTTTGCCCACTCACAGTTTCAAACACAGTTGGCTCAGTATCCCCTTGACCTTCAACAACTTTACTTGAATTGTTGTTGAGCAATTAAATCCTGCAAGAGGAGCTCAGCACGGCACCACGTTCACATCAAGGAAGTGACAATTGAGATGACACCTTTGATGTTTAAAGATGCCTTCTGGGTGAGTCTTTCTTTGTGGTCTTGTGCTTTTGCTGAAAGTGTCCTTGTCAGAAACTGAGAGACCGTTGCTGCCTTTACAGTCATGCAATAATTCAATTCACAATGTAAGTAAACTACAATCTAACTGATTTGTTATACAGACAATCTAAAGTACGTGCAGAACAAACCAACATTTATGGCTTGTCTTATCTTGCACCTTCAAATCCACTAAGTTCCATTTTGTTCAGTATTTAATATTATTTAATATTTATCTGGAACTGCTAAGCATCTTATCGTATATTGTGTCTAGTGTTTTAAATTGCGTATTGTACTCTGATTATATTTTGTATTTCTGATTGTATTGTACCGCTGCTACGATGACCTAATTTCCCCTCGGAGATAAATAAAGTTATCTATCTATCTATCTATCTATCTATCTATCTATCTATCTTGTGATGTAGACTTCTGCCACTGGTGTGTATATATACACAGTTATATTTGAACTTCAGAGGCAGTCAGCTAGAGTTGTATAATTAGCCCACAGCTGCACCACATTGATTGTCACAAAATGTGAACTATGAACAGCAGCAGTACTGTACCTGTGTGATACAGCGCAGAGTTAAAATAGAGACGTTGCGTTAAAATCGGTATGTTTCGTTTGAGGGAGCTGGTCAGTTGTACAGTTGATAAAACTGTCTCAGTGCTACTTCAGAGACTTCCCTCTGTGTCTGAGTAACTCTAATGTGTCGAACTAGCACTCTTCAGCTTTTGCCTTATTTGACATTCTGCTCCGCTGCTGTGGGCCACATAGAAACTATTTTTTGCTCAGAGTTACTTCTGCATTTCTTTTACCACATAGTGAGTTCATGGACTGACTCAAGAACGTGTTGCAATATTTGTTGAGCCATTTCAGTGTTTATTGAAGGTTTTGTGTGTGTGTGTGTGTGTGTGTGTGTGTGTGTGTGTGTGTGTGTGTGTGTGTGTGTTGTCTTAATACAGGGGTCTGAATTCAACTGTCACGCCGGGTATGACGCTCTGATCCAGAGGTTACGAGATGGACGGCAGATGTGCAAAGATGTGGAGGAGCTTTTAAAGATGAGGTTAGCATCAGTCGGTGGTTCACTGAAACCAAAACTTTAACTTGAGGATTTAGGAAGCTCTTAAAACCACACATGCCCATGTTTTGTGATTGTTGTGTAATTAAAGCTATGACAAAATATGACTAATAGAAAGTTAGTACATTTTGATTTTTCCAGCAATGATCAGCTCGCAGCTGGACGAAACCACGGTATCACCTGATTATCATGAGACAACAAAAGTTAAAATTACACCACTGAACAGTACGAGGCTGGGATTATAATGCCTTTAAAGAACTTCACACACAAATATAGAATTTTTCTAGGGGTAATTTCCATTTAACAGCACATGTAATCAGTGATCAGCGAACGATTTCTTTTGTTTTTTTACAGATTACTGACTTAAGTTTTTGTGTGTTTCATACAAGTACACATGGGGACACACCTTACATAGACAGTGGTGGAATGTAATAAGTACATTTACTCAAGAAATAAACAACAAAATACACAAGTACCAATTTTCACATACAGTATTTGGACTTGTAATACTTTATACTCTATAAACAACTAAATTTCAGAGGGAAACATTGAGCTTCTTATACCACGACAATTGTAGTTACACAGCTCTCTATAACCACTTAGCTAGTAAGTCAAGTATCTGAAATTGGCTCCACATTGATGAATTACAACATAAGAAATGATCTTGCATGCATTAGTTAGTGATAAAAAACAAAAAATATGATATTGTACTACAGTTAACACAGTGAAAGAAGCCAGTCTGCTCAATGATTACATTTTTTATAACTTTTAAATTCAGGATTTGAATCACTTGTACTTACTTTTAACAGTATTTCTAGACTACTTTATTAAGTAGAAGATATAGGTGCGTCACATTGGTACAATGGAATATAGTAAATAAGAATAAAAGATTTATTTAAGTTTGATTTGAAGATGTTACCACAACAAATGAGGATATCTTATCACTGTGTTATCACTACCTAATCGATCAGCAACAACATAATACGAGAATAAAGAGGTTCTCGCTGTTAAACGATTAAGTTCTGTCATAAAAAAAAATGTGAAATGTGAAACTGCGTAGCCTCTCACTATGGGCTTCGGTGGTAACGGGGTGGAAAGTGCAAGTGATGTTATCTGCAAGTGAAGACAAAACAGCACTGTGCATTCTGTCTGCCTTTTGTTTGGACACATAACAGTTCAGTTTTTACCGCTGAGTATTAAAAGACAAACTGTGTGCGTCTGTTCGCGCTGCACAGGGCACTGGCAGAGGAGAAGTATGGGAAGGATCTGGTCACTATCGCTCGCAAAGCTGGCGGACACTCAGAGATCAGGTAAACGCAAAAGCTGAGGGTCAATATTATGGACTGTAAATGCGTATGATGATGATGTGAACACATACTGCACACTTGGAAAAGAGTTACATCTTCGTTTTGTTGAGAGACAAAGTGATGAGTTTAATTCAAAATTGACCTGCAACATGAATACAAAACATGCCCATGAGTCACATTGATTTTAGAGGAAATACGCATTTACGCTTCTGTGTGGCAGAAAGCAGACTGTGTGTGTGTGTGTGTGTGTGTGTCTCAGTATACAGGTCATTATCTCTTGCCTGTTTCCTGTTCTGTGGTAAAACAAGAGAGGGTGATTTTGATGGTTCTTTATTCTGTCCAATCTGCTCTGTTGTAGCTGCTTACTCACCATCAGCAGTCAGACAGATGAGCTGTACTCAGCTTTGTGACTGTGTTTTTTTTTTTCCAAAAATGAATAGTAAGAAACACATGATGCTGAGCAAAGTTTATTTCAATCTTCTGACTGTTTTGTGCCGACGGTCACCGAATCGCCTCCGATCTTTAAATATTACAACTGTTTTTTTCAGCACCTTGAAAGCCTCCTTGGAACAACTGAAAACACGTAAGTTCATCCAGCCAACCAAAGCACTAAAGACCTGCTGCAGTTTTTCTTAGTATAAAGCATAAAAAATGATTCACTTTGACGTTTTCGGCCCGCAGAAATCGAGAACATCGGGAACTTTCACATCCAAATGTCCGACAAATTGAAAGAGGAGGTGAAAAAGATTGAGACATTCCGAGAGCGGCAGAAAGAGCAGAGGAAGAAGGTACTGGGCAATTTTACGTTGCTTAACAACTGACTTATTGTGCACAACATAGAGGTGAACATACATTTTGATGGCTTGCTCTAACTTGAGGCACATAGAAATGAGTCTTCTCCACCTGTTTGTGTGTCGTACAGGTGCGCCGGTTAAATCAGCGTCATGCAATACAAGAGCGCTGCAATCAGTCCTATTTGTGAACATTACGATGTCCAGTTTTCACAGATGTTATATTGTAGAAAAGTTGACTCATCCGCCATGCTCATTTACACACAATAATGGTTTTTTACTTTCACATTTAGCTTGAAATCTCTTAATTTTGACCCTTCTCTCTCCCTGTATAGTTTCAAAGCATCATGGAGAAAGTTCAGAAGAAAAAGGTCTCGTTGTACAAGAAAACCATGGAGGTACAGCCAATTAAGTGTTTCACAATTAACAAGGAAGTCACATGTGAAGCATTTTTCCTATCGTAGAGAAACTTATCTGATGGCACACTGTACACGGACATCACTGGTAGTAGCAGCTAACACTACACAGCTCTTCCTGTTTTGGGTGGAACACTAGTTTCTGTGGTTTCTGTTTCTGTTTCTGACAGTCGAAGAAGAACTACGAGCTGAGATGCAGGGAGGCGGACGAGGCAGAGCAGGGGGCTGAGAAGGCGAGTGTTACATCGAAAAACCCTGACAAGGTGCAATAACTGAATGAGCTTCCGAAACTGTAAAAGCAATGCCCGGCTGGTTTGGGGTTTTTTTTAGGGATTTGGATACAAACTCGCGCCTTGCTTTGCTTCTCACCGCACCACAAAAATGACCAGAACGTTTCCAGCTGATAGCAGGTCAACATTAGTGGTGTGAGTTTGATGCAACACCTAGCAAGCAGGAATTTGAAAGTGTTTGCGTCGGCAACTCCCTCAAATGACGCCAATAAGCTTTTGTATTTTCAGGAAAGTAACCCTCCCGACATGCCTAACAGAGTTTGTTTCTTCCGATGTGACAATGATGATGATTTAATGTGATGTGAAGTCCCACCGGTTTGTGCTCAGAGCCTATCACAATTGTCATTTTGTTGTTTCCTGTGTAACATTTTTTTCACAGGTTCGTCACAGGGCCAAGCAATGCAGGCAGACAGCCAAGGACGCAGGTATGACTTTTCGTCTTCTATTTTTAACCTCCATACAACTGATTTTAATGTCTTACTGACGTTTTTTAATAAATCAACCACTGATTACCTGTGGACTCTTTATACATAGTCAGCTCTGTACATTTAACAAATTCAGATTTTCATTTCTGTGTGTCACTTCTAACCATAACCATCTGTAATGACACACAGAGAAGCTGTACTACACCAACACCGTTCAGCTAGAAAGTGTTCGCCAGGACTGGGAGGAGACGCACAAAAGCACATGTGAGGTACTGTGGACCGGACCTGCTCCCTCACACGGTCACAACCAGAACAATGATTTCTATCCACAGACTAAACCTCACACCACATCCCCTTAATCTCTACAAAGTAGAATTCCTCTAACAACACCTTCCCTCTGCTGACCAATGCATTTTATCATCATCTAACATCAAAACCCACAATTGTGGTGTACATGATAATGAGTATGTCAGCCGTCGTTATGCATTCAGCGTAGAGTAGCAGAAAAGAATTAAGTCTGTGCAGATACAGTAGAAACCAGTTGGTGTGTGCGTGTTTCTCAGGTGTTCCAGCAGCTAGAGGGCGATCGCATCAGCATGCTCAGGTGTGCTCTCTGGGACCACTGCAATCATTTCTCCATGCAGTGTGTCAAAGACGATGAGGTAAGCTCACTTCCTCTTTATTTATACAGTTTTCGAATAGTAACATCGTCACTCCAATGTCTCAATCGCTTGGTTTGAAACCTGTCACCAGCATAAACGTATTGGTGAGTTGGTTCCGGCATTATCTGGGTTATCACGGAAACAGAACAGTCATGTTTTTGTAATGTCACAGCTTTGACTGGAAAATATGCATTTGAAATGATAACTTCCTCCAAATGGATGTTTATCATTGTAAAATGGTCTATTTTAACCCCAAGCAAACCAAGTAGTTTTGATGGCTAAAATGATGGTATTCCAGTAACAACACCAACAAGTGTCTTTAACAACATAACACGATTGGTCAGTTGCAGTGATAGTCCTGGAACATTAATTATGATGGTCTACAGGGCTAATTGAACGTGCTAATCAGCAAAGGTTGGCATGCCTAACATGCCAAACTGAAATGGTAAACATGGTATTTGGTGGTACAACATGGTTTTAGCCTATCATTGTGAGCTTGCTTAATTCGCAGCATGCTTAGCCTTTAGCTCAAAACACAGCTGCAACAAAGTACTGCATATCCCAAACACAGGCATGGCTGTAGATATGTTGTGTCTTTTTTTGAAAGCAAGCAAAGGCACTACACATCAGCACTTTGTCACTCATTTAGCAGATGATTTAGTGAAAGCACCTTTCCTACGGGCTACCTTACTTCCTCATTTATTGTTTGCAAGACTAACTGCAATTGAAGTGAAAGTCTCAAAAGGAATTATTTGCACACCTGACCTTTTGAGTTTTACGGGAACAGTGTACAGATCTGAATTCTGAAGAATTCCGCCCTGTTTTCAGACCGTTGCCCTGTTTTTTGTTTTTTTTGAATCAGCTTTACGAGGAGGTGAGGAAGCAGCTGGAACAGTGTGACGTTGCGGCAGACAACAACTATTTCATAGAGACGAAAAGCACGGGATCGAGGCCTCCAGGTGAGCCATCATGGTGGATACTAAAGAAGTTTCAAAAGCTTGAGGGAAAGTTGAGAAGTGAGAAAAAAAAGCACTTACGAATGAACTGGACTCTGAGTGCAACTCAACTTCTAACCTCTCTTTTAGTTGACACTCTGGCAGAAAGCAACACTTAATCTCACTTCTCAAATGAGCAGCTTCCCTTTTCCCCTCACAGAACCCATCGTGTTCGAGAGCTGCTACCAGGCGGAGACGTCCGGGAACAGCAATGGCCAAGCTCATTTCGCAGGAGGAGAAGAGGATGTGATGAGGAGGTCTGACACTATCCACATTTTGGAGGAGGAATCAGGAGTAGATGGCAATGTTTCTGTGCAACCTGCCAGGTCATTGTGGCAGTAAGAAACTGCTCTCTGCTCACTGGTTCATCTGCCTTGAGTGTCTACTTGTTCTTTTTTTTACCCAAAAGGCAAATCAGAAAGAAACATGTGCAGCTTTAGTCCCTTTGGTGTTGATAAGAATATCCTTACCTGGATCCCTCAGGTGCTGTGATCCTCTTCTTGCAAGTCCGTTGACCCTCAGTGCAGACAGTCTTCACAACTCCCTATCAGTACTGACATCTACTGACGAGTGTGAGTACTGCATTCACTCTGTAGCTCGCTTCAGCCTCTTTGGGCTCTTAGTGGATCGTTTTTATTTGAGTATAGACTTGCATTTTGAAAATCATGCTTGCATATTTAGCAACCAATAGTACGGCTTTATATATTAAACAACACAAAAACATTTTCATTTGTTACTGCCAGCTATCACTCTGGCTTCAGCTGATGAATCAGATGGAGGATATGCACCCCTACCAGGCCTCCAGTATGAAGTACCACTGACCACAGTTTCATCTCATGAAGAAATCTACGCTGTACTTTATGATTACGCTGCACAGGTGACAAAAATACATTATCTACTGTGTAAAAAATGCAAGTATTTAAATAAGAGATGTAAGTGAAAAAAAGGCGTGTTAGCGTCACCTGACATGTGTCTTCATGTTCATATTGACTGGTCAGGAAGCGGATGAACTGTCTGTCATTAGAGGGGACATGGTCCGAATTCTGGCGCGAGGAGATGACGGCTGGTGGACGGTGGAGAGGAACGGGCAGACTGGATTGGTGCCGGGAAACTACCTGGGCAAATTCTGAACACACACATACACAATCAGGAAAATGCAATCAGATACACACAGACGAACAACAGCACACACCATAGTCACACACAGAAGCACATCCATGCGCATCCGCCCACAATAGAAGCGTGTATGCATCCTGTGCCAAACACATTCACACACATATCTTTGGGTCTTGAACTGAAATGTAACATTTTGCATGCTATAGGAGGTGACGATGATCTTATCATTTACAGAGGTTATAAAACATGCTCGTCAGAAACCCTTTTACAGTACTTACTTATACAGCAAAGCTTTCCAGCAAGATTTCTTAATCAATCCGTGAGATTATTATTTATTAATGATTTATTAGTCCCGAGAAGATATTGCATCATAACGCTGCTACCTCGTGTTGTACAGCTGGGATTATACAAGTGCATGCAGCACAGTCTCATGGGATTGAACTATAAATCATCTAGTGTTGCAACTTTGATAGACAGTTTAGTTGCATCCAGTGACACTGATCTGTCAATGTCATATTTTCAACATGAGTGAAACAAGAATTGCACAAGTGTAAGCTGAGCCCTGCATGGTGGCATGAACATAACTTTTTTAACAACAATCTGAGCTGTGGTCATCAAATAAGTAACTGATACATGGATTTATCTCCAATTTAAACAGGGTACTCTGCACATTTTCCAGAAAAAGAGCACCTCAATAAGTGATGCTTCTCAGTTTAAGGACAGCAAACTTCCAGGGGAAAAAGGGAATGAAGTTCACTGACAGACTTGTAGCCAGACCATGTGTACAACTGTTATTGGATTTAAGATATCCAATAATAATTGTAGATACTATTGTAGGTTTATAAAAATGTCTGCATTATGTCTTTGTCTATTCTGACTCATTAGTCTGTTTGCACAGTTAACGTCTTCAAATCAATTAGTGTGCTTCAGTCGCATTTTTTTCCCTTTCAATTGTGCATGGTGTTAGTAGGGCGGCCATTTTCAGACGAGCACCAAGCTCTACAAGAAATCATGAGTGTCAACTTTAGACTGTTGCCATTCAATTATCTTCAATTAGACACTGTGTGTCTCAAACAACAGGGCAACTGTGAATGAGGATGATCCAAGAGTTGAGTTGGGGAAAAAAAAGGGTTGTTGAACTAGTGCCTGATTTGGTTTTGTCTGAGGTTCTGTATTTAATTTCACTGTGTTTTTGTTTTTTTGTGCATGAGAGCTAGAGATGTTAGTGGGTTGCAAGTTTTGAAATTGATCTGTAATTACAGTATGTCTTGTGTCCATGATGCATTTTGTGTGACCTTGTGTATAGATGATAAGCTACTGTACAGTGGCTGCAGCTAATGTAGAGCAATAACAAGATACAAGTACTATGACTGAGGAAAAAATGTTCACAAATGGTATTTGTTCATATTCATGCTCATGTTCATATTTTACCCTGTATAAAAGTATAAAATAATTACCTCTGTATGTATAGTTGACCTGGTAACATATTTACTTAAATAAAGAACCATGTGGATGAAATTAAACATTCAAGTTAAAATGAGTTTATTGGTCTCCCGTCTGTTCTCAAATCTATACACGATGTTTGTCATATTTTTTTTGTAGTGGCACTAGCTAAATAACTAAGGGTCAACTTAACAGCTCAAAAATATTAAAACGGTGCACAATTTCACAAAAATTTAGAAAATAATACGTCATGATACTTATAGCAGGGTTCATAACTAACAAAGTAAACAGAAGGGATTCTCTGACTGTAACAAACTGAATCTACACATACACAGGTCTTCAGGTAATACTGATAATACTCCTACTAACAGCACTGGAGAGTAAAAGGTTCATTCACAATTTATATATTGGCAATGCCCCACTACTGAAGCCTGATTCAGAGAACACCCACACCCAAAACAGTGTACATTATTCACAACCTGAATGTTTGTGAATATGAAGAACTCTTTCCACCAAACATGGCTCTGTGAGAGACCAAACAAATAGCTGCTCAACACACTAAAATGTAACGACGGAGATAAAAATACTGAATTTGTTCTGTCTACGGTACAAAGTTTTTTTCATTTTCACAAAGTCTGGTCAAACCGAGTTGTGGGAATAGTGTACCTGTTCTTATTAGCATAGGTTTTTACATTTTAACAGCCAAGAAATATCTCATTATTGTCATAGTGCAAACTAGCACACAGGGAAATACATTCCATATACGCTCCCAAGCATAAATTCACACATACTATGCTCCGAAGTACCTCACATCATCCTCACTGGGGATGAGCCCAAATTTTTAAGAAGCCACAATGAAAAAAGGAAAAGAATTATCTTCATCAACATCAATAATGTCAAATAGCCATATACAACTTTGGCTTCTGTAAATATTTCAGTATTTGTAAGAAAAAAAACATTTAAAATAACAGTAACTTCAAAGCATATCGATAAATAACTGGTTTCCCCTTGAAGCCCCCGCCCACCCAAACCACATCTTCAGTGTTCGCTACTTTATCATGAATTGTGCAAGGTGTGCTTGAGCTTATATAACTACAGCTGAAATCTACTGTGGACATGTCCGGTGACGCTCCTTTTTTGATTTTCTGAGTGCTTGGTTTGGCTGGCTGCGTCCTTCATGCATAGCTGTTGGTTGTGACCAGCAGCTCATACGCTGGGTCGTGACTCCTCCTGCACAGCACCACGCAGGCACAGAGCATGCCCAGCATCTGCAGACGGACAGCAAAGGGAACAAAATAAACTCGAGTCCTCGTAGTCTTTAGTAAACTTGGCAGGAAAAAAATGTAAGTGTACGTAAAAAAGCAACAACTAACTAAATAAAACTCTAAAACTATAGGAAATCACACTTTATAAGCAAATGATGCGGCGTCTTTTTCACACACAAGATGCATGGTGTGTCTTAATGAGTGTGTTTGAATTTAACATCAAGTGATTGGCCATGCTGTCTTTGTCACTGCTTTGGGAGCAGAGGTTTCCTGGTAAACAGCAACCATGCTGAGCTGTTCGACACAGTAGCAATCCTTTGACACAATTAGGTCAGAGCTTCTGTCAGCTCGGCTGGTGCTGACAGAGATTACTGTAGCTTTGATCACGCTCCCGATGCTCATGCTTTTACTTGATTTAAATACAGTTATGTAATGGAAGTCTTAAATGTGGTATTTTTTGCAATGACTTAGCTGTTTGCTGTGAATGAAATAACCTCAGTGTTAACCGCTTATAGAGGCTTTTGTTGGTTCTTTGATTTGAAATTACTGTCACCTTTGTATTTAAATCAAAATATGTGGCTTGGATGCTTAATTGAGCATTTGTTTAAAACCTGACTTGCACTGATGGACAAATTGTAAAAACTCCCTTGCTGACTGAGTCAGTTTTCAGGTGACACTCCTTGTCCTTACCTGTATAGATGCAAAAGTGAGAGCAGCCCATATGACGTACATCATGATCTCCTTTAACTTCTTCACGACAAGAGCTTCACAACCCTAAGACAGAAAATAAATGACATTTAAAGGGTTCTATATACAAAAACATGGATAAACAATATTTTCATCATTAACTGGAAATTTGTTCTGTGGTTTTGGCTGAAATGCCCCCTTTGCTTGAGCATCGTGTCTGTACCTCTTGGTAGAGATCTCCTGGTCGAGTGAGAGTGCCGGTACAGTTAGTGATGCTGGGCTGACAGCAGCTGACTGGGACGCTGTTGTTCTTGGATTCTTTAAACCAGCGAGTGTTCCTCCAGTCAGAGTAGTTGTGGATGCCGCAACAGTGAAGCTAATAGAAGAAGAGAAGAAGACTGGTGAGAGAAAATCTGCAGGGGCTGGAGTTAAGAGTGCAATTAGCTTCACAACCAAAGATATCCATTCATCAAAACATACACACAAAAGAGACAATTTATTAAAACCAAACTTCTGCTTGAAGTTAAATTTGAAAAGGAAGAAAAGCAAATAGTCGAGACAGCAGATTTTTCTCCTCACCTGCCTCTGCACATAGTCAATAGCGCGGCTGGGAGCATCAGTGTTGGTGCCGTTGTATTCATTGTAAACCTTCTGGATCGAATGATTCACTTCATCTTCTACCTGAAAACAAACACAAGCAGCTGTTACGGTTCCTGTTCAGCAACTTCACTTTCTTATTATATTTAATCTCTAAGGAACATTTTATCACATTGTTGTACAAACTAATTCAGAATGTAGGTCCTTAGGTAACATTCTCGCCCAAAAGAGTTTGTAAAATATGAGATAAGCCAAAGAAAACAACTTCAACAGCAAAGAAGTTATGACGGTTGTCATTTCTAATGAAGATCACTTACATTACTTCTAGAGTTCAAGATAAAAGGATAATCAGCCTTTATAATCAGCCTTCAACCCACTTTCACTTTCATTCAACTCTACTTGTGACACAGTTTACTCATTTAGTGCAGTGAGACAGTGTTTACCTTTGCCCTGTATATGTAGCCAAGCACCACCACCACACACTCTGTCACAAACACCAGTAGGAGGATGGCAGCAAACTGAAATGACAACAAAGACACATTGTTCAGAGGCTCATTTGTAAGGTGAGTCAGAAATAAAAAAAGATTATTTTACATTAAAGGAACTTTTCACCCAAATCTAATGCTGTTCTGTGTCATTCTGCTCCCATCTAACATAAACCGTTGCATGCACATTCTGCCTCTGGATTCAGTTGATTTTAAGGGTGCAAGTAAAATGTACTCACAGTTGCGAGACCACAGGAGCTTTCACGTATTGTTGCACAGCAGCCGATCAAGCCAATGATGAAGAGAAGAGTCCCGACTGCTATTATGATGATAGCAGGGATCAGAGTGTACACGTCCTCAAAGAAGTGGTCATAGTCATCGTATGTGATGAACACATAGGCTCCAATGTAGCATAAGATTCCAGCAGCAGCCTGCAGAGGAAAACAGAGAGAGCTCCTATTTTTATTATCCGTTTTCTTCAACGTAATAATTACATTCAGTTGTTAAAAAAATATTACAATGCACATTATTTTTGAATTTGACATGTTTTGTGCGCATAAAGGGGTGTGCAGTACAGCATTCACCGATCAGACACAACTTTAAAAACCACTGATACGTGAAGTGAATAAGTGATGATTTCAGGACAATGCAATGTTCTGCTGGGAAACACTGGGTCCTGGCATTCATGTGGATGCCACTGCAGACCCACTTGAGGTCTAACAATTGATTGGACTTGGCTCTGACTCATCGAGACATGGACACAGGGCTTTTGGGGGTGTCCTGTGGTGTCTGGCACCGGGACATTGACAGTGAATGCTTTGAGTTCTGTCAGGCTTGTCATGTACTTCAGGCCACTCCTGAACAGTTTTTTGTTGAGTGGCAGGGCGCATTGTCCTGCTCGGAGGGGGCCACGGCCATCAGGTGTGCCGTTGCCATTAGCAAGTGTACTGGATCTGCAATGGTGTTGGGGTGGGTGGAGCACGTCAAATAGCATTAGGGCTGCACAATTAATCGTAAAATAATCGACATCACAACATGACTAACTGCAATATCACAAGAACTGCAGTTATTTTATAAAAAGGTCAAATGTGTCACAAAACAGTGTTTTAAGGACTCTGGCCAACAACATCTCTAGATGTAATAAAACATGTTTCTTTGGCCGGGCGAAATGCCACATCATCATGATTTATGTCAAATTTAAATATATCGCTCTTGCAATATCTCCTTTTGACCATATCGTGCAGCCCTAAGAAGCATGCATATGGTTGCCAGAACATTGCATTGTAACAAAATGATAAATGTTCTTCACGTCACCGGTTAGTCCTTTTTATTATTCTGCCTGATCGGTGTACACTGTGGTGTTGTGTAGCGTGGGATTGTGAATTATTATTCTTGCATTGCACACTTTATACACCTTTCAACAAGAAAGTAGATCACACCGCTTAAGTTCTTCAATCTTTACACTGGCTTAGTGTCTGTTAAAGAATAGATTCTTCACTCCTGCTGTCTATGAACCATCCAGACCTCTGAGGTCGTCAGGTACAGGTCTGCTTTCAGTCCCCAGAGTCAAAACTAATCATTAGGAAACAGAACTCATTTATTATGCACCACATATCAGGAGCAAATTCCGGTCCACTCCAATTCTCACCTCTTTTAAATAAAAGCTGAAGACCTTTTTGTTCTCATCTCTTTTAAGCCTATTCTATTTTAGCATATTTTCCTACTTCTTAACTTGCTTTAATGTATTTTAAATGCAATTGCTAATGTCTTTTTATGTCATTTTTATGCCCCTGTAAAGCCCTTTGAGTTGCCTTGTGTCTGAATTTTGCCATTACAAAAAAACATGCCTTGCCTTATAGCATAATAGAATATATAATATAAGGTTATATTGTCAATAATGTATATAACTGCAGTCAAGCCAATAGAAATCAGAATTTAAGATACCAGAACCAGTATTGTATAAATACAAGACATGACTAACTATATTTAGGTTGGACTATGCTAAATGTCATACATTAACAAATATGCTAATTTAGCTCCAGCTAAAGAAGAATAACAAAGGCTGGTGCAATGTAACCAGGGCCACATGTCTTCTCCACCCCTTGGATAGATGTTCTCCTTTATGCCAAACCATTTACAGCTCTGGTCATGCTCTCTGTATTCAATACATGTTTATGTTAATCCAACTCTGCTCGTCTGTTGAATCACGACACAATCCAGCTGAAGCAGCACTGCAGGTTCACTCAGCAGCAGCAGCTTCAGGACCTGGCAGCTGCTGCATAACGTCATAGCTACAACTTGTGGGCGGCAGCTACCGACACACTCCAGCTAGCTCCCCTCTCGTTATTGCTTCCCCAAGTTGAACATCCCCCCTTTCACAGTGAACACAGAAGTGACTCTACGTCCGTGAATGATTAGGCTAAAATTGTGTGTCGTTGAAAACCCCGCAGACTGCAGCGCATCTCTGGCGCAGTTTGCTAGCTGGCTAACGCTCTCCATCGCTTGGCCTCACGGGGACGCTGCACATTGTTCGTAACAATCCTTCGTTTTCTTACCCAAAATATGAGATTGAGAAAAACCAGGACGGTTTTGGAGGACGTAATTCCACACTGCCCCATGGTGTCGAGACCTCTACAACCAAAAACTGCGACAGTATTTAAAAAAAAAAAATACTGATGCACCTGCACCTTTTGCTGTTAAAATAATAAAATGGCTTCGGTGGTCCTGCCCCCACTGTGCAGATTCTTCTGGACTCGACCAATCACATCACCGCAACAGAAAAAAAAAACATGTCACGTGCTACGATGACGTGCCATTCAAAACAAACTGTGATGGAGGACATTTGAGCACTGAGCCCTGCAGCAAAACAACAATATAGATAGCTGTGACAAAATACTATATGTTTAAATGCACCACGTCACATGTTGAACTGAAATACACTTAAAATGAATTTTCTATATTTAAAAAAAATATTGAAATTGACCATACCAGAAAACTACATACACTGATATAAAATATAAAATATGATTTATGCTGTTGCCTTGATGTTTGATTATTTTTTCTCTTCATAAATCTACCATTGTATAGCCTTCTTACTTAGATATGTTTGGATTGCTTTTATGTCTTTATATGTAATGTATAAAGGCAGTGGGATTTTGATTTTGTTGTTTGTGGAAGAAATGTAATTGTCCAGTGTTAGTTTGACATTGTTCTTTTGATATTATTCAGAAAAAAACAAGATAGATAGATAGATAGATAGATAGATAGATAGATAGATAGATAGATAGATAGATAGATTATTTATTGTCCCTTTTTACAGCATAAAACATTTCCTGTTTTATTTTATCTTTTTTCTTCCTTCTACTGTCCTTTTTATCATTACCCCCATTTCCTTGATGTAATATGTCCACAGATTTACACTTTAATATGAGCCTCAAGATTTTTTTTTGTTTTACTTGGACACCACAGAATGAATTGAAATAGTTTAGACAGAGCCGGATGTAACACGATGTCAATTGTGCTCAAGTGCATCCAGTGTGTCACCAACATTTAATGTCTGTTCAGGTGTTTTTGAGGAAAAAGATCAGCTTTATCCAGAGATTTGATGCTTTTCAGGGCATGAATTTAGGCAGTAGATCCTCAACAGCTGAGCTCTGACATCCTGAGTCAAGTGCACAGCTTGTGGTGATGCTGCTTGTTTTAGGGTTTTATCACAAACACATAATGTAAGCCTGTTAAAAACAACACTGACAGGCTGCATCAGCACTGAGCAGTGTTCATGTGTGGTATGGGTTTTTATGCCAGAGGGTGGCAGCGTAGCATTGCTAGTTTTACACTGGCACCAGACGTGTGAGAGGAAGAGGCAGTTGGTGAAATCACCCCTACAACCAGACTGTAATCCTCAGGCTGACTACATGCATTTTTTTAGATGTTCACTTTCATGTTTGAATAAATGAATAATATACACACACAGTTTCTGGGCAAGAATGAAGGTAAGAGACGCATGCGATACACCCCCTATGTCTTTATTTAAACCCATGAGACCCGTTTATCTCCTATCAGAGCAGGATTTATTGGTCAATTGAAAATGAGTGCCTTAAAGCCTTGTTTTTATTGAGTTTAAGCCTGACACATTCGTCTGTGTCAGCTTTTGGTGATCAGACTGAGCAAGAGTGAACACCATATACAAATTCAAGAGGATGCAGAGGCTGCTAGTGTTGACACAACATACATTTACGTTGTGAATTATGCACCAGGGATACCTGTTGGCTATAAAGTAATATAAAACAAAGAAAGGGTGATAAAGACAAGATATAGTCCCAAAGGCATAAACATGTGCACACGACTTTGGGTCACATGTTTCAACTCATCACTGAACTTGTCAGCGATTGTGTAAAAGTGTTCATAGCCTTTAAAAATCAGATATTTCTGCACCCAGGGGCGCCACCAGGGATTTTGGGCCCCATGAGAAAGAATCTAGTTGGGCCCTTTTATAGGTTGCCCATGTCTCAAAGGGCCCCCTGTCAGTGCCGGGCCCTTGGAATCGTCCTAACCTTTCCCCCCCTGGCGGCGCCCCTGTCTGCACCATACGCCATCAAACGTGACAGCTGGTGGTTAAATATTGTGGTGAATTACATGAGTGAAGTCCAGAATGTGGTTTAACTCGCAGAACAAAGCAAAAGGGGCTTTGTCGAGTTTCCACATTTTGCTCCTCTCATTCATGTCACATGAAAACACGACATCTGTTTTCATACAAGTTCGAGTTCACATTTCCAGTTCAATGTGGTAACAGAAATTGCAAATTGAGAGTGATGTCCTGCAGCCTGTTGCATTTGTTCAAATTAAAAATGTTCAATTTAAATGCAAATGGCTTGTAAAACACACATTTACAACCAAAGCTTTAATTAGCAAAAAGACAAAACTGTACAAGAAACACCCTCATGGAAACAAATGGCGTAATGTAAATTATGTTTCATGAGACGTGACTGATCCATTACGACCACAACAAGCCATACGGATGTTTTGTTTGAATTATTCTCAGTCACATATAGCACAGAGTTTAGTGTTCATCAATAAATAGTACTATTTTCTAATTCAAAGTGAAAAAACAAATATTAGACGTTTATTTCATAAATAAGTATAATTTCAACCTCAGCTGTCTTTCTCTGACTAATATTAGCCTCATCTCATTCGCTCAAATTATAAAGATTTGTGACTGGATTCCCTTCAACCCTGCATTTCCTCATCTTGGAGAATTTAAATGATCTCCTCTTTGGCAAGCACCGAGTCTCCTGTGAATTAACAGACTCAGAGCTGCTCATTTATGTAGGCTGACAGAACGAGGGATTACTAGATAAATCTGAACGTATAAAGGAACGAAGTAAACGTTCAAAGTAAGCAGAGGGCGCAGAGGTGCTAAACCAAATCTCTCATTCCCACAGAATCGAGGGATATTGCTTACGACAGGGGAGTTCAGTGCACGCTCAAATTGTGTGGAGACATCAGCTTCTCATCAGCTGACGCTCTGCAACATGTTTGGATCTGCAGTTTAAAGTCATGAGAGGACAGTCATATTCTCTCTCTCACGCACACACAAATTAATAATCATTGTATCAATACATTGAGCTGCACACAGCTGCCTGACATTTCAGATTAATTAACGGATGACAGTGTTTTTTGTCAACATTCAAATACAGACTGTCTCATATCTCATGTATCATGCTATCAGAATATTTTAGCTCTTAAGAGACTGTCTTCACTGCACAGACCTGGGAACAGGTTGTACTCTTAACCAAATTAATCTTTTTCAACCTAAAATAACACTGAGTGATCTGGGTTTTTTTTTAAATCACACGCTCCTCATCAAACTTTCTGATTGCAGGTTTGAAGGCTTTTCTTTAGGTACTTAAATTTCATGTAACCTCTGAAGATGGCTTATTTTTACAAATCATACACCAATTTTCCGGCCTACTAACCTACTTGTGTACAATGTTCTGCACCTGAAAGTTCCAGGATATCAAGGCTGTTGTTTGGCAAAATAAAAGCCTAAAACATGTATTTCTGGACAAAAAAAGATTGCTGTCCTCCACTCTGATTGGATTTGTGTGTGTGTGTGTGTGTGTGTGTGTGTGTCGCATAAGCTAAAACGTAGTTTATATGTATAAAGTTAGGAAAATAACCAAATGCAACAGTGTGAAGTTATCAACATAAATGTATTACTGTGTGACTTTGTTGACCCACTTCATGATAATAAGGGTAGACAAATTGTTAGAAACACCTGATACGATGAAATACAATTCAGCACAAACTACATTAGAGCTTCCTGAAGGGACCGAATTATTCCAGGATTGTTGTATTAAACACTCAGAGTACCTAATGAGCTGGAAACTGTGTGTCTTCTTTCTTCTGAGTCATGTTTTAGGCCACAAGACATCGAGACTACACAACTTTCATCTCCCTCTGGATTATAGTCTGTATGTTTCCACCCACCACTTTGGACAGGGAGCATATTCCCCACCTTGAACATGACGTAAAGCCGCAGACAAGTGCATTGTGGGAGGGTTATTGAAAGTAGACAACACATATAACCTACAAAAGACTAGCCCAAGGCAAAAAGAATGGGCCATCTCACTTCACTTCACCACTATTGATCGGAAAGAACAGATCATCCCCGTATGCAAAGGACAAGGAACAGTACAAAAAATAAATATTGATTTCATGTAGAAATATTCAGAAAAACTGGAAAAATGTGATTTATATAAGCTGCCTACATGTGTTTTTATATAAGTGTTATTTTGGAAAATGCCCTTTGGAACCAAAGCGAAAAGAAAATCTCAACTCATGCTGACTAATCAGCTGTTTATGTCGGGCCTATAAATAAGGGCTGTGAAGGTCACATGAACCAGAACCCTGTGGAGGGAAAACAGAAGGGGGCAAACTCCAGGTGAAAGTTTTCACATTGTAAAAGCCTCAATCCAGCATAAAGCTACAATTACAGAAACTATTCTCTGACTATTTTTCAACCTGAAGCAGTTTTAGAGCTTGCGTTTTTCAATAAAGTATGTTTCTGTTTTCTCCATAATCATAAGCACATATTTCAGAAACACACAGAAGAAGCCCAGAGGTGTTTGTCAAGTGGATGTTTCCTTATGCTGATGTTAACTGGAACATCTTAGTCAATGACACTGTGATCTGTAATATGTCATCATTAATCTACCAAAGTCACAGCAGTGCAAATAATTATTTTATTCAATATAAATAACTTTAAACGACAGGACAGTGTGAAATATCATCATTAAAACAAATTAATAAGACATTTACGTGTATTGCAGATGGCACATGAGCTGTAGGCTCTAAATATGACAGTTACAGTAAATTACAATCATGATGAGCAGGAGACTGTGGGGCTAATTTATTCATTTGAACCCTTGAGGTTTAGATGAGCTCGGATCCGTGTAAATGCAGGCGTTCATCACTTTCTCTGGATGTAGCTTTCTAAAATCTTCATCAACAAGTCCCCCTCCTGAAACAGAGAGTAAAGAATGTCACAACGCAGAACCATCACTTCAGGCACCTCTGTGTATGAAAAAGGAAAAAGAAAAGAGAGAGGTTTGGTGATCAGCTCACCTGATTTTTCGAGCGGCTCTCTTGCGTGTCCACCTGCGCTTGCAACGCCACCCGCAGGAACTCCTGGAAAAGCTCACCGAGCGCGCTCTGCTCCGCAGGTAGGGAGACTTCCAGAGCATCACCGCCCTGTCCCTCGTCTGAGGGCAGCAGAGGGGGGTCCATCACGCTTTTCTTGCCCATGAAGTGTCCTGTTAATGTGAAAAATCCGTTAATTTGGACAGAAGTAGAGGAAAAACCTATAAGGAACGCAACAAATTCAACATCGTCTGAAAGCAGAAACTGTGATCATGTAAAAAAAAAAAAAAAAAAAAAAAGAATACGCATAGATTATAGATCAGATTCAATTAGATTAATTCTATTTTAACCAATGCAAATACGACTGGTCACTGGTCCAAGGTTTTGGAGCAGAAGATGATTCTTACCTGTAGCCCAAAGATTGCCTCTTGGATTCACTTTAATTTTCGCAACTTTATTCCTAAGCTCAGTCAGGTCGAAACTGACTGCGGTGGTAAAGGACATGAAAGAAAAGAAGACGAGAGAAGTAAATAAGCCACACTGGCAAACATTATTCAGCGTAAACCCTCTCATTATTCAGCGCGGAATGGCGAGCTGTCCTCCAGGGCGCAAATGTTCCAAGTGTCTGATGTTGGTCGTGGGTTGCTCAGACGCATCCAGCTTTTATAGGCTTCTCCTGAGCGGGGTGGGCTCTGTTTGTGTTGCGTGTGCGTTTTATGCAGCCAGCTGCGTACTCGGTCATTGACGAGGGCTCGGTTGGACCGCGCCTCTGGCCGTGCGTCTTTTACGCACCAAACGATTCATCTTTGGCTCAGGGCAGATTGCGAATGTTTTCTGAAAAACAGTCTTCCCACTCAGTAGATGAGCAGCCATACATCAGTGCGCTAGTGTTCAGTGGAGAATGATGAATTAAGGGTTGTTTTTTTTTATTCACCCTGGTAAAGATTTAAAAGACATTCAGAGGTTTTGGGGGATGGGTGCACTGCAGGTGACCCCTTTTTTAATTGAGAAAAAGTCCCTCAAACACATTAATGTTCTAGTTTATTCTAATCCAATCATACCTTATATGCTACAGCAGACAGTATATTGTAGCCATCATTAAAGCTCCATAAATGGAAATTCCCTTGAGGTTGTGAACTGATGGTGTAAATTGTGTGACCA
Source organism: Diplodus puntazzo (assembly GCA_963678695.2). Classification (NCBI taxonomy): domain Eukaryota; kingdom Metazoa; phylum Chordata; class Actinopteri; order Spariformes; family Sparidae; genus Diplodus; species Diplodus puntazzo. The sequence continues at coordinate 8,499,367 of OZ023155.1, read as the reverse complement.
GATCAAAATGGCATAGGTGTTCCAATGTTCCTTCTCGGGCAACACATGTAGTCATTTCCTGCCCAGGTCCCTTCACCCTCCCTCCCCCTCTCAGGACCAGCTTGGCCCCCTTACAATGAGCAACATGACATTTGGCCAGTTGCAGCATGCTGCTGTGATCACCATCAGTCCTCTGAGGACAGGAGAACCTGCTGATTCTCTCTGCTAATTTAGAGCTGATAAGACAGACGGCCTCTTCGTCACTTCAGGGTGCTAAAGTTGCAAGTTTGGTCGAAGGGCTGCGGCTTGCATCGTGCTCTTTTAATAACCTTTGGCATTCACACTCTCACAATAGTTGCGATTTCTGCACAGCTGAATGTCAGTCTCATTAGAAGAGTGTCTGACCATCAAGGCATCACACGAAATTCACAGCTTAGATGAACTGAGACAGACCTGGTTTTGTGCAACACTGCAGTTTCCCTCAAAGATGTGTCTCAGGCTCAAAATAACTGATTCATTGAACAAGGGGGCTACAATTACACCGCAGTACTTGCTGCTGCTTTTTCCCCTCTAAGGCCACGTCATGTAGAAGTTAATACTCATTCCAAAACTGACACTAGACCGAAGAAAGCGAATCAGTTTCCATGTCTACATGAGATTTTTCTTTATTTCACTGTGACAACTGAACCAGCTTGTTTTTGTGATAAACTGCGGAAACGATCAGAGGTAAAAAAACAAAAAAAAAAAACCTAACAGGCATCATGGTCAAAGTCTTTGAGGTCTAATGAAGATGGAAGCCAATTTTATTTTGAGTACATCAATAGAGTTTCAAGTGGCTCCATATAACCGAATGATTACCCTCCAGTGTTGGATAGCCCCGGCCACATTCACCTTGCTTTCAAGGACAATAAAGTGTTCTCACATTGTATAGAGAACAGCAACTAGGTTAAAGCTTAGAGAGCTGAAGAAAAGCTCAGCTTGCGCCACACTCCGCCGACCTTTATACAAGAAAGTTATCAAACAAGCCACTACACCATTCAATTTACAAGAAGCCGTGTGGGCACCAATTTATTGCGGGCAGTTCTGCAATTCCACCCAAATTTGATGCAGGTTGGTTTCATAGAACATTTGGATACACAGTTCAATCTATTCTTTGATCACCTACTGTATATTTGAGGATATTTCTTTCACTGCTTCTCAATAAAAGAATGCATTGCTCGCCATTATATAGCTTCAGCAACAACGCTTTGAAGGTCCCTTAAATGTACGTTGGTCTTTAACAAAGGTCTCCTACAAAAATGTCTTTCAGAGATTTCTAAGATATTATACACTCATACAGAGGGATGACTTATCTACTTCTATGTGAGTTCATCTGAGTATTGATTACAGATGTAGACAGAATGCTGTCCACTTGTGACACGTCTGTTACATTTCCACAACACTAACGACTCTTATTACCTAAGAAATGTTATTAGCTCCATCACTGCAGGGAAAACTTCCCCCGCTGTAAATGTAGAAAAGAGCCAAAACAAAACGAGACAAAGACTTGAAATAATCAAAAGTGGATGGTAACCAGATTTCATATTTTAATATCATTCATATTCAGTTGTCATAAAATACTTCACATATCTTTTTCAAAGACAACCATTCAACAGGAAAGAAACAAGACTTAATTTATCTCGAGGAATGCTCTTTCACATTCTGAGGATTACAAACAAAGATCGAATTTAACCTAAACCTAGCCTAGATCCCTCACAAAAATACTTTAAAGCTTGGATTTTTTTTCAAATGTAAACACCCTATCCACATTTCTACAAAATGTTCAAACAAATGGTACAAAAGAGCCAGTTGGGTTCGACAAAGTCTAACTTAATTCGGTTTTGAAAGGCATGACTGAGGTTTCCTGGACGTAGTTTATCTTTCTTGAGTCCTGAAGCTTGGGTGCCTCACTCCCGATGGACCAACACAAAGAGACCCAACATGAAGAGAACAGCATACTGCAGAACACAAAAACCGGAGTTTTAACAAATCACACAGCCATGAAGAACATTTTGAGGCTTAAATTTAGAGTAACTGTAAACTTGGACAGGGTGCGATGGGCTGGACAAACTTACTTTGAACTTGGGATAATCATTCATGAGAATGGTGACTATTCCAATGTATGGCACAAACCTGGAGATTGATAAAGGATAAATATAGATAATAGGATTAATACATTAATAAATTACAATAATGCATAAAATATTTCAGTTTGTAATTGATAGCATTTGCTATGGTATGCAAAAGGTCTAGACTTATGTCATTGAATCTGAAACTTTCATGATTTTTGCAAGCATCAGGGATGTATCAGTCATCAAAGAAAGCAGAAATCAATTTGCCGTATGCAGTAGAATTAGAAACGATGAAACATGCCAAAGACCTTAGATTCAGAGAAAAACAGAGGGCGATCCTTATGAAATGTCAAGAAAAATAAAACCCTTCTAGGATCAACATTTTCTCAAACATAAACCCAAGCGTTCAATGTTCTAGTAACCTGTCACAAGGTTACTGAGTCATGCTCTTTGTTTGGACAAAGTGAGTCTGGGGAGTGTCAGACAGACCTCCCTCTTGTACATCTGGACAAGCACTTAATCTGAGGATGGACTCCCTGAGTACATGAATGATAACGGAACAAGGCCCGAATCTCATGCCTCATCTGTCCGTCTCAAACCACAGACAAGCTACAGGTCTGTCATACTCAACTCCGTTAGATTGTACAAGTGTTGGTTTGCTGGTGTCCGGCGCCTTACACACAAGCCTTTGCGACCCATATGGTTTCCTCTAACCCATGGACTACTGAATTTATTGCATATTCTCTGCCAGACTTTTACAACTTCAATTCATTACAATTTTCCCCCAGTTTTGAGGTGATCTTGCTGACACTTGTGGCATCAACTACAGAGCAGTCCCACTATGTTATTAAGACATCTGCACCATTACATTATGGAGAGTACCTACCCTCTAGCTCGTCCCACCACATCTTTTTTCTCCAGCCAGTGTTGGCCCTGCTTGTACAGTCCTCTGTCATCCACTGCATTGTTGTCTCCTTTGGTCAAGAACTTAATGTCTCCGTTTTCCCTGCGGACAAAGTGACAGTGTGATTTTAGACCAAGACTTTTCATGAAATCTCTACCTGGATGAGGATGCATGATAGGTGTGAAATGTCACAGACGACTCTCTGAATATTTTGTGATGACTTTTAATTACAGTTCAACACTATAAATGCTGATCTCAGGGTTGGTAAACAGTCATGGAACTCAGTGATACTGAGAGTACAACATGGTCATGGATGTGTCATACTTGATGTGTCATACTTTTCATGGATCTTTAGTACTCTGTGTACTATTGGGATCTCTCTGCCCTCTATCCTGAAGACGACAATCTCTCCGACTCTGATGGGATCTTCTACCCGGTTGGTCAGAAACAGCAGGTCTCCTCTGTGGAAAGCTGGCTCCATACTGCCACTGAAATGAAAGACAGATACACACTATTAACATTTGTTAACACAATTTAGATTTTTTAAAGAGAATTTGAAACAATACGCCATGCCAATTCAATATTTGTTTCACAGACATTATCCATAACTTGTGGCAGTGAGACTTCAAGGACCTCAAAATAACTACATGTTTGCAGTGTGGAAACAGGAAACAAACTCAGTCCATGAGCAAATTGTTGTATTTGCAAAGCCACAAGGAGGTTTCAACAAAGCCTTCCAACAATACTACTATTAGGTTCAAAAGACCAGCTGCATCCAAACATGATCAATCAATAGGTCAACAACTGATCAACAGCTTGTTGTGTGCACAGTGTTACTGTTTACAACACACTCCTGTAGAATAAGGTGACAATACTGGATTTCTAAGATTGATAGAATACCTTGAAATATCAAGATATATGTATGTGTATTCTGATATAGTTTAAAAATATGGCTTTATTATATCTTTATTATTATGCAAGACCCTAGTATAGCATGTCTTTTTTAACATGTCCGAATAAACATTATTCATTCATTCAGCGTAGAACTGACTGAAGATTTAAAGGCATAAATGGGAGAACGAGTAAATCCATTAGATTTAGTGACTAAGCCACTTCTCCTGATGGATACGTGCAGTGGTATAATGTTCTTTATATGCTCGCAGTCGCACTACCAACGCTCTCAACCTGTTAGTGTCCTCCAATAATAACCTACAGTTGCCTGAGGGAAAATGTGAATAATCGTGTGTACTGTCTGCGACTTAAAGTGAAACTCTTGCCAAAAAGCAACCATTCGTGTAAAAGCATAATTACGACGAAAGAGGCACTTTTAAGATTTACTGTAGTTTCGTTTTTGGGCAAGCTAATTTTCACCAGGGTCTCTACACATGAACATGAGCATTGAGAACATTGTTTGTGTACACAGAGTTTACTAAAAAGAAGGTTTTTGAACGACTCACGGTTGCTGCTGCACCTCCAACGCGCCGCCGTCATGGCAGACAAAAAGTGTTGATCCCCGACTGCGACCTAACAGGCAGGAGAGTAATGGTGGACCGCTCCTCAAGCCTGGCTGTTAGGTCACATTCAGGGATCAACACTTTCTGTCTGCAATGACGGCGGCACACCGGAGATGCAGCTACTAACGTGAGTTGTCCAAAAACCTTCTTTTTTAGTAAACTCTGTGTTCTCAATGCTCATGTTCATGTGTAGAGACCCTGGTGATACTACGAGCAAAGTTTCATGTTGTGTCGAGCCTTCTTAGTGTTTTAAAAATAGCGTTTTGATTCTAGCATAAAAGTGCCCCTAGCACTCCAATGAAAATTAGCTTGCCCAAAAACGAAACTACGGTAAATCTTAAAAGTGCCTCTTTCGTTGTAATTATGCTTTTACGCGAAGGTTTGACTCATTCAATTGCAAATAAAGCCTGGGTTGCTTTTTGGCGAGAGTTTCACTTTAATAAGTAAAATTAATAACTTCCCTCTTCTGTGTACGATTGTATGCATATGTCCACGCAGAGCTCGTCACCCAACACCCAAGGAAGTCGCTATACAGGGGGAAGTAACATGCTAACTTATATCAACAGAGGTTAGAAATGCCACTTTAAGGCAGAAGGAAGTGTCAAAAAAACCCAACAACACATGGGAATAACTTACCTGAGAACAACAACAATTGGACTCTCACTGCCAGTGACGACCATCAGTCCTTTCCAGATCATGAGCGCAGACGAAACAATCATACCAAAGTTCAGCACCTGGTAATAGAGCTGAAAACAACAACATATTCACATTTTAAAGCTTAATTGTGCCCATACAACTGTTTATAAAGACAGTTCCTGGTAGGTCAGGGACCAACTGAGTGGTTAACTCTTTGATTTCTACTCCATATGTTTGACATATTAAACTCACTGATGAGCTTTAGACTGCAGCTAACAGTCCCATGACAATATGGGGACAAAATGAGGAAAATAGCTAGCTACACTGGAGTCAGTATTCATCTTTAAATATGGCTTCTAATGTTTCTTTAGCGATGCGGTATAAAGGGGAACCTACTGAAATACACGTGTGCACACAACAGTTCACTTTACATGTTGCTAACAAGTGACAGAGAGGCTGCAACGTTAAAAAGCGGGTCGGCGGCTAGTTGTCGTTAGCTCGCAGCTCTCGCACCCGCACAAAGAAGCGGACGTTGAAGCGGAGTGAACCAAAGCTCGTGTACGTACCTGCCGCTTATTCATGCGACGCACATCGTCAAGAAAGTCTAAAGATAACATCGTTGCGAACACTAGTGGGTAGAAAAAGCGCCTAAATCACATGAAAACGCCTGAAGTGACGAGCATATGGATGCACGGGTCAGCCAGCGAAACTTGCATCCGAATCTTCCGGGTGCGCTCAACCGGAAGTCCCGCCCACCCGCGAGCTGCTGTGTTGAGGTGTCAGTTCAGGATACGAGAGAGGCGCTGAGAGCGCGAGGGTGCCTTTCCAAAATACACCGAGTGAGACGTGGTGCTGCTGGTTCAGCTGTGGTTTCACAAAGGTTTGAAAACAGCCAACATTTTATTCATGAGAGGGTAACGATAATGTAAGAATGACTCTGAAAACAATAGGAGGGCCAATGTGATTGGACAGTCTCAGTCATCTGGGTCGTGGTTAATTCTAGGTGCTGTGTCATAAGTAACTGGACGTGTTTCTGTTTCATTTGCTGCATCAGTACTAACTAACTGGAGGGGAGTTGCAGGCTTTTTTAAACCCTGTGTGGGAGTGTCCTTACAGAGTCGTTTTAAGGACATGTGTGAGCTCTGACTGTGGGTCATTGACTTAACCGGCCTTCATGTGGGTTCCTAGGGCTTGGTGAGGGGGCCAACAGGGGCTAGTGCCCCTGTAACTCTGAGTCTGGACCCCCCTGTGGCCCTCCCGACAGGGAGTCTGCATCAATAATACAGTGACAGATTTCTTGCAATGATATTGTACTGAACGGAAAGGTGGAAATAAAGTGTCTCAGCAGTTTACTACCCAATTAAAAATGTTGACATTGTAAACACTGTTTTAAGTCCCACATATCCCTCCTCTGAATGAGGGATTTGTCTTTTTTTCCTGGGTTGTATGTGCCCCTCTAACAAAAAAGCTGGCTAAACGTGGCCCCCCTATTAAAACTGGTCTAGAACCGCCACTGGGTGAGCCCATTCACACCTGGGCTCACCTAGTCCTAACAACCCACCACTCTGAAACTCAGATCTCACGCGTGTCCTTAACAGCTCTGTAAGGACACTCCCACATAGAGTTCAAAAGATTGGTGGGTTGCTTGGGCCAGTTGGCCGGTTAAGTCAGCGACCCACAAGTGGCCCTAACAACTTTTTTGTTTGTTTGTTTGTTTGCATCTGAGGAATATGAACGCAAAGTCAGCAGCACCCCAGGGCTTCATTGTGATTTTACTTTTTTTTTTTAAATTGCAGCCTAATCTAAATCGCTGGATGCATGCAACACAGATTGCACAGATTCCTGAAAAGTCTTGTCACAAAATCGAATCAGATCTTTTGTTTTCTGAGATCTGCGCATGGTCAAGTTCATGCACCCACTTTAGATGAGCCTGGCACTAATGCTTGTCACCTAGCATATAATGAATTTTCCAGTTTAACGGAGCACTGCGTAGTTTTGGAGAAGAAATTTAAACTCAGAATTGTAATATTTACAATATTGATGAGGTACTAATACATATAAAAGGAATATTTATTTTCTTCATAACTGATAAACAAGCTGTTCTCAGAGGGAAATAAGGTCCACAGAACACTGTTTAAAACTAGAAAGTTGTATTTGTTAGTCATTGGAGCCATTGATTTTATAAAAATCAAAGAATATGCTAAATTTTGATGCGAGTGACTCGCTTCAAATTGGGGCCTTCAGTTTAGGGATTAAAACATGAACCATCATAAAGCCAACATCATGTCAGTTGATGTTAGGCCTTGTTGGTGCAAGTTTCCAACACAAGTTGTTGATAGAATTTGCACAAACCAATGTCTGTTTTGTAGCAAAAAGTTTTCTGGTAACTGACAAATTAATTTCCAATGGTCACCTCAAACGTGCTATTTGGAAAAAAAAAAATACATTCCTAACTTCTCAAATTGCACATTGGGATTAAAGGTCAGGGCATCTGCCATCCCAATGCACCTGTTTTGAGGAGTTGGAAAAAAAACCAAACCATCAGTATTTGACGAGATGGGAATGACACTAAAAGATCAACTTTTCTAACCAATAGGACCTTTAATCATTTTACTAGCTCGTTAATAACTTTGTCCATCATTTGGCACTGGCAGGTAGCGCTCACTGAGTTTTTCCAGTCCTTTTTTGTTGCTAACAGCTATCAGCTGATGACGAAAACAAGGCTGGTGAGATCAGTGAGAGTGAATCATGAATGAAATATAAATAAATGATAAACTCTAAAACACTCATGAGTAGAGATGATAGACTACCATCAACCTCTCTCAGATTACACATCATTTAAGACATTGTTGTCAGAAAATGTAAAGCTTTGGAAAAGCAGTCACAATACAAACAGAGCAGACTTTCCTTTTACAATGTTAAGTCACATAATATGGGGTTTACAGTCAGTGGCATGGTTATTACAACTTGGTAGATATCACAAAGCAAACAACCCACAATAAAAAAATCACTGAAATTCATAATTGATGACATATTAATGGCTTAATTAACAGTGGGTAAACTCTACTGTGTAGATAAAACAGTGTGTAAGTGGCTTACGGTGTGTTTACTTTCCACTACAACCTTATTTAACACCTGGACCATCTCTTAATCCAAATTTAATAACTAACAAAAAAAAAAACAAATAAGTGAGAAGCTTTCATCATCAGTAATTATTAACTGCTTTTCTTTTATCGTGGGCCACATCCAATTTCCGAGAGGAAGTGAGTTTGCTTGAGTAAGTGATAACATTATAAGCGACCAGACCCAAAACCCGCAAGCCATTTTTTTGCTTGTTGACCCAGCCAGTGGGGATTATTAGCAACACAAACTGTATGTCATACATTATTGGGCTGTAATTAAAACATCAGGTTAAATGTTAGCATTTATATGACTCCAACTTAATTGTACCCTCATTTTAATTTCACAAAATGTTCTGAGACCGTGTGTTCGTCTGTGGTGTGTTGTGTTTTTCCTTGATGCAATGTGTTTCAGCAGCACTGTTTGGTTTTCCTCGGGAAGCGGGCAGGAACACATGTGCATCAGTAATTACAGAGATTACGTCATATTGACATTGTGTCAACATTTAAAAAACAATGTTCTGTCTATTTCTACAGTTAATTTTTATATTTCTCCACTGAATGAATGTTATATATAATATTTGTTGGTGTGTAACATATGATTTTTCATCCACAGTGCCAGTGTTAAATAATATTCTGAGAAGTGGTATTTTCATTTTTCCCAATTAATCCAGTCTTTCAAATTAACCAATCAACCAAGGGTTTAAGTTACCTCAGATCCTTTATAGTTTTGTGATTGTTCGACTTAAACAAAAAGTCTGGCGTGATATTGTGACAAAACATTTCAGTTATATGTGTAGTTTGTGTTGAGTGCATAAATATCCAAGCAGGGCGCTTACGTAAGAGTTTCCAAAGCAGAGATCAGGTATTCATTCATTTCCATGTGTCTCTTAACACCTCTAAACTTAAATTTTTATTTGTATCCAGTGTTTTTATTCCTTGAAGTGCAATTTATGACTCAGCTTTGGCTGTCCGCAATCATATCTTTATAATATGAATTCATGTTTAGAGTGTTAATGCTGCATGCAAAACTGAGTCTCACAGTTGGTTGACTTTATTTTATAGCTACTCAAGCATTCTATTGTATATAGTATTTTATTGTTTTTGTTATATATTGTATATATAACTTTATTGTTTCTATATCTGCCCTTGCATTTTGATTGTATTTTTGTACTTGAATTTACCTGCTGCTACGATAACCTAATTTCCCTCAGGGATTAATAAAGTTGCCTATCTATCTATCTACACTCCATTAGTCTGTTGTAATCTCTTAACATGTTACATTCGTCATGCTTCATATGCAGAGGATTTTGTGGTTGCGGCACATTCTTTGCTCATATTAATGCAACTCTCATTTGAGCGGGCGATACCAACCTTTTCTATAATGATATTAAAGAAGTGTGCTGTTTTTACATCCCACCCTGAATACTGAGCAATTCTGTGAAAACCATAATTAGGTCGCCCACTCAGGAAAAGCCTTTTTAAATTGAATATTCCTACTAAAACTGAATATCTGCTATTTTTGTTCTCTTCTTTTTGGCCATGTGTGCAGCAGAGAACTTACAAGAACTTGTTTACTCCCACTGCAATTTGCATTTTAAACAAGGCAAAATAGACACTACTATTTTACTGTGCACATGTGTTTTTATGTGAGTATCATGGGTGGGAATGTTTTTTCATGTTATTCAGGCTCTAATCAAAGGTAATCTTCTGTCACTATGTGATAGACAATAAAGTTTCTTGAATCTCGAATCTTGAATTGCAACCTGATGTGAAAAATTAGACTGACCCCGTCTCTGCCGGTTGCATAATGGACAATTTGTTTAAAGAAGACCTTTTTTTGCTTTTTCATTTTTTTCCTTTCCTTCTGTGTTTTTTTTTTTCATTTTCAGCTCATGTGCATGTAAAATGTAAAAAGCCTGACCAATAAGAGCTCCTCTCTCCCACATGAATCACTGCACCTGAAATACCTCGTCAGTAGTCTCGCCTTGATTCTGTGACTTCTTGACATCACACTGCGTCACCGTATAGAACATTTAATAATTTATGCCTTAAGTGAAGCTAACTGGAAACTAAAAACATGACAGAGCTGACCAGAGACATAGTGAGCAATGCTGTCTCAGGCGTATGTGAGCTGGCCAATCAGAGTAGACTGAGTATTCTAGTGAGAGGCCTTTAAGAGTCAGTAGCTAAAACAGAGTATTTCAGACAAAGGAGGATTACAGGGTTGCAGCGCTGGACAGAATGAGAAAACATATACGTTTTTTTTGTAAACCTATTCTAGTAGAAACCCCAAAACAATATTATGAACCTGAAAATTAGCTTAATATGTCTCCTTTAAGTTGTTGAATGCTGGACTGTGAATTTATGAACGTGCTTTAAGATCAAGCTAACATTAGCTTAGAAATTGAGTCAGCTAACCAGCTTCCAGCACAACATAGAAGTTCCTCGGACCCCCAAACATATTACAGATCCCCCTTTACACCCAGGTGTCACAAGACTGGGTGGCAGTGCTTTCATTCATCAGCATGCGATTTCTTCTAGTTCCCTCACCTCCTCCTCCTCTGCAGTATATTTGAGAGGGAGACTGCACAGCCCCATTGGCCAGCGCCACATCATGTGCATATTCATGCATCCAGCATTTAGACAACACTGATTTTATTCAGATGTAGCCTTTAAGGTCGCTGGTGAGAGGAAATAACGTGAGATATGAATCTGAATGTCATTATTTTATAGTCAGCAAAAGCTAATGCTGCGATATGGCCGATTAACTCAACACTGACAGTCAACTTAGCGATGGCACAGAGACCGGTGGCAGCCTGCGGCTTTTGGTGGACCAGAGATAAAACTTTTTTCAAATGCCAGCTAGTCTGTGGCATTTAGGGATGTGTGATCCTTTTCATATAATCTGCCTAAATGCTCACAACGACCCTGGCCTGCCAATGGTAATTGAGGTCATTCGGGAACAACGATGTGAGGTCAGAATAACAGGCAGCCTTGTGAGAGGGTGGATCTTAGCTGCCACACTTGCCGTTTTATTTCATGAGGTCTTACTCACTGTACAAATTGTGCGTCTGATGTTGTACCTCACACACATTGTCTGAATAGAAAGATATTATTCTGTCTCCTGGCACAACCTGGTGCACCTCTGTAGACCGCTTTCTGTTTCTGTTGCTACTGTTATTTATTCAATGCCATCGAACGCATGCAATTTTTCCTGCGTGAAGCATATTTTAACATGCCGCCACGTAACGAGCATAATGTGTTTAATGTGCTCGAGACGAGGACTCTGAGTGCGAGCTCTCCACACTAACTCAACATTATGTCCTGTTAAATGAAACGGCAATTACTTAGACTTAAAACTGTACACACAAAATTACTACATTTGAGGACTAGCAATTCTCTCATTTGCGCGTTTCATCATAGGCATTAATGCAGGGGTTACTGCGAATGATCCAGTGCTCTTTATTGCATTCCGTCAGAGCTGCAGGAAGAGCTGTGCCAATGCATCTTCTTCTCTGTAATTTCTGCGCTTCCCTCATTATTATTTTTTTCTGTCATGCCTTGAAGGAAAGTCATTTTGATTAAGATATGTCTCATTGTCGGAAATTATTCCTCTCAGTCGAATAGAAGGCGACACTGACGATGTGGAGAGCTCTCGTTGATTTGAGTTCATTTTCCAAAATAATGTCAATTTTACTTATTTTTGTACATTATCTTTTTGTACCTTGAATATTTTGTGATGAGTGTCTTTTTTAGAATAAGATCATTTAGGCTTATTCTACCGTATCCCACCTTTGTACACCACTTTGCCTGTTTATAACAGCTGATCCGGTGAATATTTGGCTCATGAAACCCTCAAATAAAATATAAAAAGTGTACAAACAGCAGTTTTCACACATGTGTTAACCATTTATCAAACATTTACTTCAGTGTTCCCACATAGAGATCTGACACTGCGAGTTGTCCTTCTACTTGTCTTGTTTTTCATCACTGGTGCGGTGATTTAACTGACAGTAGGTGGCAGGAGTGTCTTGTTTCATGACAGGCCCGATCTTCTCCATGTTGCCATCACACCTCGGTTAAATGACATGCAGTCTGTTACTCCTGCAAGTCATCATTTGCAATAGCTCCTGTACGCCTGGTCCAAACATACACTGACATCATCTACATAGACTAAATGAATCGTGGTGGAAATCAATGGAATAATGAGTTGTTGGACAGATTTCATTCAGTTTTGTTCTTTTTACTGTTAAATAAAGGTTTGTTCTCATTGTTCCACATGATTGTGGAAAATCATGTGAGAAATATGGACAGAATGAAAGCATCAGCTACCACCCACTAAAGACTGTCATCCCTTCCTTCTGTCGACAACATCAGACCCTCTCACGCTTAACTGGAAAACATCAGAAGTGACACTGAGCGAACTTTTTTTTGATAAGCGTACATATAGCTTTCCCCGACTCTGTTCACACTCGTGCGTGAGCTCCCCACTTACATAAACGGTGACTCACTAATGACTGGGAATCACAAATGATTATCATGATGAAGTTAGCCTTTCACCCTGTAAACACACACGCTGGTTGCAAGCAACACTTCTCTCTCCCATATCTGTGAGGAATCTGATTTGCCCCTGAGTGGTAGAGCTGTTCAGCATGCGAGGGGTGTCAGAGGGAGTCTTTTTTTACTCTGCCCACACAAGTCTTCTCTCACGTCAGATAATTATAACATGCTACAGAATAAAGCAATGAATCCTGTATTGCATTTATGATGAAGGTATATTATTTTTAATCCTAAAAAAAACTAATGATTCTGGATCCGTAAGTGAAAGGCTTAAATTTCTTAACAACTATTTGATGGAAGACATTCGTGATCTCCAGAGGATGACTCGTCATGACTCTAGCAATCCCCTGACCTTAACTTAAGCACTGCTATGAAGCTGATATTTGCTATTTTGAGTGAAATGTCTCAACAACTGTTGGAGGGCTACAGCGTTGCCAGACGGGAAATGTCACACCAGAGCCTTACAGTTAATGTATTTTGAGGGAAATTATCATATGTGAGTCATAACCAGGCTTACAGGTGTATTCACAACAGCTCGACTTGTACACAAAATACGTTGGTGAGAATGTTCGAGCTTCCAAGCATCATCACAGGCTTCACAAAGCACGACTGGCTTGACACATTATGGGAATTTTTTGGCATTACTGATTGTACATTGTACAGACGGCAACGGAGACATATTTTCAGGTTAATTTATGAATATATATACGTGTGTGTGTGTGTGTGTGTGTGTGTGTGTGTGTGTGTGTGTATAGATAAATTAAAGAGTTAAAGAGTTGCTGGACATGGTTTCCTGTATCCCTGGAGCTCATACCTGTCACAAACCTGCATTGATGCAATCAGCATCAGGATAAATACCCTGGTTTTTCACTCTACCTGCTGTCAGAGGATTTCATCAACCAACCGTGTTGCATGGTCTCCTCGTGAAACACTCCTTCTGTTGAGCTTCTCATGTGTTCTGTTTTTTCTTCCGTGATCGAACTCTGTTTTCCCCAGATCTCCTCCAGTGATCAGTTTGCTCCTGGATTAGCTTCCTGGCCTCACCACGACCCGGCCTCCCACACCTCTGCCACCAGCCTGTACCACCTGAGATTCTCTGTGTCACGCTAACATGAACTTTCAGCCCATGCAAACGTGAGTCACCTCTCCTCCCTGGCAGAGCCACCAGCCTGAGCCCTGGCCCTCGCCTATCAACAGTCTTGTGGTGTCCGACAAATATACTACGACAGATCGTAACATAAATAACACATCAGTTACTTTAACTTTAGGAAAATTCTAACATAAATGGAAAAACATGAGCAAAAATAAAACGTAGCTTCACTAATATAGTCTAAAAAGAATCATCCCAAATATGGAAAAGCTTTTCGTAGATAAAAAATTAAAGCATGTCAGTGTGTTGACAGAAAGAAATGTGACGGAGTCGGAGTCCTTTCAGATAAAAGGGGTCACTGAGATAACACGGGTTAGGTATTCTTTGTAGACGATATATATGATAAGGAGTGACTGCTGATGGCTTCATCACAGGGATTCAGCCCACCCTATAATATGCTAATTTCTATTAATATGACGGTCAGAGTATTTAAAAGCACATGTCATGCGACTGTGGCTCAGGGGTAGAGCCAGCGTCCCTATCGAAATGTTGCTGGTTTAATTCCCGTGGTGTGCATGTCGAAGTTTCCTTGGGCAAGATACTGAACCCCAAACTGCTCCTGATGTGCTGGTCGGCAGCTTGCCTGGCACCATCAGTGTATGAATGTAGGAATTACTTTAAGTTGCTTTGGACAAATGCCCTAAAATGTAAATGTCATACACGTTCACAGCGTCTCCAAAAGGCGCAATCGTATCTTTTATTTTACAGCCAGTTGCATTCAAAGGTGCAGTTTTCTAAAAATGCAGTGCAATGTAGAACAGCAAGTAAACATGACAGGTTACAACATAAAAGCACAGCACCGTTAGCCACTGTACAACAGTGTCATGTGAAGCTACAGTCAGCTGGATACATTCCTGAAAAAAGGGAAGAAAAATAAATGTGCTGTGTGTCCGCAGGTCTTTCCTCTATCATCCTTGTCATGGTTCGACTTCAGTTGACATAACGACGCCCCTACATTCACAAAAAGGTTCTAAAATGACACATAGACTACATATAATGCCACTTCAGTTCAAAAGGTTCTCTCTTGCACATTCATTTAGTACAAATACACTGACCTGAGATTGGGATTCACAATCGGTGACCTGCAGTGGTACATGGATTGATAGAATACAAACCCAGGAAAGCTTCTACTCACTACTACACAGTGATTTCAAGCCTAAGATTTGCTGATTGTAGGACACAATAGATAATCACCACAACATGTGAAGGCATCAATCCACAAAAAGTGATAATGACAAGGAATGGTGGCTGTAAAAATGAATTCATCAAGCCGTATTATTTAAAGGGTTGAAGGGTTTTAAACCTCTCCCAAAAAACGGCGTTGTCATCAGCTTTCTTTCTTTCTTTCTTCCAGTTCCTCCTGCAGTGTTCTGCTGACATGAACCCAACAGTGAACCATTGCTGGTCAATCAGGAAAATCCTTGATCTTTAATGAGTAATAATTACTCTATTCCATCTTAACAACTTTGGGAGCGTCAGCAGCTTTTTGTTGAGTGGGGGTCTTTCTGCCTTCTGGCTCTGTCTTCCGGGGCAGTCGGGGGCTGCCAGCAGTTTTCCTGCCGGTCTGAGGGCTGGAGGAGCCGGCGGCCATTTTGCGTTGAAGTAACGGGCTCTTGGAGCCCTTGGGCTTCGTTGGCGTCAGTAAAGACTCCATGACCTTCAGGGAGCGCAGGCTGAGCAGCCCGCAGAAGTAATTACACTGGTGCTGGGAGACAAACTGCTCAAAAACTTTGGGATTCCCTTCGACAGGTAGACCTTGATGCCTGCAGCAATACACATAAGCACAAAAGCAAATGTTACGGCCGTAAAACATATAAAAGTAAATTACCCGTAAAATTAGGTTTTAACTGTGTAATTTGCAGAAAATAAATTATACAATGCACTCACCCTGTTGATTTGACTGAGACTCCAACATTGGTGATCTTAGTGTCAACACCTGCAAAACAATACCACGTAACAGAATCAAATGTGACGGACCTCATTCAATCCAGCACTAAAAAAATATAATCGGAGGAAGAAAATTTACAATACAAATGCAAGTGGTGTTCCCACAACAAAACATGCTTAAAATGTTATTATTAATACAATACTGTGTAACAAATAGTGTGTAATGAACCTGAAGGTGTTAAAGCAACATTACATAACTTTTTTTTTACCTTAAAATAACATCTTTAAAATCATTTTGATGGTACAGTGTCTTGTAATAGGGGGATTAGTGTCTCAGTCTCAGCCACTCCGCCCCCAATCACTTGTTTCGCATCAGTGAAATAAGTGAGAGGTTAAGATCACAGTGTTACATACATGTTTATTTTAAGATACACGTTTTCAACACGTCATGAGGTAATGAGTTTTTTGTTTGTAGTTGGCACCTTCGTCTGACAAATTGTTACAGACCTGGGATTTGCATGCACGACATTGATGTGGACTGGTGTGCAATTGGGCGCCAAATTGCAGAAAATGCCTATATCTACATAATGTTGCTTTAAGGCAGAGTTTTTCACTCGTGGTCTTGGGGGCCCCGTGTTTGGGATGTTTTGGATGTTCCCTGGCTCAACACACCTGATTCAAATAAATGGGTCGTTATCAGGCTTCAGCAGAACTCGACGACAAGCTGATCATTTGAATCAGGTGTGTTGTTTCCTCTTATTCATAAGTCCATTACCCGCAAATTAATGAAACGTATAGATTCTACATCACTGTGTTGAATCAAGGTGTCGGTTTACCTTCTAGCCGCGTGAGTAGCAAATTGCCATTGGTCCACTGAAAGATCCAGTGCTGCAGGGCGCTGCACTTCTGTCCCACCTCAGTGCCAGTCCTTATATCTATTCTGCCCATCGGATCCACGACTGAGTATTTCTGATAGACCCCCGTCAGATCAGCCTCCACTGTGGCGTAGGGAACAGTGTTCGCAGGTCGGTACATCAAGTAGACTGGAAGCACCCTGTGTAACAAAGGTTTTCATGATGTGAATGACCTTGAGAGAGGGTTTCACGGTGCGTGGGCGGTGAATAACACTTAAGAGGTGATGACATTTTATCAAGTGTAAAATGACTGAACCCACTCTAGAGTTTGGCCAAAGTTTTCGATCCCTCGTGCCTCTGCAGAGAAGATTTTGCAGTATTCACGAGCCAAGTTCTGAATTTTGCACTCCTATAAGGAACATTGGAGAATAGCCAGTTAAGATAAGCTCAACCTACAGTGTTGATTCATTCTCTATTTGATTAGTGACACAGTAATCCTACGTAGGTGGCAGGAATATCACCTTACTGACTCTCTTTAATGCTGGATTTATTAGTTTTGTGAATGACATATTTGAACTGAAGAAGACACAATAAAACTACAAAATCAAACCTTTCCTACATACCTGCTTGATAATGTCCAGATTCCTGTCTATCAGGCCGCTCTCTCCTTTCCCTTCATAGGCGATTGGGTTGCGTGCTTTAATGATACATGTGTTTCCCGACTCGAACACAGGCTCCAGACCATAAATGACTTTCGCCCTCCAGACTTTGTGTGAGCAGCCATTACCGATTTGAGATTCCTGCATCATTATACGGCCAAAGAATTTATTGCCCCAGATGCCAGAATCACCCACACCCTTGTTGAATATCATGGGTGTCATTTCGATTTCTTCTCCGACTGCATGCAGAGGAATGTAAGAATGGCAGTCAGAAAAACATTTGAGCTCTGACACTGGAAAGATAGAGTTCTAAAGAGGTAAAAATCATCATCTTACCACCAAGGTCCTCGCGGAGGGACATTCCAGCCAGGACTGCAACACAGTGAGAGGAAAGATGAGACTTGTTGTGGCCCAGTGATGCAAGGAAAGTGTTTATTTATACCAAATCTAAAAGGGTACATACTCTCTGCACTAAGAAGACAGTCTGTAGAGTCCGTCCCATATTCATTAGCGATTGTGCATCCGTAAACACCCGAGTCTTTGGATGATGCCTGGACAATTGCAAGATTGACTTGAGATTCATCGCCTGCACTGAGAAACAAACAAATAATAAGAGGAGCTTTAGCATTATAAATGATCAACAATATGCATCATGGAATAAACAATTTTTCCTCATGAAGAATGTATTAATATATAAACAGCTACATGTAACTGGAGTAATACATTAATACAACATCAAATATCAAATAACTCTGGGGACTTACTTTCTTTTAGTCTGAGCAATCCTCTGTTCATTTTTGAACCACTGGATCGTAGAATCACTGAGAACATTGAAGAACTGGCACCACAGTTTCAAGTGTCCTGAGGAATCTGCAAAGGTTTCGCCCCTAATCTTGCGAATAACTTGAGGAGCTGAAGGGACACAGATACAACACAAACAACATGGTGAAGATACGCAAACTTCAATGTTCTAACTATCAATTAACCTCAGTACATCCAGTGTTTTATACACATTTTGAACTATACAGTTTACACTTCGAACATACAGTATGTACCGGAACAACAGTTCAGCAGATATTTGCCCATTGCACATATCTCAGTATTGGTGTATATATCATCTGATAAGTATTAAGACATTGCAGTACAGAAATGCCAAACCAGGTTTTGAGGCCATTTCGAGGCAATCACAAATTGGCCCACCAGAGACCACTGACAAGTTGGAAGGCACAAATGCTAAGAAAATGTTATGCTGCTGTTTTCCAGGTTGCAAGTCTTATAAAACACACACACACACACACATATATATATATATATATATATATATATATATATATATATATATATATATATATATATATATATATATGTATATACACATATGTGCTCTTCAAGGAACATATAAAATATTATTCTGACTTAAAGGCCATCTTACCTTTGAATGGGTCCTGCTTGTTTTTCTCTGCAGGTTTCCCTTCAGTTTTGGGGCTGTGGATCTCCTCACTGGGCTGTTGGCTTGGTGCTTGAGTCTCAGGTGCCATCTTTCTCCTGCTTAAGAGTGGTGAATGTCTTTCCACAGGAGAGCTGAGCTCACCAGGTGGCTGCAGCAGAGGAGACCGTCGCGGCAGGCTCGGGGACGTAGAGAGGGTCGGAGGACTTGGAGACAGCTTGCTGCTTGGTGTGGAAACTTCCTTTTTCTGGGTTTGGCTATCAACAGATGGTGTGGCCTCTGAGGCCTCTTCAGGTTTGGCTTTGGGTATTAGGATTTTGCGTCGGGCTCCCGAGGCTAGCTCTTGTGCAGTAGCAGAAGGAATGGGGGAAACACAGCTTCTTCTCTTCAACAGTGGACTAGCCTCAAGGGCTGGATTCCGTGAAAATACCTCAACCATAGGGCTGTCCTGCTGAGTAAACTCTCTCTCTGCTCCGGGCACACTTTTACTGGGAAACCTTTGTACACTCTGCAAAGAACTGGGTTTTGCGTTGTCTTCTTCCATTTTCTGTTGATCTAAAAATGTTTCACTAGTCCCTGTTTTGGCTTTAATTTCTGGAGTCATCTTTTGAATAAATCCCATGTCTTTTCCTTGAACAGGTTCGTCCTTGGCATGCTCCAAAACAGTACTATTTGCCTCTTGACTTCTGGCCTTTACAGGTGTAACTGTGAGGGGAGTCCCAGATACTTGACCGACATTTTCAGCTATGTTTGATCTGTGGGTCAGTTTATCCTCAGAAGTCGACGGAGCGTTATGTTTGACATTTTCACTCCAAGTCTTGCCAGTGTCTACAACAGAGATGGGTGGGATTGCATGAGGTTTTTGTAAAGCCTGGACAGGTGGGGAGGTTGCATCTTGAGTCTGATTGAGTCTGATTAGCTCCAGATCAGTTTTATTGAGTTGATGATAAACCTCCATAAGTGTTTCCTTGATGTTTCTTGGCGCAATTTCGTCAATCTTTAACCCATTTTTCCTCTCAGACTTCTTCGCTTCTGCTTTGCGTTTGCTGTCATCAGTTTCCGTAGCTGTGGTTGGGTCTTGTACGAAGTCAGCATGGAGCGGTATTGTGGCCAATGAATTTGTTAGCGTAGAGTCAAGAGCCTTTATTTGGGACCTTAAAAGTTCAGCTATAGATATAACTTTTGTTACAGGTTTTTGAATTTCCTGGAAAGCGGACAGGTTTGTGTTTTCTGGGATTGGGATAGCAGGCTTAGACGTGCTTGACTTCGGATCGTGTAATTCTGAAACACCTTCCTCCACCATTTTCATCTTCTCAGTTTCTTTAGCAGTTGCATCCACATCGATTACGTCAGCGCATTTACCTTCTGCATCTTTGGCCTTTTCGGTTTCAGTGTAGTCAGTCACATGCAGATCAGCACTTTTAGTCTCCATCTCAACTATATTCTCTTTTGGTGCCACACTCTCAGACTGCAATAAAAACTCACCTACCTCCTTACCCTCTACCTTCTCATCAACTTGTATTTCCGTCCCTTCAACAGTTTTTATGGCTGTATCAACTTGGCTTTGCAGGGCGCTGGGCGAAACGTTACACCCACCAGGGTTCTCACCACCACCGGGGCTTTGGATGGATGACTTCTGTGGGTCTGTAAAAAGGGCCGAATGGCTTTCATTTGATCCCCTGGAATGATCCCATGTGTCCTGTGTCATTTTGTCAATGGCTGCTGGAAGACCACAGTTCAAGGAAGGGGTCTGGATGTCATCTGTCGAGGTATCTCTCTCTGATGGAGCCCTTTGTGGTGGTCGTGCCTCCGTCGCGCAATGGAGTGGAAGCTCAAGGTTGACAGGTGCGTCATTCCTGTTCATCATTGTATGGGCCTGTGTAACCTTGGATAACACAAGCAGAGGTTTCCATGCTGTAAATACTTATTCCCTTATCCCTGAGTATGCTGGACATGGATAAACACATGTAATTTTAAAAACAGCAACAGTGTAGCCAGCAACAAACAGTGAACAGAATGGAAAGACCTGAGAGCAAAAGGAAATGTATGAGCCAATGAAAGAAATTTTCAGTGATGGTAACAAGAAACCTTCTTTCACCTGTTCAAATGGTACCAACTCTTATCTGTAGTGCTGTTCTGTTTTGGAGTTGGCCTTTCTAAAATATAATGTAGATGCTAGATGGCGCTCATGGTGCTCAGAATGCCAAAAAAGTTACATTACATTGGTGTGAGCAGTTTCATGTAGGAATTATTTTCTATTTTCTGCAGAAGGAAGCGTGCATCTATTCATGGATGAGAGGCTAGCTGACTAAGCTAACTTAGTCAGCTGATGGAGCCAAGTGCCATCTAGTTTCATTATATTGAAGAGGAAGGATACATCTCCATAGCCAGTATCTCAATAACTCAGCAACTCACAACAAAACAAATCTAGATGGATAAAGAGAATTTACAGGTAAGGGCAGAAATTGGTCATTTTGATTTTGAGGTGAACTGTCCCTGTAAATATGTCTCATGCTAGTGTTTGCATTCATATTGAATGAAGATCAGTAGATTAAAAAGAAGCTTGTAAATAAAATATTACATATGTTTACATACAGTATCATCCTCAACCTGGATCCTAATCCAGAACATCAACGTGGATTATTTGAGACAAGAACGTTAGCTGAGCACCAAAACCCAATTCAGTCTATTATTGGGCTAAATCCCTTTTTAAATTAGCGCGAGAGGTTCCCTGTGTCATATGCCAATCCGCTCATGGATAAGATAATAAAGCACAAGGGTCATTCTTTTTGCCTCGTCGTGACATTGTCTGGCCCATTCACATGTAAGGTGGCTATTTTATGTTGAAGCGTGGCCAGAAAGGAATGCGAATCATTTTAAGAGGTGCTTCAGCTGTGCAGTGTTTGGTCTCAGCTCTCAGCTTCGTCAGTATTCAGCCACATAGCCGGAGTCAGGGCGATTGCATAAGCAGCGGACAACAAAGGTTCACAGTACAAATATTCTTAAAACAGGCACATCATTTCTTTATTTCCTGTAATGTTATGTCCCTAATGTAGTGTATTTATGCTAGAGTTACATACACTAACTGTCACCATCACAACACCTTTCTTTCGCTTTTAAATGTGGGGAAATATGCAATACTTCTCTAATGTCTGTCTGTTAAAGTTTTACTGAAATTAAATTACTTTTTTATTATGGGATATCACAAATTTTTAACTAATCCCTCTATTTGACCTACATTAGCAAACAAGACCATCAGTGAGAACATTGGCTAATTTCTGTATGATTATCAGTCTTAATGCCCGACACTGGGTCGGATTCAGACTTATGGCAGAGCACTGAGGATGAATTGAGGGGTCTAACACTACTTTTGTCACTGTTAGCTCAGTCTGGCACAAAGACTTGATACAAGACGAAACAGCTAGCTCGCTTCTGACGTCACTTTGTGTTGTTATATCTAATGTGATGAATCCGTTCAAAAGCTTAAGAGTAAAGACAATAATTACCATCTGATAGAGAATGTCAGAATCTAAGTATAAATCCAAATGATAATGCATAATGCTGCGTCAGTCAACTCTCAGACCTTTGAACTCGGTATCAAGTGCACTGCATTGATATACCTGTTGCGTCTGTCGACATGTGCGTCATTTAATTCTTGTCACAGAGCGGAGCATACTTGTAAAAGTTATAAATATCTGCAGGTTGCTTGTGTTACTGATGAGGCCTGTGTTGGCAGCACAAAGCTCCCATGAGCTCATGCGAAAAGGCTCACTCACCTTACTCGGCAGCTCTGGCCGAGGCACAGACGCACTTTTTTGGAAGGGGCTTGTTTCCCTCTCAGACACCTGATCTCCAGCCTGTTCGCATGGACACTGGGGTAAATCAGTCCTGTCTTCACACAGCGCGTTCAATGACTCAATGTCTCTGTGTGTTAGGGATGCACTGGTGGAAGTATTTGACTTGTCATCAACATCCATGAGTGTAAGATGTTCTGTTTTAGAAAAATCCTCCTTTACCATACGGGGGGGTGTTGCTGCAGCATGTGACGGCAGTTGTGTTGAGGTGATGTGTTCTTTATCTTTACGTCCGACTTCCTTCTCGTGTTTTGCAGCTTGTTTAGCTTCACTTCCTGTCACAGAATGACCTGTGAGGGCAGCAGAAAGTTGTTCTTTCTGTGAAGGCAAAGTTACCTCAACACATTTGTTGACATCCTTTGACGGCCTTTCAATAAGCAACACTTCTGATTTCAGTTGTTCTGTCATGTTTCTGGAGTCTGAATCCACAACTGATGAGCTAATAGCGTTCTCTACTTCCATGACCTCTTCTGAATTCCCCTCAGACTGTACTGAGTCTGTGCAGGCCGAAGCTACAGAGGTGACAGTCTCCTCTTTGGCCCTTCTCTCCTCAGATGCCCGTTCTCCTGGTGTGTCTGATTTGGCGACTTTTGCACTGTTGGAAATTCGAATCTTCTTTTTGACAAAGGGAGTTTTGGGGTGGTGTGCCGTAAAAACTTTCTGAGCGGAGTCATATATATATGTCCCGCTCTTGTTAGCATTTTCACTGATGGTCTGTCCATTAGTTACAACAGACACTGCTCCATTAGTGAGGGGAACTGGCTTTTCTTCCACCTTTTCCACAGCTGCCTCCGCCAACCTAGCCTCAGCGTCTGCAGCTACAGCCTGGTGGCTCTCCTCGTTGCCCTCATCCTCCGTGGAGCTTGGCGTGCTGAGAAAGGCCTCCATCGTGGAGCGGCGTTTCCTCTGTGTGCGGTCAGGACTGATGGTTCGTAGCGGCTCCTGGTTCTCTTTGCCTTCTGCTTCCCTGCGTCTGTTTTCGGCCCTTTGTTTGAGCTTGGCAAAGTAACGTTGGTGGATCTTGAACTCGTTCATTTCACCCACCTCCAGAACACCAGAGCAGGACACGATGCCTTTACAGTTGCTGGCTGAGGCCTGGTATATAGCTGCATCCTCCACAGTGCAACTGCAAAGAAAAGTCAGTTTTAGTTCTCTTAATTAGAATGATATCATGCAAATTGATTGACATGAAGAAAAGTAAACATTGCTGACGAGGATACATTGCTACCTTCGGGAAACTCTGTTTAGGGGATAAGCTCTTTTAATAGGTTTACTTAATATTGATGCACTCTTTTAAAGGAGACATGTTATGCTCATTTTCAGGTTCGTGATTTTATTTTGGGTTCCTACTATAATAGGTTAACACGTTTTTATGCTCAAAAAACACATCAGTTTTCTCATGCTGTCCATAGCTGCGCCGATGTATTCCCCCTCTGTTTGTGACGCTCCTGTTTAAGCTCCTGCCTCTTTAAGGCCCTCCTTCCTGAACACCCAGTCTCCTCTGATTGGTCAGCTCACACATGCCTGACCCAGCACTGCTGACGAGAACAGAGTAGCTGTGCTCAGTCAATTCTTACGTGCCAAACTAGCCGCTAGACATAAAATATGAAAATTTGTGACTCTGTGACAAAGTGTGATGTCACAAAGGCACAGAATTAAAGGCGAGACATTTCAGGGGCAGTGTTTTCTGTGGGAGAGACGAGCGTCTGTTGGTGCAGATCTCTTATAAGAACTTGAATGTGAAACACTGAAGGAAAAGGGGGCAAAAGAAAAAGCGTAGTAGGTCTCCTTTAAATGTGGAAAGTTTGCACTAATACGATGGTATTTTCTTGGTACTGTAAATGAAGTACAGTCAGTCGTGTTTCCCAGCATACGTACTTGTAAATGTGCAGGATATGGTTTTGTCCATTGCGGAATATTTCATATTTCGGCAGTCCACAGTATCTGTCTAACTGCACGTCATCCTTATACCAAATCAGTTGAGGAGCAGGGTGTCCTGAAAAATAGAAATAAAAAGATCTGTATGAAAAGCTTTATTTCAGATGTAGCACATCAAGATCTGTAAGTTGGTTTTAGGTTGTTAACAATATTTATTCTACATTCGAATGTGCATGCTACTTACATAATGTAGAGCGTTACTAGACAGTCTAACTGTGAAAGCAAAGTGTACCTGTAACCACACAAGAGAACTTCACGTTGCAGTTCTCGGACACAGCTCTTGACTTGAGGGTTGTTTCGAAGGAAGGCTGAGTTTCCTCAGTCAACTGCGCCATCATACTGCAGAGCGTGCTCCTGTGTGACAGAGGGCAGCTGGTCAGTCATGTTCTTAAGTTTTTCTTGTTACGTGTAGATGAGCAGTTTTTAGAAAAAGCAGCCTTTAATAATTGAAGATGGGTAAAAGACAGATTTTCCTATCATTCTAGATGTTTTATTTGTCACAAGACCTTGTCTCCGTTAGTTATAGATGACATTCTTCACATTAAAGTGCTGGCTGATGAAGGTTAATGCATGCAGAGACGATTTCTGATTAAAACTCAAGATCTCTACAGAGCTTTAGGGATACATATTGCGAGCCTTCAAAGCAACACACACAAGTTTAATGATAAATTTGAGAGTACCACAAGCCAAACTAACACTGACCACCTTAACTCTCCCGAATGTAAGCTGTGGTCCCTCTTGAGTGATATACAGTTAAACTATCTTTGCCTCTGTTTTTCAGTTTTATAGGCTGAAACGTTGTTTGTCTTGTTGCTTTTTGTGGTTATACATTATCTTTTTTTGTCACGTTTTTGCATGTGGGGTGTGTATAGTATGTTATTGAGTGTATTTTTCATGTTTGTGTGATGAAAATAAAATATAATTATATCAAAAAGATTTTTAAAAATAGCTAAAAATGTCGGTAACTGTAGACAAATGTAGAGACATCCTCAATAGCTTCAATAAAAGGAGGTAGATTCATGTTTTGAGCCAGCTGGAACAAGATGAAAAAAATTAACAAAAAAGTCTATAAGCTTATTAGATATTCTTGGGATTTGCATCACCAACATGCCTTTTGTATTTTTATTTAACAATGTTCTGATCGGGTCATCAAACACAGTTTTGTGTTTCTTGCTATCTTTAACTTCAGTTCAGTTCAATTGACTGAAATTAGATGCATCCTGAGAGAGGTCTAATAAGTCCACATGACATTAATCATAGAAATGAAAATAATCACCCGAAATATAATGTGTCAAGAATATTGAACCATGAGGAAATGAGTAAGCAACATCACACGCACACACACACACACACACACACACACAGACATATATGTATATATATATATATATATATATATATATATATATATATATATATATATATATATATATATATATATATATATATATATATGTGTATATAATTACATGCACTTGATCCATGTCTGGTGTTGACATCACTTCAGTGTTGGTTCAATGCATAGCTAAAGAGTACTATTACACTTCACTGCATGTTTCTCATGATTAAGCAAACTAATACTGAAGACAGTTGCACTAACATGATATACTGTGCATGCAATGTGGTTTTACAGCACTCGCTTTGTACTGTTGCTGTTCATCTTGTGGACATTCAGTGCTGACCTACTGCAGATATGACACAAAAACACTGCAGTAATTTATATCTGGTGAGAGAATTTTTGAGCTAAAAATGTTTCAGTTTTGCGGTAAGTTCTGTTTTACATAATCTGTACCTTGGTTTGTTATTCTCTTTATTTGTTGTTTCCTTTATAATTTATATTGAACAGTTGTTGCTACCACATAACTGTATGCCTCATGTGTTTTACTTGATCTTTTACAATGAAATTCTGGCAACCACAGCTGCCAGTAATTTACCGTAAAGTTGAAGTTTGCAATAAAATACTGTAAAAAAAAAAATCATGTAGTTGTACTGTGTTTATCACTGAGGTAGACTAATAAGATTTAGAGAATATATGTTGATTTTAAAATAGTTTACTGTAAACAGGTTTACTATGTATCTGTTTTTTTTTATAGTGATGAACTGTTTACTGGTTTAGAGCTGCTCAATTTGAAAAGTGTCAGGAGTTGATTTTTGTTGTTTTTTGTCGCTCTACAGATAAACATTGAACTTTTGATTGATTGAACAAAATAGTTCTCAACTGTGAAATTTTTACGGTTTATAGATTATACAGATGACAAATGATTTGTTACAGTGTTGGTTTAGACATTCTTGCTTTTTCTTTACGTTTTTTCTCATAATGCTCATAATCCTTTAGTACCCATATTCATTGCCAAGCAGCTCTCTGCATATTGTTTTGCAGTGATACAAGTGCACAGACAATGGTCTTAAGGGGCCAACAAAGAGTCAAAAGAATCAAAAGTGTAGTTCCCTCAAATGGATGAAAGAAAAAAGCCGAAGGGGAAAAACTGGACATCAGGGCAGAATAAAAATATTTTCTGAGTCATTCATTGTTACTTTGAAGTGTTGTTGTAATAGCTGCTCTGGGCTACTGGCTAGAAGAGAAAAATATTAATAATTTTCTCAAAAGACTCTTTATGGTGTATTCCTATCACCTGAGGACGAAGAACTGAAGAAGTTGGTCTTAAAGGTCAGCACCTCTCGTTCCATGAACAAATCTTTCCATGCAGAAGCTGCTGTTAGTGTACTGCTCGATGTGAAATGGGGCCCATGCTGCATAACTGAGATGCTGCTCTTAATCAGCAGTTTATTTAAACTCTGGTGACCATGGCAACAAACACAGGAATAACACGCCCCACACGTACATCTCAGGTTAGGAAAATATTAAAGTACTGATGCTGTTATAGGGCCCATGTTCTGTGGACTGACATGATCCTGACTGAGGGGCTTCAACAGGGAGCTCAGCACACTGGGTCGGTGTTGTACCTGGTTTCTGGCCTCACGTTGGAGAGGTAGCTGCAGCCGCCGGGCCGGCTGCTCCCGCTGCTATCATTCCCATTGCTGTATCTTCCATTGCCAGAAGAGGAGCGTGTCGGTGTCTTCCGTGAGCCCATTTCTCACCGGATGAAGCGAATAAAAAAATTTGCTCCAGAAAATAAAAAGTAAAAGTATATTTGTGCCACCTAATTTGTGTTTCCAGAGAGATCAGTGAGAGCTAAAAGAGAACAAAGAGTGAGAAGATGAACACTGAGAACAACAGAATTACATAAACTGTTTTTCTATAGTTGAGTTGAGTTGATGCTCTGTAGAAATACACCTCTGACCTATTCTAAATATACATAAAAAGTCTATTTTACACAGTTAACTCACCATTCAGTGGTTTCTTGCCCTCCTTTGACAGATACCCCACAGCACTGACTTGAGGCACTGCAATTTCCAATCAAACATGAGCATGCGTAGGCTGCTGGACTATTTATAGTTGGCCTGCAAATAGGCACAAGAGCACATCCAAAACTTGCCTTTGGACCATTTTATAAAAAACAAAAACATCCCCCCCAAAAATTGCCTAAATAGCCATGTTGTACAAGGTCAGTACAGAAACAAGAAAATCCTTCTGAAGAAGAAACAGTTCCACAAGTCAAACACAAGGTCATCCCGGGTTTAGTAGTTCCCCGAACAGGAGGAGAGGATTTAAAAATTGGGGTGAAGGGTTTTTTTTTTCTGTCTGTTAGCGATGGATTGCACACGCTCAGAGAAGAGGCAGACCACTTGTGTGGTCAGATCTGTGTACAGACTGTGGTGAAGAATCATTTGAGCCTGTCAATCAGGAGAGTGACGCATTCACTGTGAAGTGCGTGAGTATGATCAGTACATTCTTTCAGTCATCCACAGTCACACGGGGTTACTTAAAAGTGCTAACATAAAAAAAGTGTGGGGTTACAATGAGCTCTGTTTACCAAGGCACATGTTGACACAGAGCTACGAGCAAAACCTTACGAAAACAGCACAATTTGGCACTTTTTCCCCAATTTTGGGAGGATGAACCTACATTTTCTTATCATAATATATTAAATAAGTTGGTGAGACCTACCAAGCTCTGTGGCATGCATTGTCCAGAGTGACAATTGCATTGTATCCCCAGAGGAAACACAGTCGGAATAGAACAGCCTTATATAGGCAGATCCCACTGACTGCCAAAGAGCTCTTATCTCCACACAAGCATGCACACACACACAGTCATCTGCTCTCTCTCTCACACACACATACACACACAGACACACAGACACACACTCACAAATCAGTGATTAGCACTGTAATTAGTTGTATTTTTGTACTTACTGTATGTGATGTGTTGATTATTTTTAGACATGAGTCACGCAAGTGTTTACGTAGCCTGTCGACATTTTCGTTCCTCGTCAAACAAAATCATAATTAAGCACAAACTGAATTAAACTGTAAAGTTGAGGGGGAAAAAATCTATCACAGTCATCGTAAAGAGTGTTTTATTTTCTAACCTTGAACTTCCTTCTCGCCTGGTAAACAAACTGTGAACCCGCCAAACCTCCCTTTGAACTGACACCAACTGGCACGAGCGCGACATTGATTTACAGCTTTTCTGAGCGTTCAAAGGCATCAATCCGAATTTAATCTCACGTTACCGCATGCGCTCGTCATATTACACGACACATGCCTGTGTTGCCGTCTGATCAGCTATTTTAATTTTTTTGTTCCGTTCATCCATCACGGCCTTCCTGTAACTTGCACACTTTCCATTTTTCGTGCCAGGGAGATGATGCACCGACTCAACTTAACGAGCAACATTGACAACAAGAATTTAATTTCCAAAAGGGATAATAAACTTCCTGTAAATGTAGATATGATTGTGGAAAAAAATGACCATGAGGGCCCTTTAAACCTACAAAAATGGACACACAACGTGGCATTCCATGAGTGATTCCCACACAACACTAACACACACACACACAGAGTGTAGTGATTGACATGTTTGGGCTGCAGAGCCTTGTGTGTCTGGCTGCCAGTCCTCTGTGAAGCGGCTGGAGAACACAGTTGCCTCAGCATGGCGAGGATTCAGGACGGGGTGTGTACCCACCGATCAAAGCATAACAAGCTGTGGAGACACTGCAGAGACTCTGTCGTGTGACTCTGTTTGACAGTGTGTCCCCCGCTCAGCGTGTTACCCAACAGCTGATGGGAGAGGGATTTCCTAATGCTGAATAAAAAAATATACAAGAAAAATGTGCAGTAATATTGTAAGGCAGAGGTAAACATCTGGAAATAGGAGCCAAACGATTCTTCCGATGTTCTTGTTTTTGCCACTTTGTGGTTTTGTAGAAAGAAATTCTTAAATCTTCGCAATAGTAGATGCATCCTGAGAGAGGTCTAATAAGTCCACATGACAGTTAATTACAGAAATGAAAGTAATCACCCGAAATGTGATGGGTCAAGAATATTGAACCATGAGGAAATGAGGAGGCAACATCACACACATACCGTGTTATAACATGAATGGATGTGAGCTTGCATGCATACTGTACAAGCTTCATCATAATCAATATTATTAATAAACTCAGAAATATTCACTTTTTACATACATTAATAAACAAGCTGTTCTAAGAAGAAAATAAGGTCCCCAGAACACTGTTTGAAGCTAGAAAGGTGGCAGGGTCCGCCACATTTAAACAAAGTAAAACAGTATGAGTGTGATGTCATTTATTTTAGGTCAGTTTGTTTGTTCAGTTTATTCAGTCATGAAACAAAGAAAGTCTGTTGATTTAGTTTGTTTAGGTGTCAGTCAGTGCAGATCTTTCTCTTCTGATTGCATCATGCAGCTTGTTTTAGTTTTTGTTTCACGTATTTTTGCTGTCCACGTCAGCTTTACGGCGTCACGCCAACGTTTTAACAATCCCCTCTCCAAATCTGAATTCAGGCGTCGGTGTCCGGTGGGGGCACGATTACAACATTGCATGACCGTTGCCTCATGCTTTGCTATGTATAGCGCTTCTCGAAATCCTGTTGTGGCTTTAGTCTGGCTGATTTATAGATGCTGCTCGCTGAGATCACTGCCTCCAGGCTTTGTTGATGCCATTATCTGTCTTTTTGCAAACATAATTGTGCTCTATCAGAAATAGGTGGAGGTCACCGCTGGGCAAATGTAAATTGTCATAATCAGTCATTAGAAGCACAGTGGTAATGGACAAGCCAGGGTCTAAAGGACTGTTGTGTACAGGAGTGTGTGTGTGTGTGTGTGTGTGTGTGTGTGTGTGTGTGTGTGTGTGTGTGTGTGTGTGTGTGTGTGTTTTTGTGTGTGTGTGTGTGTGCTGGTGGATTTAGGGATAGACCAAAAAGGTATGGAGCAGGTTGGCCAACTGTCACCTCTTCAGTTTCACTGTGGAGTTTATTTACCAGCTCCATGGCCGTCCAATAAATAGTGACCTTTCAGCGCGTGCTCATGATCCTTTCACTCACGAATTCCTGCTGTCCCTCGCTCTCCTTGTACTAATATCATCTCTGTCCAACTAATAGATACAATTAAGAAGTCTTCACAGAGAAAAACAGAATCATTCTTTTTTGTTTGTTTGTTTGTTTGTTTGCCTTCAGCCTCCTGCAAACCGCTCTGCACTTGACTCGGCCAAAAATGATGAATGTCGATTCAGTTTCATTTTTCTGTGCAATTAAACAGTCACAACAGTTTTGCCATGAACAGGTGTTGTCTGTAGCTTCTCACCTGGTAAAGCCTGACAGAGCTTTGACAGTCTCAGTGAATTGTTGGCTGCTATATAATCAGAATGAGAAATCAGAGCACGTCCACTGGTGTCGTGTTAATCTCGAGCAAATGTCTAATAAGGTGATGTAAAGTTGGATTGATCCACTTTAAGACACTGAAGCCAGATCTGCTTTATATGAGTGACAACGGGGCAATACAGTGTTTCCTGATGGCCAATTGTGTGGCTGAGTGCATTTATATTGTTTTGTAATGTCATTTGATGAAATGTATCAGAATCAGAAATGCTATATTGATCCAGAGGAAGGAAATCATAATTTTTTTGTTTGGAAAAATGCTCTTCAAGAAGCTGAGAAAAAGGGACACTTTCCGCAGGGGATTTGGGATCCAAGAACCACTTTGGATCTACAATAAGCGTTTGGTTTTTGGCCCATCACTCAGTTTCAGTTTGGGCCCTCGAAGGAAAACAGTTTAGTCACCTCTGGTTTAGAGGAATTGTTGGGAAAATATAAAATAGAGAATAGGTAATAGGACAAAAGAGTTAATAAATCAAGAAATAAAATAAAGAGGGAAAAAAAGTGTGCATTAAATTACAATATGTGACAAATATATCAATAGATATACATATTAATGGAAATATTCAAGAATAATGAAAGATATGTGCCTCGTATTACATTGTAACTACAGTGTAGATAATATTGAGCAGCATTGAAATAGGTAATAACTGATAACATATTAACGGTAAAAATAAATGTTACAGTATATCTGAGTATGTTTGCATGTATGTATATAATGTATATATGTATAATGTATACATAGAACAGAGCAGTTGACTTGTACATAGAATTTGATGGCATGTATTTTTTATTAAAACATTTTTAGCTCATCTATATTTTGTGATTCTGTTTGTCTGTGTGAGTAAGCTGCACTTAGAGAAATGTAAAACTGGACTCATGATATCTTCTACACTTGTTTAATAAAGCTGATTCTGAAAAAACACTTTGCACCAACAATGCTCCTAATCATCTTTGAGAGAACACGCGGCCACAGAGTTATAAAAACACAGCGTCTAAATTGGGAATTCCCTGGTTGATGTTGCTGCCCGCGGAGCAAACAAACTCCTGAGAGAAATCTCCACTGTTAAAGCTGCGTGAGACACCTGCTGCATGGTGAACACGCTGTTCTAATCCAGCTGGGGTATTACAGCATCATCCACCATTACCATTACAGCACCAGATCCAAGATGGTCTGAGTGGACGAGGTGTCGACACAGACAGGCGAGGAGAGGGGCGCACCAGTGTATAGACAGCGTCAGGGGCGGTTATTAATGGGGGTTTGATTACAGATGAATTCGCCTTTTTGGGAGCAGGGGGGCCAGTTTAAGATGATTAAAGGACAGCTTGTAAATTCTGGGAAATATTTTTAAAAAGTTGGTGTTTCAGGCTCAGCCAGACCTGTAAGACTCCTGCCGTGGGAGTTTAATGGCTGAGTGGCCCGGTGCCAAGTGTACCCCCCAAAACACCCTCCCACACGGACGCACAGTTGGACAGCAGATTGTTTTGATGTTTGACAGTCTCTGTGGAAACTGAGCTTGGCTTTGTACGGGGCGTCTGGCCCGCTGCTGAGGCTGTGACATCATCTTCTGGATATTCACACCAGTGTCAGCTCCAAGGAAGCAGAAACAGGAGAAGACTTGACCTCCAAGGACAGCTGTGTACTCCTCACACACACACACACACACACACACACCTTCATGTCTTTATGTTGCCCTGTGCAGCCCACACTGCCTTCAGCCAATCACAGGCACAGACTGTAAACATATACAGTATGTCGTTCTATATTGACTAATGGGCCTTAGTTAATACGGCAGCATGCTCTTGATTCGACAGGAGCTGATGGCCGTTATGACGATTGGGATAAATTTGGACAGTTGCCATTTTCAATTCAACAAATTAGGGATGAAGGCGCTGAAAATAAACTTCATGAAGTAGCAGATAAATGATATTTGGTTAGAATTGCTGCACGATGGAGGTACAATGGGAATAAACTGTGTTTGGTGTTGTGTTATGGGTTTTTGAAAATGTAAAATTGCAAAATAATTTTACTTTTGATTTCATCACACTCTTACGGGGATATGATGCATATTTATCTTCCTTTTCTGTACACACATCATTTCTTTTCCATTTTTGTTTTTTTGTCCACGAATGCACAGTTGTGAAGCCCTAAAAGTCTCTGTAGCGTATCCACACTAACTTCATCCTTTTAATGAATAAATAATCGACATTATAAATGAATGCCCACGTGTCAGATTGTTCTGCAGGTGGAACTACAGCGACCTCTAGTGGTAAAATCAAGTGATCTACAACAGCTCCAGTTCTGGAGGAATGTGGCCGTTTGTGCTCTGAAGATGCTCTTTCACCTCAGTGGTTTGTATCTGGAATACACTTTTGAAATATTTTTTATTGAGTTGGTTTAAAAACAGAGGTAATTGTACAGTATAAAAGGAACAAAGAATAAACACTGAATTTCTAGCAGTCTGCAGCATAAAAAGACCTCAAGTAACAATAAATAGGTCAACTTGTGAAGCAGACACAACTGTCTCGTCTTCAGACGAGTTGAGGCCATCAGGCTCCATAAATTCTGATTTAATCTCAATGCAAGAAACATTCTTCAAGTACACTTCTGACAAAAATACAGTATTTGCATTCACTTGTAAACAACAAAATGGAAAATAAAATATAAAAAGTAAAAAAAATAAAAAGTAGAAAGCCAGACCTGAAAGAGAAAAGCTTCTGACTGACCATGTATATATGGAGCTGAAAGGAACTGTATTTATGTAGAAGGAAACTTGCATATATATATAAAGTTTAATTTAGTTTATAATGAATATGTGTAGATTAGCCCAAACTTGTGCAAACACTACTGTTTTTTATTTTTCTTCTTCAGCATGTCAACGACAGTCGGTGCCTTGCGCTTTACACCTGAGAGGAAAACAAAATGAATGTTAAACAAGTTGTATTTTCTGTAAACATGACGAATATTAAAGAAGATTATCCCTCCTAAAAGTGATCTTTTCTTGCAATACCTTGTTTTTTGCTGGGTGATGCTGCAGGATCTGCAGATCTCTTGGAATAAGCCAGCTTCATCCTCTGGATGTTCGTCTTGCTGATGACTTCATGCTGTACGATAGGATGCGGGTAGTCTTTACCCACAATGCATCCTGCTGCCTGCTGGACACTGCGTGGAGCTTTCCAGGGTTCATAGATGTACTGGGCTGGGAACTTCTTCAGAAGAGGAAGGTATTTTCTTCAAAGCAGAGTAGAGTAAAAGTTAGTTCATTCAATACATAACAAGCCTTCTAGACAACTAGAGCTTGTTCGGGTTCTGATCTTACTTGATGTAGTCTCCATTTTTGTCTGTCTTCTTGCCAAACGCGACAGGCGAGTAGACCCTGAAGAACTGGTGGAAGAAGGTGCTCGCTGAGAGCCACTGCCAGTTTCCGGCGTTCAGGGCCCAGTCGCCATCCAATAAAAGCTCCTCGAACACCTTCAGGAGCAGCGAACAGAATGTTAAAAGAGGACGCAACAAGTTTTGTGTCTTGACTTAATCTACGGTAGCATTCACACACCCTCTGGCCTTCTTCCCAGTTGATCCACAGGTCCCCCCTGGTGAGAAAACAGGCGACAGCGTGTCTGGCCAGGTGGTGGATCCAGCCCTCCTGCCTCAGCTGAGTCATGATGGCGTCAATGAAGGGGAAACCAGTCCGAGCCTGAAGGGAAATAAAGCACCCGACGCTGAATATTTTGCATTATCTCTTATCGTGATGCTACTGGGTTATCATGTAAACTACATCCAACGGCATCATTTCCCTCTTTTCCATTACTTTCAATGTAAAAATGATTTGAAAGAACTCAGTACCTCTCTCCACGCAGCCAGATACTCGGGGTTTGAGTCCCAGTCCACCTGGGTGCACACAGAGTTGCCCTCCATCTTGTTAAAGTTGGGGATGCCCACACTAGCAGTGTAGAAGAACTCTCTCCACAGCAGCTGGCCGTGCAGGGACACCGGAGGATCTGAGTGCTTCTTCTGCAAACACCAAAAACACCCGACAGTCAGATGAGGTCAGAGAGTTAGATGAATATCAACGGTGCAGCCTTGTTCACACATATAAACACACTGACTCCCAAAACTGGACTGTGATGGCGACACTCACTCCCTTATAGACGTCCGTCAGCCTCCACCAGAAGGTCCGTGCAGACAGGCAGCCGACAGTGACGTACGGGCTGAGAACCGTGGTGCTGGGGCTCAGAGAGTTTGGGGAAGTCTGGGGCTTCTCGAAGCCGCACACCCATCCCTGAGGTAAGGAACCAGTCGAATCACATATGACAGACAGGAAATCTTATCTTGTCAATGGTTCATTCATGTGGAGAAGCCGAAGTCATGTGCACGACGCTTAAATACCGTTTTCTTCATATGTTCATCTAGTCTCCTCAGAGCCTCCTGCTCTCCTCCGGGGAACTTGTCCTCTCCGAGAGCTGCAGCGTCCTGGTCGAGCTCCTCCAGCGTGGGGATCCCGTATTTCTTCTCGTGGTTTTCTGAACAAGGGGTCTGCACATCTTGGACAGAAGAGATACAAATCAATCACTTAAATGTAATTAGCTAGTTTTAGTGCTCTGTGACAACACTTTGCATCATCTAGTGCCGTTTGTACCTTTCATGTTCTCGACGGTGGGGGCAGGAATCGGTTTCTTAGGGGGACCGAGAGTCTTCACTAACGCCTGCATACGGTTATAAGTGAGAGGAGGCTTCCCATTGTTCTCCTCAATGATCCTGTCAACGTGACGGACAATATTAAGAACTGCAATAAAATATTTGATAGATGTATATGAAGTAAGAGTGTAGAGGCAAAACAATACATGTGTGAATACCTGTCTATGTCATAAAGAGTGTGTGAGACTTTGTAGATTACTTCCACTCCATGTTCTTTGGCCAGTGCCGTCACGGTTTTGTCCCGGCTCACACTGTACGGCTCTGTGTCGTACTCATAGGTCAGCTTGGTTACTTTCCACTCGTTGAACAGCGTGGGGAACACATCCTCCGGCTTTCCTCTCACGACAAAGAGCCTGAAGGAGCACAACACACCACTAACTTATAATATAACAATGTGTGTATGATAACGGCAGCACGACACCAGTCTTATAATTGAAGACGAGACCTTAAAACGGCAATCAGGAATGTGTTTTCTAATGCCGTCCCTGCGCGTCTACCTGGAGTTGAGCTTCCTGAGGCTGCAGTCCAGGTCTTTGAGGGCTCCGATGAGGAACCTCCAGCGGTTGATGCCCACACAGGTGCTGTTGTGGAGGTTTGGGTCCAGGATGAAGACCGGGTAGAGCTGCTTACAGTCCCTGAGAGCAGCCATCAGCGCTGGGTTGTCATGCAGCCTGAGTCCCTTGCGGAACCAGTGAACACATGTGTGAGCCATGCCGGAGAAATCTGGGAACACATCGCAGACATTTCTTTAGAATTACAGACTGTATGTACATCATTTTCACTATTATTTCAATATATGTGCAGGGTTGCATTATGCTGAATGTGATCCGGACTGGAAGGAGTCAATCAAGCCTGACACAAAGTGCAGTCTGCATGTTCAAACAGTGGCAGAAATGATAAGATGAGCTTGGATCCTTTCACTGAATTGCTTGAAACAGTTACATCTGGAAGTCCTGGGCTTTAAAACTCAAAGACAACACGACGTCTTGTAGTCTCTGAAAAACTAGTACAATCGTGATGATGTGGTGTTTCTTCCGTTCTCTGCCAAACAAACATGTTTTATTACATCTGGAGAACAAGCTTTGTTGGTCATAGCATCTCTGCAGTGCTACTACATTTTCTCTAAAACACTGTTTTGTGACTCCTTTGCTGATGGTGCTTGCAAATTCGATTATTTTGCGATTAATTGTGCAGCCCTTACTTTGCAGAAAACAATGTGCATCCTGCAGATTCGTCAACACGGAGAGAACACAGAGAAGCGATGCGACTACAGATCAGAGTCACCTTCTTAAAATAACCCCAGATGTGAGGAGAAGCTTTACCTTGATTGTTCCCTGAGAGAGCCACAGATCCTGCTCGGTCCGTCTGCGAGATGTGTGTTTACTATGAAAACTCGTGTTTTGTAACATCCACACTGAACGTGTTACAAAACCGGATGCTGTGTTACGTCTGCGGCGAAAACAACCAATCAGAGTGAAGCCCACAACGTGCAGCACCCGCAGTTCACCTGTTTCGGCCACCAGGTGTCACCGTCGTGCAAAACAATACTCCAGATATACTCTGTTAATATTAATAATTTAAACATTTTCATCATCAAATCATGATACTGATCACTGTTTTCAGACAGAGAATGATTTACTGTGTGTCCGCGGTGCTTTCAGTGAAGCCTTCAGGAGATTTTCACCCAGATGTTATAAAACATGTTTATCGACACATTGTTGGATAAGACTGTTGAATAAAACACGTAGTTTTCTCTTTAACGAGACACAAACAACAAGCAGTTCTGACAATGAGCTGATTCCCCCTGCAGACTGACGGCTCCTCATGCAACATGCACACCGAGGTCGTGTTCCACTAATCACACTGTTTTTTGCCTCTCACAGAACCACCAGCTCATCGTAGCTCGCCGTGATCGTATAGTGGTTAGTACTCTGCGTTGTGGCCGCAGCAACCCCGGTTCGAATCCGGGTCACGGCATTGTGGGACAATGTCACGGCAGATGAGCTGTCTTTTGACATTTTTGTCGCGATCGCTCGTATATTGCAAATATTGAATTGTGTGACTAAAAAAAATAGCATTATGCGTCTATTTTTAACAGGATAAAGACCGAACGACGTGCTACATGTTAATCATTAAAACACTCACATACTGGCGGCGAGTTACTTCCAAAATGCAATATATCAGTTAGTTACCTTCATTTTGAAGTAATGTATCATGTCACAGTATGACTGTCGGCGTGGAGTAATTGTTGCTTGTTACACTACTTTCTTATTACTGTTACTTGTTACTTTCAACACAAATGCCGAAATAACCTTTACAGAACAATTACCGAACCGAACACAGGGACGAGCAGGCAGACAAACGATCAGTTTGATGTATTATGAGATAGAATACATATTTTTAACTTTAGGCTCTGTCATATGAAACACAATAGACTTATAGGTTCTATAATATAGCCTACAATGACAGGACGAGACAATAAAATATATTTTACTATGCTTTTTACAGTGTTCAGTCCACAGAACGAGGATTGCATTGATGATTCAAGGATGTAGGTTAGTAAGTAAAACTTATTTCAGTTTATAGGCTCGGTTATATCAAACACAGTCATGTTGGTGTGGATGTATTCTTTTAAAAAAAACAGCAGTAAACGCATCACTTCGGTCGGTTATGCGGATAGTAACGCGTTACGTGACATAACTGTCGTAATGCATCACCGAAATATTGTTAGTACTGTAACGCGTTACGCACCGACGCTGGTGGTGGCGGACGTATTTTCAAAGTTTGGAAGCAAGAGTTGCATTGAGGATGTATTTACAGCCACAAAATAAAACCGAAAGTATTATTGTACTCGAAGGTTTTCCCTCTTCAAGCACCACTAGAGGGTGACAGAGTCAAGGAAACATGGAGGTGAGGCAGGAAAGACTGAATTTTCATTTTAGGGTGAATGTATCCTTTAATCCTGATTCTGCTCGTAGCTCTCAAGCCTAAATACATGAAAATTAATGAGACTGGTGCCAGAAAACAACTTTTTATTCGTTTCTCAACAATTTTAGATTAAAGCTGGAAGATATGCAGCTTGAATTTATGTTTCCAGAGAACTTGCGGCACAGCAGCCTATTTATTTTATGTGTTTTTATTTGTTTGTTTTCTCACTTATCTTATATAAAACTAGAAAAAGTATTATTTTGATCAAACCGATTCTTGTTAGGCTTCACCAAGCATAAATATCTACATGGCTACATATTTATATGAGCTTTGTGGACAGAATAACCTGTGGAGCATTAAAATTGTAGACTAAGGGGGAAAACATGCTGCTGCCTTTAAGTTCTGTCGGAAATATCGCGACTGTACTCCAATCGCGAGACAACAAAGTGGTGAAAGGGGAAATGTGGTTCATGCTTGAATACTGATGAGTGACAGTGAGCACATAAACTCTTTATAGGATATTTAGGTGATGCTTTTTTTAATGATAAAACACATTCACATGACACTGCATCAGTTAAGTGTCTTTTTTTAGTGTATATTTATTCGCCTCATGGCTCCACAGACACACAGAGAGAAATGTCCACCAGCTTCATAAAGAGCCGGGGACACTTCAGCCCCCCCTGCTGTGTTATTATTCCAACCATGTGGCTTCAGTCACGACGAACAGCAGCCTATCGGAATGTCGTCTCCGCTCGTCCCCTCTGTGAAGGCAGCACCTCGCTCACAGCTCCGTTGGCTGGCGGACTCGCCATTCACCCGCCTTCGGCCCGCCCAGCGGCGTTAGAGAGCGGCATGGCAACGGCGAGGAGACGAGAGGGGGGGAAGGTGTGGTGAGGGGTGACAGTCCAACCGGACCAGAGAGGGAGCAGCAGCGCAGGCAGTAGCACTATTTTCCAAAACCCCCCTCGCCCCCAGTGAAGAAACGCACCAGCCCCCGCCCCCCCGGCGCTCACACGCGGATGAAACAAACGATGCACCACCGCCGCCGCCGCTCCGCACACTCGCTGCCGCTGACCAGGTGTTGGACCGGAGAGCAGAGGCAGGGGCGTCGTTAACGTGACAGCAGATCCAAACTTGTATGTATGCGCGCTGCTGCGGTCCCGCACGCAGACCACCGAGAAGATGCTGAGCCGACTGATGAGCAGCAGCATCAGGAGTCTGGACAGGGAATGCAACTGCACAGTGAGGCTGCTGGACGATTCGGAGTACACCTGCACGATACAGGTCAGTCACCGGGGACCGTTTCCTGTTTGTGTCTCTCGGATCACCTTTGTGGTGTGAGGACGTGCTGTCGGGTGGAGAGCAGGTAGAACAAAAAAAGGGGGTTGGGGAATGCATCTCCCCAAAAAAAAAAAACAGATTAAAGAAGGAGTCATTCACATCTCAGCAGACGTCTGTCAGCATCAATGGACTGCAGGCGTTTACCTGTGAGGACGTCATGACCGCCTGTGGTGTGCATTGCGTAGCGCACTCAAGGATGATTAATTAGCCAAGCAAAACCAAACCAAAGAAAATCTCCTCCATAAGCTGCTGTCAGTCTGCAGCTCCATGCATGCATTGAATGCATTATGAAAACAAAATCTGGATAATCTGATCTTGAGCGATTTCAGCGGAGGGGCTCAGGGAGGATTTCTGGATCCTCTACATCATGAGGCAGGCCCGAGGCACTGAGGGCTTTTCTGTATATTAAGAGAAGAGGTTTTTGAATCAGTCTAAAAGAGGATGAGCACCTTCATTTGTCACGCAGGTGTCAAGCCCTTCAGTTGTCCATTTGCCCTTCAGACCGACCCAGGGAGGGTCACTCAGGCTTCTGCTTTAGTGCAATGTTTTACGATCAAGAAGGCAAAAATCACAGAAATAAGCTGTTTTGTGCGAGAAGAGCTGATCAAACTTTCTCTGGATCATAAAGCTGTGAAGCAGTTTATAGATGGATCTGTTCTTTCTTTGCGCCATTGACTGCATCTTCTTATCAGTCTTGGTAGGAATTAGTCGTGGACACACAGTCTGCATCAGCTTCTTCCTTATCTAACGGATGTGGTGCTGCTCCTCTTCAATGCGTTTATTAAAGCTGATTGTTGGGGATATTTGTTTAAGAGCCTCTGGTCTGATTCTACTGATTCATGCGTCCTTCATTCAGACTTTGTGGCTGTGTGTGTTTGTTTCAGCTGATCCATCATTGGTTTTAATTTGTCGTTAATAC
This sequence comes from Diplodus puntazzo, assembly GCA_963678695.2. Classification (NCBI taxonomy): domain Eukaryota; kingdom Metazoa; phylum Chordata; class Actinopteri; order Spariformes; family Sparidae; genus Diplodus; species Diplodus puntazzo. The sequence goes on along the minus strand of OZ023155.1, from coordinate 8,458,073 downwards.
AGTGGCATTGATTCACAGTCGCCTCTGAGACTTGTGTTGTTGTTGTGAAACATGGGCAGGGGTTCGGCAGAGATTTGTTATATTTTTGTTTCGTTGCATCGCAAATTGTGTTTCTGTTTTCTGGCCACCTGGTGTAGAGCAGCATCCTTAGCTCCTGCAACAGGTTCACTGATAGTTCTTTCGTTTAATTTGCCATTATTGACTAATTCTGCACATCGGATTAGTCACTTGGTGGCTCCCGAGCAGACTTGTTTGAATCGTTTCTCTTTATTTCTCACACTCAAAAATCAATTGTTCTATTGACATGGACGCAGGCGAGACATGACCAGGGTCGATAAACAGACAGTGTGTTTGTGAGCGTCAGAGCAGAGCAGTCAGCCACTGATTAATGTCTACGACCCGCTTTGTAAATCAAATGTGTGTTTTTGTGTGGGTCCCTGTTTTCTTTTAACGTCTCTTACTGCGGCTGCTTCGTTGAGAAGTCTGTCGTGCGCATGTCAAAACCCGGTCCTTTGAGTTGCCGGAGCTGCGTTTGATGCTCGTTACTTGAAGGGTTTCCATCGCTGCTGAATCAGAGATGACAGCACACAAAGGCCGTCACCACCTGTTCACTTCTCGGATGTGACGGCAAAGGCAATGCAAGCCTTTCAACGTCTAACGAGTTAAAGTGGCGATGCCCGGGGGACGGATGAAACGAGGATTCCACGTCAGTCTGTGCCGGGGCTGTCCTCTGTGCTCGTCCTCATCCCGTCTGGAGCTGAGGCCAACAAGTGGGAGCGCCGTGATTGTTTTCATGAGATTTCACACATGTGATCAGGTTCTTTATGCAACATAGTCCTGTATTTAGTTTATTATCAATTCCATCTTGAGATTAAATAAGAAATGACATGTTGTTGATGGAACTTTCACCCACTTTCTCTTCATTTTTTGATGTTTTACAAGCAAAACATTGTATGTTTTTACCTCCTTAACGGTAAGAGGAAGACAGTGTGGGATAAGTTGTGTTTACCAAAGTACAGCCTGCCCTTGTTCCCCTTTGACTGATGAGCAGCTCCTTCGCCCGGCCATCATTCAAAGTGTTTGGCTGTCAAGATATGCTGATCCCGCCCTTCTCGCGTCTGAAAGCACGCGGCAGGGACTGAATGCCTAATGTTGTAGTGGAGCTTCTGTTGAGAGGGATTAGCTCTCTATTGACGTATTTCATTCATTTCCCATGGTGGGAAATAATGAAATATGCCGTTAATTCCCACCATGGGGCCCTTGATGAAGCACAACTGATCGAAATGGAAACACAAATAGGATCATCGGCTTAATCAATCGTCTTTTGTTTAGTACAACAGCACCACCATTTGTTCGCTGGCACGAGAATGTGCGAACACAGCGTTTAGGGACCCATATTAATTGTGTTTTACACAAAGCGTCCGTAAAAGCTGAATAAAAACAGGTGAACGTGTCATTTTTCATCTCTGTAAAGGACATTGCAGTGGCCTTACGGGAGCGTGACACCAGCGTTGGCAGAACGAAAATGGGAGCTTCCGTCCTGTCCTACACACCTTGGAGATGTGGCCCAGAATGAGGGCCTCTCGTGGGGCTCAACAACGGTCACACTCTCCATTTAGCTCAATTAGCCTTCACCTTGAAGTGCTGCTCTTATATTGAAGTCACATCAGAGAGGAATGATGTTAGATATGACCTTCATAAATGGCAAAAAAAGAGAAACATCTCAGTGTTACGGCAGCGTGGAGTGGAATACGAAGGCAGCCAGATAAAGATGAAGCAAACGAGACTCCGTCTGTTCCCTGCGCTCACCTGCTGCTCCCGCCTTTTTCAGATTCCGCTGCCTCCACCCATCCGCCTCGCCCTCGCTGTGTGTCCGTCCACATCAGATACTGTTGCTGATTGCATCTTGACCCTGGAAGAATGAGGGGGGAGACTCATGCTCATTGATTTCCCACTTTTCTTTCAACACCATTCAGCCCTCCAGGATTTCACAGGCTTCTCGCAGACACAGGTCACGAAACAATCTCTTAAAGCCTCAGTCCAGGATTGATGCACTGCGCTGTGCTTCTTCTTCCAGCAGAGAATTCAGCAGAGGTTTAATTAATGGGGGAGAAAGTGGAGGGGTTAGCATGCTGTGAAGATAGTGGGGCTAATGTGGAAAAACACTGAAAGGTTCAGCACCAGAGAAGATGATCAGGGAAGTTCCAGACAGGTAAGCCAGCCAAAGCGCAGTGGAGGGTGCTGTCTCGCCAGACGTGGCCTGGTAATGTGATACCTGTGAACACTTCGGGTACAGTGTGGATCTTCCAACCTGCATTCAACCCATACTGCTGGGCCGAGCTAAGCAGAGCTAAAGCCAAAGTTAAAGCTGCAATAGAAATTTCAGTTGGAAACAATCAGAAATTATCAACAGAATGTGAAGAAATAACAGTTTTGACATTATGACATCTAAGTATTGTGTTGCAGAGATATCTTCTGGAGTGCCCCAGGCCATCCTGCTTCAAAGCTCTTTTGCTAGCGGTGTAAACACAGCAACACTCCCCTGGGCTCCCAGCCTGGACTGCTAACTGCATGGATACAATTTGTCTTTCAAGAATTCAACAGGAAGCCAATTCTTGCATATTAGAACTTTGACAGCATCAAAGTTAATTTACTTCTTAAGAAGATCACATGAATATCGTACAATACAATATATCATCCATATCGCCCACTCCGAGCTCCATGATTGGATGTTAACTTTTTGTCATCAAATTCCATCAAAAAAGACCCTAACCAACAAGTTTTTGATCCTTAATTCCACTGTAGTTTGTTTGATGATAGACCCTTTTCACGGCACACATTTTGACAACCACAGGTGTAATTTCTTACTTCTTACTTTAATGATGGCTACATTCCATTTAGTTGAGCTTGCTCCAGGGCTCTGGTATTGTTCATGCTCACTCGCTCACTGACCTGACTTTCCTGGATACTTAATGGTTTGGAGCCATCGTTTACGTTTTGGTCGGACCTGTGTTGTTCCTGCTTTGACAAGCCAAAATGTCTGCCTTGAGAAAGGTCTGTTATACCCTGGACGGGTCTGAGTGAGTGTAGTCATGGAGTGCAGTTACACATCTGGTCCAATCAATAGTATTTCCTTAGATACTGCCCCGCATCCTGTACAGCTTAATGTAATGATTTTCGATTGGTAGCTCAGGGGCGGAGCTGGTCGTCTAGTGATTGGAAGGTCACTGGTTCAAATCCCAGCTTCCCCTGTCTGAGCTGAGCTGAGCTGCATGTCAAAGTGTCCTTAAGCAAGATACTGAACCCCAAGTTGTTCCTCGTGCTGGTGGCACCTTGGCAGCCTCTGCCATCAGTGTATGAATGTGTGTGTGAATGGGTGAATGTGACAAGTATTGTAAAGCACTTTGAGTGGTCAGTAGACTGGAAAAAGCTATATAAATACCATTACCATTATTCATAACAGAAGCAGAAACAGAAGATTCACATATTAAACATTAAGGAAAACAAAGTTTACCATCAGGGTAAAAACCAGATGCTTTCCACCCATAGCTCAACATGAGAAACTGTTCTGTGACCTCTGAGGAAAAGCCAGTCCAGGTTTAATGTTTCCATAGAGGATACTCTGGACCATTTTGCTGTACATTAATATTCCTATCACGGAACCAAAAGATGTATTCCAGAGATTGAAAGCGAGATTAATGATAGAAATAGCATTGATCCAGAAAAAACATACCTCGTGACTGTGAGTGAGTGCTTCAGTCACCTGGCACCAGCTCAGATCCTTTATAGTCCTCTAATGAAATTAGGGCCCTTCTATTGAAGCCAAATGCAGAACTTGGAAGGAGCTCCTCTTGTTTAGTGAATGCATTATTGAAATAGGTTGCTCTTGTCTCCTAAGTGGACTCTCTGCATATCTCATATTGTTTTCTTCGTAGTGCACGGCTGCTAAAATTGGAATAGAGGCTGTAACATATTTTGTTTTCATACATGCGAGGGTTTGCTCTCCCTCTGCCTTTTCTTTTCCCTCCTCACTAAAATAATGATGATGGATAAATCTTGTAACATTTTACCTCTAAATCGGAGCATAGGTTTTATCATTAAGATCAGTCCAAACCATTCCTCTGCCAAACACTAATGTGCCAATGCCTTTTTATTTATTTATTTTAGCTCAGAGAAAGAACCCAGAGAGTGCTGGATCATGTTACATTAACATATTAATTTAAAGCATTAATAAATGGGTATTGAAATGGGTCTAATGTATTGGACAACAACCCATTTATCAGAGAGGATTATGGCTGCTGAAATGGTTTTGAGTGAACGTTGCAGATGCAACCAACTGCACACCCCTCGTGTCTCCCTTTCCTACAGTAAAAATGTAAAGCGCTTTCTCTGGAGTCGGTGTTTGGTTTGTCCATTCTGGGCCACTGTAGAAACAAGGCAGTGCAATATGGCAGAATCCATGGAACATCCACTCCTTCTGTGGATGTAAGAGGCTCAGTCTCAGGTAGCTAAAACACAACAGGTGGGGGTGTCATTCAGTGAGTCTGTGCAATGATGATGGTATTTAGGTTGAAATTTGGTCTTACACTATGCTGAGGAAAGACAGAATGATGCCAGACATGTAAATAAACCATTTTACTTGAATCACTCTTCACCCGGAGATGTGATTCATTTTTTTTTATTGTGTTAAAAGCAGGAACATCCATCATTCAGTCTGCATTTATCAAGGAATGACTTAGATTAAAGTTCTTACAGTATCTGTTGTCAACAGCTGCTGAAAAATCTCCTGTGGTTATTAAAAATCCCTCCAGCCGTATGAAGGCAGCAGGACAGATATGTTAATAAATCTGCTGCCTCTGATTGAGAAGTGCTGTACTGTGGCACAGTGCCACCGTATGTGGCTGTTAACTGTGTCTACCTTGATTTAATTATGTGCAAATAACACCAAGCTGCTACAGAAAAAACAAACACGCTGCGGATGGGTCAGTTATCACTCAGGAGTCCGCTGTTTGTGCCGGAAATGTCAAATTACAGTGGCTCTTCAAACCTGCTTGTCACTGCCACAGTAAAGTAAAACAAAACGTTTCATGTTTTATTCTTAAAATGCATAAATGATCACATAAAGGTGCATTTTCTGTTGTTTCTATCATCATTGCTACTAGAGGTGTGAATCTTCACTGGCCTCAGGATGCAGCTGCCAATGGTTCAAATGCAAAACGATTCTTTGTGCATCTCAGTGTATGGCATCCTCAATAATCTATATTACTGCACATGGCTCCTTTTTTATCATTTAAATTCCCCTTTAATTTTGAAGGTCCTTCCAATAATTGCACTACAGCGGTCTACAAAATAAAAGCTGCATCTTTTCAGGATGCAAAACGAAACATTTATCCATCTGCAGTGCCTCACACTTTTGTTGTAATCGACAATAATATTGTTTTCACATAGCAGATTTAAGATAAGGCATTTATTGACTCTGCTGCACACACCTCTCTCAGATTTGGATGGCAAATTTGACAGCACCCCTTCAGATCTTGGCTGATTAGCCGGGCCTTCTGCAGCAGTTATTATTTATGGCTGCAGACGTGATGCATCGAGAGAATTTCAACACCTCTAATTTCTACCCTGTAACTGGCAGAGTGATTGACAGGTGATATGACTGTGAGTGTATTTATTAATCAACACACCCTCTGTTCTATATTCAACTCCAGCAAGCCCTTCACACTTTGCGTTGTTGTCCCTGCTGCACCAGCACACTTGGAGACATCCATAAAAGTCTATGTGCCCAAGACTTAACTTAAGCCAAACATCATAGTGCTGACATGCTCATGTTCAGCAGGTATGATATTTACCATGATCACTATCTTAACCCAGCCTGTTAGCATGCTAACATTTGCACACAACATAAAGAAATCTTTCCACTGTGAGTCCAACAAAGTGTGATGTTAACTCAGCGGAGTACTGTTGGAGCGTTCTGTTCTAAAAAGTGAAGTAAGTGCCTTAAACGTGTGTTCTTTCTGACGGGATGATGTATTTGTCATAAACCAAAGTACTGGATAAATTAAGATTCGATCACATATTGGCGCTAGATGAAAAGTCACCAAAGTAATTACACTTCGCCCTGAGGCGACCTTGAATGAATGAATGTACCAACTTCATGCATTTCATCCAATAATAGTCATAATATTTCACTCCGACTAAACAAATGTGGTCGAGGAATACTCAGAGGATCACCAACTTCATTAGGATGTGTTGTCTGGAAACCATTAATATATGTTCAAAAGCTGTGGCAATCAATACGGCGGTTGCTGAGATTTCTGGAACTGTTTGGTAAATGTGTAATCAGTCAAACAAAGACATAATCAATAAGTGACTCAGTGTGACAGCTTCGGGAAGCAGAAAGCCAAAATGTTGAAACCCGATTCAGTCGATGGACATCAACTGGAGCTCCGGCTGTGCACGCGTGTTTGAATCTGGGATACTCTGGGACGTGCGTGAACGCTCTCACTTCACTCAGAAACTGCTGTCAGAATGTCTTTGATCAGGCCTCTTAGTCTCAGCTCCAGTGGATCTGCTCAGCAGCTGATAACACAAATCTGCTTGGATTGGGAAAAGGAGCTGAAGGAGCCAAATGGGAAATATGATGAGGTGTTCTGTCTGTTTATTTTTAGTCATCTAAATAATAAGTTCATCATTGAGACTGTGGATAGCCTCTCTCACACCGCAGCTATAGGTGCACCACATAGCACCTTGAATAGCCGTAAAAGTCTACAGCACACAGTACTTAGAAAAATAGATGTGTGACTTACATGCATGTGCTCAGAGATTCTGCCCATAATAATCCACAGACTGGGAACGCTGGTCCTCTAAGAAGATTTTTTCAAACCTGTAAGGGCTTTATATAGAATAAAAGTAGGATGTGCTTCAGACAGAGCTCCTGCTTATCAGCCTGGCTGCCAGCTCTGCTGAAATCTGCCGGAGACACGTCTTCCTGATGTGAAGGCACCCTGCTTAATAACATGTTAATCCATAATGTGGAGAAATGGTGAGATAAGCCCTCGAGGCTTCGGTGTGCTCCCAGATTAGGACATTCGCCTGTTGGCCATGACAGTAATATCCACGGCTCCTGCGATGTCACGGCCTCGACTCCCGCTCGATTGTTTTAATCAGCACATACAGTATATTACCACCGTAGAACTGGACAGGGAGATGGGACCCAACTGATTGAATCCAAACCCAAATACCCTGCTGTCAATGTTGATGTAATAGGTTCACAGAAAACAGAAGACATTACTGCGTAATGGCCACTTCACGGTAATGAGCTGTCAGTGAAGATCAGTTTCAGTCCATACCATTTTCTATCAATTAAGAAAAATATTTAAATATTTAAATTAGTGCAGCTGTATAATTTTCAATATAATCAGCGGACATTTAACTATAGACTCTTCCACAGCAATTACACGCTAGAGCTTCTTTGTCTGTATTGACACACATTCTTGCAACGTAAAACCTCAAAGTTATGAAGTCAAGTTTCCAATCAGAATATTTTTATACTCTGCAGAAGCAAAGAAGTTTAATAGTTGACACATCTGAACCAGGTAGTTCATGGTATGTTTGCGGCTGTAGCTCAGAGTCCCGGCTCCCCCTGGCTGAGCTGAGCTGCATGTCAAAGTGTCCTTGGGCAAGATACTGAACCCCAAATTGCTCCTGACGTGCAGTCGGCACCTTGCATGGCAGTCTCGGCCATCAGTGTGTGAATGGGTGAATGTGGCAAGTACTGTAAAGCGCTTTGAGTACTGGAAAAGCGCTATATAGAATGCAAGTCCATTTCACATGTAAAAGGATTGTACTCATGGATGGAGTATCACTGAACCTATTGTCATTTTCTGTATTTCAACATTCAGATGTGCATGACTTTGCTCAAACCCTTTGGTGAATAATGAAGTATGTTTAAGTGTGAATGGCATCCGTTTTCGTTGTTACAGTTTGGTGTTTATGGGGTTTATTCAGTTGTCAGTCAGAGGCTTTCATTCAGAAATCATGCCGGAGAAGATTGTGGTTTCCTTGTTGTTGGCTTTCCAAACGTGTGTGTGTGTGTGTGAGTGCAGAAGTCTGATGCGTGTCTCTGGAGGAGATTGATGAGGTCATAGTGGTGCAGAAGCAGCATTGACGTGAGAATCTGCCCGTACTCTCGTACTCTCACGCATTTGGCTGCTTCATAATGATGTCACTTTGCTGTATAGCAGCATCTGAAGGAGCCACACTTTACAGTGAAGCAGAGCTAATTCTGCAGACTCTTCCTCTCTTTTTTTGCTCTCCTCTTCTTCTCTGTCTCTCTCTCTTTCTCTCCCGGTCGAGGTCTCCTTTATACTCCTGCTTTTTGTGCTTTTTCCTCCCGCTGGCCACTGAATTCCACAAAATCCCCCCTTTGTTCCTTTTTCACTTTCATTTCTCCTCCTCTCCTCTCTGGCTTTGTCTCCCTCCTCTCTCAGCCGGTAGCACTGCAGCTGAACAGATTAATGAGCTTGCCCCGACTCAACCTGACACCGGTAGATGACACTGCAAAGACATGCTATACGTGACACAGCAATAAGGGTACGAGAGTCATTTCACTGAAGGGTATAAGTATCGCTGCCATTGTTAGCCGCATAACAGGCTTTTGAGGTACATTAACTGAGTCAAGACTTTGCAAATGCACATCAGTGCTGGTGGCCCATGGCTCAAGGGACGGCGATGTTAACGTTGTAGAAGGAGCCCTCCGGCGTGGATTGTTTATTCGAGTCACATTTAGATCCACTTCCGTACAGTGAAATCTTTGATGGCTGTTTTTTCGTGGGTCCCTGGAAATGTGACAACTTGGAAAATAGTAATATGGGGATCTGAGTTTGATACATTCACTGTTTATCAGACCACAAATGAAGCACAAATCAGCTTAAGCGCTGTCACCTGTCTGTAAGTTCACTGGGTGTTTGGTGTTGATTGATTCTGATTCTTCTGAGGAACTTTGAGTTCACATTTTGAGTCAAGCACAGAGGCTGTATTACGTAGTTTGCTCGCCCAAAGAAATCTTTCTCAAACTTTGATCGGCTGCCTTGCAGTCTGAACATTTGAATAGGTCCTGACAGATCTGTTAATAACTGTAGTGGGCTCGTTTTAAAGTTACTGGAGTTCTTTTTACCTAAAACTGTTGAAATGTAAAACTGATCTTCAATGTAAAACAGCCTGTAGTCTCTTCCAGACGTCTGCAGCTCCATATTCTTTTATTTTCGTTCTACTTTCAGTTTGTGATACAATTGCAACAAAGTAGCGCTGCCTTTCTCTCTTTTTATTAACCTTGAGGTCACGGCCCTTGAATAAACTTTATTTAACTGTATTGTCACCGCACACATTCACATTCAGCTTATGATTTTACACAGTGTCAGAAGTCAGATGGTAGATTAAAACATATAGTGTGAGTTGACACAACATCCATAAAGTCACACAGTGTCTGCAAGAGTTGTCATGACACAAGAATTTTGAACTTTGATACAGTTCTAGTGAAAGAAAAAGATTCTTCTTTCAGCACCAAGATAAGGAGGAAAAAAAAAGTCCTGTGCACGAATATAGGATTTTCATTTTTAATAATGTTAATATCTGTACTGCCTTGGGATAAAGATCTAACTGTATATCTTTCTTTGAATATTCTTTCAGTACTTTCTTGACTATCGTAACGTAGAGCTGCACAATACATGGTGTCAGCATCGACATCACGATGTGTGCATGCTCAGTAGTCCCATCGCAGGAGGTGCGATGTCAAGTAAGGAACTTCAACTTCTTTTCTATTTGATAAAAAGCAGAACTTGCACAGATCTTTCTCTCTTTGCCAAGAATAATCCACAAAAGAAGTCCGTCCATAAACTCAGTTAGTTCAATTTTTGGGTTCTTGGATACGTACATGGGAGTGTGTTGCTTTACTGAGCAAAACACAATCACACTGGATCAATTTATTAGACAAATGATCAATTTACCGTACAAAGGAGGGCCATCTGCTAATCAAGTCATCTGGTTTATAAAGTTTTGAAGTATACTGCTAATCTCAGCGTCTGCCTAGTTTTGGTTCTTATGTCTAGCATTTATAATAGACATCTGTTAGTTTACACAATACAGTCTGTGGCTCTCACTTCCCTCCAGTATTGCTTTAACCAGGCCAACCTTATTTTTTTCTCAACCCAAAGTTTCATAGCAAGCAAATAAATGCTCGAAGCCGCCAAGTAACACTCACTGCTGTATATTCATCCTCTGCCTCATTTTCTCAGCGATGAGTTACGTCTCTCTGGGATGCGGCGCGTCTTCGCAGCTGCCTTTGATGCTTTTAGTAATAAAAATGGGAGGAAGGAGTGAAGAAAAACCGCTCGGCGTCGGAAAGGCAGCGAGGAGTCTGACTCACCGGAGTGCTCGCACGTCCAAACAAACACATATGGAAATGAAGAAGCGAGCACACGGGGGAGAGAAGGTCAAGAGCGCATTGAGTCAACCCGAACTTCATCAATTTAATTAAAATGGAAACGATCAGTGCTTAAAGATTTTCTGCGCAGCGTAGTGTGAACAGAAGCTCCCCGTATGGCTCCGTTTAATTGAGTAGCTGGAACATAATTAAGTAATTTCGCTGTCATATTTGGGAGGCATCAGAGATTGTAGTTTAATGTGGGGAACCAGACTGTAACCAGCTAAACTGGATCACCCCCGCTGCATGTATGGCATGTATGCAGCAAGGGGATTATGTAGTAGTGTCACCCTGGGACCGGTTAGAAAGGCCTGGAAGTGGATGTTCCTCAGTCATTTTGTCTGTGTCCCTTTCTTTTAATATTTTTTCATAGATGTCTCAATTAGTACATTCTGTCACTCCTCCATCCACAACATTTGGCCCAGCTGCAGCGAGGCGTTAAAGGTACACCGTGTCTTCAGAGAGCTGCAGCGAGGCTCTGGAGATTAGCAGAATGAATGTGTATTAGCCCCTCGACACTGGTTGATATTCTCGCCCGAGCACGGGCTTTACAGCGGGGGAAATCTTAGAGGCTTTACGGAAATAAGAGAGCGGGTTCTCATCGGTGCTAGAGAGATGCTCCTCTTCCCTCTTTTCTCTCTCCTCCCTCCTTTTATGTCACACTTGAAAGGGGAGACGGGGCTTATTTGGGAAAAGGCAGAGGCTTGCTGCAGAGTTGAGGACGTCAGGAGGAGTTCGGGCACAGCGGTGATTCTGTCTCGAGACTGATGTCGGCCGTGCTCAACTTGGAAATCATTCCGTTGTGATTTTTTTTTTGCTCAGACTTGGGCCTCATGTGTTATTCATGATCCACTTCCTTCTGGCTCCAAAGGTTGCCATTTAATCACCATACTAATGATGTTTTCACTGAGGTGCTCTTAATTGTTAAGTGTGTGTGTGTGTGTGTGTGTGTGTGTGTGTGTGTGTGTGTGTGTGTGTGTGCGTGCGTGCGTGTGTGTGTGCACGTCTCTTCTTTGCTTGTCTACGAAGAGAGGGTTCACTTTTCATATCTGATATTTCCTGTGTGCAATAGTTGTGAGAATCCGTGCAACAATAAAAGATGGCACCAAAGACAAAATGCTGCTGGTGTCGTGTGTCCGCTGGGGTGTGTGCAGGGTGCTTTGTAAAGAAAAAGGCGAAAAGCTTTAATTACGCGCGGATGCTGACGTCCTGTAGGGCTGCCTGCTGGCTCGGCACATTACAGACAACAGTATCCTCTGAGTGTGTGTGTGTGTGTGTCTGCCTGCAGGTGCTTGAGGAAGAAAGGTTTACATTGGATGAGAGGAAATGGAGATATTACACCATAAAGATGACTGTAATGACTAAAGAATCTCACAAGGGTGGCACACTGTACCTGCTAATTACTCTGCAGCAGTGATAAAACGCGCTAATGTTTAGAGATGAATGTCAGCAGAAACCTCCCAATGCATAAAGATAGAGATTTTATAGAGCACATTATGTAGAAAGTGAGATTTCTTTGTTGTTGTTTTTTAAAATGTTAAACCAGAACAGTCAATCAGCAACCGTCTTCTTAAATGTGCTGTAGAGATTTTCCATGAAGTTGTGATGTCACAGCGATACAGGAAGTGCTCCCCCCAGCACGACTGTAGATTCTAAAAACACCAGCAGAGTTGATGCGTAAAAACTGTGGGCGTTACCCGCTCAGGCCTGTGAACGCTGACCAATCAGAGCAGACAGGAGCGAATATAGGTGCTGCAGTCCTGGACAGAATGAGAAAAATAATGTGTTTTTCATTAAAGCATGTAAATGTTTCCAAGACACCAAAAATAAGGTATGAACTTGGTATCCTGATATTCTTTCAGTTTTACATGTTGTTGTATTGTGAGCAGTGGGGGTGTGCCGTTACAATCTGCCAGAGCTCTACTAATAAGTCCACTGCTATGTATTTTTGTATGGTGTATATGTATGTGTAGTTCAGAGGGCTAATGTGGAGCACATCTGTCTGTGTGGTCAGCGGAGTTTGCGGTCTGCGGTGTGCATTTGTTTGTCTTGTTTGTCGTCTCCGGGGAGTGTGAGGCTGCCTGCGCCGTAATGTGGGATGAAGCTGTGCTCTTCCTGCTGCACTCCACAGAGGCAGGTTAAGAGTAGAGGTGGAGGCCACACCGCCTCATACCACAGTACAATTCAGTTTTCCTCTTATCTTGTAGCGGTACCGGTGTTTGTTTTCCATTAAGTGCCAATGTGAAAAAGAACATGATCCAGAAAAAGATGATTTGGGTAATTTAGAATTGTTTTAACCCCAGGATGGTTTGTTGTTTCAGTTCATTGTTGTCACTAGACAATAAGGTAAAATATCCTGCATCCATGACTTATGCATCTTTGCTCACTACATTTGATGGATCATTGCAAAGAAAAGGTGTATATGTGTATATCCTGTGTTAATCAGGGCAACCAACAACAATTTTCAGTAACATACTGCAAGCAACAGATACAGTAGTTTCATTTAATGTGCAAGAATGAATATGCAGGACAAGGACAAGAGCGCCAGACTAACCTTCTGACACGGTTCAAGAAGACATTTCACATACAAAAATGTTTTTTTTATACATTTTTGTAAATCTGACCTGCTGAATATCAGGAGCGCAGACGTGACCAATGAAAACTGTCAGTCGCACCTGACAGATTTTTTGGTGCATGTTTGACCAAAATAGTCTCACAGTCTCTTGAGCTCTGATGTGGTATGTTTACATGTTCATGTAAAAAAGAATATTGTACAGTTGCTTCTCAGAATGTGATTTGTCTAAGCCTTTAAATTTATTTCAAACAGTATTAACAGAAACATTCCAACATTATGAAGGAAGGATTTGTTACAGGACCGCTTTAATCTTAGTTACATGACACAGCAGGACACAAATATCATGAGGCACAGCTTCATGTTTTGCTGTTCTGTTGTGCTGTTGATGTGCAAAACTATGATTTGTTTAAGAAATCCAACACAGCAGGTGTGAAATGAGTGTGAGATCACATTAAATTGTTCAGGCACACTGTCCTGAGAGTCCAGCTTCAAGGTAACAAGCACAAAGGGGTATGAATCAGCAGATTGGTGCACTCGCCCAGATCATACACACTGCACTTTTAAAAATCCTCCATTTTGGCTCAGTTTCCTCCGGATTTTAAAAAGTGAAAACCATTTAAATTTCATAATGGTTCTCCTTCAGGTGATGTTCTATAATAGGCTCCTTTTTATACCAGAAAGGGTTTCTGTTTCAGCTTTTTACTGCAGCCAAAGAAAAACACAACAACCGCACAGTTTAATGGTGACAGTAAGCAAAAACAGTAAGAATAGACAACACACACACACACACACATACACACAAGTCACCGCCCTGTGCAGTAGTCAGCAAGTTCAGAGCTTAGACACACACACACACCACACACACACACACACTGTCTATCTTTTTCAAACTCATATTCAGCATTTTTTTTTTCCTTTTCTGTTTTCACTACAACTAAAATGCTGATATTTAGTCGAATGTATTCCATTGTATGATTTTAGGCTACATTTTGACATGGTATTCTTCAGTTTATTTTGAAAGACACGACCATGATGAGATCTGGAGATGGTACCGTGGGCCTCTCAGAGTTCCCCATCAATAATTAGCCAACATGCCACATACCACTGCTCTTATTTTCACACAGCATTTCTTATTTACTGTTCATATTTTCCTACCGTCTCTCACGAAAAAAAATATCTTACTTGTGCTACACCTGAAAGCTTTTATTGTGAAGCAGCTACAGTACATAGTTATAGCTATAACCATAGTGACTCAAGCTAAGTAAGTCAATTAAAACGCTCCACTGATGGATCGATAGACAGATGTGGCTATTGTAAAGTCCTTCAACACATGTAATAGTTTTGTCATCATCGTCACCACGCAATGAAAACTCCTTCTGTCTTTCAGAATCTCTAATGAAGTGAGACAGAGCCAGATTTCTCAGTTTGCAGAGTGACAGCAACCTTTGGCTTGAATTTCACCTCGTCTGCCAGGACACGTTGGCTGAGTTACTGTGAATGTCAGCGGTCTTCTCCTGGGAAAATATCGTAACAGAAGTTAAACAAATCTCTCTAGTCCTTCCGACGACTGCAATCGGATTTCTATTCAAGAGTTCAGCCGGGGAAAAAAAAGAGCAAAACTCTGGCTGATAAAAATTGCGTCCTAAGCTTATCAGTTTTTCACAGGGGCTCCAGAAGAGAGGCACCGTTCATCTGCAGCTTTTGTTAAATCTCTCCGGCCGTGTACGGTAGATAAATCTGCGGTATGAAACACTTCAGATGATTATTTTATACTTGTTTGAATGTAGGTTTCTTGGGGCGGCTCATGAGAGGAAACTGTAAGGTAGTTTCTTTGCCCTTAAGTTCACTTTGTTAGATGTGTTGACGACATGGTCTCAGCCACCTTGTTGTACGAAATGTTATATCTCCTGTTATAGTACTTAAAGTGGTTGAGTATGAACCGCTAGCTTTTGACCTTGTGCCCAGTCTTACCTAACGAGCTGTGGACACGAGATGGTTGTTGGTTGTCTGAGAGCAACACAAATAAGTGTATTTCCCATAATGTAGCATTTCTTTCTCTAAAGAAGACGACCTCTTCAGTATTATGGTGTTTCATCTATGGAAGATTGTTCAAAGGGCTTTGAGAAATAAATATTGCAATCAGACTGTAGTTGCAGAGATGTGAGATCATTCAGGGTCACATGCGAAGTAAACACAGCGCTACACATTTATACCTCTTGTGCATTTATTTCCCTTTCAAGTAGTATGTTGAGTAGTTATGTAGTATATTTTTTGCAGTCTTCCCACCAACACAAAGAATGCATACTGACTCAGGTGATGGTGAATCAGAGCAGATGCTGTCCTGTTTTTACTATATTTTCCTGGATCTCTGTGTTAAACCGTCTATAATTACTATTCCAAAACGGGGGAACATCATCATCCATCATCCGGACCGGTCTGGATCCCCGTCAACGTCATCGTACGCCGCTGCACTCTCTCTTCAGCACGGCTCTTCAGTCCACAAGTCTGCCTCCGTCTATTTTTAAACTCTTGCTATAGCGGAGCAACTGTATGTGCGTTGAATACTAAGCACTCTAACCCTCTCTCGCTCATCCCCTCTCTAACCGTGGGTAACTGCAGTCATCATTGGCTCACTTCCATACGCAGAACAGTGCACACTTCAGTCAAGTGCCAGCCAAAGAGCCCCTCGCTCATTCTTCTTCTTCTTCTCCTTCCTCTTCTTCTTCCTCGCTCTCTCGCTTTCCCCTCGCACACTCATCTATCAGTCTGCTGTCATTTCCTTCATCTACTGTATATCTCTCTCTTTCTCTCTCGCCGCCTTTCATCATCCCTCTAATATTCTCTTTGTGTCTTTGCTGAGCTTAATTTTCTTCAACCTCTCCCGGCGTGGTGAGCAGTGGAGATCAGTGAGCTGAATGGCTAACAGACTACTTTGCAATCTCATGACGTCTCGGAGAGAGCGGCTGTTGTGATGCGCAGCACTGCCTTTTTTCACTGAGAGTGTGTGTGTGTGTGTGTGTGTGTGTGTGTGTGTGTGTGTGTGTGTGTGTGTGTATGCGTGTTCAAACTGGCAGAAGAGGCAGCAGAGGTCTTTACGTGACCTGTTGGAGCGCTTTCTTCTTCTCTCCGTCTCTCCTCAGAGGTGGCCATGACTCACCGAGAAGGGATTGATCTCCCCATCCCTGATATTCTCCTTGATATTCGCGTACACTACATATAGCTGCTGACATTTTGCAGAACATGTTGTTCTATGTTAAAATTAAATGGCTATTTTTGATGTTTATGGGCCGAGCTCTTTCTTTCGTAATGCAGTGGTTTGTGTTGTTGCATTAAGGCTTCGAGGTTTGATGGCCTCACAGGCAGACAGGCGAGTCGTCTTTTATCAAAAATCATTGCCGAAAAACGTTTAATTGAATTCAAAAAACATGCCAAGTACCACGAGTGACTGTGTCAGCAGCAACGCCCTAGAATTACATGGCATGTCAAGTTGAATCAAGTCATATTGATAGCACTATTTGACGTTTCTCGCAGACGTGAATGCCAAACAAACTGATCTTAGACTTCTTTTGCGTGCCGTGCCCCCGTTTCACTGAGTAATAGAAAGATACGACCTCACCTCACAGTCGGGTCGCACGCCGTCATCAGCACCGAGGCAGGCAATGAATCTATTCCATGCACGTTCTTCATCCATCACTGTAGCTGAAGTCACAGTATGAAGAATAATTTCACGTCCACACAAAATTGGTTAGTATGGCACTGAGGGTTAGATGTTAATCAACAAAGTAAAGAGCCAGAAGGTGCCTCTAAGGATTGAGGGTCACCTTTGTAATAAGCAGCTATAACCCTTTTTATCACCATTTGAGGGTTTTGATCTCCCTGAGAGAAAATATGCTGCTTTTTACAAAGTCAGCAAACAGCTTTTGTTGGTAATTATTTCCATCTATTTCTATCTCCCGCTGTGCTCCCCCATTGGTCATTTCTCCCGTAACATCGCGATTTTAAAATGATATAAATGAAATGGGAGTGACTACATTTTTTTTGTAGGATGTGTTTCTGGGCACCTGGCAACCCTAACGCAGAGGCAGAGGTGAGGATACGCAGATGACCAGATGTGTTTCACTCACTCCACCCCCTGTTTCACTCAGTTTGCCGCTGAAAATTGATGAAACAGGTTCAAAGAAGCAGGAACAGGCTTCCAATCGTCACTCCGCTTAAAGTTCTCCCATATCCTCCCCCTTCTTCTTTTTGAAGGTCTACCTGGCAATGATGCTTAACACACACACTCTCACGCAATGCATGCTTTTTTGTGATTTTTTTTGGGTGAATAAATTCTACTTTTGTTTGTAGGGGTGAGTGAGCACTTGGTCAATACCTCTAAATCTCCCTCTTTTTCACAGCCTACAGTTAGCAGGTATGCTGTAGTACTTCCACTCCTTATTTCTCGGATTCTTTAGTGATTCATGATCAGCCTGGCTTTGCTCAAGTGTCTTCCAATACACTTTTTAAGCTTTGATTGATTAATGGGGCAAGCAATAGTTCAAATTGACACTATCAGCCAGACCAGAACATAAACTACTCCAAACTATAGCTGGTACAGACACCAAATTTGTAATCCAAATAGGAAAATGACATTTTTCCCACTTTCAAACTAATTGCCAAAAAGAAAGTGACAGCCCTTCTATTACGCCTACCTTGCTCACATGAGCTCATTTGTGCTTTGTGTCTTCTTCTATGATATTTTTGTAAAAAAAACGGATGAATTTATCGTTGAGGTAGAAAAACACCCAGACCTCCATGTCCCACCTTCCAGGCAAAGGAAAAAAAATATCATCCAGCAAATAAAAGCTGGAGAGTTTGGCTCTTCAGGTGACAAAATAACACTCAACAGGGTCCTGAATCCAGGGCAGCAGTTACACTTCACTTGGTCCTGTGTATTATATATACTCAGTATGCTTTGTTGACCTGTTGATGTGCTCTTATTTTTTGTCATCTGAAATGTTTTCACATTCTACTTACCTCTAATACAAACAGACATCTACAGTAATTAGATTCCTGAGTTTGGTTTGTGCTCCTCAGACATCAAGGCAAGGACACTGCTTCATTTCCATGTTGTGAAACAATCTCGAGGCGTTAACTGATGATTAGATGCAGGCTACTGCAAGCCCCTTTCTTTGTTTCCCGGCGCTGACTCCCACTGTCTCAGCCAATATTTGAGTCCTCTATTTCTCTGTCTCTTCCCAGATCTCGAGTCATCCATATCAAAAGAACAGGAGGTGCTCTGCCTCAATTAAGGGTGAAAACTGGCACATAATAGACGGGTTGTTGTTGTGGGCTTACTGTGAAACTTCCCTCCATTTACATTTGCACTCCATGACTAATGTGATGGAAGTGAGCAGGGACTCATTTGAAATGTTTTTATTTTCCCTGACCACTCTCCCCTCACTGAACTCCACGCAGCTGTTTGATCGGAAGATTTACTTACTGACGACTCCGACTGAGGATTTGGGCGATCCCAGCACAGCTGCTTTGACAAGGTCGAAGGGATTTAGCTTGAAGGGCTAACTTTCTTACATGAAAATCCTTCTTGTGCTTGTGCCTTCCTTATTAACTTCTTCTTTTACCAATATGTCAGAACAGCTGGACCGTATTCCATCACATCTATCAGAATTAGGTTCTCTGCAGTATAACAAGCGACCGTTAACTCAGTCCTGCACACATTAGCATGATGAGCGATGTCAGTACCGTTGGCCGTGCATCATCTTGTCACAGCGGTACTCCGTCCCAGCCAACCAGCCCAGTGACTTTCCACCGCCCTTGGATTTTTTGGAGATGCCGGGGAAGCACGGGTCTCCATGGCAACAAGATTATTACATCACTACTCTCCAGCTGCTGTCGTCAAGCTGGTGTTTGGCCAAGCGCTGCGGCAGCCCAACAGTGACTCCACACACTCATCACTCCACACACACACACACACGCACTGCTGCGCATGCCAAAAAGCCTCAAGCTGAACTCTTCCAACAAGAAGAGCGTGACCATATGTTCAAACATTGCAAGGTTTTGATGTGAGGTGGTTACTTCCATTTAGGATTTCTGGTAGTAACTCTGTGCTCAAGAGTGTGTGTGTTTAAAGGGCAGCGCCACCTGCCTTAAGCGTCCTGTATTAGTGCATTTGAGCTGTCGACCTGCAGTAAGATTTTAATAAGAGCTAAGATGGGAAACGTTTGATGATTTGCTGCTTTTCATTGTTTAGAGTATATTTGGATTTTGAACTGGTGGTCTGACAAAAAATGGCTATTTGAAGACACCTTGCACTACTTCCTGATGTTTTACAGATCGAATAATTAATTCATTGAAGTGCTGAAGAAAAAAAACGAGGAGCATCGAAATTAAAAACATTGTTAACTAAACAATGTCAATGAGGAAACATTTAAAGGAGACATATTATGCTCATTTTCAGGTTCATCATTTTATTTTGGGTTACTACTGGAACATGTTGACGTGCTTTAATGCTCAAAAAACACATTGTTTTTCTCATACTGTCAAGTGTTGAAAGACTATGTGTGAAATGCTCTGTTTCAACTCCTGTCTCTTTAAGAACCCCCTCCTGAATACCCGGTCTGCTCTGATTGGCCAGCTCACACTGGCCTGAGCCTGCATCGCTCATGGCGTCTCCAGTTGGCCTTGTTGTATGTTCACCTTCCAGGTAGCTTCACTTCTATATTGAAAATAAGCTTGAATCATGCAAATATGTGACAGTGTGATGTCATAAAGTCACGGCATTAAAGGGCACTATCAGTGTGTGTTTTCTGTTGGAGAGAGGAGCCTTTTTAACTTTCAAAACCTTTTACATGCACAAGAACTTACAGTATAACACACTGAAGGAAATGAAAAGAAACGAAAAAGTGCATTAGTTTCCATTAATGCTACGACCATATGATCATAAATTGGGATCTTCCTACTCTATGTCAGACTCTGTAGCTGTCGTCTCCACTTGTAGCATTCGTTACCCCAGTTTGATTTTTTCGCCTTAGGGAAGGTTAGTACTGAAAAGGTTTGGCACTATTTAAATGGGGTTAACGGTCTCTGTTAGCCCAATTTTCAGTGGGCTGGGTCCCTGTGGATGCCCATGATGGATGGCCACATGAAAGCAACATTACCTAGATGTGCACATGCAGAGGTGGGGGTTGTGATTGGTACAAAAAGGTCCGACAGCACCACGCCTGGCATTTGTGTAGCTCCAACACAGCACCATCCCCTTTCTTAACCCCCTGTCCGTGCCAGCCAGGTTGTTTCAAGTGCAAGAAGGCTAAAAAATCCACCGTGTCCCTCAGCTACATTGTTCATCAAGTTGACATTACCGCTGCAGACGGGACAGTGTATCCCAGAAGGCCTTGTGTACTTCCTGCTTCAGCGGAGGTCAGCGTGACCTTGCCGCCTGACTGAACGCTCTCCACTCTGACTGTGGTCCCTCAGCCTCCGAACATTTATGTGCGCACGGCGTACCATGGACCCTGGAGTCTCACTAAGAGGAGAGAGTCGAGGATAGATGAATGTCAGGTGAGCTTTGACTGGAACGAGAGGAGTGAAGAACGAAGAAGGGAGGATGAAAGAATTAGAGAGTAGAAGAGACCCACCTGTCCGGCTGTGGCTGTGGTGCAGTCTACCTAGCATGACGGTAATTTCACTGGATATTATGAAGTAGAAACATAAAGGCAATAATTAACATTATACCTCAAGTTATCCTTTCATTTCGTTCATGCACACTACTACATTACACTTTATCCTCTTGCCCACGCTCGTCCAGTTCTTACGTAAATTAAACATTTTAGCGCACATCTAAAATAAGAATTATGATGTCAGCACATATATCTGCAGAACAGTCATGGGTGGTGGGGATTAAAGATTCATAAATTGTCAGAAGGTGGAGGATCATGCCGCAGAATGAGAGGTGAGGTCCAGGCAGTTAAGCATTGGGCGAGAGAGACGAAGGAAGAAAAAGGCAAGTAGAGAGAGGAAGCGTGAAATAATTACACAACGTGGTTGTGTTAAAAAAAAAATGGTAGGCCCATTCCCTGTTGAGCAGTTCTAGTGCTTTACTGAGAGTTTTTCCCGCATATAGCATAAATTAAGAGAAGATGTCGGGGAGCAACTCCATATCCAACAGTTAATTCTTCGAGCTGGATACTTATTTCTCTTGCCTTTGCCTATAAAGATCTGAGTGAGGAGGGCGGCTCAGTATGTGAAGAGGAATCACACACAGCTAGACTTAACTGCTCAGTGTAGCAAGAAAAAAGAACTTTATTCATATTGCACACTTCAAACAGAGGCAAAATAAGGTTCTTTCCAGGCAGTAGAAGGACATATGAAGACAACAAGCAATAAGAACCATAATGAAATCAATAAGACAGAATACCATTGATATGATGAGTTTGAATAATGGATAAAACAAAATAAAAATGCAAATAGACTTTACCAAAAATACAGTTGGAGTGCAGTAATCAGCTAAAAGTTCCCCCAAATGCAACAAAGGAAATAAAAATGCAGCAGAGAACTAATCACTGAAAGGCACAAGAGAACAGCAGAGTTTTTAATTTAGATTTGAAAGTAGCTGGAGTCGAGCTCATCAGGGATTCGGTTCCATCTGTGTGTTTCAGCGTGTTTTGGGTCTGACTCAAGGTAACAGTCGACTGCTTCCCAGAGATCTAAGAAACCCGCTGAGTTTATATTCTTCAAGAAGATCAGAAATGTGTTTTGGACCGAGATTATTGAACGATTTTGTAAACAAGCAGGATCTCTGAATGTTTTTGTATCTGATGCCAGTGTCAACACAGGAGTGATGTGCTCATTTGTCTCATTTATAGAAGTATTCTGAACGAGCTGAGCAGCTTTTTGGGAAGACCACCCTGCTGAAAATGAGGGTATGAATGAGTTTGAAAGTCCGGACATGAGACCTCTAATTCTTGCTATTTCCTTGAAATAGCAAGAACCGGGTCTTGCTAGAACCTTGATGTGGCTGCCAAGGCTCAGATCTTATTGTCATTTTTCTTCCTCGTTGCAAACTACAATGATTTCTGTCTTGTCTTTACTTCATTTAAGGACATTTTATTGCATCCTGCTGTTGATTGCTCCGGGTATGGGTAGACTTAGTGTAAGGAACCTATCTTTGTTGTCTACATACTGTAGGTGCGATAAGCAATGTTAACTTCATTCATGTACAGGTTAAATGATAGTGGTACAAGAATTGAACCCTGGGGGACTCCACATGTCACGATGAATACAGCAACAACATATCCTCTGCCTTTGATCTGAACAGAAACTCCATGCCAGAATCTTCTTCTCTGGTCTGTCAAGAAGTATTTTATGTTCTGTATTAGTTTCAAGCAGCACCACAACAGATGTTTTACCTAAATTAGAATTCAGACAGATGTCATATAACACCTTTATCAGTGCAGTCTCTGCGCTGATGAGGACTGAAGCAAGATTGACCCAAATTATTGAGTTGAAACAAAAAAGCTTTCTCAATATTTTTTCCAGCAAAGGGAAGATTAGAGATGGCTCTGTAATTAATTACTATCAAAGACTGCAGAATGCCTTTCTTTAAAAGGGGCTGAACAACTGCAGTGTTGAGTGATTTCGGAAAATGCCGGACAGCAGTGATCCATCAGCAGTTTCCAGCCTTTCCACGCTAGAGTGTCAGAACAGCAGGTGGATGAATTTAGATGCTTCGCAGCGTCCTTCAAGTCAAAACGGTATTCAAAAGAGTTCCTCTCCTGGTGCACAATTCTGTTGAATCATTTCATGATATGAAGTGCATTCATCCAATATTTGTGTTTTTGCTCTTGTGTGTGTTTTGTCCTCAGGGGGCCACCATAGTCCTCCAGTGTAATGAGTCATAATCCTGCCATGGTACCCAGTTAATCCAGAGGAGCGCTGTTCTACTGCTTTATACAGTATCTCTGCCATTGAAGAAGCACTCTGAGCATGTATGTTCTGAGTGCCGCTTCCGATTCAAGCTACCATCACTGGAAAGACAAAAAGATACAATTTGATCAGAATCTTTGAAATGAGGAATGTGCCATTTATAAGAAATAGTTCTCTACTTTCCTGTGGATTGTAATTGCTTTGACGTTCAGCCACAGCACCTCCAGCTTTTCACATGAGTCGCCTTAGTTTAACCCTGGGAAATGAGCAATCCGTCCACACTTTCCCCACAGCCAGAGGGGATGTAACAGAGGCGTTAAACATGGCGAGAGGTGACTTCTATTCAATTAATGAAATGTCGCCCGTTTGACATCAATTTACAAAGACATTCATCTCAGAACAGATAAATGAGCAGTGATGTCAGAATCCAGAATGACTCAGTTAATATTCCTAAATTAAACACATTTTATATTAATTAATATTTACACTGGAGCACCTATTTTTGGGGCAGATGGAAGATTGGAGATCCGGTGTGTGAAATCATATGAAATAGGGGCAAAATGAGGTGAAAAAAGCTGTTTGTTATGATAAATATTTCATTGTTTGCTGTGTGATTTGAACTGGCAGGCATCACACTTGAATGACATTTGACTGGATCTTTAATAGAAGAGTGTATTTTGATGGTGATGTCTAAGTTTCAGAAGAGGCTTACTGGAGGTGTTTTTTCTTCCAAGACATCTCAAAGCATCTCTCCTGTTAACGTCAGTAATCAGGCTGCCTCTCCGGGCTGAATCGCTGACGTTACAGTGAATCAAAGGCGCTTCAGATTTCAAATTCATCCAGACTTTGTATATTTTTAGAGTAATTAGCATTTCCCATTAAGCTCCCTGCTGAAACAGGATCTCATACCTGCAGGTGACGTGTTCAAATTAGTTTGTTGTCTGAAAAGAGGCGTCTCTGTCTGATGACTCAACAGAAGCTATCGTACCAAAGCCCTTGTCTCGTACATCATTTACATTCTCCCTGCACTCTCCCCTGTAGTGTATACGTGCGGCTCAGCTGGTGCCGCTTATTAATTAGTCAGTGAGTTCTGATGCTGCAGAAACGCCTGACCTCAGTTTTCCTACAGGCCTACCTGGATACTTGCACGGATTAATAATTTGCTCTTGTGGGGGATAAACCACTGCAAAAGTTCGTATCATGAATTGTTTGAGAAGACTGTAGGGTTGTTTTCTTTGTAATTACTCAGCAGCAAAACATTTCATCCGAGGAGAGTAAATTCCTTTGGGGATGATTCATCAAAGTGCTAATTTTGTCCCCCATCTTTACCATTTCAGTCTGATTTACTCATTAAAATCTCTCTTATTAATATTCTCTCACTGTCAAACTGCTGAAATCCAGATGAGAGAGGCTGGTGAAAAAGATTTGCAGCAGAAAGTGTCTTTTAGAAGTTTCTTTGCCCTGGATTTCCGATGTCAGGCGACACAGGCCTGAAGGCTGATTCGAAAGCCTTTGCTGCATGAAAGTAATGGTCAAGATTGGATTAGGCTTTATGCAGAAGGCCTGCAGACAGATGATGTATACTTTTCATGATTCGCTGTTAAGAAATTGTTATTGGAATATTCTAACCATCAAACACTAGGATTGAATATCAAAGGTAAAGAAACACAACATTTGTCACGTCTCAACAAAAATGCAATCAGCACAATTTCTCTTCCAGTCCCGGATCTTTTATGTTTCCTTTGTATTCGGACAATCTGTATATCAGTCATGCTACCTCTCTCCTCCACGGCAGCCAGGCTAATGACATTTAGAAAGCATCTAAAAGTCAATTACCAACACAGAGGATCAATAGTTGCTCTGTTTTTCTTAGAAAATTGAGTCAAATAATGATACCGGGACCTCAAAACCCAATTTATTCTTAATGAATCTATTTTTTTAACAGACTTGCTCGGAGTCCAGTGGACTTTTTGACTCCAAACATCACATCATTTGTTCACCTGACATTTTGCTCAATATTGTAGCATGGGAGCAATGATGAATGTTTATCAAGCCCGTCTGGTACTGAGAAACACTGCAGCTCTGTTTTAAAGACCACTAAGTACATTTGAGTGCACTCAGTTAACATGATGGACCGCTCAAACATAAACTGTCCTCCTTCAGATGAAACCTCAGTGCTTGTGCAGACATTGATGCTATGGATGTCTGGCTTTTTCTTAGTGTGTCAGTCAGGCTTGTTGTGTTTGAGACTTGGCAGCACGTGATCATATAGACCTTAGCAGTCAGCTGCCAGTTAAGCCTCCCTCTCCTCCTGCATGGTGCGCAGTGAGAGTGATGCAATCGTCAGAGGTACTGGAGCTTTTAATTGAAATTCTTGTACTGCAAGTAACCGTCCTAAATGAAGTGCTGTCTCAGTGGGATGTTCACTCCTTCCTCCTTAACCAAATACATGTGCTCAGCTGCAGTATTCTCTGTAGATGTTTAATTGTCACACAGCCATGTGAAGTGAGCATGGAAGACAATCATGAAAACGTGAACTCATTTTCATTCACCGCAGTTGCTTTCATGGCATATCAAAAGATGAAGCGGAAGTAATTCCGCTCACGGAGACCCCTGGGATGCCTTTCTTCAATGAGGAGCGATCGTCTCATGAGGCCGGGGTCTTTACCTTGCCGACAGCTGTTCCGTCAGGGAACTGAAGCTGATATATCCATCGACGCTCTCTTCAAAGCCACCAAGATCCTTTGACTAAAAACCATAATTATATCACACAGAACACAGGAGCTGCTGGTCAACCACTGCCTCCATCGGTCAGTTTGTTTGTGTTATTGTGTGACTTTGGCTAAATACTCCACTAGTGTCTAATTTTGTCTGCTGCTTGGTGCTGAGCGTGAAATGTATAAAACCGAATGGTACAGTTGCAAAAAGTTCTGTAGGGCTGAAGCAAAGTTGGGTGATAATTGCCTGTAGGTTTATTACATTCACGTAGCCATTTGGTCCATTTTGAGAAATAAATGTATTGATTTTTGTAGCTTTAAATAAAGATATCACATAGAAGCAACCTGTAGATAAAAGATATGGTTGTTATGGAGTTGAAACGTGACCATAGCAACAGGCATCATTGGGCCCAGTCAAAGAGGTGTCTGGGTCTCATGACCAACCATTTTTCTTACTTCACGCTCTAAAAATCCTCCAAATAGAACAACTAAGAAATGACTCTCTGCTCTATTTTAAAGGTCCAAAGGCCACTGCTGTAAAGCGCAGATGGTCTGTGGTCATGAAGTGCGTGTGTGATACAGAAGTAAATCCACCTCTGCCTCTCTTAAATCCCTTTCAAATTCTATGTTTCGTCTGCTCTTATGTCCTCATTTTACCTCCTGCCTCAGTAAAGACAAACTTGGAGGGATGGACTCCCGGCCGCTCTGGTGTGTTGGACATCAGTGTTGCCTTTTGCTGTGCTGTTTGCCCATGTTAGCACCGCTTACAGTGTCCTACGAGAGGAAGCTGGCGTGGCTGCTGGGTTTAGCTGGGCATTTGCCCTGAGAGGAGGCTTAACCCACATTTGGGTAGAGGGGGGGCAGCGAGCCCGGTGAAATGAGCCAGCCCGGCCCCATGTGTGTCTTTAAACGCTGCCCCAAATGAAACATCCAGCTCCGTCTGACTTGCAGTTCTCATTAGACTTACTTCCATCATTAATCAAGCTGCACTTCAGGCTTCAGAGTCACGCGAGCAGTCTTGTAAATTGTCAGTCAGTGCTAGTTGAAGGGCACCTAAAACTTTACAAGGTTAAGGGGCTAAACTATAACAGCAGGATGACAGGTAACAACATCAATCAGACAAACAGACAGGAAACCTCTAATGCCGCTGCAGCCCCTGTAAGGCACCCCCGCCTTGACCCGTCTGTCTTGTCGGGTCCAAACATAAACAGTCTGAGTCCCGGCGCAGGCTTTTTGTCCATTCCGACAGCGTGGTTTATATGTGAGGAGTGTGTTGTTGAGCTGAGCGCTGTGTGACAGGAATAAGAACGACTCCCGGTCGTCCTCTCAGGGGCTCAGTGAATCTCTGCAGCTCTGCAGCTAATTGTCTCCTCCTCTGTGTGTCTGCATTTCACAGGGCTTGCTGCAGCTTTGTTCCTGTCACAGGCTGCTGTTTTTCTGCTATCAGTTGAGACGGTGCTGCCTCACCTGTGCAGATTCTGAGGTCATATTATAAAATGCAATTACTTTTAGGCATTGAAACATTAATATTATTCTAACGGTGCTTTTCTTCCTATCTATGAAATGAAACCAGCACTGTCCCAATAAAGTCAAGAATCAAGACACTTATTATCTTCCTCAGGACTTTCTCACAAGTGTCAGTGTACCTGATGTGTCTGCTCATTTGCATCATCTGTGTTTGCGTTTGGCTCAGTGCATGGATAGAGTCAGTGTTGCATGTGTTTCTCTCTCCCTCTTTGAGTGTGTGTTTGTGTGTGTGCTTGTCCCAGAGGGCTCTCCATCTCCACTGTCATTAAAAGAGAGCTTCTTTATCCTGGTTACCCTTGCACCCGGGAACTGACCAGCCCCAGGGAGCACCCCGCTGATTGGGGTAAAAGAATCCATCTCTTGACCTCTTGTCAGCCTAGTTTGGCGTTTTTTTGTTGCCTGCAGTGATTAACTTTTACCTTAAATTGAGATGAGAGATTACAAAAAGGGGGATTCAGCGATTCTTTCAGGAAAAATGTTCCACCATACCTAGTTATTATTGAAAACTGGATTTAAGTCAGGTTACATCTGTGGCTGGGCAGACGTTGTGTCGTTTTTTAGAGCTGAAATGATTGCATGCATCCACCTACCTATTCACACATTTCAGCAGAAGTCTGGTGGGAAAAAACATCGGTGCATCTTTTCATCAATCACATCCATCGTCTCTCTCGTTGCATTTTGATTTCGAAGTCCAACCGAGATTACATTTACATGGAACTCAGCCCCAACTGAACCAAACTGTCAAAGTAAATTGATTCAAGTTTCAATTTTCTAAATGTCGCCTTTAGCTTTCATTAGCTTAGTGATGCACAGCATTGTAAACTTTGCTCAGTGAATGGATGTTTTGTGACAAAATGCACCATGGGAGCTTGTACCTTCAACATTCAAAGAATCAGATATTTTCTTATGCGTGTTTTTGTTCTAAAAACAAGAAAATATCCATCTTTGCAGCCCTTTACAACAGAATAATGCAAAACTATGCGGCACCCTCATAAGACCAAAAAAGATAAAATATGTATTTCTTCCTTTCTGGTTATTTTCTTTCTTTCTCACAGAGCAGATTCAGTGAAGCAGACAAAAACTTGCAATTTATTTTAATTGGACATAAGCTCGCCATCTATTAGCAGATGGCGTGTCAGTCTGAATTGCAGTCAGTACTTTTGTTTGACTGGCAGGTGTAATATGCTGGCTTTTCTTAATGTGCTTTGCCATGAGTAAGCTGAACTCTGCTGAATACATCTTGTATGTGCCGGTTCTGTTCTGGCACGCTTGCTGTGTTCCGACTGAGTTGCATTATAATGATTCAGCAAAACCAATTTCAATTCTGTCTTCCTTTGGGTCATTCTTGGGATTTGCAGGTGTTGGAGGTTGTTGTTGACATGGAGTCCAGCTGTGTGTTTACAAGGATGCTGTCTGTGAAGGCTGTGTGGCTATGGGGTAAGAACCAGCGTCTTGCTATCGGAAGGTCGCTGGTTCAATTCCCCTGGTTTGCATATCGAAGTGGCCTTGGGCAAGATACTGAACCCCAAAACAGCTCCTGATGTGCTGGTCGGCACCTTGCATGGCAGCCACCACCATCAGTGTATGAATGTATGAATTACTGTAAGTCGCTTTGGACCACAACGTCCGCTAATTGCCCTAAAATTTGAATCTATTACCAACCGCTGCTCTGATAACGTGACATTAGCCAGTAGCTTCGGTGAAGGAAGAGGAACGTTTAAGGCAGTCTGTCAGAACTTAAGCTCAATACGAGCTTTCAAAAAATATAATTTTCGGGGATTCATTCAAATCTATTCCAACTGGACTTGATGAAAAAAGAATAACAGGTCTCATTTAATATGTACATTTGTTCTGCTGTATGTAATCTTTTCAATTATAAGTTTTGACCTAGTTTATTGTTCCTGCAGCTGTATATGAGCGCGATATGCCAAATTAGTAGCTCACCATGTATCTGTTTTATTCTTTCATGAATGCAGACCGATGCATTTATGTCTCTTTTCGTGCATTTTGTTTTTAAAGCAGCCGGGTTCTTTTTGGTACATTTCACTGCCTTCCCTCTGCATTAGTAGATAAAACTTTTCAGAAGTGTCATTTCTCGAATTTCGACACGATGGAAGGGCAGAAAACAGCATGTCACTCTTCATTTAGATTTAGCTCATTTCTGGCTCACAGGTCTTTTAAAAGTTTACTGAAATTCCAAACTTGTGCTAATTTGCTACTTTTAGCGAGGCAGACATGGTAAGTGCTCCTCAAAGAGCTCTTCCTCTAATGGGATCCAGCAGGCCTGAATATATTGACATGATGTGACTGGACTGTCATCTAGTCACATGAGTTGGTTCGCAGTAACTCTTGTCATTGGAGATCTTTGATTCCGACGCCGGTGATGTAATGTGACAGAGCTGGGGGGGGAGGACGACTAGAGCAGCGAAGAAAGGCAATGAAAGAGTACCGAACTCATCTCAGGGCGCTGGTGCAAATTATGGGAAATGAATGTGCTCTGCCGTCAATTCAAGTCAGTTAATGTTGATGTTGTGCTCCCGAAAAAAATTAGCAGTGCCTTCGTCTGCACCTGCTTACACTTGACGTTATGGGCTTTAATGTGATGGGTTCCATAGAACTTTGACACTGGAGGATGTAATTGTACTGTGAGGTTCTGGATAAAAGACAGCTGGCTGGGTTCCTGTTGGGTTGATTTGATTAAGAAGGAAAAGCATAAAAATTGTTCTGCAATTTGCTCTAAAGTAAATAAAATCCACATCAACTTATCCTGCTGTCTACCGTGCTCATGCCATCGCTTTGATCCTCAAACAAAACTTCTTCACTTATTGCCATTTTTGTCCCCTTCATGCCGCTGTAGCAGGATTCAGAGACCAAAGGAGTGAACTGGGTATGACAACATCCTTTGATGTGTCCAATTATAGGAATAAATCCAATACCTCACAAGAGGAACGTACACATTTCATTTTAAAATAGATTATTTGACAAACTCTGAAAGTATATCCTCTTCAACTAGGCTTTCAGATAGCAGCCCAGAGGCAGACAGAGCTGATTTTAAAGACCAGAGGTTGTGGATAACAGCCCAATAAGGGGGGAAGAGAGCCTTTGATAGTGCGTCGTTATCCTGCAGGCAGCTGCCTCGACACAGGAGCTCTCTTGTTTTTTTTTTTTGTTTCGACCAGAAATCAAGTTTCCAAGCGTCCCTTCATTTCCCAGCGCGGCAGTAATGCGAGTTGTTCACGGCTCACGTAGCAATGTCCAGAATTCAATCACGAAGACTGCTCGTCTTATCTACACGCACACGCTCTCATTGTAGAGAAAAACTTGATCTCAACTTTTTGTCGCCGTCAGCTGTCATTTTATCATGTCTGCTGTTTAGACTGAAACTGTCAGATCTCTCTACCCAGCAACAGCGCCGATAATCACCGCTGCTGCTATATATAAAGAGAACTTCTCCAAAGGATTGAATCGCCAAAGCCCGCTTTGTGTTTAATCAGTCGTGCAATGGAAATGGCACTCATTGTGAATTTTCATGTCACAAGCAGCACGTTGGCATTTTAGGTGCGTGAACTGCACTTTGAGTGTGTGCAGCGCATGTTGAGCCTGACAGAACGAGGTGAGACGCCCATGCAAATATGGCAGCGCAAGGTGGGATGTTGGTATTTTGCAAAGCGTTCGGTTCTTTGACATTGTGTTGTGGAAAATGTCAAGCAGCCGAGCCTGATTTCAGATGATAGTCAGACTGATCCAGTTCATCGTCTCAGCTGGCTGCAACGTAATCCTTCAGAGCAGCTAGAACTGTCAAAAGTTATGTCAGTTAAAAGTGTCGCTATTTTAAATTTCTTACAATTGTTACAGAAACGTTTCGGAGATACAGACCCTTTTGTTGAATAGTAAGATGTGTTATGTTACCATAAAAAAGACGAAGGCTTCATCATCACACACACTTATTGATATTCTTCTATGCTAATGGTGTGTAGTGTGAATGAATTAAAACACCTCAAGGATATAACCCTCGCATTGATCTTTCCATTGATAACTGCACATTTTTTATTTAACCGGCTTCAACAAGATCTTACTTGTGATCTTGAAATGTGAGTGAAATTGAGTGATAAAGGCTGCAGGAGGAGAGCTTTCTTGGTTGATTTACTCTGAGCTTGTTGTTCTCTAAACACTTGTTAAACACTTTTTTCTTATTTCCGCACCCTCCTGAGGTTCATAATTTCGTTGTGAACAATCGTCCTCCACGCTGGGTTTCCACATTTGAGCGTATCCAGTGTTGAAGGTCCTGTGTGGGTGGCTAATCGCTGCTCATGTGTCGAGGTTGTATGGATGAGATGAATACAACAGAGGGCTGTGCATGCCTGCAGGTTACAGCACAGGAAAATACAGTAGTGTAGTACTGTTTGTAGAGCTGGGTTACGAAAGGAGACCTTCTCCACGCATTTAAAAAAAAGAGGCAGTTGATTTGAATGATAGTGTGAGTGTTTCATATGAATGTATAGTGAAAGGTTCTGATCTGTAATCAAGCTAGTATACCATCTGTTTCTGGCATCTCTGATGTAAATAAGTGTGTTGAAATAGAGGTGGTTTGCCTGCAAGATGGCTTTTCTCTGTGGATAAATGCTGAAATCGTGGCTGAAGTGTGTGGGCAATTGTGCCACTGAGAAAATTACTCTCGGCAGGCATTTAAAAAACAAATAAATTAGCTTATGAACAGTAGGAATAATCCCTTTAACTCTGTCTGAATGAGTATCCAGGGAGGTTGAAAGCCAACAGAGTAAAAAAAAAAAATCAATCCAATGACAATAAATGGGTTGGCATGTGTTGTCCTCTGAAGTTTGATTTTGACAAGACAGGATCACAATAAAGTAATTTAAACAAAGAGGTGCAGAGTAAACAGTTCACAGTCCACTGCTCGGGAATATTGTTTGAAACTGTTTTCGTTATGGCATCTAGCTGCTGAATCACATGATACCTGAGCGAGTGTACGCTGAGCTCTCAGCAATCACACACACACACACACATACTGTAAGAAACACTCGCATCTTAGCAGGCAGTGTTATTCACACATCTCTTTTTCTCCCCGTTTTGTAGTAAAGAAGTATGGATTGAAGACTTTTCCTGATATAATGCACCATCCTCTCAGTTGGTGTCGAGGGTTCTGGCCTCTGGCCTTTTTCTCTTCACATCCACCCACAACAATGACAATGACTGCAGGGGAAACAGCTCAGACGGCTCAGCATGACTTCAGCCTGAAAAAGTGGTATCCTCTCAATTTTTGCTAAGTATTGCAAGTTTAGACACAGGACCCTGGCTGTTCAGAACAGCTGTGATTTCTCTTACTGTAAAAGAAGCACAGCTTCGTCGGTTTTTCTCAGGTTTCGCGGCTCTCTTTATCAGCGGATCGGTACAAGAGGGAAGCTGTTTTCGCTGCTGCTCTGGCTCAGTTTTCCATTCACAAAACCATTCTGGCAGCATCCTGACTGTTACGACTGCGCACTGACGGTCACATTGTCCCCAAAGGAAATAAACCAATTCATCCGATGAACAAGTGTGCTCATGGTGCATTCTGGGGGAGCTTGAGGAAGGATAATGAAAAACCCTTTGTGTGGAGGATACATTGCCGCTCTATTGTGTGAGGGCATGTCTGTCTGTGTGTGCACACCATCTGGTGCGGTGATGATGAGAAGATAATGATAAACCTGCGCATGTGTGCTTGTTTGTGTGCGAGTGTGAGTGATAGCTGAGCCTAAGTGCCTGAAATGTGTGTGTGTGTGTGTGTGTGTGTGTGTGTGTGTGTGTGTGTGTGTGTGTGTGTGTGTGTGTGTGTGTGTGTGTGTGTGTGTGTGTGTGTGTGTGTGTGAGCTCTGAAACAGTGCAGTGTCCTTCTGAATCCTTGTCTGGATGCAAGCGCAGCAGATGCAGGGCGCCTGCTTCCATCATGGACCATGATCAGTAACACGTTTGACCTGCTGTCTGCTCGGTCAGGGCAACAGTATCGGTGAACCGCTGTCTGTGGTGTCAGAGCTCCAAGTCTTTTGTTACAGCCTTTTGTCAAGGCGCCGCTTATAGCGCGCAGCAGAGATGCCTGCAGGGAGAAGTGCATGTAAAACATATTTTGCAGGAGATTCTCTCCGCTCTACATGTCAAATCTTTTTTGTAGATGTTTTTTTCTTCGCATGTCATTTAAACTATGTTTTACCGGGTTGTTCGCTCGCTGATTCGATCACAGTCTCACTCACTGAATCGTGTCGCTCACCTCTGCGCGCTGAGTCAAATGGTTGCTCAGCCAAATAATAACATCAGTTAATCTCGTAAATGGACCGCTATTATAGGGTCCAGGAAGCTGAGTCGCTGTTAGGTAAAGTGACCTCTGGGCATTTGCTGCAGTTATTCTCTCAATACTTAAACCATTTATTCATGCCACTTTGCGGGAAGGTAAAACATAGAAGGCACCACAGTAGAGATTTATGTTTACATCGACTTTATATAACAAGGCCCAATCCTGTTTCCAAGTTTTACCCCTACCACTCATTCTTGAGGGAACCCCTTGCCTGTATGATCAGAGTTAAACCAGGTACTGGTGGAAATGCTTTCAAACTTTCAAGCTCCTCATATGCCACCAATTTCATGCCATCAATCAAGCCATCAAATAAGAAAGAACACGGCGCTAACATCAGCGACCCGTGCTCCTCCCCGGCGAGTCAGCACTGATACTATAGTGGTATGTAACGTCAGCGCCTAAATCGTTAGCTGCCGAGACATCAGGAAACTAGGCACGATTGTTTCATGCTTGTCAGAAGGAAAAGGGCCCCAATACATTCGAAATCACAGAGCTCTCAGATCCCTACATTTGAAGTATACTTCTGAAAAATCTCAGTTTAGAGGACCATGTAGCTGCAACTACTTTGCTCTACCTCTCTATCCCAACAAGATTCAGGACTCCCTTGGAGTGAATGTGCAAAATGGAGTCACAGGGGCAAGGGGTGTATTGGAGTTGGGCCAAGTGTCCAGTTAAAGCATGTCAAGTAGACGTCTGAATACAGAACACAGACGTAGTGCATATCACTTGTAATGTAATATTTTAGAAAAGAACACTGTGATTGGTGTTATTCATCTTGGCATTGTTTTTGTAAACACGGATTGCAAAGTACAGAAGCCCAGAGGGCCATGGGAGAAAAAAGTTCTGGTGATCCATTTTCTGAGATTGTTCTTAATCGTTTTCTCTTCTGTGTATGACTTTGTGTATAACGTTATTCCAGGATAATATTTCCATGTTCTTTTTTTTCTGTATCTGTGAAAACAGTTTTTGGTATGTTTTTTCTAAATAATTACCCAGCCTGTGTGTTGGAGTTGATAATAAAATAAATCTCGTAAATCATGAAGTGGAAGTTTTTGTCGGACATTGTGAGCAGCACTGCCCTGGACAGATTTCAAGTTGTCTAATTATTTTCCTTTTTCTCACGTAGCAGCTACTTTTGCTCCATTTATGAGAGTGTTTTTTTTTTAATTGGTCGGAGTTCTTCATGGTTGGTGACTTCCAGAGAAACTGCTCGACAGTTGCCGCGCTCTAAGCTGTTATTCGCGACAGTAAGCTTCCTCTCACTGATCCTCCTGGTCTGGGTCAAGTTTGCGTGGACGTGACTGGGTTAAAACTCATCTGGACCTTGTCTGAAGGTTTTGGTTTAACGAAGATCAGAGGTTTTCTGGAAACCTTTCTGCTGTCTGTTATTTCCACCTGCCTTGTTCCTCTTTGGTGTTCTTCTCCCTGCTTTCAGACAAGTTGTAATAATGGGTAGAAAAGCAGCACTTGGCAGCCAGACCTTTGTACTGCCAGTGTGTTTGATTGTTGGATCAGGTCATAAAAGAGGAATGTCCTCCTGTTAATGGCCCAACACATCTTTATCCACTGCATGGCTCTGTTGGTGTCAGTCTATCGGTTGGTGTCGCAGTTTGGTCCCAACTTAAATATCTAAACAACTATCAATCCATCTGATAGTTGTTCACAGATGCAGATGAATTGTGGTGCAGACGTTCGTGGTTCTCAGAGGGTGAAGTCTGCTGACTCTGAGGATCCCCTAATGTTTCCTCGAGTGCCACCATGAGGATGACATTTCTGGTTTAACGTGAAATATCTTATAAACATTGGATGGATTGGAATGAAATTTGGTTCAGACATTAATGTGTCCCTTCACGTAACCACTTTGGTTTATCCGGCACTATTATCGGGGCAGAAATTGCAATACTTTGGTTTATGACCAAACACCTGCAAACCTCAAGACATTTCCACCATCCTGAGTGTTCTTAGTGTTTAGTTATTTTAGCTTCAATGGTAAAAATGAAGGTATCAGCATGTTATTTAGTATTGTCATTGAGTGTTTAGCTTGAACCAGTGTTCCTCAAGGAGTTGCTAGCATGGCTGTGGATAACATTTGTTATCTAAATTAAATCTAACTGGATTGTTAATAGTAGAATTTTGGAGAACTTTACACATTTTAAATAAGCCTAAATCCATCTGGATGAAACATTACTTCTCAAGCAAGAGTAATCCAAAGGTTTAAATGAACCCATGCAGTTTTTTATACCTCCCTTTTAACACTTGGGGACTGTTATTTTGGCGATTCATCATCCACCTTTTCTTCCCGATGTTTGCCAAAAATCTGAAAAGTCTATTTTTCAGAGAGGTCAGAGCAAAACGGCAAGCAGGGTAATGCAGTTGTCCCCAGATGTAAAGATGATACAGTAACTACATAAACGACACGAGTACACAACCGAAGGTGTAGCTGCAAAGTTCAAATCAGTTTGTTCAGCTGTGAGCACTTCTGGTCTCATCATAGTCACGATGACGATGAGACATTATTTGAGAGGAAGCTCTGAACATGTAATGAGCTTTGTACTGAAGCCTGTTTGAGAGACATCTGTGAGTTTACACCCTGACAGATGCCAGATGGCACAGGTATGTAGGAGTGTGATTGCAGCGATGCTTGAACTGCATCTGAAGGAACAACAATCATGGCGCACAGGATGTTTTTATATTATTCTATCATACCTTAAATTAAGTTTGGTCAGACATGTATACGCTCATCTTGGTTCTACAGCCGGCGGAAAAGGTTTTGTAATTGCAGCTAAATGTCTAAATAGACCCCGAGACTCAAGTGAGGTTTCCTGCAGAAAAACCTGAGACTGATAAATTAAAGTGTGGAGAATATTACATTTCTATTTGCAGAGAGTCTCCTGTGATCAGCAGCAATGTTCCAGATTTTTGGCACAGTTTAGCGGATCCAATTTAGCGTCCCCTCATTTCTTAAAAGGCTCAGTTCAGGATGACAGCAATAGTTTAACGCGAGAAAAATTACACGTCAGAGATGTCTTGAGGCCAGAGTCGACTTCTTTGCAGTTTTGAACTAAAAATGACATCACTGTTAAACTTTGATATACATGAAATTATACTGGATATGTATTTAATTCAGCCGAACAAAGACTTTTATAGAATTTCTGCCCTTGCTGATCTGATTTTGACCAATAAAATAAACCAAATGTAAGTTCATACTTTGTTACTGTATGTAAGAATTAACATTTGTAATATTGAGACCCTGTGCCAGAATGCTTTCAGTTCATGTGTATAATGGAATTATATACGAGCATGCCTAAGTTTAATTGATTCGGTATATTCTGTCTTTTATGTATCTATTAATGTCATGCTAGTCATGTATTACTGATCAAGAGGAGCAGGACATTTTTAAACAAAAACAGAACTGTCAAATACAGCTGCCACCGTCGAGGATGGTTCTGCTTACAGTCCCCAGAATCAAAACAAAACCGTTGAGAACCAACATCTGGTCTAAACGAACCACATATCTGCAACACACTGAAAGGAAAAAGTCTGCTTTGGGTCTCAGTTCTTGTAATTGGAATTTTTCCTCTTCTTATTAAATTAGATCCGGAACTAATAGTCTGAACACTGTAATGTTTAATTCTCCTGTGGTTCTATTTTAGTTATTTTATCCTCTATTTATTTTTACCCATACAATTCTTTTTTTATGTCCTCTTGTGTTTCTTCTCTTAATGCCTTCTGTGTCTTGTGTAAAGCACTTTAAATTGCCTTGCTGTTGAAAAGGTGCTATGAAAATACATTTGCTCTGCCTTTTTTTTTTGGAATCGCCATGGTAAGACTGTGAGCCTACTGTGAAAATGTTGACAGAGCATACTGTACAATGCTGCAGAGCTCGTTTAAATGCCAGACACGGCGCCAGCTCTTACCTCTTCTCAACAGAGAGCAAGCATTCAGCTGCACTCCCACTTGACTTTGAAACAGCTCCCCGGTCTGAATTTCATCTTTTTTTTTAAACTTGCCAGTTTGTTTTTTCTGTTTCATGGCTGCCGTCTATTGATGTAGCAACAAAAGACACTTGCTAACTTCTCATTGTTTGCTCAAGATTTGAACACATCATTATTTCTTACTTTTTGTATTATACCTTGATAGCGAGCTTTGGATCTTTGTTGGTCTGCTGTCAGAGGGTTTTCATGTACTTTCACAGTTACATGAGCAATGCCAATAGTCAACATTGGAAGTCTGTTCATACAATTATGTGAACTAGCTGCAACGATCCGTCCCAAAGGATTAGTTAATTGAAGGTAAATGAAACGCCAACTGTTTTGATAAACAAATAATCGTTTCAGCTATTTCTGTCACAAATGTTCTCCTTCAGAGTCAGGATTTGCTGTGAAGACTCGTTGGGCCTTTGACTGATGGTTGGACATAAGAAGCAATGTGAAGATGTCACTTTGGACACTTTTTGACGTTTTATAGACTAAACCAGGGCTCCAGGTGCAACTATTTTGGTCACAGATGAACCCAAAAATCTGTCAAGTGCAACTAAACATTTTCATTAGTCGCACCCATGCACCTTAATTGCGGTTTTCGCCATTTCTAGTTGAGTGCGATGTGATTTCGATGAAGAAAAACATGCATTTCCACCTCTATTCCTAATTACAATCATTAATAATGTGTTCAGAAATTGAATTAAAATGTATTATTGGGTGAACCTAAATGAAAAAGTTGGCTCCACCAGTGCAACCGGTGTAAAAAGTTAGTTTGGTTTTAGACCTAAGCTTTAAGACTCTGCAAGGACTCACTGTAAGAGCACTGCTCAGTCCCTCGAGCTGGAGGGTTAACGGAAGGACAGAGAGAACAGGTGCTCAGTGGTTTGTCCGCCTTTATGTCGTGCACATCACTGCCTGCTGCCCTGAGAGACTGCTCAACTGGGGCTACAAGACACATTTCTTTCTTTTGTACCTCTACTTGATTTGTTCGCCTTTCCTTTGGTCATTTTCCCCTTCCATTTCCCATCAATCAACTACAATCAGCTTCCTGCATTCTATCCAGTGCCTCTCTCTTCTCTTGTTGCCTTGTGAGCACATTCAGGCAGTGGTGAGCACTCAGAGTACGGATGCCCCTGTGACTCTCGTGGGTTTCCTGTCGCATGTCTGCAATGGAGCTCCTGGGAGCCCGAGCCGCTATCTCAACGAAAGCGATTTGCACAAGTGAGCACTGATTGGGAATGCCAGTCCCAGCATCACTGAGTACAAGGTCGGTAAGATGGCAGCCTGCTGACAGTGAACATCTTTTTAAGAGGATCTCCGTCTCTCAGTCTTGCAGTGTAGGGGTTTTTAGAGACATGTAAGTGAACGTGAAAAAGCTGTGTTCGAGCTGTATTACACTGTAGTCAGGTAATGTGATTAAAACAGGGTGTTGTCTCACATGTTGGTAATTGCATTGAACATCAAGGAGCTCTTTTGTTGGAAGGATACTTTTCTGAAGGAGATTCTGTCTTTGAGGGTGTTGAATTGTGAACAGTTTCAACAACAAAAAAAAATAAATCCACAATACGGACTGATACCACTATTGTTGTGCTGTGTTTTTCAGTACAAATCAGACGCGAGGCAATGTTTTGCTTGCTTGTTTGTTGGCGTCGTTGTTGTCTTACATGCCAGAAAGGGCGGAGATTTGGTTTATCTACACGGATTTTTAAATTATTGTTTTCTAACATTGCCACACTAAAGTTTCTGCCCACTCTTTGCTTGATGTTTTTTTTTTTGTTTTTGTTGTCAGGCTTATTGTCTGTGCTTGCATTTATAACGTTCAGGTTGATCATTTTATTTTGGGTTACTGCTAGAATAGCTCCCAGTGTGCTTCCAGTTAAGTCTGAAACGCTCTGTTTAAGCTCCTGTCTCTTTAAGGCCCCTCCTCCCGAATACCTTCTGATTGGTCAGCTCACACATGCCTGACCTAGCACCTCTAACAACAACAGTGAAGCTGTTGAGCTAAATCAATTCTTTCGTGCCAAATTAGCCGCTGGGCATAAATGTGTGTCATGGTGGCGTAGTGTGATGTCACAAAGTCACAGAATTAAAGGCGGAATTACTCATGTGGCATTTCAGGAGCAGTGTTTTCTGTGGGAGAGAGTAGCGTCTGTTGGTGCAGGCTTTGACCTTTTTAACTTTAAATGTATTTTACATGCACAGGAGCAGATATAAAATGCTGAAGAAAAGGAAAAAAAGCACAAGTGGTCTCATTTAAAGTCGTGGTTCAACCTGGTGGTAAACACAAATGTTCGAGAGTTAGATTAAAGGATCGACATGACTTATGTGCACTAAGTTTGCACCCAGAGCCAGAAGGAGATTAGCCCTGCTTAGCATTAAGACTTGAAGCAGTGAAAAGACAGCCTGGCTCTTTTTGAGGTTCAAAAATATGCCTTCCAACACTTCTAAAGCTCACAGATGATTGCATTGTAGTTACTTTGTTTATGTAATGATTCTCTGGTGTTAATTGGTTGTGTCTGCGTTTTTCCTGAGATTGGTTTAGACGGCC
Source organism: Diplodus puntazzo (assembly GCA_963678695.2). Lineage (NCBI taxonomy): Eukaryota > Metazoa > Chordata > Actinopteri > Spariformes > Sparidae > Diplodus > Diplodus puntazzo. Next base: position 8,417,979 of record OZ023155.1, on the reverse strand, counting down.
AGTTGTGGAGCTGACTCAGCGGGTTGAGAGCTGTAGTTTTACCAGTAAATACCCCAACATCTTCAGCTGTCACAGCTGCATTGTTCTGGGCTCGTTAGGCAGAGCGGACAGGATGGGTGTCTCCCGAGTGGAGCAGCAGGTAGACTGGGTGTCAAGGTTGCAAGATGTTGCTCCATATAAAACCATAAATTCTCATAAAACTTTTTTTGTTGAAATTTGTTTTCTATTTCTATTTGTGTATGGATTTAAAAAGTAATCAGTGAATTGATTAATGAGTATTAAAAGAGCTAGTAGGCATATTTTTCATCACTGGATAGAGGCTCTGCATTTACTGCTGCCTTCGATTTTTATGCTAAACTGAGCTGAGTTAATCAACTTCTTGCTCTTGCAAACATGAGTGTGGTATCAATCATGTCATCTAACTCTCAGCAAAAAAGTTAATGAAAGATTCCCCCCCCAAAAAATATACTAAATTTCTTAACTTCAATTAATTTTTGTGAAAAACCTTGATTGTCAGAGCTGGAAACCAGATCACATCACATCAAATGTGACTGAAAGTTAATGCAGTCTAAAGTACAAAAGAAAACGTTTTATTAACATATTCGTAAAAATTCTGCTCAAGAAGATTCAAAATACTCCACTTAAAAGAGAAATAAAACATTAAGGCAATTACACCGTGGAAGCACAGGCACATAATAAAAGACGTTCTTCTAGCTCTATTTCACACACAACGTCGTGTCTTGAGTTAGGTTGAGGTTAAATCCAGGGACGTGTGATTTAGCCGGAGCAATTTAAATAAGTGCCGCTGTGCTGTGCAGCAAGAATGAATCACCAGCATACTGCCAAATGTAAAGTAATGGCTGTTCAGACGAATAAAGTTCCAATCTTATACAGTTTTGGGGAATTTCATGGAGAGGATGGAGTGAGTCTAATCTATAAGCAGTGGTATGAGTCATCCACATGGGATTACCAGTGAGTAAGGCTTTTCATTCACCTTTTTCGCCACAGTCAGCATTTTGTACTGGTATGTGGCCTTACATTTTTAGATGAGTTGGGTTGAATTGCTGCCGCTTGTGAAAGAACAGCTTCTCCCATGCTTTTTTTTGATCAGGGTGCTGAAACAAAACTCTCCCGCGTAGTGTTTTGCATCTTACCTTTTGGTTCATGGGGTTATGAGATGCATTTTTGGCTATTCTTTTAATTTGTATGAACAAAACAAGCAATATTTAACATGAAAATTGCTGAGCTTTATAGGTTCTGTCAAGTGTGTTTGCACTATTATGGATCCCATTACTCTGCCTCTGATTGGCTTGCAGCTATTGTTTTTTTAATGACACTAGCCTTGACTGCTAAATAGTCCTGATACTCCATGCTAAATTCAGTGGGTAGGCCCAAGGCCGAGTGTCTGCTCTCGGCTGTCATCCCATGTCTGCACATCAGTGGGTGCCCTGGTGGTCTGTTTAACAACCAGAGGGATCGAGGGAAGTGAGTGGGCCATGATAAATTCAATGACTAGTTTGTTATAACTTAACTGTATGTTTAATGGCTCTCTGGTGGTTGTGTCTGCTTTTCCTGAGGTTGGTTTACAAAATAAACAACCAATTGTGGAGCTAACGCCGTGGGTTGTGAGCTGTGGTTTCCCCAGTAAATACCCCGGGTATACCCTTGGGTTAGTTAGGCAGAGTGGACAAGATGGGTGTCTCCCAAGTGGAGCAGCAGCAGACTGGGAGGCCGAAGAAGTCGGTGTGCTTACTTGGAAAAGTACAGCTTGTAAATTGCTATGAAAGAACCGCAAAGACTGGCATAACTAGAGCCAGACCATGAGTTTACAGATTTAGTGAAGTGTAGAGCATGCAACCAACAATGGTAACCAATCAGAGGAGAAATAGAGCAGATATTGCAAGAAAATCTGTGGGATCCATAATAACGCATTTTTAACACATTATTTGTTACCTTTGGAAAGAGCCAGGCTAGGCATCCTCTATCCGAAGCTAACCTAACAAACTGCTAGGTGTAGTTTTGCACTTTACATGCATGAGTAGCTATTATTCTTATTTAACTCTCGGCAACAGAACTAATGGGTATTATTTCCCAAAATGTTGAAATACACCTTTAAATTCCAAGCACTGTATCAAATGCATTTTTAGTTGCATTACACAGGATCACTAACAATACCACTTCCAATAGCTCTGTGATTCAAATCAATTTGTTTTTTCTCAATTGGCAAATTTGCAGGAATAAAGACAAGAATCTTTAGTGTTGACCTAAAATGTAGGACAAAACGGCATCCCCCTAAAAGAGAGAACTGGCCTTGCATAGTCTGCTACCGTTTGTTCATTTCACCTCTACTACGTATAAACTGAGAGAGACCCAATTAAACCTGCTTTAACCTACAGTGCACATTATTTTATGATGCCACTATTACATCACCAAAGTGCTGGTACCTGCTGTTGATTACGAAGTAACTCAAATGTCTACAAAACAAACATGAACAGCTACTCGACCTATCTGCAGATGGCACTGCAATAAAACTGATTTGTTCCTTCCATTAGATTGTCAAGGAACGCATGTTGAGTGTAAATCTGAACACCATTCAGCTGCTGACTGACAGCAACAGCCACTACGGTCTGTCACTTCTGTGCCTCCTCTCCAGAGTATGAAAAGTACACATTACCATTTCATAAGATTATAGTAAGCCATTTACAGGCTTTGCTGCTCACGGTCTTGGAGGGTACAACTTTAAGAACAGTGAAAATCAGCATAATGATCATTCGCTGAAATATTCTCTCTGTCAACACTGCAGCTGAGCCACAATGAGGCGAGTGTTGTTTAAGACCGCCATAAACCGTTCTCAGACTTAATCACCTGCTACCCGTGAGCTCAGAGCTATATGTGAATACAAAACTAAAGCAAAACATCGTCAAGCACCAGATGCTCCCCCCGAGCAGTAACCTTTCAGGACCATTTGCTCAGTTGTTGCAATTTCCATCCCATAGCTTAAAGTGACACCATCATTTATTGATGTGGTGTTTCCCAAGCTGATATGGAACCCGTCTCAATAATTAATCTGACGCAAGCCCGGGCCAGGCCGAGGGAGCGGCGTGCTGCTGCTCATGCTCCGCTGAGGACCACAGTGATCATTTGGCCCCAGTCTGGGTTATTTCCATCTCTCCGTTTATCACTTTTATTACGGCTGTGATGAAACACTGCGCGTGCCTCCATAAAGCACTTACGGGCCTCTGCTTGTTTAATACATTCCTCTCCCACTGACAGGCCAGCAGTAATCTCATTTAGCCATGACTCACCGTGGCTAATATCACGGCTGCCCGCTGCACATCCCCCCTTACTATTACTACTCTTATCACTAGTGTGTCATATTTCTTATAAGGAACATATTACTTACATGAACACTGGCTCATGCAGGTGCTACCACTACACAGCTGCTATTCCTGCCAGCAGTTACCTTTACTACTACTTCTGCTGCCACAACAAGTCATTTCTGCCATCCTGCTTTCTTCACTTTGACAACCCATTGATGCCAGAAGCCATTTCCTTCTGCTTAACTGAGTTCAAATTACATTGGTAAATGTCCTTCATGTTTTGTTTTCCGTGGTTCTGTCACCACAAACATGGCTGGAAACAGTTCTGATGTTTTCTGAAAATAGGCGGTTTCGGCTCAGGAGGTACGGCAGTCATCCACCAATCGGAGGGTCGACGGTTAGATTCCTGGCCCCTGCAGTCACGTGTTGAAGTGTCCTGGGCAAGAACCCAATTTGAGCCTGATGGCTCCTCCATCTGTGTGTGAGTGTGCATATGAATGGTTTTTGCTTCATTGTTCCTGATGAGCAGGTGACATCTTGCATGGTAGCCTCTGCTACAAGTGTATGCATGTCTGTGTGAATGCTGATTTGTGCTTTCATGCACTTTGAGTGGTTATAAAGACTATAAAAGCGCTATATAAACACAGTCCATTTACCATTTAAAAATAACCAGCAGTTTCAGGCTTACAGATGTTCAAACGCCACCTTGAACGGTGGCCACACGCTTGGCAGCGTCTCACGCAGCGGTTACATCAACACCATCCACTCCAGCTCCTGACATGACAGCCGAGAGTCAGTCATGTACGTGTCATGTTAACATGATGTGACACTCACTGTAGAAATGTTGATATGACAAGTACAGTTTTCAAAGTATCTGTGGTCAACAGAAACATTTTATTCTGGCATCTGGGAAGTTCAGTCACTACAGATGATGACAGGGTGACAGTCGGTCTGTAAATTGACTGCCGCACAGATAACTTGGCGTGCATAACTTGCACATTCGTGTCACACTTCATCTCACCCTCATTATGAAGACTAACTTATTACGCTTAAATACAATTTACCTCCATCTGGGAGCTATCATGGCCTCTCGAGTCGCTCATCCTCGCTCTGTTTGCTGCAAACCACTCAAGCTTGGTGACGAGATCTAATCTTGAGTACCCCACTGTGTGTTTGATTTACTGCAGATAATGTGGACACAACTTGTTTTCTGGTTCCAAGCAGCCAATGGCTGGTAGCATTAGCCCCCCTCCCCATATTCCCATAGATACTCCTCAACTAGACACCCCAGTGGATCCTGCATTTGCACAGTCCACAAAGAATGTGTTCAAGGTAGGGAGGGCAATCCTGGAGAGGGAAAGTTGGTCCCAGCAGAGACTGTGTGTATCACTTTGCATATCACATATTTGTAAATTAACATTACATCACACCATGCATATTTAAAAAACTGGTGTTTGTTTACTGTGATAATTATGATGGTGCTGCTAAGAGTAGGACTATGCTAATCATGATGTTATTGATCATCCTCAGTAGTATTCAGTTATATTTTCAGCTAGACATTTGTACATACTGGTAAAGTGTAATCCTCTTTACATGCTGTACAGCCGAGGAAGCTGTACTCAGTTTGGAAAGCAGTTGATGAAAAGAGTTTAGCTGGTTGGTTTGGGCCACTGAGTTGCAGGGTGCAGGGACATTTTCACAGAACTCACCCTCACTAATCTAGTCAGCCAGCCTCAAAAGAATATTTCAAACATGCAGTTGAATACGCATGTCATGAAAACCCCCACAGTCATTAAGAGACTTTCAGAAGATTTAGAGATCTGCATCTACAACCCTGCATGAAAACCCTGTATTCAGCATAATAATTGCAGGAAAATGAACATATTTCCGTGTCTATTTAGCTTCTTTATTCAAACACTGAAGTCTGTTAGTCAGTACGGACTAATTCCAAATGAACCCACAGAAAAACAGGCTGACATTAAGCTCATTAATAGTTCCAATTCTCTACAACATGATGTGATGAGATTGCAGTAAAGCCACGCTTTGTATAGTGAATTGTGATGTAGCATTACTGAAACTCAGCTCAGTGGGTCAGTTTCAAAAGCCTGATTACAACAATCTCACTGCAGTAACTAGCTCCCAAACAAAAAGATGACTTTTAAAATAGATTTCCTTGACGTCCTAGTGTCGTTGTTGACGGTGCAGCTTTTTCTGCCAACTATAAGCACTTTACACAATGCGGTGCATCCTAAAGAATTCATGCACAAACAAAAATCAATCCCACTGCAAAGCCTATTGTATAAGTCCCGAAGCCTATAGCCATTTATCTCACTAGCAGATGATTTTATTTCCCACTGTTTTGGCAATAAAAGGGGTTTAATCCTAAAATAGCAGGGATCTAATTATTCCCCCCACAGCAATAAAACTTTAGGGAGTGAAAACTGTTAGAAAAGCAATTCCCACACTGAAATCACATGATCCCAAACCACATAAAGGAGGTGCAATTTATCTACTCAAAAGCAATGAAACAGAGCCTTAACTGGCAACATATAGTATTTCCTCTGTGTAGCCGCCACTGTATTGCAGCTCGGCTCTGGGTTTAAAGCTCATAAGGATGTTGAAGAACACTTAACTTCGGATCGATAATGCTTCTGCCTCAGAGCACTGCCTTTGTGTCCCAGCGGAGCCCCGGTCAGCTCCCTGAAGTTCAGTGTGTCTCATCAGTATGCAACACAACACCACATATACATTACGAGTGTGTGGTCAGCTGCCTATGGGCAAGAGAGAGAGAGAGAGAGAGAGAGAGAGAGAGAGAGCCTGCAGCCTTATTCTATGGTGTTTAATCGAGGCCAGACAATTAGAGTGTGGAAGTTAGAGCGTGCTTCGATCTCATCGCTGCAAACTGCATCAGAGTGCAGAGTCAGGTAAATTACCGGGAACAATAGGATTACCTGCGCCCGCTGTAACGCACAATAGACAACCTGAGATCAGCGGCTCTTTATTAAGTCGGACCATTTAGAATCTGGCCTAACATCTGATAAACCCTTTGTAGAAACTCTGTCTTCAGCGTGCTGCTGCTATAAAAAGAAACTCCAGCAGGACATTCTTACCGAGGAGTTAAGAATAATTCATGAATGGCTTCTTCCGCTAATACTTTCCGTTCTTTTTCAGTTATTTGCTGAAGTGTTACACTGAGATTAATCGTCCCGCCTCTCTGTTGTTGTTTCATAACTACTAACTCGGACATGGATCATCACTAATTTCTCTCTGTCTCACAAACACACACCCGCACACACACACACACTTAGGCATGACATACACAAACACACCGGTACACACATAGAAGGACACAAGCAAGTAACACCAAGATTAATTGGGATGGCTTTTTTTGGCCACCGCTGTAGTTTAGATAGATAGATAGATAGAAATACTTTAATGATCCCAGACTGGGAAATTATTTACACCACAGTGCGCAGCAGATGGAGGGAGTGGGAGGTACACACTCTGAAAATGTTGTGGTTCTTGAGGTTTCACAGGTGTACCACAGACATTTATAATAGAGTAAGAGGGACTGAGGCTCCTTGTGTGTGCGCATATGTGCGAGACTGCGCATGATGTGTGTGGGTTTCTATTTTTGCTGCCGGGCCAGTCAGCAGGCCTGTCTGGGTGAGTCAGGGCGTGTGTGGTGACAGTGACATACAGACACACTGACAGAGGAGATGGAGGGTCAGCCCCGTGCATCCTGGGAAAGGTCTGGCAAGTGCATCGCTTGACACAAGCGGACCTGAGAGGTTGATGCAGGGTTGTGCTTTGTTGTGTGTGTCAATATGAGAATGATAAAACACCACACAACTGACATTTATGATTAATGAATTGCATCTCCTGACGTAACTCATGCATATACTTCCTTAAGGCTTTGGTGGTGGATACTGTAATGTAATATATTACCTCTCAGATGACGGATGTATAATGAAAACTGGATACCGTGTTGCAAAGGGCATCGCTCATTCCTGTTAAAAGAGCTGCTCAATGGCGCGTGAAGCCAAAAAAGCTTGACGTCCGGGTATAATATTACCCAAATGTTCCGGCTTCCACATCGTGCGGCCCATAGAGCGAGACTTCTACCAGCCAACAGGCAAACTTCAGGTTTATCCCTCCACTAACCTCAATAGGGATAAAATGATTTAATAATGCAGCACTCCTTCACTTTCTAAACATAGTCACACTGATTTAAATAAAGTTCTGATGGTGAAATAAATATTTTATCCCCCATTATACAGCCACTTCTTGCACAAATGTAAGCTCATTAGCTCGTGGGAAGACGAATTGTTGGGCGCCTCTGCCGTCACGTGATGTAATTAGATGGTTTGACCACTTTGTCCAATTAGCTTCAAAGCCTGGCGCTCTTCCTTGGGACTCGCTCCACATCCTTGGCAGGTTTTTACAGACATATGATGTGCATCCTGGAGAATTATAATCATAATCTGCTTCAAAAAACCTACAGACATCACAGGCAAAAAGAAGGCACATGGCCGTGCATCCATTGCTAGCTAACTAACATCAGGTTTTCAGGTTCACATTGGTTATTTTGGACAAACTGAGTCAGTCAAATGAGTGTGGATAAACATCTGAAACGCACTTTAAGTGTGCGTCATTTACATGAATTTAACTTGTGAATTGTTTCAGTTTCCCAGCTGTTGGTATGTTAGCTGTTAGCATGCTAACGACGGATCCACTGACCGTGTCTGTGTGAATGTGCCTGTTTGAATGCTCAGCTGAGTCTATGAACTTTCCAGAGACTCCCTGAGAGTCAGACGAAAGTGTTAATCTGTGCAGACTAATGGCAATTCACAGCAAGCTACAGACCAATCCAACAGCCACACATTGTCTTTCAAGGGCCATACTGCTTGGACTTGGCTTGGCTAATTTTTTTACTTTGAAGTTTGAGGGAATTGACAAATTATTCTTGGTCACATTTGATCGATTGTTGTTCATGCACAGCAGTGACAACCAGTTTGGTAATGAGAAGAATGCAAGGGGTGAAGATATACCATCATGTCATTTACTGATTTTCATTTTGAAATTTGAACTTTTTTACATCACGGCTCGTTTGTCATGAATGACAGCAAATGCGGCTTGGCTTTGTCAGGAGCACAATGCAAAGAGTAGCAATACCTCTCACCTCAGTGTGCCCTGATAATGTTGAGCCACGTGCCACCTCAGGGGTGTTTGTTGTGCGCGCTGATCTGATATTGAGTGAAACAGAAGTGTGAACAGGCATCATCACATTGTCTTAAATAATGCGTCTCGTCAGGGATTGTATCTGAACATTGTTCGTACATGGACCAGTCCTTCGGTGCACCTATTCCCCCGTCCTCTGGGTTTAATTGCTGAGCTATGGCATGCTGTGTTGGGTCAGATTAATCAGTGTCAACTGGCCTTTCCTCCTCCCTCCGTCTCTCTCTCCTCTGTTTTCTCCCTCTCCGTTTGGTTTTGTCTTTCTTGTCTCTTTTCCGCCTTCCGTTCTCATGTGTCTGCCTTTGAGTTTCTCTGACTGTGCATTTTTGTGTGGTGTATGTGAATGCAGTGTCTCTTCTCAAAGGGAACTGTAGGATATTTTATATGTCCTTTGCCTCAGACGGAAGAAAGGCTATAGCCTATGTGTACAGTGTGCATGGTGCTGTTCAACTTACACTGGATAGATGCATTCACTATACAGACAGACGTAAGTCTCCTTGGTGTCAACCTGACCGTGAATTCACCTCTTCCATTGCTTGTGCAGGATTACTCCACTGCTGCCTTGAAGTTTAGTGTTTATTTAAGTATCTCTAAAACAACAGTGTGTTAGCTCCAAAAGTAAAAAGGTTAAGAAATATTACTTGCTTTCTTGCTGAGTGTTGGATGACAAGAATGATCCAACACTCATTGTGTTCTGTAGATAAAAGGCTACAGACAGTTAGCTTATCTTAGAAAGAAGACTGTAAGAATTTGTAAGAATTTAACAACACAATGTGAAGGAACAACAGTTTTGACTTGACGACGTCTACAGATTGTGTTGCAGAGATATCTCCTGAGGTTAGCATGCTAACTAGCTAGGCCCCGGCCCATCTCGGTCTAAAGCATGTCAGTGGTGTAAACAACAGTATTCCCCAGGTGCTCCGAGCTCTCACTCCAGGCCACTAGCTGCACGTGTAACTCAGCTAACTAGTTAAAGGCAGCTGCAGTTCACAGCAGTTAACCTCACTCTGGTGATACGCTGCCCTGTAGTTGTTTTGAGATTGCATTTAACAGGCGGCCATTTCCTAAATATTGCACCTTTAAACAAATATGTTTTATATTGTGTCAATTAGTCGTCAGTTGATTTTGTTCCCTTTCGACATGCCGGGCTAGCCAGTCTTTGTGTAAGCTAACCAGCTATTGGCTGTAGTTTCAAATGTAATATATAAAGTGTATCAATTTTCTCATTTAAATTCTCTGGATAAATATACAGGTTATTTGCTTTCTTGCAAAGTAACCATTCCTTAAAACCAGCTCAGTTAGTTGGAGAAGGCTGACAAGGAGCTGAACTTGCTAACTTGAAGGTTTTCATTTTAAGGTTGTTTTGTCGTGTTAATGATGTTTACTGGATTTCATCATTATAAATCGTCTCCTTATTCATATGCACGGCTTGCTTTGCAGCCTGTTTGACACAGTTTTTGGCTTTTATGACTCATCGTTGTGCAAACTGAGTCTGTGCATACTCGCCTATGAGGGGGCTATAACATTTCTGTCCAGTAGCTTAATTTAAAAGTTGAATTTTGCTGGTTTTGAAGTTGTAAGCAAAGCCCCAATTACTGGCTCATGTTTTCTCATGCATTCAGTGGCAGCCTTGTTGCCACATACCTTATTGTTGCAGTTAAATCTAAATAAAGATTTCATTAAAACAGGTTTGTAATGAGTCTTTTGGGGCAGGTGCAGCTTTATGTGAGCGCCCTGCTTATTATGAATTTAACAGCCACTGCCAGGACAGCTGGCTGCTTCCCCCAGTGTTACACTTAATCAAGACAATACATTCAGATTTGTTTTGGGGAAACAATTTAGCTAATCTTCTCTGTATTTTAATAACCTAAAAATGGTGTGTCTCCAGGTTCTTTCATGACACATTAGGTGATATGTTTTTGTACTGCGTTGCATGTCAAAGGCTCTTCCCTTCATCATTTCAGCCTGCCTCTTCCTTTCCCCACACCTCGTCTCAGTGCGTTTCCAGGTCGTTCTTTTTTTCTGCCGCAGAAATTTCTCAAAGCTTTCACAGGTGGCTGCTGCCTCGATATGAATATTTGATAACCCTCATATAGCTCCCTCGAGGGCCGTGAAATATTAAAACTCTTTCTGGTGGCCGTTTGGACTCTGAAAAAAAATGGACTTCCCGATGAGAGGAGAAAATAATAATTTCGATGTGACACAATCAACACTATTCATTTCTTAATGTGTGATGTCGTTTGCTGCTCCGCCTGGACAGAGTGTAGACTTTGCATCAGAGTGTTTATGTATGCGCCACTGATCTGCTGGGGATTCATTAACCAAGTCAGTGAATATGCAAATATTGAGTTGGAGAGGATTTTTTTTCTCCTTCCTTCACTCTTGAATGTCCCTCAATAGCACATATATACATTTTCCCTTAATTTTTCTCTTTCAGCGGGATGCCAAGGGACAGTACCTGTTTGACCTTATCTGCCACCATCTCAACCTGCTGGAGAAAGACTATTTTGGCATTAGATATGTTGACCCAGACAAGCAGAGGGTGAGTATTTGATTTTTTTAATAATGAACCCACCTAGATTTCAGTTGGATTTAGTTCAAGTGAATCCAGTGGTGTCGCTGTGTTTCACCATGACTCATGATTTGGTCTCTTTTTCTTCTCTTCTCTCCTTTCCCTCATTCAGTTTTCCCTCAGTTTCAATTATTTGGGAATCCACATTAGTAAATTGTCCACTTCAGTCATAAACCAGTTCACACAAACTACATAATTGATGTCGAAATAGCTGATAATTTGTGCCCCCGAGTTCACAGAGCAAATCTCTTATCCCGTAAAAGTTGTAAAACAGCGCCGTGTTTAATAAGCCAGACTCGATTTTGACCGTGATAACGCTATTCAAATGTAAATCTAAAGATCCAAGGAAATCCCTGTGAAGCTGATGCAAGACTAAGAAACCATCCGTCTCCACTTTTACAAAAGAAGGAAGCTTCGTAGCTGCTCTGCACATCGTCAGTCTTCACCATCTTCACACTGTTAGAGTCTGTAGATCACCAGGCAGAGAAGATTTACAATTTAACTCGAATACTTTTAAAAGTTTTGTTGAGGACAGGTAGAAATTAACTAATTCCTTGGTGAGATTTCATTGCTTTGACTTGATCACCTTTCACATAATATTTTAAGAAAATGTGAGCACAGGTGTTGTGTAAAGAAAAAAAAAGAAAAGAAAAGAAGCAATAATTAAAAGCTTGCAGCATCATTGTGTTCCACACTTCCTGAATTGTGAGTGCTTCATTGTTGTCGGCATGTCATCATCTCACTGATTAGACCCAGTATCACTCCATGATGCTTAGCACGCTGACAGAAAACGCCACGCTCCTGATTATCTCCCAAACAGCTTTCTCTCATCTCCTTCTCTGCATGGTGGACTGTGTTAGAGAGGGTCTGAACACACAGAAAACAAGCAGATAGGAGTAATTCTTCTGTGCCTTCCAGCTATAGAGTGCTGCCGCTGAGCACTCCGACCGCAGAGCGACAGTTCAGCGGCTAAAGACTCCAAAGTGCAAGTCTCATTTGTCTCTCTCTCCCTTTCAGCATTGGTTGGAGTTTACAAAGTCAATTGCCAAACAAATGAAATGTAAGTATTTTGGTTAACGTGCCTGACTAACAGGTTCCACTACAAAGAAGACAAACTAGCAAATCATGCCAATCCCAGTAGAAACAGTAGATGTTAAACGTGCGCCTCTCCTCCTCAGCCCAGCCGCCGTTCACCATGTGTTTGCGTGTCAAGTTTTATCCACCTGACCCTGCCGCCCTGAAAGAGGAAATCACCAGGTGAGAGACATCTTACTCCACACTTTCAACTTCATTGTAACCTGGTGCTTACATTACCCATAATGCAATTTGAGCATCGACAGTTTGGTCACAAATTCGGGTGCGTTATGCTAATGTGGGCCTTGAGCGTCGAGCATCAATTTGAGATTAGGTCGAGTGAACTCACTTCTTTCTGACTCCAAACACACTTTTTTATTTATTTTTTTCATTATCAAGCTTGAAGTCTGCACACCCAACCCGCCACTGACTCAAGTTCAGGCAGTTTATCAGACTTCTGCAGCTCGATCTAGAGCTACAAATGGTTGATACAGCTCTATTCACATATGTAGTGGTCCTCGCCTTCATTAAAAGGGCTTGCCTTTTGTGAATGAATGATTTTCAGATACATTTTGAAGGCCTGGAGGGCTCTAGTATACTCCTGCATGGGTCATAACAAGTAATGTATTATTTTTTTGATCACTGAAACAGAAGAGGAAATTGATCTCACGTTGCAGATCGAAGCTTTCATGATGCAAATTTGGCGAACACCAATATTTCTGCAAATAACGTTTTTCCGCATCAAACAGGTAACAACAAACTTTAACGCAGATGAGCAGAATATCCTAATAAACCCTTCTGTTATTGTTTTTCCTCTGTTGTTGTCGCTCCAGGGATTCATATCGGCTTCCTATTGGTTTATTTGACCACTCGCTGGTGGTATTAAAAATAATGTCTATTTTGAAACAGAAATCCAACGCAGATGACTCATTTGCTACCTTCTTATACTCAATAAGGGACAATAACATCACACATTAAAAATTTTTGAAAGTCATAAAACCAAAAAATGCTGACAGGGAATAAAACCAGAATAGAATAAAAATCTCCACAGCTTTTGGAAGCTGCTTTTATTGAACCAAGGGGACATCTCTGTCTTCTGTCTTACTCTTAACTTCCTTGAAACTTTCTCATCAGTGTTGCCAGATCTCACTAGAGAAACAAGCAAGTGGGCCTATGAAAACAAGCCCTGAATCCAGAAATGTATTGCATTGTATCATTGTATTTATTGTTGTTTTTATATGTTGTGATCCTTTTTTGTTTTAGTTCCAGGACTTGAAAACAATATGACATACAATACAATAGGAAGAGTGACACTTTAACAACAAGCCCAAAAAACCTGCAACCCGCAACTACCAATATTTATATGCGACTTTACAGAAAAAGAAGCCCAAAGTCACTTATAATAAGCAGACTTGGCAACCGTGATTTTCATACTTTGCTTGTTATTTTATGTCCAACTGGCCAACTTTTGCGTAATTTAAAAATTAGGACGGACACTGCAGCTTAGTTTTCAAGAATAATGTTTGCTTTTGTCAGGACTGATAGTCCGTTCTCTACATCGCCTACGTCTTCAGGCTGAAGCAGTCCTCACTTCACTGAGTAAAAAACTGGGAAATTAAGTAGTTTGGCAATAGTTCTTCATGATGAAGCTGAGAGAATTGTGTTCAGCTTCTTTATGACGGAGTGTGTGCATCTCGAGTGCAATATTTAAAGTCTTAAATGAGTCTTTTGAAAAAGGCACGCGGTGGTGCAGGCACAGAAGAAACCCCACAGTGTACAGCAGTAATTGAGTATTCTCCTTTTCATATCAGCTGCAGTGTCATGAAGCTCCTCGCCACTGCTGTGGTGTGTGTGGCGTCCTTGACAGCTGAACAAACTGTTGTGAGGAGTGAGCCGGAGAGCCGCCGAGCGCACGGATCCCTGTAAATCACATCACTCGACTGGTTGCCATGCAGTGAAATCTCTTATTGGCAATCCAGCTCTCGCTGGTGCTTCTTGATGGAGCAGAGCGCCGGCGAGGGAGCGCTCCTGCATCCGCCGCCATCTGCTCTGACTGGAAGCTTACGCAAATATACATAGTGGCTAAGCAGCAGCATGAAATGTAACAACATTCTGCATAGATTTACGTAGCTTATTATTTTCTTTATATATAATTAAAACACAAGGTGGTGGAAAGATTTGAAACTTACATTAAATTTACAGTACAGACATCAGTTAATCATTAGATCGCAGGAGCATCCTGTAAAAAAAAAAAGCTCATTTTCCATCACATCTGGACCCTGACATCCCTCATAGCAATGCTTAGCGCTGCTATACTATTTATTGCTCTGCTGCTCGGAGAGGAGAAGACTCACGGCCGTTTGAATTGAATGCTGGGCGGGAAAATTGACACATGAGTGATCTGTGGGCGAGACCAGAAGATTGAGTTGCTCCCAGGTGGACTTGAGCGAGAACCGGTAGTCATATTTTAAATCCACGGCAGATCTCAGAAAGATTATGCTTTGGTTCAACTTCCTGTCTCGAGGGGCCGGCTGCATGTCCCATGTCTAATAATCCAGTGGAAAACTTTGGATTGCCAATCATGCATTCGTTATTTTTTTTTCTATATTGCAATTATAGATTAGTAATGAATGGGTTGCAAATGGGCCCAGGGGTGATGAAGTTGTCGTTAGCTTAATTTCTTTTACAATTTCACCATGTAGAGATCGCAGCGACTATAGCTTATCTGTAATAACCACAAACGTGCTGTTGCATCTAAAGCAGACGAGTCAACACAGCGACCCTAGCTAATAGAGTGCCAAAGTCCCGCCTCTTTCCGATTGACACCATAGGACCATAGGGACAACTTAAGTAATAAGTAGTATAAAGATTTTTTTACTGCACTTGAATTGTGCCATGAAGTAAAATACCATCAAGTTTTGTGTTAAACCGCTCAGTGAACTATGACTACAACCAACATTAACATGGCCGCCAAAACACAAAAGGTGAAAATCACAATAAATCTGCTCGTATTGACAACTGCAGTTATGTGAAAGTGTAGTTCATCAGTTTAATGAGCTGCTGATATACAGGAGCAGCTCTGTAATGTTTGAGTTGTAGGACTTGGTGACTGTTCAACGAGACGACGTCACTACTGTTGGCTGTGTAGTTTTTATGATTACGTATTTTCACAGTCATTGCTATTAGTTTTATGAGAAAATGTGACTTTCTCTAGATGAAAAAATTGTCTTTTCAATTGCCAGACATCAACATATCGATGATTTGTGTTTTCTCTGTACAAAGTTTTTCTGAAATAAGGTCCCGAGGAGAAAACCAGAAGAGGTGTGACTTTGGATCTCTATAGGCTCTGCTCATGACTTTGGCATCGTATTTTTAGCCATGATTGCCCGGGACGGCATGCCCTGACTTTTAGTTCCCACTTATCCTCTGAAATATCTCAACGTCCTCTAGATGGAATGGGAAGATATTTGGTACACAGATACGCCAGCAAGTCCGTAGTTTAGTTTGTCCAAGACTTTGGTTTGTGACTTAATACTACACCACAGGTTAGCTGCAGGTTGAGCAACAGGAAAACAAAAACATGTAGTAGCACACACACACATACATTAGCACCGCATACATCTCTCCATAGTCAGCCTCAGGCCCCAATTTACTTTAGTATCTTAAAATGTCTTTCTCTAACAATCTCTTTAGCCTCAGGGGACATCTCACCTCTACTCTGTAAACATAGACCATGTGTATTGCCAAGAACGGGAACGCCGATATTGATCCTATCTAAATAATGACCCGAGTCAGTTTCTCTGTGTTCCACTCCACAGATATCTCGTCTTCCTGCAGGTAAAGAGGGATCTCTACCACGGTCGCCTCCTGTGCAAGACTTCAGATGCTGCTCTGTTGGCTGCCTACATATTACAAGGTACGGCCAAAGTTGTGACTTGAACCGAAAATCAAGTGTGATTCAGGCCGATTACATGACATCTCACACATAGATACATGACTACCCATGTTTCCAGTCATGTTGGCATCATCACCCGACACTACAACTGGAGATAAGTGACTGTGTTTCCTCCGACAGAGCTGTTTCTACCACATATGACTGTATATGATATCCATAATGTATGTGACCTTCTGTAGACTCTTTATAATTTCCATATGACCCTCGGCTTGTTCGTAAACACTTGCCAGCTGTGTTCCATGTTTGTGTTTGTGCGCTCACATCACACCATATGTACTTTGCCGTGTGGGAGTGTGGACATGTGCGACCCGAGCATGCTCAGAGATTAAATCTCATAGTGCGCTCATGTTTGTCAGAATTTATCTTAATTTTTAGTTCTGAAGAAAAAAAAAACAACTTTTTTTTTTGGACGATGCCAGGTTTTCATTTGACAGGCTGCTTCAGGCGTCCGGCTCATCAACATGCTGAGATGTAAAATGCATGGAGGAACTGTTTCCTTGTCACACACTGTGCCAAGCAGCTCCCCTGCCAGTTTCTTCTCAGCCAATCCCTGAATGTAAATGTTTCTTGGGTGTCTCCGTTTGGCCCTTAACACCACGAGACAGTGCGTCAATGTATTGGAGGACATCAGCTGACAATAGCTTGCTTATTATGCCTCTCTATGCAGGGCACCGTGTCTTTTATTGTATTATAGATTATATACTTTAGCATTATAAATCGGTGGCTGCATGTGTCTCCCTTTGCTGTAAAGCATTTCATCACCAGGTGTCTCTGGCTTGTAAGTGCTGTCACTGACAACATGTCAGAAAATGTGAATCCATAATATTCCTATAAGCTGGGGATGTTTCTCGCCGTCTGAAATGAATTTTTCAACAGCAATGGCTGCCTGAGCAGCAGCGTGCTCCTCGGAGAGCAGGCGAGTAGCCAAACTCTCTATATGTTCCTCCGCTGTCTGCCAGCTGATGTCGGTGGCTAGTAAACGAAAGGCTGTTAAAGATGATGACAGTGATGAAGAGAAAGTGTTTCTTATATTACAGACATACTACGCAGACGCTTTTTGGTCCGTACACATATTTGATGGAAACGTAGAAAATATAAGTCTGCATTCCTTCAGTGTTTAGAGGTGTTTCATCCAACACAGTCTCCATCAGCTGGTATTTCAGTTCAGCTCCTGGACTATTCAGTATTCAGTGTGCACATCACCTTGACTTCTTGGGCTTTGCTTTGTATATTCTGCAAGTTTTTTTCTTCTTTTTCTTTTCGGTGTCTTTATACCGAAGCCTTGACCATCATGCACCACAGCACAGACACTGTTTTAATCAGCACGGCCGCATACAACGACGTGTCGAAATGCCCTTGGTACAACGAAAGACATAATTTAATAAATCTGAAAGTAAAAAGGGTACGGAGCGGTTTTTCATATTAAGAGGTGTTATTTGAATAAGATATGACTCATGAGTCATGATACCTTTTACTCAACGTATGAATCATCAGTCATGAATCATCACATTTCTTTCCTTCGTACCTGCAGCCAGTGATGTCTGTGCTGTTTGGAATGGTAATGACACAAAGCAGACTTAAAGAATTCTTCCGCCTTTTCTCCTATTTTCCAGCTGAAATCGGTGACCACGACCCCGGGAAACACCCCGAGGGCTACAGCTCCAAGTTCCAGTTCTTCCCCAAGCACTCAGAGAAGCTGGAGCGGAGGATCGCTGATATCCACAAGACTGAGCTAATGTAAGGTGACACTTGTCCATGTCCCTGTGTACCTGTGTTTCTCCTTCACTGCCACAGTGCGCTCGGCCATCACAGACGCACACCTAACTGTTGGTCCCACATACTGAATAGTGCATCTTAAACTCCTAGGTTAGTCATGAGGAAACTGAAAGGAACAGCTGCTGTGATGGGTCTAGGTCTCCGTGCGGCAGCTGTGCTTTAAGATATTGCAGCAGTAACACTAGAGGGGACATTTTAACTCACAGTATGGTTTGAGTTGTATTCTTAACTTTCCAATAATAGTGGGATGGAGAGCCTTGAATCAAAAGCAGTGATGAAGAGGAGCACACTTTATACTTTGCAAAGACTTCCACCACTAAGATATTACTTACTACTTACTATACTCAGTCCAACCAGAAGATGATATCTGACATTCAGAATACATCTCCAAGTTTATAATCCGATATGATAAGATATGCACCGCTCCAGATTTGAAATTTCAGAGCTACTTAATGCGCTGACTTCTCACTTCTGTTGATTTGATTTGTGTGTGTGGATTCTTTGACTCCCCAACTCTGCAAAACAAAGCGCTGAAATGTTCATGTACTCCCTCCAGTTCGTCAGTTTTGGAGCGGTCTGCCTCTGGCAAACAATGGCCTGAGGCCAGTGCGCGGAAAGCCATTTATGGTCTGGTGCATGTTTGTTTGTTCCCCTCGGTGGTGCAGGCAGTTCAAGAGTCCCGGCAGAGTTCACACAACTTGTTTCATTTTCACACATTTTCTCCAGAGTCTGTTTCTGGATCCTTTTCCAAGTTTGTTCTCACTGTGAGGACTGTGAGGAAAACTGGATCTGCTGGTATGACGCATGTCAAAAGTCCGGTGTAATGGTGGGCGTGGTGGTAGTGCTTTGTGTTATTCTCCATCCAACATACAGGCAGTAGCAACCAGTGTGAAGGAAAGGTCTGAGGGGGAGGACGTCACTTACTTCCCAGGCTTAAAGGAGACCTATTATGATTTTATACCCTTTCCTTTTAGTGTTTTATATGTAATTGTGCATAAAAGTCTATACCAACATATTCTCCTCTCTCCTACAGAAAGCAATGCTTCTGAAATGCCTCGTCAGTAGTCCCACGTTTAATTCTGTGACTTTGTGACATCACACTACGTCACCATGCCCTACATTTGCATAATTTATAAATAGCAGCTAGTTTGGCATACAAGAATTTATTTTGCACAGCTGCTCTGTTGTTGTCAGTGTTGCTCTCACAGGCATGTGTGAGCTGACCAATCAGAGCAGACTGGGTAATCGGGAGGTGGGGCCTTAAAGAGACAGGAGCTAAAACAGAGCATGCCCAACAGTGCCACAGTCATGTGCCAAATCCCACTGTCATAGCTCAGGACTCACAGACTTTGAAGCATCCTTTTCTATTTCTGCAGACCTTTCATGAGGGAATTACCCACAGCTCATAGAATTGTGACTTTAAACAAGAAAAGTAAAAATACCTTTTGCCTACTTTGTAATGCAAGAGCCCGCAAGACGTTTAAGTCAGGCAGTCTGTCCCTGGAGTGCCTTTGCCATGAAAGGAAAGTGAAATGTCACACATTGCTGTCCCATTCCTATTTATACCAGTTTGGGTCCTTGCAGTCTCTTACATTCATGCATTTAACCAGTTGATGCCAATTAAGTCAGTGAGGGTTCAGTGTTCAAGGCTTTAGGGAGGACATCGCAATCAGGCCAGCAGCCATGTGTCACAGCAGGCAGCGAGAGCCAACAGAAACCTCCAACCTTGTTATCCTGCTGCTCCTCCTTCAGTTGATGACTTCACGGTTGATGGGATTTGGGCACAGCAGCCAATATGCGACAGGAGGTTGGCAGGACTGTTTTTTTAATTGGCCGAACCTTTGCATTCAATTTGCAGTGCGCCGATCAACCTTGCTCTAAAGTTTTACCTGAGCTCGTAGATGAATCAACCCCGTTTGTTTGTACGACCTCCAGTCAGTTTTATCAATAAAGCCCAAAATCACACAACACATTGCCTAAGGGGCCTTCTCTCTCTCTAACACACACACACACACACACACACACACACACTCAGATATCTATATGCAGCATAGACACAACCCAGGCGAGACAGACATTGGTTAGAGATCCTACACTGCCCTCTATTGCTTATTCCCACCTGGCAGCAGTTTTGAACAAACACATGCATCTCATCATCAGCACAGGAAAAAAAACTGCGCCTGAAATCATTTTAAGGGGGGGGGGGTCGCAATACTGGCAGAATTAAAATGCTGTGTGGTGGGTGGCTGGAAAGCGTTTGGTCCTACTCGCATAAATTCACGGTTCAACAGAGAGTCATTTGCGAGGCAGCGCTCGAGGACTCTGGATGCGACAAAGGGATCATGGAAGGAGATCAGGGTCCTCTCCGGACAACCTGAGTGGAAGCACAGAGCTGCAGTAAATTCTCTACTTGAGTCTGAGCCTGTTTTGTTTAACACTAATTCCACTCACACACAAGTTTCGGTTTGGTGTGTGAGTCCCAAAAACAGCAGGCCAGATTTTTTTATCCTTTTATTTCTTTTGATCGGCTCCCAAGCTCCCAACAGCTGCACTGCTCTAACCTTGACCTGGGACAAAAAGGATCAGCCAGATATCTGAAAAATCAGCCAGTCCCAGCTTTAATCTTTGAATCAATGACTATATTTGATCATGAGAAGAAGATAGCCTGCTCATTTTTTTTTATTGGCAGCTAAACACTCTCTACTGGTGAATCTATACAGGCTGGAGTTTTTTAGCTATAATAAAAATGCGTCATGACATTTTTAGGTTACCTAAATGAGCACTGATGCGCTCAGTAAGTGGATGGTCTCAGGCTTTTTTGTCTGAAGGGCCACTCATTATTCATTTCACACAGTTACACCTAAATCATCTTTGTGGGTCACTCAGGATTTTATTGACAAAAACATGACAGATGTTCTGTATTTACAAACTGCATTAAATCTCAACAAGCCAAATGCTTTGTGCTTGATAAGTCAAGGGTACAACATCCAAAATCCTGATTTCCCTCTTAAACACTTTCAGTTCCAGGATATCTGAGTACAAACTTTATAAATGATGTCCTCTAAGTTGACAGATGGTCGTAACAGAAGCCATTTAACTGACTTGTTTGTTTTTATTTTTCTCTTTCAGAGGTCAGAGTCCTGAAACGTCAGAGCTCAACTTCCTCCAGAAGGCTCAGATGCTGGAGACGTACGGAGTGGACCCTCACCCGTGCAAGGTGGTCTTTACAAAAACAGATATTCTGGCAGTTTATGCTTCGTGTGTGTTTGCTGAGTGATCTTTGCTGACACAAAATGTGACTCCACAGTAAGAATAAACATGGGTTTTGTGTGCCTCTCAGGATGTGTCTGGCAACCCAGCTTTTCTGGCGTTTACTCCTTTTGGATTCACTGTGCTGCAAGGGAACAGGAGGGTCCATTTCCTCAAATGGTGAGAGCGGATGAGCAGCTAGAACTCGGACATGATGCTAAATAACAACCATGTTTAACTTAGAGGTCACAGCATGTGAACGTGACTTTGTCATTTGTGTAGAAAAAGGAAATGCAAAAAGACTTCATATTGAAACTACCAAGCGGCCCACCTGCAACAACATTTTGACCGGTAATTAGACAGAGAAAACGTTCATGAAACACATCCTCCCTTAATTAACAGTTTGTACAAGTAAAGTGGCAGCAAACGCAACACGCTGTTGAAGGTGCCAGGAAAGACAAAACAAATGACAACAAATATTAGTCCAAATGGGAAAACCATTACATTGCTCCAAACATGTGTTTCTTTGTCTTCTAGATTTAGGTGAGATTCTTGATAATACAGGGATCCAGTGTAATAAAACATGACATCTGATCAGGTGTTAAAGTACTTTCACTATCAGGCTTTGTAGGAAAATAACAGAAGACATAGTGTTTGTATACACTTGAAACTCAAATGATTCTAAAACAATGAATCTGTCTCAAGATAATTCATTTGATTGGTAGATATGAGCCGTATGGTTCAATCCACCTGGAGCAGCGCTGAGCTCTGATGTGATTTGACAGCAGTTCCTGTGATGTCTTAAGAAAATGTCCGGATCAACACATACATTCAGAACTCCTTCAGATGTGATCATCTGAGCTACTGGGTCCAATTTAATGTGTATTTACTGTCAAAGCAACCCAGAGCCATATTCACTCGATAGGCAAATCTCACTGGAAATTATGGGCTGTCATTTGTGGACGCCGTCAAAGTTAAAACATCTATGCTACGGATGTGTATTAGGAACAACTTGTTCATTTATCTGCACATTCAGTGAAATATAAGGCAACAAGAAACAAAAAAGAAACCAGTGATCCATACAAGAGGACATTAATAACCTTTTGAAGACAGCTGAGTCAACCAGCTGTGAAGCTGCATGCTCAGAAGCTTTCAGAGTCTGAGGTTTTTGGGCTTTTTTTGAAGGTTTTTTGTTGTACAGTTCTGTCATTTCACTTCTTGCAGCTTATTCTTATTTTCTCCTGTGACTGTAATCAATGTGTCTAGACTTTTTCAACACAGAAATGAAACACTGTTGGCCTTATTAATCTGCCTCTGGCCACAATTAATATTTTATCACCTTTATTCATCTCTGTCTCCGTCTATCTGCCTTCATCTCTCTCTTTTTTCTGTTATTTGTCCGTCTCTCTCACGCTTCTCTCTCGCTCTGTCTTCTGTCTGTATGTCTCATCCTTTCCCTCTCTGTCTGTCCGTCCTTTTTTTTGTCTCTCTGTGTCTCAAACTCAGGGACGAGGTGACCAAACTCAAGTTCGAAGCAAAGACATTCCATATATATGCAAATCAGAAGGAGGTATGTGTATACATTATTCAAACGCTGCCTTTTTCTGGCTGCCAGAGCTCAGGAAGTTAAATGAGGGGTGGCCTTGTTTTATGCATGGAGACACTACCAATGTAATCTATCCTCAACAGTGAAGTAAGCTGGAAATGATTGGGCAGAAATGTGTATTAGCAGAGAAAATAGGGAAGTAATAGTAATAGTCATACAGCCCTATAGCCAAGTTTATAGTAAAAACCCAGAGCAAATGTTCTCTTTACATGATGAGAATGTCAGAATCACATAATGTGTGTCTGAGTTACTGCGCTGGACTGTACGTTACAGGATAAGAAGATCATACTGACATACTTTGCACCTACACCTGAGGCCTGTAAGCATCTGTGGAAGTGTGGAGTGGAGAATCAGGCCTTCTACAAGTGAGTCACAAGATCTGAAACACAAAACTGCACAAAGGACATAATATAACATAAATGTTCCGTTTTACTCGCAGGTTGGAGAAGTCGAGTCAAGTCCGCACTGTGTCCAGTAGTAATCTCTTCTTCAAGGGTAGTCGCTTCAGATACAGGTCTGTGTAATGATTTATAGCGGAACAGCACATAAATGACAGTTATTTGAATAGTGCTGACATTTCAAATACATTTCACGTAACAGATTTTGTTTTTTGTTTTTTTTTATGTTTTTTAGTGGAAAAGTTGCAAAAGAGGTGATGGAACAAAGTGCCAAAATTAAGAGAGACCCCCCAGAGATACACAGGTCAGAAGTCTTATCAAGTGTTGTTACTAAAATGATCTGAAATGATGATTAATGCACTTTATTCAAGTATGTCATATGGGTGTGTGTGTGTGTGTGTGTGTGTGTGTATGTGTGTGTGTGTGTGTGTCTTTGTCCAGGGCTGGCATGGTGCCAAGTAGGAGCTGTCCATCCATCACCCACGGCCCTCGTTTGACCAGCGTACCCAGGACCCGACGGAGAGCCGTGCACATCTCCATCATGGAGGGTAAAACACACTAAATACTGAAAAACTGTAAATCAAGCCGGTGTGAGTTCTCTGACAACATCTGGGATGAACAACTGTCTTCAGGTCTCCTCATCAAGTTTCTGAGACCATTTGTTTTACAGCGTGCCCCCGAGTCCTTGTCAGATGAACTACAGAATTGACATTTTCATCATGTATTCAGTATTTTGAGCTAATTATTTTAACTAGCCTGTTTATCAATGACTTATCACTAACTATTTATCCATTTGGCCTACTTCAAGCAGAGTATTTTCACCATGAATCCTTTTCTTTTAGCAAATCATTTCAAACATTTATCCAGCAAGCTACTTTTAGCTAACTTGTTTAACCATTATCCAGCTAATTAGGCTAACCACTTATCAATTACTTTTATCTAACTTCTTCAAACATTTATCCAAACTGTGAGTTAACTAGTTTAACCATTTACCCAGCTGACTATCTCAACTATTTATTAATAGCTTTTAAATACTATTAAAACCACTTATCCAACATCAGACTAACTATTTTAACCCTCTACTCGACACCTAGCCTACAGCGTGCGGGAATCAATATGAGGATTTTTTTCTTTACTTTCTGTTTTTCAAAGAGCTACTCCTAAATCTTCAACTTTGCAACTGCATTTGTGCCACAGTGTTGGAATCACGCACCTTTTTAATACCCTCACGCAATTTCCACCCATTCAAAGGAGCCTTTCCTTTGTTAAAAAAAAAACCCCTGACAAATCCCCCCGGTGAGTGCTCCGATCAGCCAGAGGCCGCGGACATTATTGTGACATAAGAACGTCCTCCTGACAGTTTATAAAGGGCACTTACTGTCCACTCTGTCCTCCAGCAGGCTATTAACCTTTTACCAATTCTGTCACTGCGAGTAAGTTTTGCTCTCAGTTGACCAGTCTGGCTAAACTAAATAAACTCATCGTAGTGTGCTGCCAGCAAAAAACAAGTCTTTTGTCAAACCAGCCCCCCCCCCCCCACTTGTCATTGAAATGGAGATCAGGCTTTGCACCCCGCTGTCGCAACACTGAAACAAACCCCCTGTGTTTTGTCCTGGTGCTCTGTCTGCGCTGGTATTTCCACTGGTAATAATATCACAGCCTGAAAATAGCTCCTGCTGTCAGCGGCCATGCCGTGTGTGTCACTGCAGACAGCAGGGAGGGACGAGGTGAACTGTGGCACAAGTGGACCACATTCCTGGGCCTTGTCTTTCACTCTCTGGCTGTCTTTCCATTTATCTGCCACTGTCAGCCTGCCTGCCAGCATGTGGGGAGCTCGCTGCAGAGAAGAGAGGGCTGTTTAGTGAGCAAGCCGCAGTCGGAGACAAAGACGGACAGCGGGAAGATAGAAAGAGGAGAGGCCGCTTCCAGAAAGACATCGACAAAGAAGAAGTAGTGCAGCAGAAGTCTGTTGGAACATAGTTTTAGGCTTAGACGGTTGTTATTTGCTCTCCTTGAACCATGGTGAAGTGTCTGATCCGGATCAAGACCAAGGTGAACGTTCACCTGCGCATGATCAATCACTGCTATCGAGATGTGAAGGTGCGCGTGCTGTCTCTGGGACCCAGGCTCATGGGCAAGGCTCTGGGGATCCTACCGCTCTTCCCCGCCCTCCCCGAGGGTTCTTCCAGCTCAGACTCTGCATCAGGGTCGGGACAGAGCTCCAGGACTCCCTCAAGGCTAGCTGTCCCACCCCAAATCCATGGCTGCGGCCCGCCAGCCAACCGTGCAGGTAAAAATTGGGGCTGGTCGGTGGAAGGCAGTTGAGACTGCAGGTTTAAGTTGGACGACTTTCTCTTGAAGAATAGCACGAGCTGAGAGGACGTTTTTCTTATCTTTTATGTTTACTTTGAGGGTAGAGATGCCACTTGCAAGAATTTCATTTCGACATAGAGTCTATAAAGAGAGGACAGAGTCAGTTTCCCATGACAAACTGACCATTAAATACACATAAGAGTAATTAACCTTGGTAGGTATTCAGCAGAGGACCATCTGCCTGCATGATCTGGCAACCCACCAAGCCAGGCTCAAAATCAAAGAAGCTGAACAAAACTTCCCTGCAAATCTTTTCTTTAAAATCAGGGAAACGTCTTGTATAGTCACACATTTGCATTGATGACTTGTAGACATTTTAATAAGCTCTTTTTCCACACTTGTCAGAAGTTTAGAGAACAGAAAAACAAACCGAAGCAGTAAACTGTGATGAAGTCTGGTGTGCACAGGAAGAGTGTAATCTCTGACTAATTAGGATACACGCTGTGATGAATTCGTTCAAGCAGTGATACGGAGAAACTTGGAATCTTGTGAGATTGTTTTCATCCGTGGCATTTTAATTATCCGTCAAATTGTGCTACTTCACAGTATTTCCATGTTCTAAAATGTTTTTGGTGTCACTGGAAGAACATTTTAAGGAATAGCTGATTAAATTCTTTTGAGACGCAATCAAACATGTACTTTATTTGGAAGCCCACATTTCCTGTGAGACTTAAAAGGTCTAAAGTCAAAGAAAGTTGTGTCAGAATTGTCTTTAAATGTCCTCAATATCTCCCAGTTGTTCAATCTGCAGTATATCCCTTATTTTTTTATGCTGTGTGTTGTCAGGTCTGGAGTCCCTTCGAGACAGTGCCCACTCCACGCCCGTGCGCTCCGTCTCCCACGGCGACTCCTTCATGTCCTCCAGGGGCCACATGGCAGACAGCAGCGAGGCGAGCACGTCGGCGGTCATCTCCGACGAGGCCTACAGCCCCTCGGACAGCGTGCTGCCTACGCCCGTGGCCGAGCACGGGATGGAGATGCCTTTGGCCCGCCACCTCAACGGTGCTCCCTGCAGCATCGATGAGGAGAAGGAGTCGCAGGCGGGCGCGTCGAAGGAGGGGCAGATGGCGGATTACGGCCCTGGTAGAAGAGCGCTGCGTGTGGTCAGGAGCAGGCAGTCACCAGCGAGCGACATGGAGGAGCTGAACAAGTTCGTCCTGAGCGTGTTACGTTTGTTCCTGGTCACCATCGGACTGCTGTTCGCCCTGCTGCTGCTGCTCATCATGCTGACAGAGTCGGACCTGGACATTGCCTTCCTGAGAGACATCCGCAAGACGCCTGAATTCCAGCAGTTCCACTTTGAATACTTCTGCCCTCTGCGGCGCTGGTTCGCCTGTAAGTTACGGTGGATGGGAGGTTTCCTCATCAGCAAGTGAGGCTAAGTGAACAATGGACTGAAAGACACAACACGGGCCTCCTTTGACAGAGATGGGACACTCAACACAGACTGGTCAGCAGAGCGAGTGGGAGGAGAGACAAGGAAAAAGGATGGCAGCCCTATTCCCAATATCAGCTCAGCCTCTCCCAGTAAGGAGTTCCTGTCACAAGCCACGGACTGTCCCCTGAAGAGCCTAGTTTCTCATGTTCAACCACCATCAGGAAAGGAAGTCGCATTTTACTTTGGAAATTCAGGTCATTTCAAGGTATTTTATTTTTTACACAAAGTCACAGCAACAGGGTTTTAATTTAAACACTGACAGGGACGAGCAAGTCCGACGGACTTCACATATTCAAACACAGACAACAGTTGCCTTTATTTTTGTATTCAGTTACATGTTGCCACATTACTGTCGAGACAGAATGACCTGATGTGTGCCGGGCTGTGCGTTGTGAGGCCTGAGAGTTTGAGTCAAGTTTGGAGAGACGGTGAGATGGGCCGGGCCGTTCTGAGCTCATCTAGTTTTCATATTTCAAAGCCAACCACAATATTCATTATTCAAGATTATATTATGGTCGCTGTTATGAGATTGAAAACTGCTTTTTTTGAGTTGGACCAGTATCTGGGGGTTAAAAGAGAAAGTGTAAAATGGAAGGAGTCCATTTTCCGGGCAGCACTTACCGAATGTAATCAGTCCTGAGTCAAATAATGTAAGCAAATATATGGAATTTGCCATGTATAGTGAAACAAGTGAGGATTAAATAGTCACAAGAACGTATAGGAATAGTAATTAAGCATATTTTTAACTGACTGAGAAGTTCCCTGCTTGGTGTACAAGCTAACATCTGGTATACTGAATTTAAAGGCATGATGTGCAGTATCAACCTCTGGACACCGGTCTGTAGCCCCCAGCCAACCACAGCGCACAGGGTGAGAAGTCGGAACATAGCGACCAAGTTACGTCGTTGCCACCGTCTGTCTCTTCTGCTCTCGGTCTGTTATGAATGTACAAATAGCTGCAGGTCTGTGTGTCTGTATGGCCGAGGGTGGGGCCGAGCTACACACACACACACACACACACAGAGCAAAGAGGCAAACGGCAGACAGGACGTAGCTACACTCTGGCTAAGTTCACACTGAAAATCTGGAGGGTTGTGCAGCGATGTGGGCGTGTTTATATCAACCGCTGTGAAACAATCAAAAAGTAACATTTAATTTCTGACTCGCTGCTTTGTTCTCACTAAACTCCGCTCTCTCTCTTCATTCGCTCTCTTGCTCGCTCGTCCACATCTGCTCTTTATTTCTCTATCTACCAACAGCAGCTGGCAAAGGCTGCAAATTATGCCTTTAATCAAGCGCAGAGGAATCGGTTGCTGTAGCTATTTGACCCAGGAGTGACGTTGATGCTGCCCTGAAAGATGGCTTGAATGATTATTTTTGTAATAAGTGTGGTCAAAACGTCCATTAAAGGTGTTAACGTCCAGCCATGAGAGCACCACTTAAGTTGTATCGTCCACTGACTATAAATTAAGGATAAATTGTAAGGACATAAGTAAGTAATGGAGGCGGTAGATTTACTGATTTTATAACATAGCAGCCAAATAATGCTAATAGCTACAATCAACTTCTGTGTGTAGGGGAACAGTTGTCACGTTGCCGTAGTTACTTTTACAGTAGTTGTAAAGGCGATGGGACTATGTGAGCTAGCCATTTAGAGATAGTGAAGTGTTTGGTTAGCTCTCTTACACCCACACTCTGTAGAAGTGTATCTTGATGTGCAATACTGTTAATATAAAAAAAAAAATCCTTTCCATCAAGGGAAATTTGACCTTGTTTTACCTTTGTAAAGTGCGAAAGCTAGTGCTGTTTGCCCACAGCATTCGTTTCAGAGGGCTTGTTTTTAGTTCATGTTGAGTGACGGTCATTTAACTTCGTTTTAAGCCCTGCCCTGTTCGAAAATGATTGCATTCATCTGTAAAGGCTGAATATGTTTAGATCCCATTTCCATTTTTTGTACAAACTGATGTCTCATTAACACAAGGAGTTTTTCCTCACAGTGGCTTTTAAAAATGGACTTGAAACATTATTTTTTACAGTGGATGTATAGTTCTCGGCCTCCCGCTTACAAGAGCGCCTAAGATAAGTCATGTTTACGTCCTACTGCGATCTTCATTATCACACCTACCAAAGAAACCTCTGTTGTCTGATATTTGTCAGTTTACGTCAACAGATGGAAACTCTGATAGTCTGCTGTCCTTCTCCGGCCTTATTATACATGTACGTTATTTCACAGTTAGCCTGCAAGTGCGTCTTTACAGCCCAGAGCAATCAACAGCAACATTTAACACCATAAAGTCAGTGTGTGACAATTAACTGTGGGTCCTCCTAACAAGCCTGCGAGTCGTTGATCTGGTAGGATTATGAAGGTCCCCATAGGCAGGTTGGAAAATGTACTGTGTTAATATTATAATATAGGAAAATGAACAGGCTAAGTGTTAACACAAGAACAGTACTTTGAGTTGGGGCTGTGCGATATGACAATATAAAATATCCATCGTTTCATATTCAGCTTTCTCACACCCTTCACGCCAATGTGTTTGGTCATTTGGACGACACTTTTGTGTTCTTCCGCACGGATGCAGGCAGAGAAATTTGCATGAGAGCAACACGAACAAACATGGAGGGGAGCGAGCATGTCCAAAGAGAATGGAGTATTTCCAAACAAGAGGACTCATGTGGACATGGTTTGGGTAGAAATGGCCAGAAAGTTTGCACAAAGGTTATAAATAGAAAGGACACAAGTAATTCAATATGAGTTAAGTACCTTTAATTTGACCACATGGAAAAGCTTATTTTTTTATTGACATCACAGAAATTGTTAGATCTTGTTCATATCGCACAGCCTTACTTTGGGAATCCCTTTAGTATTAAATACCTAGGCTTTAAATGTTGATTTTATTTTTGTAGTGTTAATATTTTCAAAAAGTCAGAAACCTGCATATTATATTTTGCGGTTGGGTTTTAAGACTTGATATGTTACTGATGTTTTTGCTTTAACTCAGATGGTTTTAGATTGACGTGTTAGGTGAAAGGTGGATTGTGTTTGAAAAAAACAATTGGCCAGTCGAGGCGGAAAGTAAACTTTTACTTCCAATGATTTGTACTTTAAAAGTCTCATTTTATGTTCACGTGTATGACAAATTTAACATAATTTGAGCAATAAATATGACGGATAATGTGATGAATATTAATAATCATAAACTTCAAACCGTTTGTCTCTTTCTGCTGGACATGCAAAATGTCTTAAATCCCCTCAGATGGTAAAACAGCCTGTAGATGCATGTGTGAAGGGAACATTGCCCACTGTTACCAACTACCCAGTGTCAAAAATACTTCAAAATATCTAACGTCAAAAAAGTGTTTTCATGTAAATCCTGTTTGATTGTTGCCTAATCCTAGACTGCTCCTCCTTGACCCAATTCATAGAAACAGTAAGTTTTCTTGTGCAAGTACATGTAACGGAACTTAACACATCTGACATTGGATCTTATTTATTCACTTGAACAGGTTTTACCACAACGAAAGTGAAGCGGTTTGTACTTTTAAAGCCAATTTTAACAGCAGAAGTAGCATATTCAACTACCTGAGTCTTTCTTTTTTGCAATGCAGTTCAATATATAGATTTCTTTTGTTTGTTTGTTTTGCTAAAATCTGTTTCAGATCACTTGAACTGTCAGTGATAAAGAGAGTTGACGGCTCCATTGGCACTTGGTCATCTTGCTGAATAATGTAAGCAGGAATAAGGCCTCACATGGGGTCTTACTGTAAGCTTCCTTCCTGTACTATGGGAATGTCTCTGTAAGCATGTGTTCTGCATTTATTACCTCCAAACAAGACTGCTTATTTCCAATCACTGAGGACTGGTGTAATCTATTTATGAATAAATATCATCTATTCTTGACATCTGGTAGCTAGTCTGGCTACGAGTTTAATCCTGAATTCACAGAAGAAGAAAAAAAAAACAGCAGCATCTCAAGTAATGTTACAATATAGACCACACACTATTCTTTTATGTCACAATGCTGCCATCTCAAGGTGAAAATAATACTGCACCTCTAGAAAATAACATTTAAAACAACATTTCTGATATAAAAATGGTTCTGTTTATTTTGTATGCTTCAGGTACCAAAAATAAAAAAACATTAAATGCACACTTTACATTTCATAATTGGCACGTCTTATAACTCAAATGGATTTGCCGTTTAAATTCAATGTGCCACAAACAAACAACACAAAAGGGAGAAGACTTTAGAAATTGCTTAACTATAAATGGAAGAACAAAGAAGCAAACGGCAGAAACAACAACAACACAAATGTATCAAACACCCACATTCAATTATTTGCTCCATACAGCGCCTGTATAACGTCTTCAAACTCTTTGTGGGATGTATTCAGGACATTGACAGAAAAAAATGACTCTTATACATCTATGTGAAAATGTTTGAAACTTAGGTCAAAGTATGTGATCAATTTCTTTTTAAAAAGATCACAGAGGTAGCAAATGTGCAAGTGGAGACAAGGTTATTGAAAAGTTTGAAATTAGGGGAGGTTGATCAGTAAGGTCAGTAAGGTCAATCAGTACTGAGAGGAAAAAACAGGTTTGTGATGCTGTGCAAGGTGAGTGTGAAGCACTGCACGTGAGGAAACACGCCATCTCTACCATGAAGACTGGAAGTGGCAGCATCGCACTGAGGGGATGCAACCCCCTCAGCTCAGAGAGGGAGATGGGAAAAACAAAAATCAATGCAGCAGAACGCAGACAACTCCCTGAACAAGACCCACTGCCAATCTCAGGAGAACTCAGCAAGACAACAAAACAAAACATGAAGCCAAATCTACACAGAAGTGGTTCCAAAACAACACAGTCTGTTCCTGGATGTCCAGACGCTGCTGCTAACTCTGTCCCCGTGCAACCTGACAGAGTTTGAGCAGTTTTGCAAAATGTCGAGAAGAGTGCAGTGTCATCGTGTTTTTATCCTCCTTATTTTTTTTTTTTTGTATAGACACTGCATTACAGTGTACAAACTGAGACTGGGACGCAGTTCACTGCATCTCTGCAGCAAGAGCAGGGTGCAACACAGCTGATCAGTCTTTGTTTTGGCACTGCCTGGCTAATGTATCCTTAAATATGTATTTGGATGTAAATATATGGAAGAAAATTACTATTTAGCTAATGACACTGTGTTACTTCACACTGTATCAATGTTCAGGCTGTGTATATATATAACATTTCTATGAACATAGAGACCAAATGAATGTAATGCTGAGTTACAGTTAAAGATATAAAGCTAATTAGCTAAACAGAGTGAAAATTATGACAATATTGTATTAAAGTTTAAAGAGATCCAGAGGGTACAACAAGAAAGCAGGGAGATATCCATCTAGTAGGGATGCACCAGTTCTGACCAGATTCAAATACCTGATTTAGATAACGGCTGACTCAGAGTTCCGATCCAATACTGGCGTTTTATTAATAAGCAGTATGCCGCACTGTGTGAAGAAACCTGAATCATTATTTTATATAAGAAAACATGAGGCTCGACATAAACATTGCTCAAACACGTACAAGGATATACATTTACTAAATGATTTAATATTAATATAATAACAAACCACAATTAAGTCACAAAAGCCTGAGTGTCTAAAAACAAAACTATTTGTGACCACACAGATGTCAACAGAATTAAACTTAATAGATCTGCCACACTGTCAAGACACCAAATCTGTTTCAGAGATCCGATTTAACCACATCTGTATCAGATCGGCGCGTCCCTACCTCAACAGTGATAAACCTGTTTCCTTACTTGTTCTTTCTATCCTACTTTAAGCCATCAGGAGGTTCATGATCTTCATCTCAGTCGGAGAAGACATGTAAGCGCCCTGATGAATTGCCGCCCAGTAAGGCGTTCCTTGTGGGGTGGAAGGCTGTGACGGACAGCACTGTGTTAAGGTTCTCAGCATCCATGAAGGAGTGCTGCAGCTGGCCGTTTTCACTGAACACCTGCATCCTCCGGGGCCTCCCCATGCTCCCCACCACAAAACAGTCTTCCCGTTTGGGGTCCCATACTGCTGATAGTTTGCTCAGCCAGCGGCCGGTTTGCATGTCATGTCTGAAAATGAAGATTGATAAGACAGTCTGTCAGTAAATTCAGGTTACTCAAGTCCCAGAGCACAGGGAAGAGAAGTTGGTGAGACGAGTGGATGTACCTGATTGATTTCATCAATGGACATTTTGAGGTCACTTCAGATGTGTCATATATCCTGTCAAAAGAGTTGAGAATAGACATTGAGCTAAGATTGATCAAATGAAAGCAAGTTTAACAATCATTGAAAGTGCTGGGTTAACTTCACCTTATGTGGTCATCCAAACAGGTGGTGAGGACTCTGTTTCCCGTATGAGGGGAGAAATAAGCACTGGATATGCTTTTAGAGTGGCCATGCAGCTGAGAGACTGCCTGGCTTTTGGTCTTCTTCAGACATCTGCTGTCATAAATACTGACGACACTGCAGACAAGATCAACAGTTTTTTTAGTGCAATAAACAGACAACTGACATGGGATGGAGAAATGTGGTTCAAAAATTGTATTGAAGAGTTCAATTTGATCAATAATCAGACATACTGGCTTTCTGCCACAGCAAAGTACTGCTTCTGTAAAGGGTGGACGTTAACACAACGCACAATCTTGGGGTCCAGTGAGTGGAGAGACTCATGAGAGTTCCTGAAGACAAATTAAACGTCAGTGTAACATGTTAATAAAATGGTAATCATTCATGACAGTTCCTACTGTTATTCTTCAACACCATGAAGAGACTAAAATCAACTACTCATCAACAGTAATACATTACCCTGGAGTGCGCCTGTCCACGATGGCAACTTCTCCGTACCAGTTCCCAACCACAAGTGTTGAACAGTCATGTGACAGGAAGTCAAATGTTTTGAGGCCATCATCAATGTCATACACCTACAACGGTGAACAAACAAACTGATGTCAACAGGTGAAAACAGGAAGCTAATTTAAAAGCTGATTTAAAACTTTGCATTCAGGCGACTTAACTCACAACCTTCATATTATACATTTTGTAAAGTTGAACAAACATTGAATGGAGCAAATTTATCTCACGTCATTAAAGACGGCCTTCTCCACATCCATACAGCGCAGAGATCCGTCATAGCTGAGGCTCAGCAGGTGGGTGGGATGAGCCCTGGAGAACGCCATGCAGCCCACCGGACGAGTGTGAGGCTCAAACAGCAGCACGCCATCATCGTCCCAACCACCACCCTGAGGGAATATACACAAAAATAACTGAGTGTGTTTTCTAACTAATGTAAGTAAGAGTAAGAGCTCTGAGTTTAATTTGTAGCTTCTTTTTCTGTAGCTCTGTTAATTCTTAATAGTGGGGTCATATCACCAGTTGCTATACAGCGGCACCACAAGACCTTTTGCTATACGCTTGTTTTGTTGCGCACGTCCTGCTCTCAATTGGTCACATCAAAATTGACATCATCATCATCATCATCATTATCATCATCATCATCATTATAACAGAGTAAAGAACACAAACCATCTTCCAGAGTCCAACTTTCCCCCACTTGTCTCCTGCGGCCATCAGCAGGCTGCTGGTGCAGGGATGGAAGGCAGCAGAGAAGATGCGATCCTTTACCACCTTGGCCACTTGGTCCTCAGTTATCCTCATTTTCTTAAGGTCTGATTGGTACCTGAGCAGAAACATCAGTGTAGATTGGTTTTATCAATCTCTCTCAGACTTCGATTGTCACTTCTATATAAGCTGAACAATATAACTAAAAAACTTACCCTTTCAGACTAAGGTCCATCTTTTTTTCTTCTTTTAAATCCTATTAAAACACATTTGAAGATTTTCAGATTCACTCAAAAGCAGGAAAGGTAAACAGAAATGATCAACCAGTCCACATATCTCAAGGTTAATCCTCTCCAAATTATCTTTGGCTTTAAATGTGTTATGGCACTACAGCCCACCAGCTATGAATTTAATTACAGTTTTGAGGGAAAATCATTCTAAGTACAAAAGAAAAAGTAACTGACTACGATGTAATGAGGAGATTAAACACGGCAGGAGAGTCCTACCTCGGACCAGAGCTCAAAAAGTTGCGAAGGCAGGTTGCTTCCTTCTTCTGTGTTGATAGGATCCATGGGCAGAGAGCCAGGAGGCTTCTTCAGCCGCGTAAACTTTAAAATAATTACATAACTACAGTGAGTAAAAGCCAGAAATAATGAAAAAACAGCAGCAAGAAAGATGTAATACTAAAGAGACAGACAGCAGTGGACTGGCAAGACATTTGTATAATTAGTTTATTGAAATATAAGTACCTGGTCATAGACCAGATTCCCTTTTGGTTCAGCGGGAAGTGTCAAATCCTCTGCCTCTTTATTTTGAAGACGAAGGGATTTGCGAGCTGGCAGCACTTCTTTTACAGCTGCTTGTGACCTGCCACCATACAAACGGATTATTAGCAACACCAAGAACTCACTGGTCCGTCAAACTTTTGAAATCTTATTCTTAGAACTCAATATAATAAAATTAACAAATTCTCTTAAGTGGAATCTACCGACATCTTGTTTGTTTTTCTTTTTCTGTGGTATGACATTGGATTCAATATTTTTAACTCAAAGACAACTATCAAACAAACAAATGTAAAGAAATAAACAGCAGCATGATGTACATCTCCAGTTTTACAGGTCACAAGTCCCACCAGATGTCCTGCACCCCCCAATCATTTTACTAAAACATTATGAATACGCATAATTGAGAGCTCATTTATAACAGTTGGTGGCTGACTGTACCTCATGAGGCCCCTCTGCGATGGTTTTGGCCGGGTCAGCTCCTTCAGCTCCTCGGTTGCCTTGTGACAAGGAAACAAAAATGAATACCCATCCCATCTGTGCAGCCATAGCTAAAGGACTGAATCACACAATAGCCAAGTACATCTACATTTGTGCCTCACACACACCAACAATTATGACCTGCATTTTCATTTTAAACATGCATGAGCCTGACTGCATTAGACAAAAATGAAAACAGGTTATTACAATCAACTTACTCCTCTCTGATGAGTAATTAAAAGCCTTCATTATTTAGAGGATTGATATTAGAGGCTGAGCAAGCCGACAGCAACGTGACCTTGAACATCTAGTCTCCCATTTATCTAGATATGATGGATCCAACGATTTGTTGCTGTTGTGTATCTGGAGAAGGTTGGATGTTTTTTTAGACATTACTGTTGAGTGTAACCATTTCAGTGTAATTATATGGGAATAAACTTTGATTCAAAAATATTTTGAGATTTCCAAGACTATCAATATCAGGAAATGTTACCCGGCTCTGAAGCCAAGTTTGCCCCGAGAAAAGTGCATGAGACCACCACATCCTTGTACCTACCTGGAGTAAGTTGATAGATGTCAGGAACTCTTGGTTCTTTCTGATGTTCTCCAGTCGCTCCAGTTCATACTCAGAGAGTCCTCCATATCCACCCTGATGAAACATTCAATAAGATGGAGTTTAAATCACGTGTTGGACTGACTGACGTTGTGCTTTTACTCTATAGTGTCAAAGTCGTTCAGTATTCATATACACTTACAGATGTTTGCTCCACATCACTGCTGTCATCATCCTCCTCTTCCTCCTTCTTGACGTTGACGCTGTTTTTGTCCTCTGCCGTTTTAGTTTTCTATCAACAAAAATGGGCGTATTAACAAACAAATAACACATGTTGTTTTGAATGTGTTTCTGAAGTGTCTCTTACCTTTTTCTTCTGGGGTGTGGGGTTTCCGGGGGAATAGCTGAGGCGTTTAGGTGCCAGGACGTTTCGTGAAGATCGTCGGACTGCTGCATCGAGGTCCACAGGTGTCATTTCCTACAAGGTGTGCATTATTATCGCAACGAGCAGAAACATGGCTTCATTCAACTTTTTCTACAGAAGCACAAGTTGTTGCGTGACTCTTAAAACGCTCTCCTTCCGCCTGAAATAATGCCTGCGTTACCTTGGTAACTACACACCCTTACTTTAGCTCCTAAAACAAGCTAATGTTGACGTTATTCAACAGCTAGCTAGCTTAAATAACAAAACTTCTAACAACTCACCAGCTTCTCGACCTTAACAACAGCGTTGCGTTTTGACCGTCTCGTCGCCATTTTAATACACTTACAACAAAACGTGCGAATTATTCCTTCAACAGAGTTGTGGGAAAGTAATAAACTCTCTTCCCTCTCACTCTGCTCTCTATGGTAACACTTGAAAAACTACAGGGAGTTGGATAATTCGCGCCACACGTTGGAAATGTTTTGTAACAAGCCCCTCCCCCTCCGTGTTGCGAAACAGAATCCTGGCCGCTTATTGGTTCGTCTTTCACGTCATCAGAATAAAGGGCGGTTCCCTGCAGTTGACAGCCAATGACCAGCTTACAATTTGATAGACGTCTCGTCTCTTGATCCCGCTTCAACCTCCAGGGAGGAAGTGATAATGTCGCCACCTTCTGGCTGATGTGGACAACAGCAGTGATAGGAAGCTGAAACATTTCGATTTAGTTGTAAATTCTCGGTTATTTGTATATTTCTACTGAAAAAAGTATTAAAGTAGTGTGTTTTTCTCCACACAAATCCACGCAAACACACAAAGAATCAATCCAATTAAGACAATAACAAATTGAAAAGCCCAAATGTGTGGTGGTAAAATTGTTTATTTAAAAAAAAAAAAACAATGTTTATTCAAAACTGGAAAATGACTAGTTGACAAATCGGAGCTGACTCTTGAGTGGACCTTTTGTGCGTGGCTCCAAAGTTTTGTTAAATCTGAGGAGGAGAACTGTGCAGGTCAGAAAAACAGCCTGTTCTTGTCTTTGCAGACATCAAGAATATTTTCCACATTTGATTTTGTCTCGAATGAAGCCACAAAGAGGCCACTCAGTGAAAGATGAAGTGGATGACGCATTGATGATCCGCTAAAACTCGATCTTATCGGACTAATTCTTAGCGCAACACTTAACGTGTCAGATGATTTAATTAATAATGTCGGTTTCCAGATACTGTTACACGTTTTACAAGAAAAAACAGGCCTGCATTTTATTTATGTAGCATTAAAAACAGTAATTGTATTGACGAGCTCCAAAACACCCATGTTATAAATCAGAAACTCAAAAAAAAGGAAAAAAATGCATAAAAAGTTATATTACATGCTTTTTTCCAAGTTGTAACTCACACTGTATACAAAACAATAAACCCAGTGATTACACTTGGATGTGTGTTTAATCTATTTCCATTATTTATATTCCAGGTTTTAGTAAAAATTAGAAATTCATGAAAAACGATTGAACGAGCGCCACACTTTCCATTCTAAAATACCTCTCAGATGCAACCGATATGTCATCTGATGAGTCCGCTTTGCTTCAGTCAATCTGTTTACTGAGCAACAAACACTTGCGGCTGCGCTGGGGAGAGGTTATATATCATAATGAAACGGAACTGAACGGAAAAAGTGTATCCACACAATAAAAAATGAAATCCTCAGGAAACACACACGTTTAAAACATCCGTCATACTGTAACAGCTTGACTGTTTGGCCTCGCACTCTTTGGCACATGCACTTTAAAATGTTGAATGGAAAAGTGTTTAAAATCCAAGTGAAATGTTCCCTTCAGGCAGGTTTGTACATGCACATGATCACGTGGAGATGCACCCACAGCTAAATGGACAAGAATGTGGTTTCTGTGTAGCTCTGAGCTTGTAACGTTTCGATCATGTGGAGCAAACTTTCAGCTACATCGTCATGTGATATGTGATGATTGTGTGCGTGACATTCCGCTGTGAAATCAAACCTTAAGATAAAACACTTTGGGGAACATGAACACAAACTTCCCATCAGAACTTCTCATGGATGACACTTTTCCTGAGTTTGATCAGTCTTCCACGATGTCGCCATGTCGCTCCTCAGACTAAAGGTAGAGGGTAGGAAGAGCAAGCAGCCAGTCCGCACATGTTTTGTCCTCGCTCGATCAAGAAATATCTGATGGAATAAAGAGGAAAGGTGTCAATGATCCCTGAAAACTAGAACAAGTCATAACAGTGAAATGCTCACACACACAGAGACAGGCTATATTTACCCGTCAATGCCCCAGGCCGGGCCCCAAGAGTTCTTCACAATCCAATATGGCGTGCCGTTCTCTTCGGCGCCGTAACCCACAGCCAGGACTGCGTGATTCACCTTGTCTGCTGTGTCCTTACACTTGGTGCTAAACAGACAACAGTGATGCTTTTAGATCAACAGAAAACATGTCTCTTGTTGGGTGAGTGGGCTGCTGTACTGCTTCAGTATCACGCTACATCCTGTCTATGCAAAGATGTGTAGGTGCTTCTGTAGGTATTTTTATGAGAGTTCCAGACAGACGCAAGCTGAATAAAATAATTCCCATTGTTTTTGTTGTAATACAAACCATTACATGTGGCTGAGTTGCTGTAGTCTTCTGAAGTGATAAAAAGGTACAGTTAACAACATATAACACATGTAAACATCTGTATAATTTACTTTCACTTGTACTTTTGCAGTGAAAGTAGAAGTGCATCTGTTTAAAATTGTGTTCAACTGTTCACCACACTGGCCTGACAGCAATGTTGAAGCA
This sequence comes from Diplodus puntazzo, assembly GCA_963678695.2. NCBI lineage: Eukaryota > Metazoa > Chordata > Actinopteri > Spariformes > Sparidae > Diplodus > Diplodus puntazzo. Next base: position 8,378,330 of record OZ023155.1, on the reverse strand, counting down.
AAGCGGTGACACTGCACTAAATCCAACAGACTTTAAAAAGCAACACAATGTACAAAGTTGTGCAATCACGTCTCCAACACTGCATTTCTCCTCTAATGCAAGCAGATTTCTGTCACATCCCACCAACAGCCATCAGCTCAGATCTAGGTCACTGCAGATGTCACGGAGTAGCCCCGTTATGCTCATAATCCGCTTCCAAGACTGAATAACTTCTGCGCCAGTGGATTACTACGCAAGAAAATCCCATTATTGTAGTACAAATGTTTCTGGAGTGTGACAGAAACAGGGTGGTGGGTCCTCTGAACAGTTCTAGCCACATGTTATTTGTGGACAACAGTGAAAACGTAAATGTTTGTTTCGTTTTAGAGGTCCGCAGCTCACCTGGTGTAAACTCCTTCCTTGTAGTGCATAAAGTCAGACACGACCTCGAAGGCGAAGGACACTGGGTTGAGCCTGGCCACAGCATCCACCATGGCTTTTTCATCATACTGTGGACAGACCAACAAACAGGAATTAAACAGTCATATATATATTTTACCAAAATAGCTGCCGCTCTTCCTCTTTGGAGTTTACCCAAAAAGATACGGTTAACTGCACCTGACATGCATGACTTAACTTCACAGCAACTTGTTCACTCACACTTGATATGTTGACGACATCGCGGACAAAAGCAGCTGCGAGCGCAGGTTCAAACTGGCAAGAGTCGTCCTAAAACAAGAAGCACGAAAGTTCATTCACTGAGTATTTATTTTATCAGAAATAATCACACTGAGACATTAATTGAGACATGTCATACAATGCCTTTGTAGGGATAGTCCTCCTCTGTCATCAGACCGCTGTTGTATTTGATGTACTCGAATGCCTGACTGGGGAGACCACTGAAACACACCAAGCCATCTTTAGCTGGTTGAAGCCTTAAACACGAGTATTCTTGTTATTACAATAACAAATCCATGCTGCTTACCCAAAGCATCCATGATTGTTGAAGTCTTTGGCGCAGTCTATCAGCTGCTGCTCAGACTGACACAGAGAACAAACTGCATCATGCATTTATACAAGCAATCAAACTGTATTACAGTCCGTACTGGTTACAATCATGCAAAGAACCTGAGAGTCAAACAGAGATTGATTCTGCAAGAACGACTTCTAAATCATCCTTGTGATAAACCTGATCTCCACAAGTTTCTTAGCCCTGATGTAAAAATGCGCTTACACGTGAGATGTATGAGATGAATGTGAGATTAACGGAACAGATCTCACCAGAGGTATCAGCTTCCCGGTAGCGATAGCAGTCACCGACTCCAAACAGCCGGTGGTGGAGAAGGTCCAGCAGCTGCCACAGTGACCCTGAAGACACAAACAAACGGCTGATAATTCACTAATGTTTGAAGGTTTAAATTGACAAAGGGTGGCCTGTATTACAAACTAGGTGTATAAAGGTAAAATACATTTCCATGAGGCAAAATATAGCATTGTGAAACATATATATTGTATTTCACAATGCTATATTTTGCCTCATGGGAAATGCAGGATATTTAATTTGCTGTTAACAGCTGTTGTATTCACTGTTGCCTTTGACATTCACTCGCCCCATTAGTCTAGCCACACGGATAAATAATTTAACTAAATGTTTAATAATCGCAACGACCTTCAAATGAAAAAACACAATATTTTACTGATTTAACTGTTCTCACAATTAAATCTAACTAGTTTAAACAGGAAACATGATTATGTAGCCATTAACACTCTCTGCTTACCTACATGTCACTCAAAAGATAATGTATTTAACTGATTAATTGACATTTACATGTATTCATTTGTCCAAAGCAATGTGCAAATATGGGGTGAGCCTTCGAGAGGAAGTCCAACCTCACTCAGTTCCACATTAATTATCAGGGAGGTTCATTTCTACCCTGTGATTCATGTCTTTGTCCAACTTCTTGATGCTCCCGTCTACACTGTGGTGTTACTTTGTGGTCGTTCAGTAGCTTCTGAGGATACCTGGTTCTTCACTGGAGTCACGTAGTCGCCTTTCATCCTCCAGTCTATAAACTCGGGGTAAGGACCGGCGCTGCTGACATGACCTCCGTCAGTGGCCGAGCAGTTCTACAAGAGACCAGAATCACAGCATTGTAACAAATAGTGGCACATTTACAAAAGCTCCAGCAGGACTGAGTGTGTCGTATTGTGAGATGTATCATACCTGAGGCTCCGTCAGGAGAAATGACTTCCTGAATTCTTCAAACCTCATGTCTGAAAACTGATTCAGGCCCACTAGATTTGAAAATGAGAGACTCTGTGAGAACAATCGCCCTCCAGAGTAATAATCTAACTCAATACATATGATGAGAGAGGAGTTAGTAGAGCTGTACGGTACTTGTGAAGGAGTGATTCCCAGCATTATGATGATCGATTGTCCTCTTATTCTCCGCAAAGATGTGGAGCCGGTGGTAAAACTCCCGAGTGTCATAAACTCTGTTGTGCTGCGCGTTAAAAAAACAAAATGTAACATCACACAGAAGAAATAGTTGCTGTTTAAAAATCTTGTTATGGAAACATTCACAATAAATCTATTCATAATACTGTGATAATGTGGACATACCTGTGACATCCACTGTTTGAACTGATATTCCTCTGACAGGACACAGAAGGAAGCAGTCAGTTATTAATAAAGAAGGCTGATAATCAATATTCAAGATGTACTCCTGAAGCCATTTATAACAAGGAAATGTAATGATGTTTTTTCAACCGAGAACTATCACAAAAAGTACAAATTCAATGTACTATCGCCATTTAATGCTGCTTCTACTTCCCAAGGGGATATTAGTGTATTTTGTTTCCCTACAGATTGGGTCTAAGACGAAAGTCCAAGAAATGGCTCCAGTAAAAGACATTGTACAACAATTAAATGATACTTAACACATTAGAAATCTCATAATACAACAGATAGCTAAAATTAAAAAGGCAAGGCAGCACTCAAACCTGTTTCCGTATCAATTCTTGTTGTAAAACTAAGGAACAGATTGAATGTGGAGTCGAAGCAAAGTCCAAACACCAACCGGTTTTAAAATTCACAAGGGGATAATGATGGTTTTTGTATTTGATGTTCATAAATTTATTTAGTTGTGTTTGTTTGCAGAAAGGAATGTAACACACACACACACATATGTAGATATATATATCAATATGTAGATATGTATGATGAGGGAATTATGGGAAATAGTACATGTTTATAGAGGACAAAAGAAATCAATATATAAGCTCTCATACATAAGATAATGGTTGATAAATTAAATTATACATTTGTATGTTTATATATTTTTATATATATGTTTGTATATATTTATTTATTCATTTATATATTCATAAATTATGGTTAAATAATGATTCGATAAATAAATTAACTTTTCATTTCTTTCTGCCTTCTACTATAAGTAATTCGAATTGCCTGTTTTCATTTGCACTACTCTTTTGTTGGTTTGTTTGTTTGTTTGTTCAAGGAATGAAAAATTAAAAATGTGCATGTTCTAAATAAACATTTCATTCAATCCATCAATCACTTTCCACTGATGAGTACTAATGGCCTACTTTTAAATACTTGTGTACATTTTCCAATAGGTTTCCTTGAACTAGATTGTTTTTAAAAGGCTGAGTACTTCTACCAATGTTTTTAATATCAAATATATATCTTAATGTGTCCTTTTTGACTCCTGGAGCTGCACACACGGTGTGAACACCTGTTGTTGTTGTTGAACTGACATTTAACTCGCTGTAAGATGACAGCGACTCTACCGAACAGAAATAAACGCTTGTAATAAAAGTGTTGAGCTTTGAGTGAACTTACCTTCGACTGAAACTAGCGGTGTCAGATGAACAGAACTAAAAAAGGCGGCGGTGATGAACCAGACGACTTGCAGCGCCATACTGTCCTCCTGCAGACTGCAACAGGCTGCGAGTCACGTGACCCCGCGGCTCCCTTTCATAATAAAACACGCCCCCTTTTCTCACGTCACACCTCTCACCTCCCCAACACTTTTACATTATGATCTAACACAGATCATTAACACAGTGTAAAACAAACATGACAGCCTTCTCCCCCTGAGAAAGAATAGATTTATTAACAAGAGGTAATCAGGAAAGAATACACTTTTATACAAAACTGGAAATACTACTCAAGCTGTTGAAATAGACTGAAAGATAGTTCTCATACCACTGGGTATTGCTCACTGCAAACATCTGATGTGCCTGTTAGAAGGGGTAAAGATCCATGTGCAAGGGTGGGGTTTAAATACAGTACACATACTGTTTCTAGATATAGGTTTGATTTGAACACGTGGAAGTGGTACATGCCTGCCACTTAAGCTTTAGGTTGTTGTTTTTTTTTTTCTATACAAAGCCTGTAAAAAATACCTATAAATATTCCAAGAATCAGCACGATATTACTACTGTATAGTTCCTGCTAACACGCCGTGAGTAGACAGGATACAGAATGTGTTACACTTATAAGTTGCTTTCAACGTTTGTTTTTTAAAGTATCATACACAGCAAAAAGTTATTACAGAGTTGAACGATCATAAGGATAACACATTTCGAGGGATATGTTTTTTTTTAAACACATTGCACGTTAGGAAATGCATCAGACTGCCTGTACACGGTACTGTACACAGCAAATAGTTTTCTGCTTCATTGGCAAATCGTAGAACAAAATAGTTTACATACTTTTGTGGTGTATAATCCATTTCATGGTTAAGGCAAACCCATAATGCACTGGCCAAAGAGGATTAACCGTAAAAACTATGCTCTTAGTGTCTGAGTGTAGAAGCTGGGAATTTAAACTTCCTGATGTGGCTCAATATTGGTTACATCTGCTACATACACTGCCCGGTGCTGATACTGTATATACATCCTGTCGCCCACCAGGGGAGTAAGGTGATAATAAGCGTAGAAACCCATTTCTCCGAACTGAAAACATGAATCCCAGCTCAGTCAGAAATCAGCAGGTGGTCTCTCATCAGTTCGCCTCCATCCTTGTCAGCAAGTGGCTACATAGAACATCAGAGCACATGATTCAACTTTAGCCACAACAGCAGTCCCACTTTTCACCTCCTGTATTTCTAAAATTAAAAAAAAAATGGTCTAAATGTTAAAATCTTAAAGGTACACTATGCAGGATTTTTAAAAAAATAAAATAAAAAGAAGAAAAAAGTTAAGACCCAAGCAAAGTTAATCTCTTCCCATCATCATTTATGACCCACTAGCAGTTTGAGGTTTAAAAGTACACTGATCTGGATCGATATATTGATTCAGTGACCAACAATCCAGTAGTATCATTCCAAAGTGACAAACACCGATTTGTTTGGCTGCCAACATGAAGCTACGCATTTATTTTGAAATTCCCATAACATGTCTGCTTTCTAAACAGAGCTTGGATGAGGAAATTATTTACTCCTGTGTTGGGAAGAAGTCAGCAGCCTGACAATATTTTGGATTTTGGAGAAATCGGAGTAACTGTGTGAATGTAACTGTGTTAAATGTGCGAATTATACTATTGATCACAGGCCCCTGTATCGAAATGGTATCGTGGCAGACTTTTTCGATATCAGCAAATATGATATCATTGTCCAAAGAGTCGATACAATATCGTATCGTGATGAAACTTGCGATTTACATCCCTGCTAGAAGTGTGTGGCGGTGTCTGTATCTGCAGGGCTCCAACCCTCCACCTTTCTTTTCTTGCTGTTCGGGGGGGCTTGTTAACTCTCATTCCCAGGTCATCAATTACAGTCGATTTAAGTTTGCAAATACTGCATAGTACACCTTTAAAGTTCAAATCCTTAAGATTTTCATGATGTCAAAATCAATTGTTGATGCTATTACTGAATACATTTTCCTGCAGTAACCCTTCACTGTATGGACATTCAGAGATGTGTAGTCTTCAGCGACTCAGTGTCCGACATTCACCCCATAGTATTCAAATCAACTCGTCCTGAAATCTTTCAGGCTTACAGCTTTTAATTCATGCAGCTAGCGGATTAGCAGATATTTGTATTCACTTTTAAAACGCTACACTTGAGGACAAACAGGCTGGCGTGCTAATCAGGCAGGATGTTCGTACGGGGACTTGTTTGAAAAGTGGGAGTTGATCATCATGTGTCCAATGTGACCACCGTCTTCTTCATACTGCACATGCCCATCAGGATATGACTACAACCTCACGTCTGTATACTCTCTCATCTGTTTATTCTGTGGTTGAAAATAACTTTGTTGTAAAATGTTGTTTAAGACGATAGATAACATATAAATACTCTGTAACTATATAAATTAAACCTCTCTGGGCTTCTACTCAGTCTCTAATAACAATTATACACAACAAGTCCATTGGGGAGCACAAACTAGAAGGGCACTGCCTACTGTGTCTAATACAAATAATAGTGTATGTACATTATGATATATTGTTCCTGTACACTCCATGTGAGGGTTGAGAGAGAGAGAGATCCTCTTCATGATGACATTTTGGGCTCGATTCTCAGAGAGGCTTCGTACAGGCTCTCCTCATCCAGCGCCGAACTGCAGTCCAGCAAGTACTTTGCAACCTAAAGCGATGACGAACACAGACAGAGCAGTTTCTTTAAGGCTGCTTTCTTATTTTCAGATATCAATGTCAGCGCATATTCCAGTTCTTTCAGTTCTGTTGACCCTTATTCACTTCTTTTTGTTTACAATTGAGTATTTTTGCCTTTGTAATTTTGCTAAATATGGTTTGAGAAATAAGAAATGGTCTCAAAATGATCTAAAAATCTGGAACAAATTGAAGAAATGTAAATTTTATATTGTGAATAAACTATTAATGTCATCAGAATAACATCCACTGAGAAAACATTATATCGCTCATCCTCTGCAATCATTGTCTAGTTATCAAAGAAACACATTATGCCCCATTTCAACATTTTAAGGTTAATAGATACAATAAATATGATATTTTGTATGATTTGAACTTGAAAAAAAATAACATTCAGCCAATATTGAGTAAACGTGAGGAAAATATGTTTTACTAAACAACACAGTTCAATTGAAGAACTAGTAAAATAATACGTCCAGACTACAACTGAAAGTCTGTTCAAATATAAGACACACAATAAATGACAAACTTGAAATAATCTCACCTTTGGTTGATAATCAATCTTGTAAGCTGTTTGCTGAAACTGACGTATCTCTCTGATAATGTGAGATATCTGCGGACAAAGTCAATGAAACCACATCAGATTGAACCCTTGCAGATTTGTCCATAATACTTGATGCAGATTGAACACTTGATTTTTTCATCTAACTAAAATAACAAAATACATTAAAGGTGCAAAATGCAAGAATTGTGGTTGAAAAGATTCTCAGAATGTGCTGAAATTATAACAGTAACGAAGCTATGACGTCCGTGAACAGATATCAACTGAAATGAGCATGCTAACCAATTAGCCCCGGCGCGGCCCAGTCCAAAGCTCCTGTGCTAGCGGTATAAACACCAACCTTAACCCGGTGCACTGAGCTCCCAGTCTGGACCACCAGATGCTACAAGTTACTCTGGTGACAAGCAAATTGTTTTGTGTATGAAATCGACAACTGGCCAATTTTTAAATCTTGCATCTAAGCGTTTTGAGAACAGAAACAATATAATGCGCATGTTGTTAAATGTATATCTGCACTCTGCTGTGTGTTACCATTCTCATCTTGGAGAAGTTGACCAGGTTGTCCTCGGTGTAGTTGGGTGTCCCCTCCTCGATGAAGGCCAGGTCAGTCAGGTACATTCCCAGGTAGGGAACACAGGGAGGGTCGCAGCTAACAAAGAGGAAGGTCAGATATAGAGATACATCACACAAACATAAAGGAAAATATATATACAACTCCTCCATCACAACGTGTGAGAACAGGAAAGTGACAAACATGAGATACTGACTTCTTCAGAGCTTCTCTCAGGTTTTTGAATCGTCCCTCTGATGACACCAGCTTCTGTAACTTGTCGATCACAGTCTTGGTCTGGAAAATGGATCAAGGCCAAACTGTTAATGCCAGCAACAAGAAATTTGATTGAAACCGTCGGCGCCTACATTACCCACAATGCAACTGAACCACATAAGGCTTCAATACTACATTTTTTTACATATGAAGTAGTTTTCCACAAGACCTTTAAACACACTTCCATGTGTACAATTGGTAGAGTTACCCTTCAGTGATGTTAAGGTGCCTGAGACAACTGAACTTTAGTGATTCCTTGAAATACAACCTGAAATTGTCTATCAACATGTCCAAAGAGACAGATACCTGCTTGGAGACTTTGAGCCAGGTCTTCTTGAGGCGGAAGATGGAGCTGCGGTTGAGAGAAGACGTGATCTCCAGCATGGCGTTGTAGTTGTGGAGGCAGCGGCAGATGTCGGCCACCGCCACCCATTTCTCGATCACCCCTACCCGCATGTTGACGTCGTCCCAGTGCAGGATCTCCGTGGCGATTCTGTTGCTGATCTGACAGGAGTAGAGAGAAAAATATAATTATCTATCTATCTATCTATCTATCTATCTATCTATCTATCTATCTATCTATCTATCTATCTATCTATCCATCTATCTTTTTACATACATCGTTGAAATGCTTGGTCGTCTTCATGATGTACGGAGTTCTCTCGTTCTTGTCGTTCTTCATCCAGCCTTGACCAAAGAACTCCCTGATGAAATAAACATGTTTTTTTCTCAAATGATCAATAAGAAAAAAAACACACCGACATCCGGTGCCTGCCTGCCTGCCTGTGTGTGTGTTTGCACACATGCATGTACGTGCGTGTACTCACTCATATGGGATGACCTTGAAGACCAGGTGGTCCAGCAGTGTGAGTTGCTCGGCTATCTCCAGGGCAGAGTGGCTCTCGAAAGGCTCAGTCTTACAGTCCTCCATGGCCTGACACACACACACACGCACACACACACACACACACACACACACACACAATGAAAAGCGATTTAACAGCTGAAGCGCAAATCGTTTCTACAGGACACTAAATAATTTGAAGAAAGAGTTTTTCTTTTAATACTGAAATAGGCTTTTGTAGTCCGTCTCTCACCGTCTGTATGATCTCTTCCAGGGTGACCTGGTTGTCTCCAGGGTCCTCCTGAGTGAGAGTCCTACATGCAGAGAGAGAAAAGTGCCGTTATTTGACAGTTTTGTCCACAATTACCACGACCTTAATAGATACAGAAGAGTGCCAAGCCTGACCTAGTACACTGGGTATTCATTTTTCTTTTTTGCTCATTTTAGGTTAAGGACACATTTGACGTCATCTCCACAGGCTGCTAGGTTGTTAGAGCACCCTCAGCAAATCTCCCTTTCAATAAAGTTATCTATGCTACTCATAAAAACAGGGTGAGGAGTGTTTTCTTTCTGTAGCTCCTCCGCTGGCCTCCACGAGAGCACAAATTTAGGCCAGAACAGAGGTCGGTGTATCGTACCTCCAGTTCTCCAGCTGTCATTAAGCATGGCTACAATTGTTGGCATCATGAATACAGTTGCAGAAACTTTTTTCTCGACAGGGTGCTGACTAATACATCTGTCATATGATGATACCAGGAAGCCCGACCTGATAATATTTGCAGCTGCCTTTCTCTCCTGTGTCAGGAGCTCTGGGTCATGCATCACCTCCTCCAGGAAGCCAATTACCCGCATCTTCAGCTCTGTGTTCAGCTCAAAGTCCTGAGGAGCAACAAGCAGAGTCGTTACAGAAGTTTGTTTTTTCTTTTCAAAAGACACAGACGGATGGAAAGGAACGACAAATAGCAGGAAAAGGTTGAAGTGTACCTGCGAGTGTTTGGAGACCCAGTGACGCAGCACATTCAGGACTCTGTTGGTGGCGGCTCTTCGGATGACAAACTCTTTGTCTCCGTTCCGCTGGTCTGTTGGAAAACCTGGAGGCAGGTTTAACAAAGTTACACTCAAACTGAGCTCCAACGTCACAGAGCACCCAGATATGTGATGCTGTTATCTTGACCCGCAGACTCATGTTTTCTTTCATGTTTTGTTATTTTAGATGTGAATCTACATTTATTGAGTGCTGCTGAGGTCCTGACCATAATCATTTTTGTATTCCCCTGATTCGTTCTTTGATATTTCTTTAAGAATAAACTTGGCATTCAAGAAATTTAAGTCAGGGAATCTTTTTCTCAAGACATGAGGTTTACAGTTAACTTTAATTTATGTCTTGCAATATTCAAAGCAGCAGTCAGCTACAATTAAATCAAAGAAAGATGTTTCAAAAATGAGTTGAGTGATAAAGTTTATATCACATATATAGAAAAAAGTTGCTTAAATAATGGTATTTAATGGACAGAGGACTTCTCATTTACAATAAGTTTGGACACCCCCTGGTGGTCATGCAGTACTCCACTGTTTTAGCTCGACTTCACCTGATTTATGTCACAATCTTTTCCCAGAATTTTGTCCTAATAATCCAAATAGCAGTTTACTGTTTTTACAAAATCATCAACAGTCAATCAGTTTCAATTGCGATCATACTAGATTTTAACCTCTGATTCTGTATTCAGATTCCTTTTAATTTCCAGCTCTAGATATTCCCCTAAAAAGCCTCTCTGTTGGTCAACACATCCTCCTCATGCGACTTACCTGTGCTGGCGAGCGACATACGGCGGTACTTCTCCTTGGTCGGAGTGCCTTCATTGGCACCGGCGGTGGCGATGGCGAAGGCTGAGGCGGCAGAAAGGGCACTGCGGTTATTGTCCAGCTCCCGGCAAGATGACACCACCATGCCATTGTTGAAGGAGAACAGGGAAAACTCTGCAGGGAAGGGAAACAAAAAAAGACGGATTTAAGGATTAAAGTCCATAATCACTCTCTATTGAATCACTGAAACGAGAACATGTCTTATTTTCTGACATACACAAATATTACAACCCTTTTCAGCATACAGGATTAGGCTGAAAGGGGAAATCAGTTTGGTGATTAAATACATGGTTAGGCTATCTGTGTTTAATCTAAGTTGCTGACCAGCGGAGGGCAACGGAGAGCTAAAACCGAGCGAGCACAGTGTGTCCTGCAGCTCGTGCAGTGACGGTGTACACTCCACTGTCTCTGCCTCCCTCCCTTCCTCCCTGCCTTCCTCCGTTCAGCCGGGGGCGGTATAGAAGAACATGCACATCGTTGCTAAGGTACAAGGTTTCCTTCCACCTACTCACACAAGGCACTGGCTTCCCTTGTATCCAGCACCGTGGGAAGAGAGCACACTGGGGATGAATTGTGCCTGACTACCTACGGGGTGGATGTTCCCTCTCTGTGCAGTACGGGGAGGGCCGGGAGGCTGTGGGTGGTTTTTATCAAGACCTTATTTGGCTACAGTTACGTTTGTCATGTTCTGTAAAAAAAAAAAAAAAAAAAAGTTTTCTATACAGTCTGCTGTGGCAGGGTTTAATTAGCTCTGTGATGTACTCATCTCATCTCAACGTCTTTGCACTTCTCACATGCACAATGTGATGCTGCTCAATGGTAAAAATGGATCTGATGGTTAAAATCACACTAATGTCTAAAGCACTGATACTATCGATTCAGACTGAAAACTTTGATCTGTCCCTGATACATACCTACATCTATTCTGAGACAGCGGCCAGTGTCCTCTGCTTTGTCTACACATTAAGTTATGACAGATGAAATGTTCATGTGATTCATGGAAACAATACTTTGACAAATTGTGAAATGCACTCCCTGTTATTTCTCTTTCGAGTAGAAAATCTAAAATACCACTATCATGCCTGTACTGTAAATATTTCCCTGCAGCCAGTAGCCGGTAAGCTTAGGTGAGCACAAAGATTGGAAAACAGTCTGACTGAAATGTGAAAAAAATCTGCGTACCAGCACCTCTGCAAGTTAAAGACTGAACAATACTGTGTAGTTTTTATGGTGGGGGTTTGTGCCAAACCTTTTCCTGATGGTGCACAATACCTTCCTTGAGTCATTGCTGGTGGCAGCCAGCGGAGGAATAGTCGAACACATAACCCCCATAAAACCAAAATCTCTCTTTTTTTTTTAATGAAACAAATGCGATCTAATTGTTAATTTCTGGGCTTTAGACCTGCTAGTATGTGGATTTTGTTACCTTAAGAATGAGCCAGGCAAGCTTTTTACCTCGTTTCCATTCCCGGGTCGTACAAAGGCCAACAAGGGCCCAAAAGGCTCCTCTAACCCTTAAAGAAATCTGCTGGGGGGCCCTTCAGAGATCACTTTGTCCTTGCACGGGCAAGACTATCAGTCACTCTGCTCATGAATAAGAGTATTTCCAAAAATCTCTAATAATTATTGTAAGCCTGATTGTTCTTTGCAGCCACTGCTGACTCAGTCAGGAAATATCCCGGTGTCCATTGATCTGAAGGCCAACTGGTCTTTCACTGGACAATTCATCTCTAAAAATCCGCTTTAATTTCAGTTTAACTGCTCATTTCATATTCTCTGGTTTTCTGACAAGTGAAGTCATGAAATCTGCCAGTTGGAATGATTCATTCAAGTGCTCACAGAGGGTGTAACACAAGAAAAGCAGTCCTGTTAAATGTGCTTCATGTTACCAATAGCTTTTGTTAGTGACATGATCTATTATTATTGATTTTATTTTGTCATGTTCGCCTTCGCCAAGACGCCCCGCTGGCAAGTACTGTATGTCACTCGCAGCGAGCGCTAAGCTGCTGTAGTTTGCCAACTCTTACATTCTCGCCAATTACTTAACAATCCTGCCAACTCATTTGTTTTTATAACTGGTGGACTGGGATTCAAAAGTAGCACACAAGATGTTCTGAAATGGTCCCAGATATAAAACAGCCGAAACAGGACAACACCGGGTCCAAACACAATAACGGAGAGACAAATTCAGACCGTACCAGAGTTTTTTGACTTGACGTTCTTGGGTGTTGATGGTGACTTGGGAGGAGACATTTCTGCTTCTGTTTCGTCACTCTGACCTGGGTCCTCATCACCTTCCTCTCTCACCGACAGATCTGAATAAAAAAAAAGAAAGTGTTGTGTTGAGTGAGCTGGGAGAGGGCAACAACAGGTTTATGTGTTTATAGCTAAAAAATCTTGGATTTTAAAGGATGATTTCACCCAAAACTGAAAGTGTGATCATTATCTTGTGGAAAGTTGGGTAAGATTTTGCAATCTCCAAAACATTTCTGGAGCTTCACAGCAAAACAGCGTAGAAACAACCGAAGCAGACGAGCATTTGTTTAAAAAAAGTTTAAAAAACAACCAAAGAAAACATTAAATGGTTCCATACAACCTGTCCAATATCCCAAACTGATACGAAAAGATATTTATGCAATCAAACTTCAAACTTCACCTGACTTTCCATCGGCATGAGGGTGAGTAGATAATAACTGAACATTCATTTGTGGGTAAACTTATCCTTTAAGTATCCTTTAAAAACCACATGTCCACTTGGTTATGTTTCTGTTTAAAGGAGCTGATTGTTTTTCCTTTCACACCTCTTACACATGCAAAATGGGCATCTGTACCACTAAACAGCCTTCACGGTTTGGAAAGTAAAAGTTGCTCTAGTGTGAGTATACCATCGAAATATAAGGATACGAGTAGAAAGTACTACAGTGCACACGAACTGAGCAAATTCCCCCAGACAGTGATTCTGACCTTGCTTGTTGGGGGCAGACTCCTCAGTCTTGCCTTCAGATTTAGCCTCTCCATCGTCTGAGATTTTGCTGGCCATGGTGCTGGACACATAGAGCTTGTTGATGTCGAGGGTGGTCTTACTGAAGGGCGACATGGTGGAGTGCATGCTTGCATAGCCATTGGGAGAACAGCTGAGCGCGGCCAGGTCCAGGGCTTTGCCCCCTGTGATGATGGGGATGTTGAGCGAGAGCTTGCGACGGCGGTTGGGTGAGGACGTCTTGGTGATGGAGAGAGGAGGAGGGGAGGAGAACTTGCGGCTGGCACGCGGCGACGTGGGTGGCTCGCCGTAGAGGAGTTTGTTGTTCTGGCCGCTGGCGAAGAAGAGCTCCAAAGAACTGCAGAAAGAGGAGAAGGATGAAAGAGAGGAGAAAACAGAGGGACGAGTGAGAAAGACAGAAGCGCATCTTTCACTGCTATAACCAACACTTTTGGAGGGGATCTGGGGTAATTATTCCCTGTGACCTGAATAGGAGAGCGTGCAGAGGGGAGAAACGGAGATAATGGGTGTTCGTGGTGCACTTGGTGTCTGTACACAGAAGCAGAGAGGGAACACATTAACCACAGGGCTCTTCGGGAGCTCCTGCCTCTTTTATTTAAGCTACATTGTTTAAGACAGCATCCTCCTTGCACTGAGAGCCACCCCCTCTGAAGGCCTATAAATAGCATGTCAAGTGACAGTGTGGGAGGCACGGGTGCTGCCAACAGCAACCAGCCCAGGGGAGGCCCATAGAGACACGGGGAGAGAGAAACAGAGAGAAAAGGGGAGCCAGATAGAAACGGAGAGGGAAAGTGGGAGAAAGAGACAGAGGTGCAGTGCAGAAAAAAGAAGGAAAAAAAAAGCAGGGGCATAAACAGCAAGACTGAGAGGGAGGGGGCGAGAGAGGAGCAACATAGTGGATATGGATTCCACCACAGCGAAGGCTGCTGGCTGGGAGTGGGCGAATGGGAAGCCTCCAGCCCTCTATGGTGTTATAGCTGCAGCCATGTTGTGTCTCCTCGCCTAAATTTGCAAAACAGTAGAAGAAAGGAGAGATGAGGGGAGCAAAGATGTGAATGAGGGAAGGAAGTGTAGAGGAAAAGGAGAGGTAGAGAAGGGGTGAGTCAAAAACAAAATGAAAAAAGGCAAAGCAAAGCAGAAAAGGAAAAGTGGAGAGTCAAGAGAGGACACAAGTGAAGCAGGAAATAGGGATGAAAAGAGGAGGTTATTTAGCAGGAGAAGAGAGAGGAGTAAGACAAAAAGAAGGGAGGGAGGGAGGCAGAGAAGAGGAGAAGAGAGGAGAGGAGAGCAGGGTCTGGGTGCAAAACACCACCATCAATATTTAATACCGTAGAGTCGCTGCAGATGATGGGAGAAAGGGAGAGAAAGAGGGAGGGAGAGAGGGAGGGAGGGAGGGAGGGAGGAGATGAGGAGAGAGGGAGAGGGTGGGGTCCTGCAGCAGAGTGAAGGGTTGCCATGGTGACAGCGCAGCGGAGAGAAGAACGGTCAGACTTGTGGAAAGAAAAATAAAAGTGAGAGAACGGAAAAGGGTAAAGAGAGGAACGAGGGAGAGGAGAGGAGAGGAGGGGTTAGGGAGAGGTGGGCGGACGCAGGACCCAATTAACTGTGATGGCGGACAGAAGACAGAGGGGTGGACGTGTCGGTGTGACCTCTCGCTGCCTCTCCTCCCGGTCCCCTTCTCACCTGGACTAGGCCATGATAGCACTGATGGGCTGCTTACAGACAGTCCACGTGAGAGCAAAGACGAATCCAGACACCGGGGAAGTCCCACCTTTTCACTGCACCATTACAGCGCTGTTGCTGCATCCTCAGGAGAAAATGTGTGAAAACGATCAAACTTTGTTCGTCTTCCAGTCGTCACAACACACAGAGATCTGCCTCGGAGAGATTAATGCGATAAGCTATCTTAGCTCTGCTGTTTGAAATCGCACACTTGGACTTGAGCAGAAAATATGAAGGGACAGATGAAATTATAAAGTAAAAACACACTCTAAAATAACTTCAATAATCACAGTTTTCCTCTGAAGTCATCGTGCATTTCAAGTCTATTCTCATTATTGTCCTTGTTGCTTGAAAGGTGCAATACAAATAAACCCGCCATCCATGTCTTCACAATATCCAATATTTATGCAGTTGTTGACTGATGCACCCAGAGTTTGATCGCATTTCATTTATCCTCTGTGCTCAGATAGTTACATGATGTTGGTTTACTGTAACAAGACTATGAGGATGTTCAGACCTGGTATTACCATCTGCCCTGAGCGATCTGGTCCAAGTCTTTAACTACACATCACGTCTTTTTTATGTAAAGAAAGATGGAACTTTAGCTAAAGCATTAGCTGAATTTAATATATACTTAGACAACATTTCACAATGTTTATTAAGTTTCTCTGAAATCAAAAACTCACAAAATTGAGGGACTTTGAATGGAGACTAGAGACTTTCTCCACTGGCGAGAAAGGGTAAAATCTGTTGAAACAGTGTGATGAAACAGATGCTACATGTTGGCAGGTAAGACGCACGTTGACTGGTACAGAAAAGCTAAGCTAAGCTAAGCTAAGCTACAGCTAAGGCTGATTGAAATGTCTCTAGTTTTCAGTATGAACCAAAGGTTATTTACATTTTTTGCAGATGATGGTGAATCAATACAATTCATAATCTGGGGACCATGCATGCAAGAGAAAAGATTTTTAATTCTGGATAAAGGTGGTGGACCGACTAACTGAACCAGTAGCATGGAAACACAAGTCACATACCAAAGTACAATGGCTGCTAGCTGGCATTCAGACAAATATGACCCATTTTGACCAGCTGCAGACATTCCCAGAATCCACACGTGTGGAGTCAAAAGAATAAATGGTGGAAGTACGAGGAGAAGAAATTGCATCTTGGTGCAATAAATAACAACACAAATAAAAAGATGTGCACACAGGAGTCAGCAGAACAAGACATTAAACGTTAGATTCACAACAGCTACTTGACATCCTCAACTGCTCTCTGTTACCCTCAACCTCAACCTTAACCTCAATCTGGTTAGTACAGACAATTTCATACCAGTGAGCTCTTAAAATCTCAAATGAAACCTCCTGGAATCGGCTAACACAGGTCATCACTCACCGAGCAGGGATGGCACTGATGGGCTTCTTGTAGATGGTGATGAGCTTGTCCAGAACGACGTCTGCACTGGTGAAGACGCGGTAAGAGTGGAGGAAGGTGTTCAGGAAGTCGATGGAGAGGAAGCGCAAGTCGGTCAGCCTCTCCAGCAAGCGCTCCACGCTGGCGTAGCGGATCTGCAGCACCTTGCAGGAGTTCATCATCTTGCTGAAGCGGATGTCGACATCGTCGCAGTACAAGCTGGTGTCCGACCTGCGTTGGAGTTTAAATGAGGTTAGGAATGTAAGTCGAAGGGATTTAACTTCCAGTACTTATGCAGCCTTCCAGTTTCTATACTGCTGTGGTCATGTGTAGGGTAGTGAGTAAGGCATTAAGGCAGATCACCAGAATGCACATGTGAAATATGTAAACTCCATTATGCACTGCAAAAACACAATACCGGCCTCGGAATAGGCTGCACAACCTCTATAACTTTACTAAAAACCGATGCAGACTCTCTGGTAAGTCTTCTCACTGGCCTCTACAGGCTGTAAATGAATCAGGGAATCTCCAGGCTGGAAAGAGAGCACTGAATCATTCAGGGCTCTTGAACAATGCAGAAGATGGTAGACATCTATTGTGTGAGGGTCACTGTTGAGTTACATTCAGGGGGAAAAGATTTTCTAGTAAAGGCAGAGTATACACACATGCAGAAGGAGACTTTTAATTTCTTGTGCTACTACTGTAATATTTGGGTTTGTGTGTGTTCTTACTTCTTTAAAGGGCTGTGCAAGGGTTGCTGAGACTTGGTTTGAGGGCTACAGGTCGAATTAGGCCATAGTGTCATTGAGGGTCTTGGGGTGAGTTTTCATGTATTTTTTATGCATTAATCATATATTTATCAGGGGTGGAAACAAAATTGATTCACTTCAGTATCATGACTTTAGTTTTTTTTACGATATCCAGGATCAATTCTTTTATTTCTGAATCGATTTAATATAATTTAGTCCCTTAGCTCGATGCTAACAGATAATAGGAATGTGCTAACATAAATTAGCATCTAGTGTTAAAAAAGCTAACAAAAATCACATTAAATCATATTACTGAATCCCAAAACCTGCAGATAAGTATATCGTCAATACCAATTATGTATACCGTATGTGTATTCCTGCACGGTGTCCAACTCACTTGATCATCTGTGGCACAGAGACTTTACTGTTTTCCTCGAAGGCGTTCATCATCAGACCATTGCAGCGGATGTTGTCAATGCACTGTAAGGTAAGGTAAGCAGAGAAAAGGTGTAACAATCCATCGTTTCTACTCCTGATGGTCAGAAACAACAATGTTTTCCTGCTTCCTGCCTTAATAATTTTAATGGCTACTTTCTGTCCGACAGTAGATGTAGATTTGATGTTTCAGTGCTGGCCTTCAGCAAGTATCAGATATTTGCTCTAAATTCATGTATAAACTCTTCCTCATCTAATGAAACATCACCTGGCTGATGTCGCTTGTCCACGCAGATTTCTCCTGTCTGGATGAAGCCACCAGGATGACCGTGTAAGGCTGGACATCTTTGGGCTCCACCATCACTTTGAAGTCCAAGTGCTCCGTGTCCTGGCCACTCCGCTCCCCTTTGGCTGCAAAGCACAAATTCAACAAACCTTCATTTTACAATGACAGGAAAAAATGTAATTCACCGAGAGAAAACACTAGAATAAAAAATAGCAAACAAGAAAAACTGAAATGACAAATGTAATTTTGAGTCATATTTATAAAACAAAACATGGAATTATTTATTGATTCATATGTTTAGAAACAACAAATCATCTCAATGCCGGAAGGGCCTCAAAATTGATAAAAAATCCCGTCTCATGAGAGTCTTGCCTGATGAGTTACTGTAGAACGAATGAAAAATCATCAAGGAGTTGTGTAACCGGGAGTCCTGCTGTGCTTTTTCAGATGGTGTTGCCAATACTGAGACACATTCTAGATATTACCCAACCAGCTCAACATTAAAAATAAAAGTGTTGTGATCGGTAAAGCCTTCCATACGAGCCCAAAGCTGACTGATTCTTACCAGTATCTG
This sequence comes from Diplodus puntazzo, assembly GCA_963678695.2. Classification (NCBI taxonomy): domain Eukaryota; kingdom Metazoa; phylum Chordata; class Actinopteri; order Spariformes; family Sparidae; genus Diplodus; species Diplodus puntazzo. The sequence goes on along the minus strand of OZ023155.1, from coordinate 8,359,436 downwards.
CTACAGAAAAAAAAACACCCTGCCTTTACACTGAAAGCCTTCTGAATATTAAATCCCGACATTCATCTGAAGGCAGCGGCAGATATGTGTTTACCATCTGCAGCCTCCAATTTGTAAAGTGTGGCACGAAAGCACAGCAGTATCATCCACAATGATGCGGCTACCTCGAATAAATCACGTGCAAACCAACGCCACTCAACCAGTCAGTACTTATGACTGCGCTTGTTTTGGTTGAGTTTAGTGGTGGCGAGCCAAGAAACAACATCTACAACTGAAAAATGTCCTGTTTCAACTTTTTCGCTGCTTAATACAAAAAGTAAAAAAAACTCACGGTTCTAATTTCAGTGACTAATCGACTGTACAAGAGAAGTCTGTCTGATATTACATAATTTAGTGGGGAGTTTGTAGCTTTTAAGTGACATGCGGTCTCTGCGAAACACCAGTCACCAACTATAAAATTCACCCCAATCATTTTAAAGTAATCAAATATCTCCAAAAACAGCTATTTAAATGATCTGGTTTTTATATTGCAATGAATATATCGCTGTAATGTCGCTTTTTTTCCAATATCATGCAGCCCTGCTCTGTATACTATACAATACATATGCATTCCCACTTATAGGCCAACAAGTCAAGAAAACATTTCGATATACTGTCTGTCGTAACTTACACTCGTCATCTGTCCCCTCTGGCTCCTCCATCAGTGTGCTGTCTATGAGAGATACCACTCCGTTCTGTGCGGGGGGTGAAAGGTCACATACAGCTTGTCACCAGTTTGTAGACAGTGCAGGCTTCTGGATAGTTCTAATACATCTGGGTCAATGTTGTGATTATAACAGTTGCTAAACACATAATGTAATCATTGTCACACAATGTGTGACGTGATGTGAATAAGAACATGTTCTTGAGAAAGGAAAACAAACTAACTGACAAGACTTCCTGCTTCTTTGGTGATAGATATTAATAAGTCTTAATTGAACTATTGGTTTAATTGTTTATTATCAGGTTTACCATAATTAATTGTGTTGTAATTTTTTAATATCAGGTCCTCTTGATTAAAATCCTGCCGTACCTTGGTGATGTGAAGTTTTCCCCCGGAGCCGCGGGTACAGATGATGAGATGTTTGGAGAAGAGGAAGCACTGTCTCTCGCCTTCTTTCTTCAGAGACAGAGAGCCCAGTCGGCCTCTCGTGATCTTCCCTTTCTCGCTCATAGGCACCTGGATCAGGGAACCTGTGGAGCGTCAGTCACACAAACACAAACACAGGTGAGATATGACACCACAAATTAGACTTCTGATACTGACACTGACATTCGCCTTATAATTGGTGCCTTTCATGGTAATAAGTCAACGGTAATCCGTCATCACGTGTGGACGGTTAAAGGACAAACTGTATCTGTACATTTTGAATGTACATTTTTTGTGTAAATATTCAAGCTTCTGTTGTTTGTAGTTTGCAGTAAAATATATAGCAGGCGTGCGTTTGTGTGTCAGTAATCAATTCTTTTGTTCGCATGTCTGCAGAGATAGAGGAAGGTGCTAATATCTGGGTTAGATCACATGTGATGCATCACAACAACAGAGATGTGTGAGGACAGTGTTTTTTTAATGTATTTTCAAGGTAATATTTGACATCTGTGGATGTCAGTCAAGAGTATAAAAAGAAAAGTAACAACTTATGTAATTACATCTTCAATGAGTAATGTGTGACAAGTGTCGTAATTGATTACAGGTGTGAAGTAGATTGCCTAGTGCTGGTTGTGTGACCTTTCTTTTAGGCAGCGTGGGTTCAGATCGTGAGGCGCTTGTGTCCTAGAACCTTTACCCTTGATTGTGTTTTGTGTTTTTACTAACCATAAAGTTAGCACACAAACCAATATACGACTCAGTGTTCAGGACTTAAACATCATTGGGGATTTGTGTTGTTACCGTCAGTGTTTTAATGTCACCATGAGACAAACTTACCTTGCCTGACGAACGTCTGACTGGTGTCCAGCAGCACTTCACAACCCTCCACAATCATCCGCTCGATAGCCAAGTTCTTCCTGATGTTCTCAGTCTCACTCACCTCGTCATGCATGATTCTGGAAGGACAAAAAAACCCAACTCATATATGAATCCAGATACTTGACATGTTTAGCTGTCAGTCAGAGTTTTTAATTTTCAGTTCCTCGATCGGCTGATTGATCTACCTTGAGAGTTCCTCCAGTTTTGACTTGGCGTAGTCCAAACTGTTTCTCTCCACATGCTCATGCGGGGTGTGAGCCAGCAACTCGTGCAGTGTCAGGATGTAACGAGGAATCTGAGAGAGAAACAGAGACACACGTTTGAACCACTTATTAAAATGACTGTCTACAATCCTTTTGTGTTAATACACACGCAGACACTTGAAAGTTCGAGAGATTCAAAGCTGGTTAGACAGCAGGGTCAACCATGTTGACTCGAACGGCCTTCGACTGGTAATGACTCGGACGGTCATGAAGCCCACCCACAGTGTGTCTGAGAGGCATAAAGATCAAATGTGTCTTTTGTTCACTTTCACTTGAAACATTCAACATATACAATAATATTCCATGAAACACTACTCTTCGCTTCAAGCTTATCGGCATCGTTGTTCTGTTGTTGAAAAGGCTTTGAAAACCTCAGACCAACTAAATGTGTTTAACAGGTAAACACAGATTGTTTTGACTTTTAAAGTTCTACGCTATAATATCAGAAGTAACATCTCACAATGGTCCAATTTTTAAAAATGCGATCAACAGTCGCCTTTTTTTTTTAACTTATATTCCATTTTCCAGAAATCACTGGCCAACTTTAGACCAAACCAGAATGAATGTGTCAAAAGTTCCTAAACCTGCTGCATAAAAACAACAAACAAATGCAACTGAAATTAAGAGCTATACGGGCATGAGGATCTTCGTAAAAGTCTAAGTCACAGGTGACCTACGACAGGCGACAAGTTGTGAGTTTAACTTAATAATTCCACTATAGAGTTTTGGCACTTTTCTATTTTACATGGCATTACATTTCACTTGTTAACTGTGATACTGTCTCTTTAATGCCCCCGTTCCTGAATACCCAGTCTGCTCTGATTGGTCATCTCACACACGCCTGTGCCAGCACCGCTAACAACAACAGAGCAGCTCTGCCAAATGAGTTCCTACGTGCCAACTTGGCCACTAGGCATTAATTATGCAAATGTTTCACTCAAATGTAGCGTAATGTCACAATGTTACAAAACTAAAGGCGGGACTACTGATGAGGCATTTCAGTGTTTTCTGTTGAGGAGATCTTTGACATGCATTAGCATATATATATAAGACACTGCAGGGGAAGTTTAAACAACGCCTATGAACATATTTGGGAATTTAAAAAACAAGAAAAGGAAGGTAGTTTACGGATACGCACTGAAAAACATACTGTACTTTACAGGCTGAACAAATGCCACAGACTAGGTTATAAAACTATGTGTGAATTATGTAATAACACTCGAGTCGTCTCCACTGTCACCGTGTTGCCTTACCTGAAACATTGGGTAAGTGAGAAATGTCTCCAGCGTCCTCTCCTCACAGTCGGGCTTGGCCTCATACTGCTTGAGCAGCTTGTCGAAGTCTCGGTTCTGTTTGCAGTGAGCCAGGATCTGCAGGCTGTACTGGTGGTTCCTCACAAACTCCTGGTAGATGTTCAGCATTGGCAGCAAGATGTCGAAGAGGTCAGCTGTAACGAGAGGATGACGTATTCAGGAATATCTACGTTTCACTAAATACGTTCACACAGTATACCTCCTGAGCATTGATCTTAAAATATTTCATCTAAGAAATATAATGTATGAAGACAAAAACAACCAAGGAGCATGAGATAAATACAGAGGTCCCCAAACAATACTACTGTTTTGAGCTTTATGGATGACTGAGGCGTCGTCCCATCTCTCTTACCCAGCACCAGTGTCGGCCAACTGGCTATCCTGGCCTTGAGTCCCTGGTAGAAGATCTGATGGAGGAACATGATGGTCTCACTAATAAAACAAATAAGCAAAATGGCGGTCATGAGCGATTGTCTCTTTCTCTCTCCCTCTCCTGCTCACAAGTGTTGGCTGCTCCCACTGTGCCGAGTCACACCACTATCACAACCAGTCTCCAGTCTCACCACCAGCCACCTGTTAAGAAAGATGCTGCTGACATCGTCGTGGGTGATGGGCGGCTTCTTGGAGCTGGCGGCCATGCGGAGCGGCCGCAGGAAGTTGTTGACCAGGATGTGGAGCTGCTGGACGTACTCGGCCTCGGCCTCCAGCATGCTGAACACCACCTGGTTCCTCTTCCGCATGCTTTCGGCGTGAGGGGAACGGATGTAGTCCTGGATGATGGTTTTCCACTTTCTGCGGCAAATCCAGCCTCGCAGGAAACTCTGGACCTGTGATTACAAAGGTTAGCAAACAAAAGTTAAGCTAACTCAGCTATAGTATTTTCACAATCCGTTGTCCCTTCAATTACTGATCAATGGAGGAGCTGAGAATTGTTAAAGATTTTTCATGTTCTTTCCATTACACAACTTGCAACCTGTTATACGTCCATACAACTGTTCAACTGTTCAACGTCCCACCACGAGTGAGAGTCCTTTAAGCTCGGTTTTGGTCTCCAACAATTCTCTCTCTTTAGTTAATAGATGCTCTAGCTAGTTGCTAACCTTGATACTGTTTATTAGGGGAAAAAAAGCTACATGCTGCAGCTAAAAAACAACAAACCCTTTCCACAGCAGACATTTTGACTTGTCGAAGCAAAAAAAAAAAAAACACAGGTGGAATTTATAACATTAGAGAGTGAACCGAAGCAGTAAAGTTATGAACATGTAAAACATAAACACTGACCTCAAAGACACTAAAATGCTTTATTGAGCTGAATCTGGTGATAATCATCTGTCGGTTCATTGCCACAGCCTTAAATTATGGGGCTTTCCAAAACTTCCCAAACTCTAGGCATTATTAATGAGGCAGCAGCTTCAGTAGAGCTGAAGGCAGAGCACGCCTGTGGATGAGGAGCTCCCTGCTATATATGCGAGTGTGAGCTTCCCTGAATAATTGAAGGTTAAAAATAAAACCTGCAGGTGCCCGGAGATGATGTAGTGTTTTAAAAACCTGTTTCAGGAACTAAACGTATGAAACTCTGTTTGAGCAGATCAGAAGCAGACGTTTTACTCTTTGCATTACTTCAGTTTTTCTCGACAAGAAAACTTTAAATGGTAAGTCCAGCACCAAAGCAGTCAGATCTCACCTTCTTGATCTTCTTGATCTCTGTGTCATCTTCACTGGGAGGTACCTCTGGATTTGACTGGATCTTCTCATTGTCCTTGAGCAGTCCAGCGATCTGAAATTCAACACAAATCAGACATTGCATTGGCTGAGTGGGCTCATACTATACGCAGCTGAAATCCTACTCGTGAACTTGGTCACATCTAACTCTCTCTCTCTATGTTTTATTATGATTATGAATGTCTTATTCAATGTTTTTATTTGGTTTTTGTTCAACTTCGTTACCATCCATTAGCTGGTTCCAAAGACTGTAAACAAACTGTACCAGCTGCATCAAAATGTTTCCTTTCAATGCTGTTTCATTTTCATCATGAAACGACGTATGAATAAGAATAGACGTCCTTTTATTAAAGCACTTACATTAAATAAAACGACCCAAAATCCATTACTACGACACGTTTTAGCCATGAAAAGTGACACGGTTGATTATCATTTTTGGTGCAGACTAGCAGCATCCCCTACAATGGAAGCCGATTCATGCATATTGAAAACATCCAATTGAAATGGAGCTATCCATTAGCACATTAAAGAGAAATGCATTTGATCTAGTTTAGACTGAATAATGAGAATACAAAACACTCAACAGTACTGCAGAGTCTCTAACAAGGACATCCCGGGGGTGCTGCAAGCTGCGACACTCTCCATGAACTCACAGAACTGTGGTTTGTAATCTGGGTCGTGACCTTTGTCCTATGCCCCCATTTCTGTCTTTAAACAATGTGTCCAGCCACTTTCACGTCCATCTTTTCACTCTCCGTCTCCACTGAGTGCCGTGCAGCAAGACAAAACACACACACAGGTATTACTAGAATGAAATTTCATGGCGAGTTACCTCTGATTTTAGCCGCTCTATCTCGATTTCCCCATCCTCTATCTGTTGTCGAAGTTGCTTGGCAACCGTTTTCTCCGTCTCCACTATTTGGAGTAGATGGAGATACTTCTGCATGAGGGTCTCATGCTCTGTAGCCAGGTTCCTGTAACTAAACACACACACACGGACACTGTAAGGACCTCATTAACGCATGTTTCATTGGCTCTCCATGGATTTATCAAAGCACAAGCAGACCTCTGTTCAGCATGTGTTTGAACCGCAGACCCAACATCCGCACAGAGCGCAGGCACTTACGCAACCAATCCTTCGAATACTTTGCAGGCTTAGCAAATCACGTGTAAAGGTTGTTTCTGCAAGATCAGTAATTCTGTACATCGTCCAGTTCAACAAAGGGGTCTTATCCTGATTTGATTCAACAAAGCAAAACTGCTTGTCAAACTGGAATTCCTCTGACAGAAATAAGAACTGAAAAAGAATATTTTTTAAAAAGCAATATGATTATATGAAAATACAGATTTTTCATAGCCCTGCTGTGTATTACAAGCTCACAGGTCAACTTACCCCTGTACAGTAAGTGCTGCTGCCTCAGCTGAGCACTAATCAATGTAATCTTCAATGAGTCTAATCAATTGACCTTTCGCCATACAAATGCACACTGCTGACATTTACAGTGATTGTATTGCTCGGCCTTCATGACCCTCTTTTGTCTCTGAATCTTAAAGGAGCATTTGACTCATTATAAATCTCCGGACTCCATGAATCAAGTCTAATAATAACACCTTTATTCTATTATAGCGTTCTAAACCTTAGCAACAATTAAAGGGAGTCTACACAATAATCCGGTGGAGTCTAAAAGGGCTTTCATACCGAAAAGGGCAAGTTCGACTGCACTCTCTCAGGAAGCTGCACAAGCCATAGCATGTTCATTTTCCATCAGGTTGTGCAGCAGCGATTCAATTAAGTTAAACCTTGACCCCAAAGACACTGACCTCCACATCGTGCATTCAGGGGAATTCTGGCATTGACAGAAAGTGGAAATGTTGACAGTGATTTACAGTCGAGAAGAATGTCGGAATAGTTCAGCTTTTGATCTCTGATTGGCAAAAATTCTGTTGCTCTGCTCTCCCAACAGGAGTTACTCTGGCAGAATACATCAGAGAGGACAGGGATACCAGATAATCACATTAATATTGCAGTTCTGATGTAGTCTGAAGCTTAAAACCAGCCTACTTGTTCTTACATGTTTGGTCTGAAACCACCATTAATGAGTGTATTAGACTTATTGAGACTTTTAAAGAAACACAAATGTCTTTTAGTCACACCAGCAGAGGGGTTCTGTCGACCACAGCAGAAAATATCTTGACAAATGGCATGGAACATATTCAACAATTGTGGTTCCAAAAGGGTTGACGTCTGATGACTTTGGTGATCCTCCGTCCTACTGATTAGCATCAAAATATAAGTTGTCCAATACTCTGGTTACAAAATACAACTGTACTTTTAAAGTGCCTCTTGCTAGCACGCTTAATATTTTCGAACGTAGCATGCGAACATGCTAAACTAAGATTGTGACCATGATAAAAATTACAGCTAAAAATCAGCACGTTAGCTTTGTTACATACTAATGTTAGCATTTAGCTTGTCCAAATAAAATCACATTTCATCATTCCTTTTTGGAGTCACAAATATTGTTAACATGCTGTTTGGCCTAGCAGCAAGTTAGCTAGCTAGCCTGCAAAAACGCTGTAGATTTCTCTGCAATCTGACATTATAATATCACACCTTTAGTTTATTCACATTCTGCTGATCATTTCAGTTGTTTTTCAAATGTTTTCAACTAGAAATCTTACATTTAGCCCCTTTTAAGTTGAATGCCTCCAGTAAATTGAAGACTTGCATGTTAATCCATTAGTTGGCACAAATTTTAACCTGATAAGCTCCAAAAACTCCTTCGGTTTTCTTTCCTTCGTTCCTGAAAACCTGCAAGTTTCATGTTTTTTATGGGTGAAGTTGATTAGGATTGGGTTAGGCTTATCTTTCACTGATTGATCAACGTGATTAACACTACATCACAGCATTCGCACAGACAAAAACACAAATCTTCAGAACACAGTCTCCCTCCTCATCATCTGAATGTGTGCATGTAGGTGACAGGTCATGTGTTAGAGGTACCTGGCCTGTGTGATGGCAGCCACCCACTCGTCACAGTCCTTGACGTCCTCTGTGCGCAGCTCCAGAGCCTTCTGGTTGTCATGATTGAACGTGACGGTGAAGTAATACTGGAAAACAACATCATAGAAAGAGTCAAATATTTGTTCAGCGTGTAATGAGAATTTGAGAATACATTCAAAGGTTTCAAATGATTCGTCATCATCGACTGGCTTTTTATCAAATCTACATTTCGCTGAAAACTGAAGTTGTACGTAGCCACACGTGCGTGTCCATGTGTGCATGAGAGGAAGAGAGAGAGATCCTGAGGGAAAGGTCTTGAGAGATTCATTATAAAGCCTCTGTGCATTCAGCCTGTAACCTGGCAACTCACCTCTGAATTGGTGGAAGCCTCTCGACTGACGCCATGTTTTGTTTAGTTTTGTTTTGCTTTGTCCTGGTGATCCGGCTGCATTTTCGTGACACAAGCACCTCTCGGGTCCTCACCCCTTTTTTACTCCCTCACCAATTATCTCCAGTGGCCCAAACAGCCTTAAAGGCTCTGTTATGGCAATTATGGCAAACAAAGCGAGTGGAATTGTTTTCTAATAGGCTTATCAGATAAAAAAATCCTCAAATCAACAAAGTGGTGGTCATTGTGATAATAGCACAGAGAGCTTGTTTGTGGTAGAAAGGCATCGAATTATATAACACTGATGCATTGTAAATAGACCCCCACAAATCCAATATATTGGATTTTTTATCCCTCCCAAATGCCAAGAGCAAATCATTTGTGAAGGGGAGTAATGTTCCATATTTCCTGATGAGCAGCAGAATGGGCCTTTGTCAATAATGTGCTTCCCATCTCCCGCTTCCTGTGATCTGGTGTGTCAAGCCTTTTAAGCAGCTATATTTAGCTCCACGTCACTACATTTTTTACCACAGAGACATTATCTCTGGGTAAGTGAGACAACGTAGCCCGTAGTAAATCCTTGTTTAAACTCTACAGACCCCCCCCCAAAAAAAACATTGAAATTCATTATGAATAGAGAAAAAGAGAAAAGATTAAACACGTTTATTTAGTAATAATGATGATGAAGATGGCTTCTAATAACTAAACGTCAGATCACATCTGATCTGATGTATCTCTTCAAACCATTTTGATCCAGTTTTTTTTAATAGATATACATTTTCAAGGACATTTTTAATAGCACGGCATTGTAAAAAAAAAAAAAAAAAATATGTAATATTGACTGTAAACAACCATTTGCAGATACCTCAGTGTTCTGTTTTCGATCACAGAGACATGCGATCACCTTTTACAACTCCGAAACCTACTTGCTTTGGTTGACCCCATAGGAACCACATAAGTAGTTCCAGTGAAACTGTTTGTTCACTGCTCTAAATGAATGCGCTATGGCCTGTATCTAATCTAAACACTCGATACTCCTTCAGTGCATCATCCTCTGAACACCAGAGGGGAACGCCTGCAACACACCAGCTGCAAGAAGTAGCCGACACTGTCCCTCTTAACACAAGCGATCTTCTCACATCCCATTCCGTAATCAACTCGCTGCTTCAGGCTGCAGCTGACGATACACGTGGACTATCGCTGTTTGTGAAAATCTTGATATTGATTTGGGGCAATGACGTGGCTGGCTAGCTAGAGCTGGTCTCGTTGTTAAACATGCTGCGAAATGATATTTACTATCTGTCAACTGTACACAATGTTATTGACTTTGAACCTTGTTAGAATAATGTTAGCTTCCTGGCTTTCGTCCTATCTAAGGTCCGTCCTATTTACTGGAGTAATGAACGTTTCCAAACTGTAACAACCTACAATCCTGGGACGATAATGATGTTCCAGATATTAGTCAAACTCTCAGTTGTTGCCATGGAGTTATTTATTGTGAAAACGTAATATTTTGATTGCAAAATGAATGAAAATAAGTATAAACCAATTGTCTCACTTTTATTTTCTTAGGTATGAGCAGGATAATGCCCTCTGAGGTGTCCATAATCAGTTATTGGTGGAATCCGCGGAGGCAACCGTCATCCATTCCTGCTAATGGACACCTCGTCGAGCATTATCTCCTACATGTTTGAGGGTCTGCCACAAAAAGTGATGCTTGCCTTCTAATAAGACTGTGGAAAACACAGTTTTAATATTATGGATTTTGATATACTGTATACCTCTAAATGAGTGCTGGCAGTACTTCCTCTACAGCACTGCCCTCCTACATCCAGTCTATTTGGATATCTGTCATTGGAGTTTTATAACAGTTGGTTCATCAGAGGTGAAGTTCTAAAAAAAAATTTTTAAAAATCTGACTAAGAGAACAGACTGTATATTTCTGTCTTTGTGAATGATTTCTGAACGACCCATATAACATATAAAACATGTTTGTTTGTTTGTTTCTTATTTGGAGTAATAGAAATGCTTCATGGTCATTTCTATACTATCATCTTCACTGAAATGTGCAAATCTACTTGAAGAAAAAGGAAACACTTCTACACCACCACTTCAGCACTTTTCTACGTATGCGGTAGAGAAGAAAAGATCGGAAAAAAATGTTGCTGAACGTGGAAATTGAAGTCAATAAACGACAACAGACACTCTTTCAAAACAAGTGGAAATACATTAGGCATATTGATACTCCAAAGTGCAAAAAGGCAATAATAGACCGCTGGATGCATGGATACGTTCATTCAATCGATACAAGTCTTTCACTTGTTCTGGTGTCCTTAATGCCTCTGTTGTGGTCGCAGGTATTGTTAAAAACATTTACTTGAAACCAGCCACAGTCCTGCTGATTGTATAGATGAAAGGTGTTCACTGTATCACCAACACTGCACGATACTATACAGTCGTGAACTGTAGATTCAGAGAAAAACGTGTTCGCATAAATAAAACAAATAAAACTTCACCCCCACCTCCGCCACCACCCGAGACGACCCACATCACATCCCTCACATGCCCGTGTTTGCTGTACTCGCTAAGCGAGGCACAACGCCGAGGCATGTTGTTGCACATTTCGTCGGCCCCCTTCAAATGCACTTTTTCAGATGCAAATAGGGGTTGCCATAGTAACTGTGGGCTTAAACGTAACTCGCCTTCTAAATGGGGAATAAGAACATTTAAAAAGTAGAACACTCCACAGAATACAATGAGAGCGCAGAGACAGACGGAGCAGGGAGGGGAGAGAGAGAGAGAGAGAGAAAGATCTGCTGCCTTTTTTTTTTGACGAGTGAGGGCTATAAAAAGCGCCGTAGCCCTGCAAGGTGGCAGTTGGCTTGGCATCTATTCGCTGCATTGTCCCTCTCCCTGTCACCACACAGATAAGATCCAGCACTCGGCCCCGGCCATTCCTCCCGCAGCTCTGTCACACATACACACACGAGAACGGCACCAACACCCGCGACAGAAAAATGTGGAATTTGCGTTAATCTGCATAAGTAACGGGTTTTAATGTCAGATAAATCTACAGTAGCGTCGCCTTAGATGATCTCTGCAGTCTGCTCATTGACTCAAGTGTCGCTCTTTGTTTTTTCAGAGTGAGGAAAGTGAAAAAAAAAGGAAATCTGTATGCCCTCAGACACCTGGAGCATTGATTACTCTTTCTGTCCTCATTTCACCTTTTATAGATTGACATCGGCGCACGCAGGAGGACACGGAGAGGCAAATATAGACCTGGAGCCTGCATGCACAAGAGTCCCGCAACACGCACCGACACATAGACGCACGCGGCGCACGCACAGAGCACGCACTGGTCACACAAGTCCAAATTATTTTTTATGTACGTGTGCACATCTGATACAATGAAATTTGACGCCCCCGCACACAAATACCAGAAAAACAGAGAGAATTTATTCCCTGACACATATTATGTAAAGCAACACGTGCTGAACAGAAGACTGTGTTATGCTAATTGAAGGCTTTCAAATTCATTTAATTCACTGTTGAAATAAATTCACCGGAGCAGCCTGCATGAACAGCTGTCATCGGAGATGTCGCTCAGTCCGTATTTCATGCCCCGAACAAAGCGCGTCTCTTGTCCTGACATGGTTTTAAAGGAGACAGACTTTACAGTGAGCAAAGTTTAACAGTTCCATCCTTCAAAAACAGCCCATATGGCTCATATGAGCTTTTTCTGATATGCTACAAAAAGTTAAACTCTGATTAATGTCAGGTAACTAAAACTGCTTGTTGATGAAAAAGAAAAGAAGAAGAAGAAGAAGAAGAAGAAGAAGAAGGAAAACTCTCCGTAGCTTCTTTAGTGGACGATAAAAGTTCACATGGCTGCAAGATATCGCATGTCATGAAACAAGTTCTTTGTCCTGCTGAGGGCGGTAACCTCAGCAGTGGTCCAGGCTAAAAATGCATTAACTTATTCTTGAATTATCTAAATTCCGCTGGTCCCTCTTGGTGACACTGATAAGAATCCCGACAGCTCTGCTGTCAGAGAGCGGAGGGCGACTGTGTGAAAAAACATGACGTGACAGCAGAGTTCAGCACCATGGACAGCGACATCAGGTAACGGCTGATGGGAACGGCCACATAACAGCAGGAACCAGAGTACAACAGTCACTCATAATGAATGTACACTGCAGCGATCCTTTATTTGTTTGTAGACAACTGTTCCCCAGAGGTTATACAGTAAAATATCAATATCATAAGTCAGGATTGTTATTCTTAAGAGGGCCCAACTAACACTGGATGTGTGGGGATTATGCTAACAACGATATTAGGTAGTAAAAAGATTCCGATATCGATATATTTTGGGCGACATACACAAATTTTTTGCAGCGATCCCTCAAATGTTGTTATCAAACACTTGTGACGGAGGCAGGATATTTTATAGTTAAACATCAAACTCTAAAATCAGTGTGCTCGAATGGTGAACTCGCTGGGAATTTGAGACTTATAAATGATCACAAGCATGTTTATCTGTATAATAATTTCTAAAAGAGTTTTTATATCTGCACAGTATATCGCTTCGGCATCGACATCACAATGTGTGCATGCGCAATAGTCACATCGCAGGATGTGCAATGCAGATTACGGCAAATTAAATCAAAAGATGTCGGGCTGCAACTTTTTTTACTGCTTGATACAGACGGAAAACTCAACCGGTTCTTGTTTTCCACATCTGTAATCTAAAGAGAAGTTGGCTTATTGTTGAATAATTTCACTGATTCTGAGGGACACGCATTGATAAAATACACTCCCCTACAAAATCAGCCCAGTCATTCTAAAACGATTGATTATTTCCAAAAAAGGGCTACTCAACTTATCTGGTGAATATTCCTGAAATTTGTCATATTGCAATAGTTTTGCAAAACGCGATGTCAGTTTTTTCAAATATCGTGCAGCCCTGATCTGCAACATTTCCGCCGATACAGACATCTGTGATATTCCGATATTGGAGGATAATATCGACCGACCGAACCAACTTATAACCAAACAATCTAACGTAAGATACATGTTCATCAGCGGATGTTCTGGAGGTAGATCTGAACAGCTTTTCTTCCTGTAGTTTTCTGTAGAGAGTTTTCTTAGCTGGACCTGCGATCACCCATATTAGTTTTTCACATGCGTGACCTGAAAAACAGTCCACACGCAGCACTGGGGTTGAAGGGTTAGGGCCCTGATCCTGAACACTGTCATTGCTTGTTCCAGTACGACCACAAGACTTCTTTGCATCAGATTTGTCGCCGTATTGTAAAAGTGAAACAGTCTGCGGGGCCTAAAGTCCAACGACAACTTTCATACAAAACGCTCGAAAGCGCTCTCATGCGGCACGTGGGGGGAAAAAAACAAACCTGACCACCTGTTTGCCTCATAAACAAAGATTCTGATGAGTGAACGGATGAGATGACCCACCGCTGTGACTTTCTGACTTCAGCTCTTTTTTCTGAGCTCTGCTGCAGGGGGAAGGGGGGGTGGAGGCAGAAGCGACTGCAGCTGGCGGAGCAGATTTTCAGAAGGTGACTGCAGTCATGGCTCACTCGCAGCAGCTTGACCACTTCTCTGCCTCTTTTAATGCTTTTTACGCCACAAGGTTCATTTCTTCCAGCAGCAGCAGCCTCCCTAACCCCTCCGAACTGAGGCAGGAAGGCTTTCACTGAGATTATTTCTGACTGTGTCACACTGGCATAACAGAAAACACACACACACACACACACACACACACACAGAAACACAGACACACACACATAACAAGAGTGGAAATGGTTGAGCCCTCACACATGTTAATCCATGGCCCAGGGAATTAAAAAGGAATGGAGGGGCTGAACTGAGAAACAAAAAAGCAAATGCTGGGACATTTTCATTCATTTATTTATTTATCTATTTGGGTTTTTCATTCATGGCTGTCGTTAACAACCCCGTGATAATGAGACGGGCCGCTGTGAACCGATGGAGACGCAGTTGCCAAGGTAGGGTGCTATTAATATCAAGACAAGGAATTAAATCAATACGTCAAAAAAAAAAAAAAAAAAAACACACACAAGGAAGGGGGCAGCTCTCCTCCGCAAGATGGCAACCTGCAAAGTTTTTGGGATGCTGCTTTTTTTAAGTTTGCTCCCCACAACATGAGCCGCGATGTCTAAAAATACAGCCTGTTACATAAAAATAAAAAAAAGGGAAAAAACACACAACGAGCTGCAACAAATGTGCTAAAGGGAGAAATAACTACTTCGCGTTCTTTTATTATATTTTTTTTTATTTTTGGGGCCAAAGTTTTGCGCAGAGAATCGCGCAGGACTTGAGTGTACATCTTCTGCGTTTGGTTTTGCGTTTGATGCGTTTCTCGCCTCTGATGCGGGGCTGCGCTGCTATTTTAGTGCAGAATCGAGACAATCAATCAGTTGGGGGATGACGCCATTACGTAACAACACCGAGCGTCAAGTGAACATCTCCGGGACATTGTTTGCGTGATAAATAGGGGATAAAAACAGCAACTGTGTCGTTCGGAAACGCGTTTGTGCTGCGTTACACAGAAAAAAACCCACCTCCTTCTAGTGAATGTGAGACACACACACACACAACAAAAACAAGTTTGACGAGTGTGTGTGTGTGTGTGTGTGTGTGTGTGTGTGTGTGTGTGTGTGTGTGTGTGTGTGTGTGTGTGTGTGAGCGCCTCGACTCACCGGGAGCTTGTGTTTCACATCTTACCTGCTTCTCTAAGCATTCCTTCGCTGACAGAGACGGTTTCGGTGACGGCGCCCTGTCACAGACGCATCCCTCCAACAGGTACAGTCCGGAGGGGCGTGAGCTGGAGTCGTTCTCGAAATAAAACAGCATGTTCTGCAACAAAGCGAACCACTTTGAATGCCATTTTGTGTTGTCCGAGCTCTTCTTGCTCAGGCAGCCTCGCCTCGTCCCGTCCTTCTTCGCCAAAAGAGCCAGATAGGTGATGTGGCCGTCATTGAGTCGCATCCCTTTCTGCATGTTGGCGGCGAGGAGGAGAGGAATCTGCAGGGATCAGCCTGCGGGATTCTTTACATGTTCTTCTCCTCAGCGCCTCCGGAACACAGTGAGACTTGGTGGGCAGCAGCCCACTCCTGAGTGCCCATCCACAGTTGCCACACTAATGTCGTAGGGAAAGAAGAAGAAGAAGAAAAGGAAGAAGAGGATGAAGAAGAAGAAGGAGAAGAGGAGGAGGAGGAGGAGGATGCGCTTAAAGAGTGAAAGTTACGCATTCAGCCGCACAGATCCCGGGCTGCGGACCGTGCCACAGCGAACCCGCCGCCGTCTCAGAGAAGCCTCCTGTTCCTCATGAGCTCGAGCCGCTCATGATGAGGACTGAGGTGACCCCGTGCACAGCCTACACACGCGCACACACAGCATCCTGCTCTCACAGAGGGAGGAAGCGCAGTCACGTGACACCCCCCCTCCAAACACCTTGGACAGCAACTCACAGGGAGAGGACCCCCCCCCCCCTCCCCACACGCGCGCACACACACACACACCTGAGTTTTCTTTCTTCAGCACCTCCGCACACCATATGTTCATTTCTTGTTTAGTTTGTACTCTGTGTTTATTTATTCTAATACCTTTTCTTGTGCAGGGGATCAGTAATATCAATATGATCTCATCCCACAGGGAGCAAAGATGGAGTTAATGTATGCACCTTAAAGCTGTTAGACTCAGAGTTAAACAAGAAAAATAAAATAAATGTACTATATTTAGTGTACAATCTGCACCCCTGCATTAAGTCCTGTTGTTTAATGAGGCTGCAACGTGTTTAAAGGTTCACTATGTTGTTTTGGAAAAAATAAACGTATGAATAATTTATGATTTTGTGTTTTAATCTGATAAACAAACTCTCTTTCAATGACTCGATGAACTGAATAAATAAGCTGACCTTAACACACTTTTCATATTGCTTTACTTTGTTTACATGTGGCGGACCCTGCCACCTTTGTAGCTCCACACAGTGTTCTGGGGACCTTATGTTCCTCTATGAACAGCATGTTTATTCGGGTATGGAAAAAATATATATTTCTGTTTGCATTATAACCTCATTATTATTCCACATCAATATAATAAATTCTGAGTTAAATTTTCTTCTCCAAAACTACATGCTGCCTGAGTTGAGTGTGAGTAGAAATAGCTTACTACTGTTACTAGTTACTGTATTTTAAGATACTTGAACACATCATAAGCTTATATAATGTATTCTTTTTTTTACATGTGAGCATTACACAACACAGTGTCTAGTTGGGGCTACTTATCCTGTTTCAGATGTCCATGAGTTGTTGGTATAGTTCAACCAAAGAGTTATTTATTCCCTGATTATTATTATTTTTCAACTTAAAGGGTGAGTTCATCCAAAAGTGAAAATTTAATCATTATCTATTTGCCCCAATGTCAATGGAAAGTCAGGTGGAGTGTCACTGTCAGCAAAACATTTCTGGAGCTTCACAGCAACAGAAAAGCATCTAAAGCTCCTAAACAACTGAGGTAGATGGGGACTTTTAAAGTTGCTTCATACAGTCCAGAAGTCTCCGGAAGCCCGGAGATCCCAAACTGACTTGAATAGATGTTACATGGACCCTTTTTAAAGCCAAAATCTTCACTGCAGCTGCAGAGAGGTAAGTGATGCACCTGTCTGAAATGGGTGCACAAGCTCGACCACGTGTTGAGGGTGTAAATAAAGTCTTTTCAAAGTTCCCAGCTACTCCAGTTGTTTGGGAGAAAGCTGTTTCACTGCGACGCTCCAGAAATGTTTTATGGACCATGAAACCTCTCCAGACAGTAGATAATGACTGAATTTTCATTTATGGGTTAACTTATCGTTTAAATACGGAATCATCCCCTGGGTCGTAAATCCAAGCTGTAGCAAAAGTAGTCATAACCGTCTCCTCCTGGGCCTGCTGCAACCGATCCATTCTGAAGATTATGTTGATGCTGTGTATTAGTACTTTTGATTAATAACATTACACATATGTACAGTATTATTTCTACGTCAGCTGCAGACGATGATGATGACGAGCTGTGCGTTGTCGAAGTACATCCACAATGACATAAAGTCTGACGTTCGTGCCACCGTGACCTGATCTTGAAACAGCATGTTTTCTTCTTCTTCTCTTTCTCTCTCTTTCTCTCTCTCTCTCTGTTCTCTCTCCTCATCTCTTACCCGTCAAGGGAGGATGATGAGGGTGAAAGTGCCACAAGAGCACACTTCCTCTGGCTCTGCACATCTTCACACTTCCTGTGTAATTAATGGGCTGAAAAAAAACAATTCCCCACCCATGCAGTCAGGGAGACAGGTAGCCACTGATGGAGAAACAGCCGTATCAAACAGGTCTGTGTCGGTTTGTGTTTGTGTAACTTGCACAGTTTGCCTTAAGCTGTTTGATATAATTCGACAGGTGAAACATTTAATGTACCTTTGCACTGATTCCCTGGCATCACTTCACATGCGCTCCCTTGACCCAAAGGGAGTGAGACTTTTTGTTTTAGTGATGATACAATCTGCAATAATCTATAGCCACTAAACCTTTGTCCTTGTCTCTTTCTGTCGTGTCCTGCCTTTTTTTTTAAATAGAACACAGAGAGCGCAGCGTTAACAAAAGCCTCTAAACGCTGTCCACCGCTGGCACATTTACATATCTAAGAGGGCAAGGGAGATACTCATTAGGGTTGGTCCATAATTAATCCTGGATTAGCATATTGGGGCTAGGACACACACAATGGTCTAGTTCATCACAGGGTGTTTCACAGTGGGATCACAGTGCTTTGTCTGTGTGGGATCATTAAAAGGATCCAGGGAGGTAATTGAGTGAGATTCGACTGCTCTCGTCGCTCGATTCAACCAGCTTTTTGGTCTTTTTTTAATTTTATTGAAAAGCAGAGAGGGCAATCCACCTTTATGAGTATTTCTTTTCTAATTCCTCTTTTTTTTCTTCTTTGGTTTCGTGGTGACAGGTACAGTGTAGAGTGGCTGGGGGAAGTGAAGGGGAGAGAGATGCAACAGTGTGGAATGAGCTGCAATTCAAACCCCATGCAGCCATTAGCAGACTGAGCCGCCAGGATGCCCCGGGCTCAGCTCTGGTGCAGGGCTCCTTCCATCCCATAATCAGCCCCTCAGACAGGGGCGGTAATGAGGTGGTGACTCTCCTCTCGAACCGGCACTGATAGTAAAGATTATTTTTATGGCTTCCTGTTATAGACGGTGTAAAATAGAAAGTGATGCAGAAGGTCGTTTGACAAAAGGTTTTCGTGAAGGGGATCCAAACCCGTGAAACTGCAGCCAATCAGAAAGCAGCTGACAGAAGGTGGAGCCCAAAGCTGGAGGTGATTTTTTTTTTTTTAGACATATTGTGCAACAGGATTTTGTTGAATTTCTCTCTGGGTTTCTGGGTTGCTGTGTATCAAATGTTACAATTAACAAGGCTGGGATGATTGGTGGGGTTAATGGACAGCTGAAATAATCAAATTGAATATTAAAGAGTGACTTGAAGGTCCAGTGTGCAGGGTTTGGGAGGATCCATTAGCACAAATGGAATACATTGTACATAATTGGGTTTTCATTAGTGTATAATCACTTGAAAATGAGAGTTGCCGGGTTTTTTTCACTATAGAATGAGCCTATTATATCAACAGAAGGAGCGTACATTCACGTTATTAGTGTTTTCAGCTGCCACCATATGGGACGGTGATGCGAGGGGTGTTCAGTTGGTTGCCATCTGCAATCGCACTGCAAGCGATGAAAATGATGATGTTCCTGATTACCTGAAGCAGGAGGTGCCCACTTTCTTTTTTGCCAGTGTCTCTGAATATGTCAGAAACCACATCCCAGGCCCAGTCTTCTGTGGGGAGCCATAAATCCTCTCACGATGGTGTCGTTTTAAACCACAGTGATTGTCTACAGTCAAATCTCATTAGAGACACTGTCAGTAGTCAGGGCGACACTGAAGTAATGCAAAGACTTGCTGGATTAGGGAAGAAGCCTCAACACTCGACTATGATTTGTCAGTGTAATATGCAGTGTGTGGATAATTTGACCAACACATTTCTTACACATTTCTACTGTGAGTTGACATCTGACAGTTTAGTGCATTTTATATTGCAGCTATAATATTTGTATCAGTGGCAGTGTCCTCTGCTCACTCTCTCTGGTAGCAGATTGGCCAGTGTGGGCAGCTCTCAGACTCTGGGATTTGGCCGCAGCTACATGCACTCCGCTGTGTGCCAGGTACTGCATGCAGGGTCACCACCTGGCTGCAGCATCCGCACTCCAAGCAGCATCAGAACTGACCAAAAAGCCCGAGCCTTTAAAGACAGGAACAAACACAAGCACAGAGCTCACCCACGTATTACCTACGCTGCCACAACAAACACAAACCAAACAGGAGGAGTAAAGTGGTTAAATAATGAGTCAGACCCTGAAAATGTAACATTACATGACAGGAAATATGTCTTTTTTGAGAGAGTCCCTCCCAGCCTTCTTCTCTTATATGATTTTTAGTGCTTGTGCTGTATAGTTTGAGTTTAAGCAATCTGATATTTTGCGACAAGTTTGTTTGTTATTTAGATCAATATACAAATTCGCTGGTGCTGTACATGTGCATCTATCCAGAAAGCAAGGCCTCATTTGTTTGAAAACTGTTGTTGTTGTTGTCATTGTTGTTGTTGTTGTTGTTGTGTTGCAAAGCTGCAGATTTCAATCTTCAGATGAACTGTATTAACTCTGGTGTTCCATTTTAATTGTGTAATACGTTTATAATCAATATGACATTCCCTAAACAATGCTAAAATACCTAGTAAAAATCAACTTGTTAGCATTGTCATTGTTTATCACTTGCGTGCCAGTTTTCGATGAAAGAAATCTTGTGTTTAAAAGGCATAAACACTGACATTGTTTACTGCTCCAAGCTCCCAGCCTGGGCCACTAGATGCACTGCTAACTGAGCTAACTAGCTAACAGCAGCTACAGCTAACAGTTAGCGGTGACTCTGGTGACCATTTGTTTTGAGTATGAGTAATATACTGACTAAAATACTGATACACTGCAATGTATTAAATTGTAGTGTTAAATTATTGTAAATGCATCACATGGAATTGCTGAAAGTTGGGATTACATTTTAAGGGACAGTTTTTGCACCAAACCTTGTGGATTAACATCGATTATCCTGTATATCTCTTCTGAATCTCTAAGGTTTCATTCAATGTGCCATTATTTAGGAAAACTGCACACAGATCGTCCATTTGAAAATATTTTGGTTAGCTAATATCATAGAGACAAACTGAAGACATTCAAAGCAAAATAACAGCAATAGTATCACATTTTTAAACTCCAAAGTAACATAGTAAATTTACTTCTTAGTCATTTTTTCGAACACAACCTGACCTAAAATGCAGTAATGCAACATGTTAGCATATGCCCCAGCAGCTTTCTGTTCTCCCCGTGTCCCGCCGGCTTCACCCAAACCTCTATGTGACCTGCCAGTGTGGCATCTGCCTCTCTGTCTAACAGGTGTCATTCCCACCAGCTCCACACAGTGCAGCGTCAAGCGGCTGGCCAAAACATATATGCTAATGTCATGCAAATGCCATATAGCAGATCGGGAGTTGAGGCATATTAATGCAAGGCGAAGCGTCATAATCAGCCAAAGAAGTGTGCTGTCCTTGACGAGCAGGCTGCAGCATCTTCAAATGTTACTGAAGGTCAGCGGACAGCACATCACTGGAGACACTGCTGAGGCTTCAGGCAACATCTGCTGTGACACGTGGCTGCACGAGGTCGCGTGTGCTCATGAACATGCACGCATTAATGCATTTGCACCTTCAGACGCCATCCACCATCACACACACACATACACACACACAATTGCACACACAGTCCAGGCTGTGGGATGAAGGAGTCTGACTCATGAAGGCATGTGTTCATTATTATAATGCAGTCAGCGTGGAAGCATCTTCATTTGATCATATTTTTGAATAAATGTGTGATTGAGAGGTGGATTTTTACAGATCCTTTAATGAAGTCTGGTTCGCAGCGTCTGTAATTCAGCAGTCGACAGAAGACTTGACTGGAAGTAGTGCTTGTTCCACATACATGTCCACAGTGTGCGAAACACAAAGTCAGAGCACTGGGTTGACTGCAGGACAGTATGGTGCATTGCAGTACTAGAGCATGTAAGGATAAGTGTTAGGGTCTGTACCCAGTCCACCGCATGTCTATCCCAGTTGGAATGTCACAGAGTCTCATTACCCTCTCTTGTGTTTCTCCACCTCTCTCCATCTGCATTTCATCCCCTCGTTAGTTTAGATGTATTTAACTCCAGTCTTTAGTTCAGTCTTTGCCGAGTCATCTGTTTCAAGTTTCCCTGATGCTGCGGTTGAGTTTCCCCGATCCTGCAGTTGAGTTTCCCTGATCCTGCTGTTGAGTTTCCCCGATCCTGCTGTTGAGTTTCCCCGATCCAGCTGTTGAGTTTCCCCGATCCTGCAGTTGAGTTTCCCTGATCCTGCTGTTGAGTTTCCCTGATCCTGCTGCTGAGTTTTCCTGATCCTGCTGCTGAGTTGAGTTTTCCTGATCCTGCTGCTGAGTTGAGTTTTCCTGATCCTGCTGTCGAGTTTTCCTGATCCTGCTGTTGAGTTTTCCTGATTCTGCTGTTGAGTTTCCCTGATCCTGCTGTTGAGTACAATTGTGGATCCTTCCTAATCTTAAATTACAATGTTATGGGTAGTTATAAATCGAGAATTAAACAGGGACATAGATATTGATATTGTTTAGGCTTATTGGAACTAGAGGGGACTAGGGCCTTGGCATATGCACTCCACTCTACTTAGGGGAAAAGCTGTCGGCTCTCAGACTCAGCTGATCGCACTTATACTGTGGACGCACACATACTCAGATGCAAGCAGACACATCCCCACACACACACACTAACAAAACATAAAGCTACATGTTAACACTCGAAACACACACATTCCAGCAGAAAGTGTCATCGACCGCTCAGCCTCTCTTCTGTCTCGTTCCTTTTATAGAAGCTGTTTGGTGGAGAGGCCCAAAATTCGATCATGCATTTTTCTCTCGACTGAAGCCCTCCATATTTAGAGAGTCTATTTGCGGCAGTGTCTCTCCACAGTTGCCTTTGCCATGCCCTGAGGAGAGAGAGAGAGGGGGATTAATAAACCTCCCAGAGTATGCCTCGCTTAGTTTCAGAACTGCAGCAGAACTGGCACTCACCGGCTGCAGTTCAACAACAGCGCACAAACACGCTGGACGACATACATAACTGGAGGAACAGACTGTCTGACCTGCGCAGTTTAGTTAAAATTCTTCTTGTATCGCAGCCTTAGGTTGTTCTCCGCCTGCTTTTTATTTTTCACTTTTTCACAAAACATTACTGCAAACTGATGATCTCTGAACAGAAACAAACATGATCATCTCCTGTCTCCCCCCCCCGACTCTAATATACTTCAGAGTAGCTACATTTTTTTTTTTTTTTAAACAATGCATGAGCAACTAATTTTGATCTATAATTAGAATATTTCTGGGGGCATGCTGAAATTAATCTTTCATATCACTCTCCTCCTTCAGGGTCATTTTGTCTATTGTGAGGCTAAATTTAACATGCTATATAGAGCACTGCATGTATGATAATCCATTCTGCTCATTATGCCGAGGATGAGCGTAATTCAGCAGTTACAATCAGGGAACAAACTTTTATCTTTAACTCCTTTGGACAGGATTTATTGTCTCCGCTGAGAAACATCCGTGTCAAGTGAAACCAAATGACGGACAACCTCTGCATATCAGAAAACAATATCAAGTACCGCCAAGCCAACAAGCAGTTAGGACAATATTACGTGAAGAAAGGCAGCACGTAGATGATCAGGTGAGGGCGTGAAGTACTCTGTGGGACAACTGGGTCTGGAGAAAAACTCCAAACTCCGTCGTCAACTCTGCAGCTTAGAGCTGAAGACGAGTTATAACATGTGTAGTGTGGAATAAGTCACACATCCTCTTAAACAGACCGCTGTCTCCTCAAGCTGTACTTTCATATGCAGCTTTTGATTACCTTAAACTCACCAGCTCAAGTCTTGTTTTTTTTTACAGCTACTTGAGGTCACTGTTGATGAGGTCCTGGTTACACCTCCCAAAGATGCAGCTGAACTAAGATTTCAAGCAGTGTGTGATGAAAAGCAGCGTTGTTGGGGTTTGGTTATCTTGTCAGACCCAAATACAGAGAACAGAGACAGATGTGCAGTCAGAAAATAATATTTACAACCTCAGAGCTCAGGGGCAGAGAGAGGAGGACAGGCAAGCATGGTGGAGTGGCTTCGATTGGCAGCAAGGTTAGGTTCAACGTGGAAACCCCAAAAGTGCACATGAGGAGGGAAAAACACAAAGCATGACTTTAAACCCAGGCTTGAAACATTAGCAAATGACTCAAGAAAAACGTAGCTGGTAATCAATAGAATAACACAGAGAAAACTACTGAGACTGAAGTGGGCGCAGGTTTATTCACTGAACTTGACGGAACAACCTGGAACTGGAGGGTGAAGAGACCAGGGTCATGCAGCCGGAGGTGATGAGGTGATGATGATCATCAGGTGCGTCCCTCTGCTGCAGCAGGAACCGGTAAGCCACTCCCACACACACACACACACACACACACACACACACACACACACACACACACACACACACACACAGAGCAGGAGCAGGTGAGGGAAAAGGAGGGGGGGGGGAACAGGTAGGGAGAAAAATAACTGGAAAAACAAGAACAAAACAAGCTGCCACAGCACACGGTGACAGCAGCTGAGTGCAGTCCACAGGGGACGCACAGGCAGAGAAAACAACTGGTGAAGGAATAATAACAACTTTGTGCTCAAAAGGTTCTTAATGAATTACACTGCAAGTTTTTCTGTTGAATTACTGAGTACCTATTCAATAATTACAATGCATAGTAAGCACGAGAGCAATGGGGCAAAATAGGGTTACGGTGTTCATAATGCAATAAACTAATTTTTAGTAATGATAATAATAACAAACTTTATTTATATAACTTAATATGTATTTATTCATACTTATTTACACAAAGACAATCAAACAAGCTAAAAACTATGAAAAACTAACTCACAAAATGTCATAAAGCAAAAATAAATAAATAACAATAATCAAAAAGATGATTTTTAAAAAAGTGTTATTTCAAAAGTGACAGGCAGGTCATTCAAAAGTCCTGCAGCCGCAACTGCAAAGGCCTTGTCACCAGGAAGGGACATGGGGCAATAAAATATCTATTAATAAGTTGGATCAAGCCGCTCTGCGTTTTATAAGTAATCAATCAAATCTTATAATCAGTCCTAAAAGCAACAGGAAGTCAGTTTAAGGCAGTCATATTTCATAGTCCGAGTCAAAATTCTTGCATCAGAGTTTTGGATGCGCTGGAGGAGGGAGATGTTTAAGATCATGACAATGAAAACTTCAAATATCATCAAATATTTGGAATTTATAGTATCAATTACAAATGTTTAATAAGACAAAAGAGTTTTTGAAACGTTATCAAAGAGAAGCATCATATTTGACGATAGTGCAGCGGTGTACCCTGCTGGTTGTTTATTCTCCATCATTAGGACGAGGGGGAAAAGGGCGGACGTCACCTGTAAAACCTCCCCTGCACCACTAAGACCTGGAGAGAACAGGAGTAGGTACATAAAGACTCAGAACTCAAGGACACCATTCACACAGAGAGAAGAAGAGACGCGAGGTGCTGAGAGAGGATGAAGCAGAAAACATGTGATTCAAGGACACTTATGGGAAATGTAGAGGTGAATGGAGTTCTGTTTGTGCCTCTGCACACTTACTCATGTGTTGTACTATGTAGAAAATGTGTTTAATGCTATTTCACACTTCACTTCCACTAAATTTCAGAGGAATATATTTCAGTGTATTTATTTGAAAGCTGAAATTACTTTTTGAATAAGATTTCACATAAAAAAAGAAGATGTTTTTGAGACATCATGCATTGTTACAGTATGTTTAACGAGTGGTCTTCAGTCTTTATGGCTCTTGAACCCTTACAAAAAAAACATGTCATGTTGTTACTAGTTCTATACAGGAGTCATTCCCAACCTCACAAACCTTGAAATTTATCGTCATTTTGACTCTTTAAAAGCTCAGGAATCACTGAACTATACTCACTGTATATGATTTTAAAACTAGCAACACGTCAACAGCTACAACCGTAAAACGCTGCATGCACACTGATGCATCAGCATTAACAGATTTACTTGATAGTACTTCAGTAGTTTCACACTTTATTGGACTTTTACTAATAAAGTAATTCTACGTTGTTGTAGAAGTACTTTTATTAAGTAAAGGATCTGAACGGCAGACAGATATCTCTCATTTTATATCTCAGACTGGCACATTAAAGCAAAATATAAGAAGCAGTCAAAGTGGAACCACAGTGATCTCTTTGTCACTTGGACGACACAAAACGTTTCAAAATGTATAATTTCATCAGGAAAGTTACAAAAGATTCTGTCAAATATTTACCTTTCTAAACGTTTTAAGAGTGTGTTGGAGCCGGTCCAGTGGGAGGAGCCTATGCCGCAGTCAACAATCCTGCATGGACAATCACAGCTGTGCTGATACATGTGAATACAGGGTGAGACCTGCTGAACAGTCTTTATCACAGGGCCTGTAGTGGTCAATTATTTCATGTACGGTTAAAAATCTAACTTATAACTTTATCTGTTTAGGATAAAGATGTTGTGATTCACAGCTATCGTGTGCGACCTTTGACCCTGGTGGAGTTCCTGCCCCGCTGCCTCTTCCTGCCCCCACACAAACACAAGTACATTATGATATTATTTTTCAAAACGAGACTCTCTGCAGTGACTGTGTCTGACTAACTCTAATAAATTATGTAAACTTATATGAGTTGCCTGTGAGCACTGTACACACACAGCTCACAGACAGAATACATAAAATAATGAAATAAAAAAGCCTTTCTGTCTGTCTGCTTCTTCATAATATTTGGTCTGCTCCGCTGTGGACAGATGACAACATGCAATCAGATAGCACACACACCTACACACAACCACACGCTGGCCAGTGCACAGCGCAAAAACATACTGACAGATACGTAAATACATAAACAGATCCCAGTACAATGACAATGTCGAGTGACTAAAGAAGCTGCAGAGATGTCATCTATCCACCAGGTGTCAGAAACTCCCCTCTCTTTTAGTTAAAACCCCCTGAAAGAGCTGCTGGGACATCTGTGTAGAATACATGACACATAGAGGAGTCGACAATCAACACTACCCAGGTGACATTCATATCATACACCTCAGCAGGTGAGAAGGAGCGGTTATACTACACTGTAAAACAGGAAATGATCCCGCATATAGAAAAACACCTGAGAAGCAAAAAGTCAACATGTTGAATGTGAAGCTCACACAGTCAGAACATTGTGCTACAACAGAAAGCGATATTTATTTAACTGACATCTGATTCATACAATTAAATTACACTGGATGAATTATATCGTGTTACCAGTTGCACTAAAAACATTTTTAAGGTTAAAAAGTGAACATAGCTCCACAGTCAGCTGTTGAATCAACTAATTTAGTAGCCTTTTTTCTTTTTTTTTTCACATCTTTTTCCCGTTTGCACGTTTGGTCTTGTGCTTGTTATTAGCAACACTCCTTTAATTTCCTTATGCTTGGGCTTTTTGCAACACATTTCTGTTGTTGTAGGATTTGATGGGATTTTCTCAGTTTTACCTGAAGACAGAACCGCACATTTGAAGGTGCAAAGTGCACAAATCTACTTTTAAAAAAGGTCATGGTTTGTTTGTTTTTTTGTCTTGTGATCTCTGTTTTATGTTGGAAGTTCATCGTCAGGTGTCGTGTTTTTTTTTTGTGCCATTTCCTGACTTTGCCTGTTTTCCCGCCCTTTGCACTTTATCCCATCTTTTTTTCCATTAGTTAATAATTCACTGTGTTTTTAAACCTGTGTTTTCCCAGCACTCTTTGTTAGTCCGTCTGTTTTCTTTCTCACGCTTCGTACTTGTTGGCTTCTGGTTTGTCCTCAGTTTTTGTAAGATATTGTATTTTCTCTTGCCGGTATTTTTGTTGCTCACATTTTTTAATTTGAGATTTCAGGATTTTGGACTCTTTAAAGTTCACTTTTTGCTCACTAGAAGCATAATTTGTCAAAAATGTTCTGAAAACTATCTCGCACCAAGAAATGTCCACTACCAAATAAAAAGATTGACTGACATGCATTGTTTATTTCTACAGTAGATGCTCTGTAATAGATGGATTCTTGTATTGATATGGGTCGAATGCGTGGATGAGATGCATACTTGGTCAGCTGACATTATTTTTGCAGTGTCAGCTGTGTAGTAGCCTCGGCCATCCCCTTTCACTGTGCTGCTTTGCATTGATTTTCCTGCTGTAATTACCCACTCTGACCTCAAACTGATCCCTCCATAAAATTGCTTTAAATTGCATATGTTAAAGAAATGATTCTCCATCTAAACTCTTATTTCTCTGCCGCTTTTCACACAGACATTTAGACAGGTATTCCTGTGTTATCCAAGTCTGATTAAATGTCTCAAAACTTGAAGTTAATTCATAAGTATAAAGCTGTGACTCGAGACAATTAGCTTTTGATATTAGGACATGTTGTCAAGAGGAGATAGGGCCATACTGAACAGAGACCATGATCCAGATTCAAACGACCAACTATTCTGTCTTTTCCCATTGACTTCTGAACATGATGGAGGAACTTGTCGTGCCAAAACGCCTTTATCACTAAAAATCTTGAGAATTGAGAACCGCTGGCTGTTTTCTCAGCTCCTGCTGTTTTATGTATATCATGTGAGAGCTTTCACTGTATCATCGGGCAGACAGTGTCCACACTGACAAGTAAATGCAGTTCTTGCCCTCTAGTGTTCAGAGGCCGACAGTGACAGCAGAGACATGTTAGATCTCAGTTCGCTGGGCTTGCCATTTCATCTGCCAGGTCCTGATGTGTGCTGGCAGCCCTCCATGATCACATTTCACCCCTCAGTGAACAGCGGGGGTGTAGCACAGCACAACAACAGCAGAAGCTCTGGAAGCTCCACAGTGTTGCTTCTCATCTGCTCCACTCCCAGCGAGGTCGACAAGCTCGCTTTCAAAGTCGATCAGTTACACATTAGTTTCTGCTCGCTTCAAACTGGAGCCTCTGTCGTGTTGTTTCTCACACACAGGGACATAATGTCATCATTTTTAGTTGCCTGGGGATTACCCATTATTATCATTATCATGACTATTATTATTATTATTATTATTATTATTATTATTATTATTATTATTGCAGAGTCAGTCAGTCAGTCAGTATTAAAGTGCTCATACAGTATTTCTGTCCATATTGATGTGCTGGCACACTCACCTGTGTGTAAATCATCTTATATAAGTCACGTGTACACACACACACAGACGCACCAACAAACCTGTTTATTTTATGTTTCAGTCACAGGTACATTAAGTACACACACACACACACACACACACACACACACACACACACACACACACTCACACACAAACACACACACACACACCCACAGACGCAACAACAAACCTGTTTGTTTTATGTTTCAGTTACAGGTACACTAAGCACACACACACACACACACACACACACACACACACACTCACACACAGACATATCATTTCAAGCCCTTGCATTTCCTGTCAAATTGTAGTAGTAATACAATGTGACGCGACTGGTTTAAGTACCTGAAAAGTGACACCATTTAATTATCTCCCGTGTGCGGAGCTCTTTACTGAATTTGATGCGATAGTTATATCAGAACATGGACATAAATCAAGTGTGGCTGCTTGTTTCACATGGTAACTAAATGCATTTTCTTCAAGGAGCTGTATGTAAGAATCTTGGTTTAAAACATTTTTAAAAATCAAGCAAATGAATCAAGAGTTTTAAGAAATAAGCGTTGAAGTCACGTCAAAGTTGTCTATGCACTGTGTTGCTGAAACATCTACAAATGTGAGCATGCTAACCGATAGCCTCTGCCTGTGTCATGACATCACTCTGTACTCCAAAAGAGTCGGTAGTTACTTTATTGTCTCCTCTGCCTTCAGTTCAACGTGAGGAGATGAAGAAGACGGAAGAAACCACTTTCGCCTGCAAAGGAAGAAGTGAAAGAAATAGAAGAGGAACAACAGATCTAACATCTGCATTTCAACTGCTGGAGACAGCTGTTGATGAGTAAACTTACATTAAGCAGCCTAAATGTAGAAATAGCAATATTTTATATTATTGCCATACAATTAAGATCTGTCCTGAGATCAGCACCAACTGCACTGAACTCCAGTGTTCGTGTGCTTGAATCTGTGCGTCTGGATGTGTTACTGTGTTATTCAAATATTGCAGTTGGTTGAGAGTGTGACAAAAGTATCATATTGTATTAAGTGTTTATCAGCTGGTGTTTGTGGTTGCTGAAGTTTATTTGCAGAAGAGCCAGAGAGCCAAAAGTGATGTGGCACCAGAATATTACATTTCCTATGTCTGAGAAGTGTAAAGCTTGAACATCTTAAACTGCAAAAATAACGCACTTATAATGAAAAAGAAACATTCATTATACAGTAAAGTTTAGGAAGTAAAGGAAAAAACAATCTATGCTATTCATTTCATTTTCATAAATTCACCTACGTCTAAATGGGCTGGTTTACAAGTGATTCTTTTAAAATGTAAGCATTTTTGTGCTTAGCAACAGACATAACAAATGAACACTAACATGCTAATTAGACAACATGCTAGTTAAACATGATAAAGCGCCCTTCCACTGGACAAAATGTGCTCTCTTCACTTTAAATGTGTTACTTTCTACACACTGGTGATCCACTCTAAACAGCTAGTGCCGATTTTAAAGTTTTTTTTGCCCCTGCCCTCCAAACATCTTGAGTCCGCCACTGCTTGTCAACGTGTCTTTTATACTATAACGTGAATTGTCTTTTCCCAAATGTAAACAATCTTATAGCAAACTCTAGTACAGCTGAGAAACTGTTCACCGTCCTTGTCAAATAAATAACTCACTTAGATCCAGTCAGTCTCAGCGTGTTTCACACACCATCTGCTGCTCTTTTATTTCTCATTCAGAGAACACATTCTTTCAAATTCTCCTCCTGGTAAAATATCTGTATTTTGCTGCACATGGATGAGATGAAGGTCAAACAGCAGGATGTGTAGTGAACGTGTCTCAGGAGTCTCCAAAGTCCAAAAATGCTTTTCTTAATCTGTCACAACAGAATGACCCGTCAACCAGATTGCTTGCATTGTAAAAGCCAGCGCTCACTGAAGACACAAGGCCTAAATACTTTTTTGGCCAGATGTTGACAACAACAATGATAATAATAGTGATTTTTCTCAGTTTTCTTTGTTTAAAATCATGTAGTACTCTGTGTCAGTTTGCACTTCAGGCCACTAGAAGGCATCGCACGCTTGGAGATCAATTCATGTGATGTCTTACTTTTTTCATTCTCACTTCAAAAACAAAAAAAAAAAAAAAAAAAAAACTCTTCACACAGATCTCATCAGCAACATTGGTGAAACAGCTAATCTCACATCCAGAGCGGGTTTGTCAAACTACATGTCACACGTGCCCCAAAAATAAACTGCAGAGTGTTTCGTCTTGTCTTTGTTTTTTTCTAGTTTCCTCTACCTCGATATCAAGTTCTGTAACACATAAACGCAGCCACTAGGGAAAATTAGAGTGATGTCATTTACTGAGGGACTTTAAATTAGTGCTGCAGACATGTGAGCTGTGAAAATCTGATCCAGACCTGTGCAAATACACACAATGAGACTTTCTGTTGGGAGGAGAGTGAACGAGCTTCATGAGGCTTTATCAGGACAGTAGCGATTTCCAGGACAACCAAAACATCAAAATGTAGCTTGATAAAAAAAAAAATAGGGCCTTCATGTTGAAACACATAAGCACAAGTTTGGCTCTTGGGCCTTAATTTAACCACTGTAACATGAAGAGAAGCCTCACCAAGGAGTGTTCAGTGCTTGATTTTCAGACCAGCTGATCTCTGTGTGACTAACGTTCATGTATTATTTCGTCTCATAGTTTAAGCTGCATGAATATTTGATCGTCTGGCTTTCGTGTAATTTGTCACGCTTTACACTGAACCTCACGTTCGATCCACCCCGAATTAACGTATCCAAGTCCAGGATTTGTTGAAGGAATCCTGGTTTTATAAATCGCTCCTCACCCTGTCATAACGTAACTGTAATGTAAACTCCACAATTTGTGATGCAGATCCTTCATTGATAAAAGTTATCGGGCATCAACTAATGTTTTCTCATTGTCTTAACGTTAATCGTGGAGTTTTATTTATTTCAAGTAAGGAAAACTAAAATTCCGTATTTTTTTAGACCAATTCAGAACTTCATAATTTCTTCTAACTTGAAGTTGTTTGACTTAAAGTGATGAGTTGGATAAATTTACTGTACTGACTTCAATCAACTCATCAGAAATCCTACATGCAGACTTCCCAGCATGCATTGTTTGAGAGTTAAAACCCTCCCGAGAGTCTTTGAGGGAAGCAATAATGACGGGAACTCGCTGTCTGTCCTTAAAGAGGCTCTGCTGAACTCCCGCGTTGCGTCGGAAGCCGGATGTTAGTTTATGTTTGCCGACTCGACTTCTAAACTAAAGTTGCTCTCTGTTAGCAGAGCGGAGAGAGGCCACCGAGACGAGCCACTCGAGAACGTACATAAAGTCACATCCTTTGGGCCGTCGTGGAAAAACTGACCCGAGTCCTTCACAAAAGAAATCCACAGTCCAGCAGCACTGAACTGAACTCGAGCCAGTCGTCCACAGGCTTGAGTAGGCAACTGAGAGAGACGGGGAAGGACATCACGTTACAATCTGCTCACATATGGCCAAAGAAACACTGTTTAATACATTTCACTTGCTATAAATTGTTACTCGGAGCCCCTTTAATACCTTATGAGATAAATCATGAAAGCATTACTGACCATGATACAGGTAAGTATCGAATTCAGTCTCATATTGACAGATTGAACTATGAGTTGTTTCATCTTAGCACCAATGCTGGAATAAAGTAGTTCCAAATGTGATAAAGCGAACAGGTAGCTAATCTCATAGTGAAACTAGATAATTCTGACCCAAACTAAAGGATTTAAGTGAAATGAATTAATATCAAGTTTATATGATCAGAAACCTTATTCTTTTAATCATTCTGAAATTACTTCAACTTCTCCTCCCAAATCCAGTCAAAGCCTGGACGCTGTTTTAAGTAAAAGAAATGTTTTCAGTCTCGCGGTTGAAGCATGAAGCTACATTGATTAAAGGCCAGTGACGATTCTAAAAAAAAACAAGTCTTCACACCGTTTGTTTTTTTTTTTTCTTGTTTCGGAACATGTTTGTTTGCAGCCATGAAAACTCGACGGGAATGAAATCATCATTAACGTAAATTAGCTTCACCCGTGTGTTTCCTGCCATGACGACTCAAAATGTCCGGCTCGAACATCAAGCATCGGGCCATAAGGATGTGACAGGCGAACATTATCTATCTATCTATCTATCTATCTATCTAGACACCTCCACTCAGCACAGGTCAACTTAAGCCATCACATCTGAGCAGCAACAATTACACAGCCATTGGTTTTCAGGAGTGAGCATTGATTGATTGATTGACTGAATGATCGATTGATCGATGGAGAGAGTTTTTTTCTTCTGTCTTTCAGGCCTGGTGGTGAAAGACGTGTGATGAATTCTTACGAGGAGGAAAACTCTCTGCAGCGCTGGAGGAGGCACGCGGGGACATTCCTCTGGAGTCCGTCCAGGGGAGGCTTCGACGCGCCGGGGGGTTCTTCCCCCGCCGCCTGGCCCGGGCTCACATCGCGTGCTGTGTGTGGGGGACATTTCGTGGCCTCATATAGCCAGAATCCTGAAGCTGAGGGAGATAATATGAACTGAACGTATATGTGTGTTTATCTTTGATGTGTGATTTCTCTCATTTACAACATTTTTTTTTTTTTAACCAAACATGAAATAAAAATTTTTATCTGAGCGTGGAGTTTCTGTCATGCTTATGTGGTTTGTATTGATTTAAGCAGAACAGTGATATATTTTAAACTGAAGTCTGAATCTGAATGAATCATTTAGATACATAACATGTGTTTGACTCATTATGGTTTAGAGGTTTGTACGAATTAGTGATTTTTTCAGAAAGTGGCGCATAAAAACTTTGTCTGTGACCGGTGTGGTGGGAGCCGCAGAGCCCAGGGGCCAGGAATGTGTCCGCTCTAATCCCGGTGAGGGACAGAAGATGTTTTAGCAGATCTCCTCTGGTCCACATGAGTGGCCCTGGTGTCTGACGTTACCACAAACTCCGGAACTGGATAAAGAGAGGCCGACGCCTGTTTGGTTAGGACCAGACTTTCACACTGACGAGAGGAACTCAACTAAATAATCGACAACAATGCCAGCAGAGATGTCTGCAGCCCTTCCTCTGCCGATGGTATGCTAAGACATCACAAATTATCAAGAGCAGAATGTCGAGCCATGCGGAAGAGGGCTTCACGTTGAAGCTGTGTGCCGACAAACGGAGGCATACTATAGGTGCAGAGTAAAGATTTAGACAAACTGCATGAAAATCTGCTTTTTTCTTTCTTCTTTCTGGCAACCAAACCTCAGTCAGAAAAGAAACGTTTTTCAATATTTTACTTACTCTGATGTTTTGCTCCCAAGACAAAGCTTTATTAAATGATACTAAGATTCATTTCAAGATCATTTTAAAGCAAATGCAGCTGTTTAAAAGTCATTTTTAACAGCAATTTTCCAATTGTGCCTATGGAAGAAAGATTCATTTACACTTAAAATGATCATTTATTGCATAGGAATCAATTCTGATTTATAATCATATGATTTATTAATGTGCTTTGGTGTAGAAATGTTGGACTCATTTCTTAAACACACAGTAACAAAACTTAAAATAGCTTATATCTTTAGTTCCCATCATACCCCTGTCTCATGTATGAAGACTTTTTTTTCGATATTAGTCCACTCAAGTGTTAGAAATATTTAAATGTCTCC
Source organism: Diplodus puntazzo (assembly GCA_963678695.2). Lineage (NCBI taxonomy): Eukaryota > Metazoa > Chordata > Actinopteri > Spariformes > Sparidae > Diplodus > Diplodus puntazzo. Next base: position 8,324,537 of record OZ023155.1, on the reverse strand, counting down.
TTTTTGAACGGTCGTGACTCCTGACTTGAGGTTTCTATGGGAAACATACGCTGAAGTCCGGAGCAGCGCAGCGTGTGCTAAGCGAGGCGGACAGCTGACTCAGCACCTCCCCTGTTGTCTGTGTGCTCACTCGACAATGTCCTTATCCCTGGCGACAGAATACAGCCTCAGGGCCCAAACAGCCCTCACAACCTTCTGAAAACCCTCCTCCCAGCCCCGGCCCCTGGAATCCTTACAGACACCCCTGATCCGGATCCTGATCCGCATCCTGATCTGCCCCTGTCTTCCTCTTCCTGCAAACACAAGCAGAATCATGAGAGAGGCGGTCGGGGTGAACCACCACACTGTGATACATACTATGGGGTTGTATTATTGAATTATTATGTTGGTTACACAGGTAAACAACACAGGTGAAGGCCGTGTGAGTGATCATGACCCAAAGTATTACGGTCACTGTCTTTTATCTCTTACAGTCAAAAGTGCCGCTTTCACCTGCTGTGTCTGACTGCTAACGCCTACTGAAGTCAGTAACACCCTCATCAACGCTTGTGTTTTGTCTACACTGAGTTTACTTTATCACACAAACCCCACTGCTGTAAATATCAAAGTAATAGTATTAAATAAAAAAAACCAGCGTTCCTTTTTCCTTCAAATATTTTGTTTCCTTTCCTCTCACTTTATTAAAACACAATGTGAAACAGTAACTTCTCTTTGCCACAAACTGGGCTTTCATATTAGAGAATGGAGGCCAAATACAGAAAGGAATATAAAACATTGTCATCACATCAAATAAGTATCTATTTAACGTCAGGCGGTGTAAGTCATGTGGGTTACGCATGAACAGAAATACTTTGATTTCATCGTGTATCGTATGTCGTCCTCCGTAGTGACGTTATTTTATCTCAATAAGACCCCGGAGATCTGACCTCTCAGAACAAACTGTTACAGAATTCCAATAACAGAAGTCCTGATCGGCCAATTTAGGATGTGGGAGGGATGGTGACGTGAAAGAAGCAGCAGAGAATAGATTACAGTCAGTGATGTTTTATAGCGTCGTAGTGTCTCTGAGAACCCAAACAGACCCGATGTCATCATTTTCTCCTGTGTGACCAAACTACAAACATCAGATAAAAACAGTGACGGGATCCTTTTTTCTGAGCACAGAAATTATGTACTTTTCAGAGGAGAAAGATCTTCATTGACTGATTTTTTTGTTTATACCTGAACAAACTCTCTTCGTTTTCATGACGAATAAACAATCTGATCTTAAAGGGCAACACAGTTTCATACATTTGGTGGACCCTGCCACCTTTCTAGCTTCAAACAGTGTTCTGTGGACCTTGTTTCCCTCTGACAACGGCTTCTTTATTCGGTTATGGAACAAATAAATATCTCTGCGCGTGTAATCACACTGTGGTATTGTTTACCAGAATTCCGACAGATTCTGCTTTCCAACCACAAAAAAAAAACATCCTCTGGTTCATAATGTCACTTGAACGTAGCACAGAAAATGATGGAAGGAAACATGGTGAAAAAATATACATATCCTCATAAAATCTGCATATAACCTATGCTACAGCTGATGAGTGTTTCACATTTTGGATAATTTACTGGACTGATGTAACTGTTTCCATATATACCAACATCTTACACCGTACCAGTGGTCCTTAATGTGCGAGTGATGACACAAACGAGGCGACTGGCCCCGCTTCTGCGTTGATTTATTTAAAAATAGAACAAGGAAAGGTCTGAGAGAGCTCCAGCTACGCTATAAGTGACTGGTGACACAGAGGAGCTTAGTCACCGCGGCTGCTGTGATTCAGCTCGACGCATGCACAGACTCGTCGGCAGGTAATCACGGCATTGGGCTGCTCTGCTCTGCTTTAGGCCCGTGAATGCAAACCTGCCTTCCCACACCTGCCTGAGGCACACACTGTTCGAGTCTGTACTGAGAAAAACTGTACTGAGAGAGAGAGTGGGGGGGGGAGATAGACGGATCCACTCCAAGGGATGAAGACAGACATTGACAGACAAAAGGAAAATGGAAGTAGAGAAAAAGAGAGAGAAGCCCGCATACCAGACAGCACAATACTACACTTCACACATTCTCGTTAAGGCTTTATGATCTCCAGAGGGAGAAAACCGGCACAGATGATCTGAGGTTCTGCGCTGAGGGGGGGTGGGGGGTGAGGCACATGCCACTGCCTGCACCTGTAACGCTCCACGTATCAGAGAGCATAATGAGATACAACTGTTGTGTAGACTGGGGAATACTGTGCAATACGATATGTAATATGCAACAACAATGTAGTGATCCCGAGGTTTAGGTCATAACTCCGAAGGAAGCGGCATACTTTCAGAAAGAATTGAAGATACGCACAGCATGGGTAGAAAATCACTTATTTGCGCGACTGAAACGGGAGCTATTTCCTTCTCCCTCTGCGTGGGCCCCCGGAGGAGGAAAGGGGAGAGCGAGTGGTCAACAGAGGTCTTTCTAGGAGCAGCTGAATACCAGAGGAGCTGACAGGTATGTACATATTGGAATGTGCTTCTCAGCCACACCTGTGGGGAACACACCCGCCAAGCCTGGCCTCTCTCATCCCACTGGCTGATCTCCCCGTGATTGACAACTGGAAGAACTATTTGGCTCCAGTCCACAAGAGCCAGGGGGCAGGTATGGCGAGTTCTGAACGCGAACCAATGGCAGCCGACGAAGTCCCTCGGAGCCAGGCGGGGCTGCAGTGAAATAAAACTCATCAATGGGGTGTGTCTCAAAAGTCTGCGAGCAGTCAAACGGCGAAGGGCGACTGCTGCAGGAGCACACTTTGGCTGGTTGAGGCTTAACCAGTTCCTCGCTGCGTGAGGAGGATCCCTCGGTTTTCAGCTGGCAGAGATGGTAGAATCTCCGTTAGTGGTTTACCTCTTCTGTGGCTGAACGATGGAAGCGAACCAACAGATCCCCATCGGAGAACCTCCTCAGGGTCAGGACTCCGGACAGGAAAAGGATCGCGGACCAATGGTTGGGGACTTTCTAAACCTCTCAGGACTCTTAACAATAGGTCCTTCATCACGGTGTGGTAGAAATTTAACAGCTGTTGTGGTTCTGTGGTCGCTCACATCTCCTTATCACTTTTCCAGCCCAGCTATAGATTCTGTATCCGTTGGACGGAGAACTGATAAGGGCATGTGCATGACATTACCTACAGATACTGGAGACATCTGAGTCAGAGAGCCTTTGGGGTAACTGAGTCATTCAATTCATAATTTGGTAATCGTGTTGAAAGCTGTAATTACTTTTTGTGCTGTAGTTGTTTGCTGCAAAGCTACAAATTGTTTTTAAGGGGGATATGAATACAACTGTGATTTATTGCTTTTTTTCAAAGACGTCATATGTTTTTAACTTTCCAAGTTCCCTAACAGGAGCACGAGTAAGAGGCCACCAACACTAACGTATAGGTTGCATTGTGATCTATCTGATGATTTGTCCAAAATTAAACAATCTCAAGTCTTTTATTTTTAGACGCTGCCGTGCTGGATGCATTGAGTTGTACTTCACATCCAAGGACTGAAAAGTGGAAATGCTTGTCTTTGACTTGCTCTCAGTGGATTCCCTTCAGGCAGCTCTGAGCACACCTGGTTTTTCAGTCATATTTCCCAACGTATGACAGAAGGGAGCTATGCAGCCTTCTCAGTGCAAAGGGGCGAGACCGGTGTTTGACACACCGATGCGATCCATAGAGATTAAAATGTAGTTTTTGTGCAGATTGTATACGTCTACAATTGCATTCCGCTCACGTTACATTTTTAAACCAGAAGTGCAACGTGAACCCGGACGCGCTGACATGATGCAGCACGACTGACATAATCTATTTTAACGCACTGAGGGTGATGTAACAGCTTCACCAGAATATAAAAAAAAATTAGGTGAGTAATTTCGATTTGGTGCCTGCCAGCATACTTCACACGACACGATTCTCAAACCCAAAAATGCAGCCTTGGCATTTCCGCACGACAATAATTACAGTACAGCTCAATAACAGAGGAATATAACTCATACTTAACATACTGCACATGAATAAGCGTGTTGATACAAAAAGTTGGATCAGAATCAAGCTGAGGGACGTGAGTGTGAAAATTCAAGGACAGAAGGTAGTGATGCTGTTGTTCTGTTGATTCACAGGAAAAACCTTGATGATTTGATTTTGAAAAGGTGTATGTTTGTGTGTCACAGTGGTGGGAGGCTTTATTCTTTTGAATGTCTAAACTATTTCAACGATCAGATTTTGTGTCATTTGTTTACTATGAAATCTTTTACATAACCGTGGTTCATATGAGCAGCATTGACCGCCAAAGCCGGCATTCTCTAATTGTTTCAGTTGGAGGTGATGTGACTCTAAAAGACTGCGTTTCAATTTTTGCAGATTTTACAGTCATAAATCTTTCATAACTGCATGCTAGAGTGTTATAATTGCACCTGTTATTGAATAACTGCCAGGAAGAACAACAAAAAAAAAAAATTCACTTTTAATAAATGTTTATTGCCATGAGTGTTACATTGCTGATGGTTCCCATTGTGCATTTCTGTACTGTTCACTTCGAGTTAATTCAGTTAACAAAAGGCACACAGTTCAATTTCTCAGATCAATCAATGAAAGCAGCAAATAATCAGAAAACACTTTTCACGACGCAACAAACAGCCAACACACACACACGCAGAGATACAGCCCTCTGTAAGCTGATGAGTCTTCTGGATATACTGGCTGCTTCCTAATTGCTCTCTGCCCCCGAGGCGTCCACTCCCTCTCCACACCTGGTGGAGGATCCTCTCTCTCGTCTGAAGTGCAACAATCCTCTCAACACTTGCTTGGCACATAAAGCCACTTCCATAACACTTCAGCACCACTTCAGTCGACCTCTTCGGCCTGCACACAGATAAGACTCTCATCTCCCTTTCTGTTTAGATCTTAGAAAGATGTAGGATTGCTTTTGTTTTTTACGGCTTTGTTTCTGCAATGATTCATTTTATTGTTTGTAAGATGGCATGAATAAAAGTAGCAGTTTAAAGTCCTAAATGTCTCTTGGAATATGCAGCTTCAACTCATATGATGAACAAATGACAGTCTTTTTGGCTCATATTTTAGAATTCCAAATAAAAAAGCTTAAAGCATTTGGCCCCTTGTTCAATTCACACTCCCAACAGATAGGGGGCAGCATATCACTGGACTAACTGCTAACTGCAGCTAACTGTTGTTTATCCATCCATGACTGCAGCTACTGTTACCTTCTTAGCTTAGTTAGCTGTGCAGCTAGCTGGACTATCTTGAGAGTTAGTGTTTACACCGCTAGCAGAGAAGCTTTGGCTCACTTGGGGAAAGAGGTTTGAAGGCCTGGGGCTAGCTGGTTAGCATGCTAATTATAGCAGATATCTCTGCAATATTGTTCATGAGTGTCTCTGCAGTTAATTTTTCACATTCTGTTGAGAACTTTAGTACATCTTTTCAATGTTTTAAACTAAAACTCTTACATATGCATCTTTAAATGTGTGAAAGCAATGATCATTTAAATGCAAACAATCATACAGTAGCATAAAAAGCAAGTATTGCCTCTTTTTGATGAGGATATAGCAGCAGAGCATAGATGTATGATAAAGCACATATTGTAATAAGCATCATATAAAGATAATGCACCTCATTTAAATATTCAATTTGCTGAGTTGATTAAATAGTGCACTTGATAGCAAATCATTTCAGTTCGACAAGAACTGAACAGGTGAAATCATCCTTTTGAGTGCAATGCCCTTAATGCATTAGATAATAAAACAGGTTGACATGCTGTGCTAACCCGAGTAAACAAAAACACCGACTCCAGCAGGAGGAATGGGTGATGAAAGAAGGGCGGGCTGTCGTGTTTAAGCCAGACCAACCATGGAAGCACTGACGTCCCACAGCTTCTTGGCTGCAGCGTCATCCAGGGCCTGGGGCGCTGGAGTTTTGGGGGCACAGTCACTGTGTGATGGGAGAAATAAAGTCCAAAAATCAATATAAGATGGATCAAGTGTGGTCATGATGTATGAATTCCTAAAAGAAAATTGTGTTGTGAAGTATTTAAAACATCATAAATTTTTATTTTACTGTCAATGCAAACGGGTGAGTTTTATTTCTGATGTACGTGCCTGTAGTAGAGGCCGCTGGTGTTCTCCAGGCTCTCGTCCACAGCGCAGTAGATGGTGGTCTGAGCTCCTTCCCACGGACTTTTGATCAAGTAGTAGAGTGGCATGAAAATGATCCTCTTCCACAGGGCTATGGTAGGAAAAAAGTGGCGGCCCAACTCGGTGCGGATGACCCCGGGGTGAAGACTGTATGTCGTCACACCAGTGCCTGATGAGAGAGATCCATCAAATAAAGTCATTTTTTAAATACATTTAACATCACAAGCCTATAAACAGTGAGAGAGAACACAAGAACACCAAGGGTTACAACAAAAGAGGTAAAGATCTAAAAAGAGTTTAGCCTTACATTAGATTTGTGACATTGCTGTGAATGGAAACATGTTTCTGTGATGGACTCTACCTTGCAGTCTAGTAGCCAGTTCTCTGCAGAAGAGCACGTTGGCCAGCTTGCTTTGGCGGTAGCTTATCTCACAGTCGTAGTCTTTATCCAGGTTGATGTCATCGAAGTGCATCCTGCCTGCGAGAGACATAATTCATTTTAGTCTTTAAGCCGAAACGACATGTTGGAATCCAAAACAATCATGTGAGTTTTATGTGTTTACAGCTGTCATGAAAGCCACCCAAAGAGTAGTTTCACTTTAAATCAAATGCAAAAGTTTTAAGCAGATGTCTTAGTTGATAATAGGTTAATTATATTGATACATGAATTATATTGGACATATTTCCATTAGAATACTGTTGGAACTACTGACATGGTGAAGGCTTCATCAAGAGTTAGAAGAACAGATAAAGTAAACACACAGTTACTTGAATGATGAACAACACGAAACAAAAAACACAAAATAACGACTTCATTTGAGTCATTTTAAAACCTGTTTTGTATTTTTTAGATAACAAATTGGTGTATTTTAATCAAATGCATTTCTTCATACTAGTATTTTGTATTATATTTGTATTTAAGAGTGTAGATAAAGTCTTTTCTAATCAATTTGGGATCTAAAGGGCTTCAACAGACTTGGATTACACCATATGTATACGTTTTAAAAACAAGTCCCCATCTACTTTAGATGTTTAGGAGAATGCTGCAACACTACTTTGCTATAAAGATTCCTGACGTGTTTTATGGACTACGAAACTTGAAGCACCTGATGTTCTGCTCGCATGGGGATGAGTAGATGATGGCTGATATTTCTGGGTGAACTATTCCTTTAAAAAAAATCTGCTGGTCAACAATTCAACAGATTTGTGCTTAGCTCAGCTTACACTATCACTGCTTTGAAAGACATTATAAATACCCACTGTCAGCATCACTGGGTTAACTATAAAATTATTTTTTATCAAAGATTGGAAAGGAGGCTAAAAAGCCTCCGTTTGACAGCCACAGGTGTGTTGATGAACTGCAATGATGGAGAGTCACTTTACCTCTCTCGTGCGCCAGGCTGGAGACGATGACGATGCGACTTGGAGCCGACTTCTTCAGCAAGTCCAGAAGACAGTTAGTGAGGAGAAAATGTCCCAGATGGTTGACACCGAACTGCATTTCAAAGCCGTCCTCAGTCTTCCACTTGGGACACATCATGACACCTAACAATCAACAAAAAACATATGGAACAAAACTAATGAAATCCCTTTCCATAGAGTCTTTACTGCGCCCTTATAATTCTGCTTGCATCTACAGTATACATGTCTGTCACTGCAGAGTACCTGCATTGTTAATGAGGATGTCCAAACGATCCTCGTTGGCCTCGACATCTTTGGCCAGGTCTCTGACGGACTGCAGCGAGGACAGGTCCAGTTTCTTTACCACCACGTTGCCGTTTCCACTCTGCTGCCGGATCTCGTCCGCTGCAATGTGGGCTCTGGTCATGTCTCTGCAGGCTAGGATCACTCTGGCCCCTGGGCAAAAACAAGAAAACAGTGTCAGCGTAATCAAAATGTAAACAGTGCGAGTGAAAAAAAAGCACTGAATGAGTAATCGTGGCAGAGGTCAGTTCAGGCAAACCCAGAGCCGCCCTGTAGATGGTAAGATAAGACTTTATTGACTTTTTGAGTTAAATTGTTGCAGCATTTTTTGCAGCATAATTACAGGTGAATAGAGAATGTCATCAATACATAATGACAGGTTTATAAAACTAAGATAAGATAACAACAGTTAACAACAATTATAACTTTGCTGCTCAACACATCTACACTGTGAACTTCATTGTTTTTCTTTTTATGGTACAATGTCATCATCCACTGTGCACTTTACTCTATTTACTTTATTTGCTGTCCGTCTTTATTTGTTGCGCACTTTACTGTTTAATGAGTGCTAAGTACGCCCTGTCTTGTCTTCACCGTGGGATATTTAGAAACGTAATTTCGATTCCTTTGTATGTCTGGTACATGTGAAGAATTGACAATAAAGCCGACTTTGACTTTGACTTTGATAAGAAAAGAAATACTTATAGAAACTATCAAAGGCTTAATTACACAGCAAATGTGACGGTAAGTGATTAACAGTAGAAGTCAGTGTATGCAAACACTGTACACCATACTATCATATAATATAATATGATATTGTTATGATACTTATTGTTTGTCTTTATCAATAAAGCATTTAACATATTTATATAATAATGTATCAAATCGTACAGAATTTAGTGAGTAACATAATATATAGAGTAGCACAGCAATAATACATAAAATATAATGTAATATGAGTATAACAGTACAGAAAAGTGCAGTATATACAATATGTGACATATTAATAACAACATATTACACAATAAAATATGTAAATCAGTCCAGAGAGGGAAAGTCGTGTGAGTCTCCTGGGTGATCACAATGACTGACCATATATTTATATAAAAAGTCAGTTGGGTCACACCCAGTGATGGAAACTAACTCTAACCCAGTAAAGTTACGCAAGTACTTTACTTAAGTACACTTATGAGTTTCTTCTACTTGACTTTTGTAATTCCATTTTTGTGCCACTTTATACTTCCACTCCCCTATATTTTGGAGACAAATATTGTACTTTTCACTCACTGCATCTACTTGATAACTTTAGTTACTAGTTACTTTGTAGACTGCAGTGCATGTTTTACTTTAATTTATCTGCAATTGAGTAAAATTGCCAAACATACTGGAATACAATAAATATCAGACATTTTAAGAACTAATATTTTTACTTTTACTGGAGAATGACTTTTGGGATTCTTTTCAACAACACTGGACTCACCTCGCTTGGCCATATCCAGGGCCGTCTCCTTCCCGATGCCAGTGTTGGCTCCAGTGATGAGGACAGTCTTCCCGTCCAGCCTGGCCTTGCTCCGACACACACCCCCAGCCAGCCATCGACGCAAGGCCAGTACGCTTATCCCTGACAGAGAGGAAAATGATGACCTCAGATGACATTTTGTACTATATGTCTTGTTGTGGTTATCTACCTCATTTGACCTTGTGCTGTATTCTGTATTTTTTTAGGCTGTTCTTTATGAGACATGAAAATCTGTGTGAAAGAAATCAACCTACGGGAAAACAAGATATTGAATTGTACCCCTGATAAGGAGATCTCTGATATGACTTTAGCTTAAAAAAAAAAAACCCACAAAAAAAATTATCATCACTCCATTCTGCAGATTCAAATAGCTATAACACTGGTATTTATAACATGAGCAGCAGCAGCAGCAGCAGCAGCAGGCACAATAAATGTATCTGTCACATAGTAAACTGCATTGCTTACATACTTCACTTAAATGATCTGTAGTGTTATTTAACCTCTCTTGCACTGACATGTCAGTAAATATGGAAAGGTAACAAACAAAGCTTACACAACATCCTTAGGATAAAAAAAGGTTTCTTACCTGCAATAAAAGCAACTATGAGCCCGGTCCCATGATTCTCCACATACTCCCTCATCACCTCTGAGTAGTTTTGCATATTTAAGGCTGTTAATTTAATTTAATCACTCACTAAAAAAATAGAACGGAAAGAAAATCACAAATATGAAGTTCTTAATCTCTTCTTCCACAAAAAATCCTGCGAATTAGTTAAAAGGTCAAACTGCCTCCTGAACTACAAGGTTCTACTTCTTTCCGTGTTTTCTAAATATGATTCACGGAGTGACGCGCAGGGGCGGGGCTTGCGCCGTCTGGTATTTTCAAAATAAGACTCCTATTCAATGTATACCCGGCATTTTCATAGCAACCTGGCCTGCTCTGTGAGTTTTTGCTGTCGGTGATGACGTCAGACACTCTCACAGAGGAATGATAATCTGCTGCAGGCCCAAACACACGCCCTGCTCAACAGACAGCAGCACAATGCAGGTCGCCCACTCTTTTCTTCTGTTGAATGTGTTGCGCAATTTTACCTATTGAACAAACCGACAACATGCCTTTGGACCAGCTGCAACATTTAAATGCTAAAAGCCCACACAGAGCTGGCCCAAGGCATTATGTGGCCCTAAGCAGAATTTTGATTTGGGGCCCCCAGCTACACCGCATACTCAGCACAGCCTATATTAACTATATATTGTCCATGCTCCATTGTTTGTCCATTGTGCATCTGGCACAACCCTTATCATTATTTAAGTTAAATACTAGTACACAAGTCAGCACATTAAGTACACAAATCAACACATTAAGTACACGCTAGCGTGTGAACTTAACGTGCTGACTTACTTGTGTCTGTGTACAACTACTCCACCTGCCTTTAATTGCCCCCAAGGAAAATAAAGTTTTTTTTAAATTAAATTAAATTGATTTACTATTGAGCTGGAAAGAATGAAAATAAACCAGTGCACAATGCGTTTACTGTAAACAGGTTGACGTAATAATCTCAAAGAATTTCATGTAAATAAATAGATGTTAAGTCAACATCTGTTGATGAATGAAGCCGATGGCCCAAGGTGCAATGTGGTGATGTTAAGGATGCGTGCCAGAGCTGCCAACTTACTGACGGCGCAGAATCTCTGGGTAATCGAACAATACACTCAAATTGCCACTTCTGAAAAATCTCCGAGATTGCCACTTTCACTATCCTAATATGAAACGTGCAAAATTGCAGAACAGTTAACGGCAAATAAATAGTTTGTTGTTGTTGTTTTTTTTAAAATAAAAAGAATACATGTAAAGTATGTAAAATGTAACTAAAATGCAAATGTAAATAAATGTAATAATATACAGCAATAAAAAAGGAAATGAAAAAGAAACTTAAATAATGACATAAAGTGAACTGGTTGAAATGTAACTTGTAGGGAGATTATTCAACCAGTGACATGGACTCATCAGTCCGTCGAAGTAATAACAAAATATGTCCTTTTTCTTTTGTGTCAATACCACTGATATATCACAAACACAAAAAATATCTAATTATCAACCTGTCATTTTGTGAGGGCCCCAAGCAATAAGAGAAATAAGCAGTTGCCATCCCTGAGCCAACAAGTCTGACTCATTTCAATAAAACTTTGTAATACATCAATTATTTTGGATACACTAAAAGCAATTCGCTGCATCTGTAAATTATCAGAATAGCCCTGCGTTTTTCACAAATGAAAACACATACCTCAAAACAGGACCTATAATCAAAGTTTGAAATGTATTCTTTATTAAGGCTTTCAGTACAAGTATGAAATAATGGACATTTATTTTGAAATCAAAACCCCACGACGGTTGGTTGTAAAGTGACGCAGAACGCGTCACTTTACAACCAACACTCGTTTAAAAATATATATATATATTTAATTTAGAGTTTACACCGGTACATTTTTGACAATAATTTACATTTTACAACTGTGAAATAATAATTATCAATATTTTTTACCAAAAAATAAACAAACCTGACCCGGAAGTGGTTCGCGCTCATGCCACGTCAGGGTTATCATACTGTTATCGTCGGTGCTTCACTTTAGTTTACTCCTATTCATTTTCCAGCTCCCACCATGCTGTGCCTGGGACTGAGCTGTCTGCTGCTGCATGTGTTCGTGGTGTTTGGGAGTGAGCTCACGTTTGAGCTCCCTGACAACGACAAGCAATGTTTCTACCAGGAGCTGGAGAAAGACGTGAAGTTTGAAATAGACTTCCAGGTAAGTTCGCTTCACCCTCCACACACACCTCCACTCTCTGTGTTGACAAGATGCTGCCAAGTGATCCTTCAGATAGCAGTGTGTTATTTAAGTTGTGTCTTTCTGTCTCTTGTTATTTGAAAGGAAGAATATGTTTAGTTCTTGACATGTTTTCACATGCATTTTATTTTAGTGAGGTGCCCATTTGGCAATTAAAGTTACACCTTCATTTATTATTATTAACTGTATTTTGATACCACTTGTACTTTTGTAAGCAGATGTTTTACGTGTGTTCTTACCCACCTCACTGGTTTGCTTCATAGTCAGTTTGAGTCAGTTTAACATTTAACAGTCCAGATGTGACAACATATGTTTCACTGTGACAGCTTTTATCACATGCATGCTTTCCAAACATGTACTTATGGTGAGTGTGTGTGTGTGTGTGTGTGTGTGTGTGTGTGTGTGTGTGTGTGTGTGTGTGTGTGTGTGTTTTCTGTTCTTCTAGGTGATAACAGGAGGGAACTATGATGTGGACTGCTTCGTCAGCGATCCCCAAAACAATGTCTTGTACAATGAGAAGAAGAAGCAGTACGACAGCTTCTCTCACACCACGGCCATGAAGGGCGTCTACATGGTCTGCTTCAGCAACGAGTTCTCCACTTTTACACACAAAACGGTGTACCTGGACTTCAGATTTGGAGACGACGAACCCCTCATGCAGGGCATGACGAGAGCCACTGCGCTGACTCAGGTAAGGATGAGGAACTTGGAAGTTTTGCAACCGGCTGCTCGTTGGCTGTCTGCTGCAATGGGAAGACTGTCAAACTGTGGCTGTCACTCGGCTTCTTCAGTGTGTAAGAGGGTCCATGTGAGCAAAGGCAGACCGTTGTTAAAAAAAGGGTTAAATTGTTCAGAGGGCCACAAAATCGCTTATGTTTGGCTTTATATCAAGACCAAGGCTTTGCTTTTATCCTGCATTCTGGTGGGACTCATTTCTTAACGTTTAAACACTTGCAAACACTTCCTGGTGGAGAGGCAAACAGAAAGACGCATAAAGAAAAGCAGCAACACATTTTCACATACAAGATATGAAGCAGGTTAAAGAGACACTGTAGAATAAACATTATTTACTAATAGTGTTGTCTCAGCCAAGCAGCTGTTGATGTGACAGGAAGTCAAGCAAAATTCTTGCAGTATCATTTGTGTTGGCTTAGTTTGAGAAGTGAGACAGTTTATATAAAGTTTCACTAGGTGGAGCCAAAGTTGCTCTTGTTCAAGTTGATGCTCTCAACATGCACCGGAAATATTGCGTTAACCCAGATTGACCCTTATTTGCAAGTCTTTAAATGAGCTTTCCTCACCACACATGAATCACCCAGATGTTAAAGGGTAATTTCACCCAAAAGTGAATATTTAGTCATGATCTACTCACCTTTATGCTGAAGACAAGTAGGGTGAAGTTTCGTAAGGATCCCAAATCTATTTGAAAAGAAGTTGAAAAGAACTAAACTTACGACACATGCTTTTCGAGCTTTTGCACCTACTTCAGCAAGCTAACGCTTTTAGTTCAGCAGCTACAGTGAAAGTTTTAGCATGTCAAGGGTGTAAATAAAGTGTTTTCCAATTTGGGATGTCAGGGCGTCAGGAGACTTCGGAACAGCTGCCTGGAGCCATTGTATGTTCTCTGTTTAATTGTTTTTTGTTACATTTTTTTTTTTTTTTTTAAAAAAGGTGTTGTTCTGCTTTAGTTGTTTAGGAGAATGCTGTAAAGCCCCAAAAGTATTTTGTGCATGACATTCTTTATTTTAGGGTGAATTTATCCTTAAAAAAACCTTTTTGGAGGTTTGTCTGATTTAGTTTTACAGAAATTGTTCTAAAACATAAGCAAGCAAAAATACAGCATCCTTCAGAACACAGAATAAAGCATTAGATTCCCCATAACAGCTCATATTTGTAATTCCTATGGAAGGTGTGTACTGTGCTAATAACAGCATAGTGTTTCATGTTTGCATTTGTGAGTCCCATCTTTCACTGTATGCTTTCCCCCGGGCTATTGGTTAACCTGTGTTGATCTTTCCATTTTCAGGTGGAGTCGTCTTGCGTCGCCATTCATGAGATCCTGAAGGTGGTGGCTGAATCGCAGACGTGGTACAGGCTGAGAGAGGCGCACGACCGCTTAAAAGCAGAGCATCTCCTCGAGAGGGTGACCTACTGGTCCATCGGAGAGACCGTCCTGCTGTTCGTCATCGGCATCGGCCAAGTCATGATGCTCAGGAGCTTCTTCGCTGACAAGAAAGGCTCCGTGGCAGCCTCCACTTAGAGCTCGTAGACTCGATGCCTCCTCAGAAAGACAAGACGGCACCTCGTCAATGTGAACACACAAGTGCATCCGGAGATAAGCGCCCATCTTCAGCCAAGCCTTTTTGTAGAGGGATAATTCTCCTGAACCAGTTTTCTTATTTTTCCTCCTTCCTCAGTGCCAGAGAAATGCTTGAATGCCTTTTTTCGTGTAACCTGTTCCAGGAAAAAACTTGTGTTTAAAAAATTTAAATTGACATCTTTCAGCCTTATGCAAACTTGATTATTTAATATATTTTTTTTAAAGAAGCACAACATAAAGCAGGTTTAGTTTGATCTGTTAATCACCCTCGAGATTCATCTGGATGCTCTGGAATTGAATAGAAAGTTGTGGCACACTGATAGAAACCAAAATGTTGCTTCTGAATGTCTGTTTTATTTGTTTTATAGCGTGTCTTATGTTTGTTACTACCTTTAATTTATGTGAAAGAAGGTGTTTGTTAGGTGTTGTTTCACTCTGTCTCCCTCGTGTCCTCCAGCGTCTCATACAAAGTGCCTCAAGAAATCCTGCCAAGTTGAGAGTTTACTGTTTTAATTTGTCTCTTATGTCCTGTTGTTACTGATTGATTGGATTCTCACTTTTACATTCCGGTGTAATTATTATGAGTTCATGACATTTCATAAAGAGATACATTTAATGAACCAATATTATAGGGTTTTTTTTTCCGCCGAGAAAATGATGTTTTCAGTCCAATTTGTTTACTTGTCTGTATATTATCTGTAAAAAAAATTATGTCAACATATTTCAGTAAAATTTGGTTGAAAGTCATTTCTGGTGAAGATGCTTTTCTAATTTCTAAACATTTCTATTTTCATGATGTGGTTTTTGAGCTTTGTGGTGTTTGATGTCTTTTGATTTAGATCCAGTTTTTTAAAGCTCTCATTCAAGAAGATGTATTATCAAAATGAGAAACTTAAATAATGGTGCAGCCTTTCTGAGTATCAGTTCCCTTAGTGTTTCCTACATGACAGAAGAAACCACACATTACCGGTCCACTCATTCCCCTTTGACAGGCTTTCATATCAAGAATATACAGAATGGGCAAGAGTGACATTAAATGAGTTTGCATGTTAAACAGAAAGGTATTGTCTGTAAATCCAATCCTATATTTAGGCCAGGTGAAGGTAAGCAGATTTGCCCAAAAAACTACTGAGCCGATTTTCACAAAACTTGGATGGAGGACGGGTCTCGACCCAGAATAGACCCCGTTAACTTTCAGTGCATATCCGGATAAAGGGACGGATCCAGCAAATCTTTACTCACTTTAACATTGCGAGACAGGCTTAACAGTTACTGTTAGTTTAAATTGTTGAGCGATCGAGGAAATTTGATGTTGGAGTAGGCTGGGTCGACAGTGATGTGAAAAAACAGTGGAAACTTAATACAAACTACACTTCCCATGATGCTCCACTAGCTCAGAGCAGGCTGCTAATGACCACTGAAGTGCAGGCAGACAGAGGAGCAGGGTTCAGTTCTTGGTGACTTTAATTTTGATTTTTACACTTGACTGTGCTGCTGATAGACATTTATAATAAAGTATAATCGATGAGCTGAAGCAGCCTATCAGTTTAGGTTTAGTAATGTCAAAGCTATGTTAAATTGGAAAATGATTTAATGATTGATGTGTGTTAATTGAGCAAAAATGCTGCTGATAGTAGTTTTACGAATTCTTCATCCATATACTAAAGTATGTGTGGAACCAGTGGAAATGTTAAGTTTAAAGTTAGTCGGTTTGAAAATAATAGTTCGAATAATTTGCTCTTTGAAGGTTTTCAACCTGATGACCAACCGACTGCTGAAAACAAGAAATAATAAATAATAATAATTTGTGTTGAGTTGGAATGAATTCTCTTGTTCGTCCTTTGAGGCGTTCAGTACCAAGACATTCACAAGTTGGGCTGGAGCTGACCTAACCCGCTGAATTAAAAGGGGCGCTGGAGGAGGTATGCGCTCCACTGACTGCCATTCCAGTGACGTCTTCATTTACCTGGCACGGTGTGTCAAACTGTGCCCTCTGGTACAGCAGGAGGCGGTGTGCACATCACGGGCTCAGTGAAACCTCCATAAAACCAAAAGAAGAAGATTAGGAGCGTCACGGGTTTAACGGGCTGTTACCGGCACTGCGGTCCATTCATAACACAGAACGGTGTCCCGTGTCTGTGACCCTGATCGCCCTCACTCACCATGGCGGGTTACCTGAAAGCTCTGAGCACCGTGTCGAGGAGCGCAGCCGCCGGACTGTCGCAGAGCCCCGCTGTCCTCTCCCCGGCCGCCGTCCGCGTCCAGCAGAGGAGGAACTGTAAGTCTGCCGTCGACTAAAAAAAAAAACAAACCAAAAAAAAACCCGCGACTGTATGACTCAAAAATCCACCGCGGTGCGTATTTACAGCCGGATTCACAACATTGCTGCGGTCGCGGGCTTTTGTGTAACAACACACTGAGAGTCGTGTGAGTGTTGAAGAAGGTGACGGTGGACAGAATCCTGCTGGAAGTCGATGTGGCTGACGGGCGAGCTGCCACCAATGAATCATACATGATGATGCATCATTTAAACAAACCTGTTTCTATTCGGCACTGAATCAAAAATGCATGCAAATCTGTAAGCAGAACAGAAAGTTATAGATCTTTATGTATAGACAACCTAAAGGTGTGTGAGCCCACGTGTTGTCTGGTTCCAAAAGGGCCCCGGACAGGTAATTACTGCTATCACATCCGCCATATAATCCCAAGGTCACACTGTGTGTAGTTCACTGTGAGGGATATAAAGCAAAATGCAGGCCTGCCTTCTGGTGGTTCTGTGGTGGATCAGACAGGTGTCACAGGTGAGAGGAGTGCGTTAAAGCTCCAGTGTGTAGGATTTAGGTTGGGTGGGGTCTATTCAGAAGGGATGTTGTGTTTTAATTACTGCGTACTCACCTGGAAATAAGAATGTTTTCGTCGCCTTAGCATGAGCCTTTTAAAGGGAGCGGGCCTTCGACAGACTCCACCCACTCCATCGTTTTTAGCGGTCACTGTACGCGATCGGAAGATCGAGGGTGAGACGAGGGGTGTTCGGTTGGTCACTGACTACAACCTCACTGCCAGATGTGACTAAATCGTACACACGGGTCCATGAAGTGTTGCTGTTTTAGGGATATTATTGACGTGATGATGAACTTAAAGGCAGGGATGTGTCTTTTAAAGGCTCCTGACTCAAACCAGGGATGGACGCACATCAGCCAGAAGGAACTCAAGAAGACTTTCAAAGTAAAGGCGTATGCTAAAGAGGCCGGCGATATCAATCAACGTTTTTACTTTGCAACGATGCTATTGAATCACTGCTCATTTAATCGATATATCGATCCGGATCAATGTATCGTTACACCCATAGTTAATATCATAGTTAATGTGACTGTAAATGTTTCAGATGCCACAAAGCGCATCAAGGTGGACCAGCCGGTGGTGGAGATGGACGGAGATGAGATGACTCGCATCATATGGGAGTTTATCAAAGAGAAGGTAACTTGATTAGCCTTTATGAAAAAAATATAATTAATAAATGTTAGATTTATAGTTAATTAAACTTTGGTTAATAGTTATTCCACTGATAACAAGCAGTAACATGATTTATAAGGCATTTTATGAGCAGAGGTTTGTAAACACCTGTTGCAGCTTGACAATAAAGATGCTTAATAAATGTTTAGAAATCGTTCCATCATTTGTTAACTGTAAAATAACTATTGACTAAAGTTTAATTACGATAAATCTACCATTTGTTTATGATAACGTACCGGTAAATTGAACAGACTAATAAAGCTCGACTGCCTTTCCAGTTAATCCAATAATAAAGAAACTGTCAGCTGACTTATAATCATTAGAAACGGTGCTTGTGTTTGTGTGGCTGCTGTGCGGTGCTGTCCTCAGTCAAATAACACGTCCACATCCCGTCAACACGCAGCTCATCCTGTCCAACGTTGACGTCGAGCTGAAGTACTACGACCTGGGTCTGCCCTACCGCGACCAGACAGATGACCAGGTCACCATCGACTCCGCTCTGGCAACCAAGAAGTACAACGTGGCTGTCAAGTGTGCCACCATCACCCCAGACGAGGCCCGAGTTGAGGGTAAATTTGAATAAATCAATTAACATGCCATTAAATGCAAGGAAATAACATTACAAATAAATGCATGAATTAATTCTTATAAAATGTGACACATAAATTATATTTCAGCTTTAATTTGCTTTTTTATTGAACAAACGAGCAAATGAACACCCAACCATTTACTGATAAACAGAAATGCATAAATACATGTCCAAAGAAAATACAGCAACAAAATAAGCTAAATAGAGGGAATTGTGAATGGAACATTATCTAGATATAAATAACAAACAATGAATAAAAAAATCAATAAATTAAATAGATAAATAGATGAATCAATACAAAGGCAAATAAATATGGAGGCAAATTAAAGCAGAAATATAGATATTTATATATGTATATTTATTAATAATAATGTAATAATGTAATATATTAATTAATTTATCAAGCCATGTATTCATTTTTTTATTTCTGATTTTGGCAGTTTTAGTCTTCTATATGCTTTCAAGCAATAGCTTATTAACGTATATGTATTATATATCAATAATACAGTATGTTAATAAACATTTATTTTCTCCCCAGAGTTTAAGCTAAAGAAGATGTGGAGGAGTCCTAATGGGACCATCCGGAACATCTTGGGCGGCACGGTTTTCCGGGAGCCGATCCTTTGTAAAAACATCCCTCGCCTGGTTCCCGGCTGGACGCTGCCCATAACGATTGGCAGACATGCTTTTGGCGATCAGGTAGGACGCGCTAATATGCGTGTGCTCGTTCGCAAAGAGGCATCCAGGCCGACACAATGTGATGCGTTACACATGCGATGCTTTAATCATTCAGTACAGGGCCACGGACTTTGTTGTCGACCAGCCCGGCAAGTTCAAGATGGTGTTTTCTCCAGCTGATGGAAGCCAGCCGAAGGAGTGGGAGGTGTACAACTTCACCGCGGGGGGCTGCGGGATGGGAATGTACAACACTGATGAGGTCCGTGTTTCAAGACCCTAAGCCTAATCCAATTTGTTAAAAAATCTGTGTCATTTTGTGTGACGTTTTGACTTTTTATTATATCTTCTCTGTACAGTCCATCAGTGGATTTGCTCACAGCTGCTTCCAGTACGCCATCCAAAAGAAGTGGCCTCTGTACATGAGCACCAAGAACACCATCCTCAAGGCCTACGACGGACGCTTCAAAGACATCTTCGAGGAAATCTTCGAGAAGTAAGACACTGAACAGATGAGGAATTCAGACTCGATTCGTTTTATTACATTGCTCGAGGAATAAACTCTAAAGCAGACTCATCACAATTTAATGTGGTAAAACCAGAACAAACAGTGTTCTGTACCGATTTATTGGTCCGTGGTCAGGCAGATGAATTCAACATTTAGCACGGAGGAGACATTTTTATTATCCCGTCTTTTTCAGGCAGTACAAGCCAGAGTTTGACAAGCTGAAGATCTGGTACGAGCACCGTCTCATTGACGACATGGTGGCCCAGGTGCTGAAGTCTTCTGGAGGATTCGTTTGGGCCTGCAAGAATTACGATGGAGACGTGCAGTCGGACATCCTGGCTCAGGGTGAGTGCACTTTACTCTCAGGAAGAGTAGGCAGCTGCGGTGTTGCTCGGCTCGCTCACAGCGTGATATTATCTGCATCTGACCCGTGTTGCATGTTTATTGTTTGGGGCTTCTATTTGTGTTGTGTCCAGGTTTTGGTTCTCTGGGTCTCATGACATCAGTACTGGTGTGCCCTGATGGAAAGACTATCGAGGCCGAGGCTGCCCACGGCACCGTCACCAGGCACTACCGCGAACACCAGAGGGTAAGGTCCACCAGACCGCGGGAGTGTTTTGAGTTTAGGAACTAAGAACACTGTGTTTGTCTGTTTGTTAATGTGTGTCAGTTCTTGTACTCCCAGCTTCGCTGGAACTAATTTGACCTCGTAAATCCACGAGATTAAGCAAATGTTTGCAAAGTGATGCACAGTCTGACCGCGGCAAAGCTTTCAGTGGACTCATTCAGGTTTTTTTGGTCTATAAGGTCATATTAAGTTGTAGGCCAAAGGTTACAGACAAAGTTGGAATCTAGAGTTGATGTAAATGTGCCAAATACCAGGCAGAAGGAAACTGTCATGTATCCATTAAAAAAAGCTTTCTCAAGTTATTTATCCAAACTTTTTGAAGATTTACCACTTAGATTTAGACATTTTAAATGTTTAAAGCTGGTTTAATTTTATTTCTGTCTTAGTTAACGGACTCAATACAAGTGAGTAATAACAATTAAACAATTAAACAATAAAAATATGACAGCTGTTCAGGCAATATCAGAACCCATTTATTGAATTGCATCTAAACTGTTAAATGGTGTTTTCTGTTTTAAATTTTTAGGTCAGTTTTGTCATGATGTCGGATAGTTTTCTTACTCCCACTGATGATAGTTTTCAGCATTTTGTCATGTGTGAGGTTTTCAGCAGAGTGACAATCGAATTTAAAGCTGATATTTTTTGCTCTTTTTCAGCGGTCAATGTCTTTAATAGTAAATCTCAGGTTATGCTGCGAGTTCTTCATTTAGGAAGTCAATTGTAAAAGGGACAGTTGTACTAATGTCTCCAAAAACAGTAGATTCAATCTAAATGCATCCGAATAACAGGACAAGTTTCAGTAACTAACCATAACCGTGTCTTTGCTTTGTAGGGAAGACCGACCAGCACTAATCCCATCGCGAGCATCTTCGCTTGGACCAGAGGGCTGGAGCACCGAGGCAAACTGGACGGAAACACCGACTTGATGAAGTGCGTTATCTGATAATTTAGTGCCTTTCCTCATGTGAAATATGTTAATGTGACTTTACCTCGTAACCATGCGTCACTCTGCGTCGTCGCTCTCCAGGTTCTCCCAGACGTTAGAGAAAGTCTGCGTGTCGACGGTGGAAAATGGTGTGATGACCAAGGACCTCGCGGGCTGCATCCACGGCTTGGCAAAGTGAGTTAACATTTTGTAAAGTGTGTGTATGTTGACTTTTTTTTCTGATGGTTTTTAAATGAGGAAAGATTCGATGACTTGTTAAAACTGCAACACCTGCTCTGTGATCCTGCAGCTGCAAGCTGAATGAACATTATGTCAACACGTCAGACTTCCTGGACGCAATCAGAACCAACCTGGACAAAGCTCTGGGTAAATGAAGAACAATCAGAAGAAATGCTTTCCTGTCTGTAGATTTGTAGCTCATTCTTACCATCTGTTTTGTATAAACCTTTTTATATGAAATTTTGAAGGACCAAAGTTTGCTAAGTGCACTTTTTGTATTTGTAAGCTCACAGACACGTTACTATGCCCGTGGTTTTGTGCCTTTCCTGTTGCCAACAGTCCCGTTTTGTATTGCACTGTTAAGTGATTTTACTGTAAGAATGAATATTAATCCTAAAGTCAAATTTTCATGACAGTGTCGTATCATTTTTCTTGACTTTTGAAAAGAAGATGCCTTCAGGGGCCAGTATTTACATATAAGGAATAAAAATTGTTTAATAATTAAACAAGTAGTGATCCTTAATCACCCTGGAAAAAGCAGCTTGGTTGTCATTTTGTTCTTCACTGCAGCAGAAACACTGCTCAGTGCTGTTATCCTGATAACTGGAGGGCGTTCTTACTATTAAGCCTTCTAGAGAAACTTTGAGAATGACTTAATGAGACATTAGTGAAAGAAAGAGCTCAATTTAAACTCCTCCAGCAGGCACTAAAGAGTTAGTCTTACAGGGGCTCCAGCCAGATGTCAAATCCAGATGTTGAAGCCAGAATCACTAACAGTAAACACCATCCGCATGCGATGTAATTTGACTTTTTTTAATTTCATGCACTTCCGCACACAATCCATCCAGCGGTGCACTGGCTCGGTGCTGTGCGCTCGCTCATCTAGCAGGCGTCGCATGCACTCAGCAGTGCATGACAGCGAGCGGTGTTAGCACCAGCAGGGGGCCGGAGCTGATGGGAGTCGAGGCAAAGCTCTGCAGCGCATCACCAACAGATGTCGACATGGTCCCAGTGAGACAGCTGTGTGCTGGCTGTGTGTGTGAAGGCTCATCCTTCATTGTGGCACTGGCTTTAACTTGCTAACTGCTCATGTTGGAACTGATTCTGGGCAAAATTGCACATGCAGATAATTACTGATGGCTGAAGACAAAGAGAAGAAACTGAAGCTTGGTGCAGGAGGACAATTCCGATTGTGTCAGGTTAATTGCCAATCACAGGTTACCTTAATTAGCCTTTTGGCAAGGTTTCCGTACATCCTACATGGTATTCATTATGTTATCCCGTAAGCAGACTCATTCAGAATGCATCTCATCAGGTCTGGCCGCTGATCTTACTGAAGTTAGCAGACAAACACTGACAGAACATATCACATTATTATTGCCGTTCACTCTCAATCTTAAAAAGTCCAGACATACGTTAACTTTATAACTGAAGCACTCAGCGGGGAATATGCCTCTCTCTCTCTCAGTCTCTAACAAGTCAAAGAAAATGAACAAGGTGCCTCTATCATAAAATTACAAGAAATTAGCATTTAGATTACCCTTTCCCTCACATTTTTAATTTCCTCCTGGAGGAACGTTCCCATGGAACTGGTAAGTGGTCAGGAACGTCCCACTTACTGTGATGTGCGGCCATAAAAGAGTCGTATCTCAGAGCAAATTGATCAAACACGTCCTGGGAAATCATTTCCTATGGAAGTATAATCCGTGCAAGATGCATAGCATCTGTAAAACGCTGTAGGATCAGTCCAAGGTCCTCACCGGAGCTGACTGAGGCTTCAGGAAGACAGCAGACCTGACCCACAACAGCTAAGTGTCCTAAAGCAAGGCACTAACCCCCCATCAGCTGACTGCATGATATAAATAAAATAAAAAAACACACACTTTGGGGGGGGGGGAATATAACAAAACACTTGTTAACTAACTTCTGGATTTCAGAATCACCACTGTCTTCATCATCTTAAATCACAAACATTTGCATTAAATGAAAAGAAGAGCAGAGGCTGATGGGAATGTCATTCTTTTTTTACAGGTGTCTGCTCATAAACCAACGGTCCAGTGTGTAGTATTTAGAGGCACGACTGGCAGGAATGGAATATAATATTCAGAGTTATGATTTCATTAGTATATTATCACCTGGAACTAAGAATTGTTTGCACAAGGTCAGGAAAAACACAACAATTCTGAACTCTACTCTCAACTCTACAGGAAAAAATTACCATTGAAGGCCAGTCGGATTACCTACTTGTGAAAACTCTGTGCACACCCATCTACCGCGACTTCACCAGGGAGCAGTTATCTAACGTCACACAACAATGGCAGCACTTGGGGGGAGGGGGGAGGATGTATTTGTAGAATACTAATCATCACTGTGTAAGGCTAGTGAAGGGAATATTTAGATACATTTCAAAGTGTTAAACCTCATTTTAACTAGATAAATATATTTATATTTGCAATAAGGCTGCACTGCTGAGGGTTCATTCGTGTGTACAAGAGACATCATTTTGTGACGAGGTGTATTTAGTTGGTTCTTTACCTTCATACCAAAAAATGTTACGAAATCCTCCACACTGGACCTTAGAATTCATTCTGAAGGGGACGTGAATGTGTAAACCAAATGTAAACTGCTCCCAGCCGATAGATGATTGAGTTGATTTCAAACCACAAATGTCAGTCTCGTGGTGGAGCTTCAGGAAACGTCACAGGGTCACCAAAGTCAGAGGGATTCATCCTCCGGCGACTACGAGTGTCCGCACCAAATTTCATGGCAATCCATCTGATCTGATTGGACCAAAGTGGTGATCAAAAACTGACAGACAGACAGAAACCGCCACACACAGAGTCGTCCAGCGTGGCTAAAAATACTCGACTGTGAGGATTACCCCCAGTGACAGATTAAAACACCAGTCTCATCATTTAAACTAGAGAACCTTTATTAAATAATTCATGGTCAATTTCCATGAGGTCTCAGTTTGATATTCCTCATTTCAAAAAAGAACTAGAAGTCCATTCCTCTGGTTTAGTGTGCATATCAAGGCTGACCTGCATGGCAGGACAGGGGGAGCTGACTGTCATCCCCAAAACAGAATAATGAAGAGCAGGACCGGTGTCAGTCCACTTTCAATTCAACTACTCCAAATGTAACCAGGGCCTCCAAACTATTTATTTTCTTCTTTTAAATCTCCATAACAGATTTTCAGTCTTTTTTTTTTTATTTTGTTGAGAGGGAAATATCTTTCTGAACTAACTGAATTGAAAGTGAAGTGATATCAGTCCTGGATTTAGGAGCGCTGAAACTACAAACAACGAAAAAAAAAACCCAAGCTGCTGATTCTCCGCACAAACTGCTCATTCTTCAATCTGCATCTGAACTGACAGCTGTGAAATATCCATATCAAGAAAACTGCAGTTTACAAAAAAAACCTACTGAGAAGCCGTTTGTGTTTAATAATATTGCCGTTATGGAGGTTTGGAAGAATCTACAATCTTCGTCTCCCTCAGCTCTTCCTCGAGGCAACTGAGTTCACCGTTGCCGAAGAACAGCCTTCACAGAAAAAATGACGGGCCTCGATGAAAAAAGTGCTTTTGTATTGTTCACTCGGTAACTCAAAAACTAGAGCAGTATATTCAGTACACGGGATAGATTAATAAAAAAGCTAAACCATGTGAAACAAAAAAGATCTGTGGGTGAACACACTGCATGTCAAAGAATCATTTGTACAGTGAGGACATGGCAGGGGGGCTTTACATGTCGGTAACTTTTGTTTTCTTGTACCAGCCGACATGGGACAGTAGCAACTTTGGTAGCAAGTGCCCCGTCAAAATAAAGGCTTCAACGTCCCGTGCAACGTCCTGACCGGCCTGTTTCAAACGGAACGCCACGCAGGAAACGGGTAACTACAATTAGGAACTGTTTAGTAAGAGCATTCAAACCTATGAGTATGTTGTGACTATGTATCAAAAGTTAGATATACAGTGAGTAAATAGCTGACACGGTGGAAGCGTCGTCGCAAATGTATCTAGCTGGCACTTTCAGTCAAAATTATAAGGGCATACATTGGTTGTGAATGACGAAAAAAAAATGGCAAAATGGTAAACAAATTTCTATCACATCGAACGTAACTGAGGGCTCTGCAGCTGCAAGTTTTTCTCTTTTTTTTTCTCAAATAACTGATACATACACACAACATAGAGATTCGACTGTCCGCCAGTGAGAGTCTTTTTGAGTCGGTGAGCGCAGTAATCCCAAAAAAGGAGCTCCAGAGCGCGTCAACAGTCTCAGTGTGTCTCTGCTGTGGGCAGCAGAGCTGAAACGTCTCCTTTGAAGTGCGTCTCCTTCCTGGCCTCCCATCAGAGTCCGGCAGTTCTGGCTCTTCTGGAAGGAGGCCAAAACTAAATGAAAACCCCTTCCCCAGTGTCTCCCAAACAACTCTGTACTTTCCTTTTGCCTTTTTCGAGGAAAAACCCAAAACATGTCCTCTGGTCCGTCACCTCTCAGGGTGTAGTGTAGCTGCTCGTATCCTTCCCGAAATTGTAATACTCCTCCATGTCCTCCATGTTTGCTGTAGTAAGTTTAGTGAGGTTTTGGGAGCCACCATTGTCCATATTGTCTGGTGATGTAAAGCTGAAGTTCTGTCCTTCATACTCTCCCTGGTTGTCCATTTCTGGAAGAACTTCTGGAAGTAAAATGAAGTAATTATAAAGTAAGTTTCCAAAGACGCAGTCCTCCTTACACCAAGTACAATTTTACATGCTGAAGAAGATCCTGGGACAGCATTACCCATAAAGATTGCACATTATGTTTCACAGTATTTTATTGCTTTAATTATGATAGAAATTAGTTCTTGCCTTGAGCTATTTGCCTTTATGTTATTGTTTCTATACATTTGTGCAACAAAACCTCTTTCAGAATATAGTTTATGTACGGTTAGGCCTCACCTTGTCCTTCTGGTGAGACGTCCATGCCGTGCTTGACCTTCATGTGCCTGCTGAGGTTTCCCTTCAGGTTGAACTTACTGGTGCAGTAGGGACACTTGAAGGGCTTGCTGCCTGCGTGGAGATGCATGTGCCCCAGCAGGTTGTACATTCTGTTGAAAGACTTGCCACATACCTGGGGGAAAAAAAGCAACCAATCATGTAGACATTGACGACCAAAGACACACCACATCTTCAGATAGATGTCACAATGGCTACTTGTAGATGGTGGTTAACGGTCAAAACATTCTGCCCAGTTGTTGCCACAAACCCACTGTAAGAACATCGTTCTCACAAAACCACCGATATCAAAGTATATAACTAAATCCTAGCATCTTATTTTCTCGCTTCTCCTCTTCACATACTCCTGTTAGATTAAATCGATCTGAATAAAAACGTCTCATTTCACGCCTCAAATGAATTCGAAAATCTTACGATCGCTGCCATCGTTCAATAGTTAAAACTGCTCACCTTGCACTTGAACGGCTTCACGGGCAGGTGGACGATCATGTGGGTCTTGAGAGTCTGTTTCTGGATGAAGCTCTTGAAGCAGACGTGACACTGGAAGGGCCGGACGCTGTTGTGGATGAGCATGTGCCTCTTCAGGTTGGCCGACAGGGTGAACTCCCGAGAGCACACGTCACACTTGTGGCCCTTCATCCCCTGCAGAGGCCGAGCAGAAGTAAAGGGTTAATCATTTAAATATAGCATCGCGTGTGTGTGTGTGTGTGATTTTTCTCCTGGTTACATTTTCTACTAGAAGAGAGATGGAAGCAAATTTATGATATAATGCACTGGTATTTAAACTATGAGAGGGGGGATGCAACGGTGAGGCTAAATGCTGGGTGAGGTGAAAGGGGCAACTGCATGCTGGTGTTCTGAAAGCAACAGGAAGCTAGTTATTACAGTTCGACCACTGATTCGGCCAGCTCATTAACAGCAGGTGTCGGCCACAGCAGCAGCAGCAGCAGCACACAGTTCATGGAGGCAATTAAGGTTCTTTAAAATCCTTTGAGTATCAAAAATCACACCCCTTCTTTGACTCAGAACGCATACTTTTAGACTTCAAACATCCAAATATTCGCTTAGAAATCATTAAAAAATTAACAACTCCAGGACTTGCCTGAGAAATTTCATGCTTTTAAGTTGCCTTCGTTATCAAAGTGATCCTGTGATAGTTTTCTGTACCTCCATGGGCAGATTGTGAACGAGAAACAGCTAACGGTTCATTCGGAAAACTTTAAAAAAGGTTCAACTTTTCCCAAAATTGTACAGGCTTAAACTAGAATTATCATCTGCAGTGTAGAACTTCACCAACCACTTTAAATCCACGTCTGTTCCGACTCATAAAAGACACATTACTTAATTTGTGTAGGCTTAAAAAACAAACTGAATAAACAAAATGACCTTAGAGGACAACACAGTTTCATACCGTTTAGCTTTGTTTATAATTGGCGGTCCCTGCCACCTTTCTAGCTTCAGTGTTCTGAGGACCTCGTTTTCCTCCGAGAACAGCATGTTTATTGAGTTAGGGAAAGACAAAATATTTCTGAGTTTGTGTTATTACCCGATTATTATGGTTAATATTAAAATTCTTCTTCAAAACGTGAAAAAAGTGCTTCTTTAAGTTGGGTTACAAAAAAAAAAAATAAGAGTCATATTCTCTGTATGTGTCCATATGCTTGGGTAATAAAAGCTGATCCTGATAGAAAACAAAGAAGCTAAAAAATTCTAAATCGTGGACGCTTCACACACAAGTTCAACCCAGCAGGACAGAGCTGTAAATTCTCCACAGCTTCAAGGTGAGCGGCCAAGTTTACTGTCACCAATTCAGTATCTGACCAAATGTGAAATACGGTGACAATGTCCCCGTCTGTTCCTGAGTTATGATGTTGAACGATGGCCAGAAAAGTGTTTTTGCAGAACATAATGACATCACAGTGAAGCTGACCTTTAACCTGTTGGATATCAAATGTCATCACTTATTCATATTATCCTGTTTGACATTTGAGTGCAATATCGTCATAATTAGTGTATGAATTCACAGTGACCTTGACCTTCGACCACAACAATCTAGTTCATCCTCGATTCCAAGTAGACATTTGTGCCAAATCTGAAGAAATTCCCACGAGTTGTTTCTGAGACAAAAATGGGACGGACAGATTGACAGACAACCGAAAGCATCATGCCCACAGACGTCGACTGTTGCCTGTGCAGAAGCATAAACAAGCCTTCTTTTTTTCATTTAGTGTTCCCGTAATATCCTCAACCGCATGCGACAGGAAATGTACAAACATAGATAAGCGGGTCACAAGAGCAGACAATTCACAGCATCTGAGGCCTTCAGGCTTGTATACAAATAAATGTGCCTCTGCGCAATACACTCCACTCTGCAGTCAGTGTCAGCAGATGAAAAAAAAAAGAAATAAAGAATGGGTCTGAATAACTGGATTCTGGGTTATTGAGGAGAACAAATATGTATTACAGGTCACTAGTGTGCTGAGACACAGTGTTTGTATAAGCAGACAGATCTGGCAGACTGTCAGTCCACCCACTGTCTGCACAGCACACGGTGCTGTGTCGCTGTCGTCCACCAGGGGGAGCAGTGAGCGGACTCACACACAAGCCGCCGAAGAGAATGTCCTGTCCACTGAGAATACTGGCTGCTCTCTCATTTCGATGATGAGTGTGGTTTAGATTTTTTGTTCCCCTCAAAGTAATCAAATTAAGCCAAATCCTTTTTTTCAGCATTTTTCCTTTTTGTGTAATTTATATTGGAAACCCGCTGAAGCGATCTAGATATCTGTGCTCTGACGGAGTGAAGAAAAATGTCCAGACGACACATGCTGCGGATTTTAGGACGCATGTAAATCGTCAAGGCCTCAAACTGAGGGGGAAATGGAGAGAAGACAGCCCTGTGGTTATATTGAATGAACTGTGATCTCAGCGTCCTCATCTCTGTCTTCCTCACCTGTGTGTGTGACAGTAATTGCTTGCATGTGTGTAAAACAGGCAGGGGGCACCGAGCAATTACAGACATTTCATTCAGACGAGGACTATAATGAGGAGTACATGAGGACGCTCAGTATTGTAGATGCACACATCTTTGTGAAAGCGCGAGCACTGAACTGACATATCTATTCCTCGGTAGAAATTGCACGCTGCACATTAATTGGGGGAAGCTTTTTTCCAATCACAGGGTCATAACATCTCTACAGGGCAAGCTGCGTGTTTTGCAAAAGAATCTGGTAATTAAAACATATTTTGAGGGTATTTTTTTGAAGGCTTACAGGAGAATTATCTGGCAGATCAGATCATTCCTGATTTGTTAACATGAGCAAACCTCTTTCAAAAGCTATAAAACTCAGTTCTCTTGATGATGATTTCCCCCGGACACACATCCTGGAGCTGACTCTATTGAGTTGTGAATGGGTGATTAACTGTGCTGCAAAAATGAGCACTGATCCAGTGTTGTTAGCACTGCAGCGATAAAAGCATCACGTAGATAAAAAAACGTATGTCCTTAGTGTGTTGTTAGTGAAGTAGCTTCCTATTCTTTCATTAAACATTAAAGTTGGGTGCTATCGACCATCCATCATCTATAACCGCTCATCCTTTGGAGGGCGCGGGGGTCTGGAGACAATTTCTGCTGACATTGTGCAAGAAGTGGGGGTATACCGTGGGCTGACACATGGACACAAACAACCACTCATGCTCAAATGAACACCGACGGGCAATTTAGAGTCTCCAATTAACCTGCATATCTTCGGACTATGGGAGGAAGTCGGAGCCCCCGAAGGAAACCCACGCAGTCACAGAGAGAACTGGCAAACTCCATACAGGCCTGCGGGTTCAAATCCAGAGGCGACAGTGCTAACAACTGCACTAGTGTCTCTGAGAGTCTGAGTCACAACAAAAATCTTCCACAAAAGAACACAGAGTTGGGATGTCTGCCCAGTTAAGTGCTCTTACCTGCCTACTTCACCCTGATCTCAGTGGGTAAAGGACAGAGGATGAACTGAGGGTGACAACAGAGGTGTGGTAGCCTCCCTGTGGTCATCCTCTTTTCTCGTGTGTAATTTTCTTTTACATGACAAAAGAAAAACGCTTAATAGTCTAAAGATGTCTAAAGGTTGTATTTACGAGTGTCCTGCGGTGGTGTCAGTACCTTATGAGTGAGCGAGTGCTGACGTAGGTGGTGGAGCTGCACAAACTCCAGGCCGCACTGGGAGCAGGTGTAAGGCCTCGGGCTCTGGTGCTTCAGGAGGTGGTTCTGAAGCTGGCTACGGTAGGCGAACGACTTGTTGCACTCGGTGCACTGGAAGGTGTGTGGGCCCTGGTGGCTGGTCTGGTGACGCTTGAGGTGGGCGTAGGTGGGGAACTCCATGCCGCACTGCGAGCAGACATGGCAGCGTCCGCGCTCGTGCTTCACCTCGTGCGCTCGTAGCTCGCTGGGGTAGGCGAAGCCGCGGCGGCAGAAGCGGCAGCTGTAGGGTTTGACGTCAGTGTGTTGCAGCATGTGTCGCTTCAGGTGGCTGGTCTGGGTGAAGCCCTTCTTGCAGACGGTGCACTTGTGGGGCCGCGTACCTTGGTGGGTGAGCAGGTGGGTTTGAAGATGACTGGGCTGCTTGAAGAGTTTCCCGCAGTGTGGACAGGCGTGTGGTTTGATGCCGTTGTGGCCCAGGATGTGTGTGACCAGGTTGTACTTGGAGGTGTACGATTTGTCACACATGCGGCACTTCCAGCGCTTCAGACCATCTCCCACGTCCACGCAGTAAGATTCATCGATCTGGATGTTGATATCCAGCCGGTCCACTCTGCGGCCGCCGTGCCGTCGAGGAGGCTGCGGGTGCGGAGGCTGTGGTTGCTGCCCACCTCCACTCCCGTCTGTCCACATCATGTTCTGGCTGCCGTCTTCGTACTCGCCCCCCATGCCCATTTCTGTAGAATCGTAGCTGCCCACTTCACTGGTCTGGAAGTAGCTGCTGATGGCTTCCTCCTGCTGTGTGGGCTTCATCATGTTGTTCCCCTGGTGTTCTACATCCTCTTCATCCTCTCTGCCACTTCGAACATGGCCCCCCATAGGGCGTTGGCCCTGCAGTCCCCTGTGGCCCTGCTGCTCCCCTCCTCTGTGGACCACCTGGGGGGGAGGAGGGTGAACGTGTGTGCTGGCTTGCTGCTGCGTGGACGCCTCCCGCTCACACTCTGAACAGTTCTTGTTGGTGCCTCTGAGGGAGGCTGGATCCACTTGTACCAAACCACCTCTGGGTGCCAAATTATTAAGCATGTGGACGCAGGAGGACATTCCAGAGTTCACCCCTTCCCCTTTCACATGGGACGAGGACACATCACCGCCTTGCAGGCCGTGACGATCCGGGCCGACCATTTTCGCATCCGGATGTTGGGGCGGCCCCTGCTGCCACCTCCTCTGACTGCAGCTGGGTTGCATCTGACCGTCTTCTCCCAAGTTATCTCCGAGGTAATCTCCGTTGGCTCCGATAAGCTGGTCTGCGTACTCGTAGTCGACTCCGTCTACTGGTGGCGCGGGGGACTCTTTGGGTTCACCGGTGTAGAAGCCGTTAGGTGCAATAGTAGCTCCAAACACTTCATTCTGGGAGATGAGACCTAGCACGGCAGCCTGGGCCAAGGACAGCACAACTACTGGATCTGTCTGTGTGCCTATGTCCACCAGCCTGGCCATTACCTTGGGCTCACATCTACCCAGGCGCCGGCTCGCCTCCTCCTGGAAGAGAACGACAAACAGAGGCAAGACATCAGCATGGAAGGAAGCAATTAACAAATATATATCTGACAATATAGTCAGCTAATTGGGTTTGTTCTGGCTCACTGTGCACAGTATTGTGGGGTTGATAAATGAAACTATGGATTTTTTACACTGTGATCATCTTAGCTAAAGGTCAGTTTTGTTTTTGTTTGAGCAGATTTCTCAGATCTCACTTGGGAACAGAAGTGGCTCGGAGAGGCCAAACAAGAGCACAACTTGCTCTTGCCAATTTCAGATCAACACACATATGTCAATCAACCAAATGGACGACAATGTAAACTAAGACAAAGGCGGGAAAGTGATGACATTTTGGCTGCAGCTCACCCTCATCCCATGGGAACTTGCCCTCAAAAGTGACCCAGTAGGGACAAAAAAGGTGTTGAGGCTCATCGTCCAATCGGAGCGTCTCTTTGAGAGGGTTGTTGAGACAGACAGAAGGAGAAGGAGACAGAGAGAAACCGATTTTGGATTCAAAAGCCCCTATTGCCTCTGACAGCCTAACCTCATCCCAAATCAATGCTTCTGGTACAGGAAGTCAACCTGAATCGAGACGGGTACGAAGACAAACCTTGAGATCTAGTGCCTGAGACACAGGAACTAAGAAAGACACCATCCAAATCCAGCCTGCTAACCATGTATGGCTAGTGTGTGTGTGTGTGTGTGTGTGTGTGTGTGTGTGTGTGTGTGTGTGTGTGTGTGTGTGTGTGTGTGTGTGTGTGTGTTGTGGGGGATTAGATGGCCTACTGATCTACACACAAACACATACACACACACACACACACATACACACCCAAGTGCAAGAGAGGGAGAACAGGGGAGAACAAAAAGAAACTAAGAAAGATTAAGAAATGAAGAAAAAAAGAATGGAAAAGCAAGAGGAAAGACAAAACAGAGGAGAGCAGAGGGAGAACAGAGAAGGGGAGAGAGGAAAAAGCAGAGAGGGAGGGAGAGAGGGAGGGAGAGGTGGAGGGAGACAGAGAGAGAGAAAGAGAGCTTAGAGCAGGCAAGAGTCTCGTGGATGGGAGGGGGAGAGGAAAAAAGAGAATATGAAAGGTAGAGGGAGAGTGAAGGAGAGATAAGGAGGGGGGAGGGGAGGGAAGACAGGAGGGAAGGAGGAAGGCTGGGAGAGGCAGAGAGAGAAAAGAGAGAGAGAGAGAGAGAGAGACTGGAAAGGGAGGGAGGGAGGGAGGGGAGAGCTGAGTGAAAGAGTGAGAGGGTGAGTGTGAGGCAGCAGTCAAAAGAGAGCAGGAGGAAGAAAGAGAGAGAAGGATATGTAGAGATAGAGGGAGGGAGGGAGAGGCAGTGAGCAACCAGGAGACAGAGGGAGAAAGAAAATGACAAAATGAAAGCCAGACAGAATGAAAGATAAAAAAAAAAAGGTGAAGTGAAACAGACGAGTGAGAGAATAAGAGGAAACGAGGAAGAAGAGTTGAGAGAAGGAATGAGTTAATGCCAGACTCAGTTCATAATCAGTGCGAAATAAGAAAAATCCACAAAACGGACAACTTTTAAAAAAAAAAAAAAGAAGAAGAAGAAGAAAAATCTACAACCGAATCAAAGCATCTCCGAGTGTGCAAGTCTCCTAACCCCGTCTTTCAGCTCGACCCACGTTGCCCCGACGCCTCGCCAAACTGCCACTTAACATGCTACGAGTGAGAGCCAATGAACTCACCACGCTCCTCCTGCTGTGAGGCTTCAGGTGCTTCAAGGATCTCATTCTTCAGTGCAAGTGTTGAGTGAGAATAGGCTCTGTTCGCCTCCTATTTATACGTGAGGGATGAGGGGAGGCGGGGCTTTTTACTCTGCCCGCCTCCCCCTCGTCCCTGTTCTTCTTCTTCCTCTTCTTCCTCTTCCTTCTTCTGCACAGTTTCGGTTGTGACTCTGGTCACACCAGCACAAACAAACAAACAAACACTCTCCTGACAAACACAAATATACCACCACTGAGGCTCTTTGATAGTCTGGTGATAAATGGGCTAAGTCACCTCAAAGTCACACACACCACAACAACAACAACAACAAAAAATAAAACCAACATCGTATCGGGCTGAAATTACGGCTGCCGCCCGCCTCACTCGCCCTCCTCTTCTTCCGTCTCTGTCTGTCATTCTTTGTCTTTGTTTCTGCCTATCCCTGTCTGTCTCTCTTCCTTTATCTGTTTATTCCTGAAGCCCAATCTATTGCTGAGTCCTTCCTCTGTGTATGCATCTATCTCTCTCTCTCTCTCTCTCTCTCTCTCTCTCTCCCTCCATCTCTGCGCCTTTGTATCTCTCACTCTCTCATTTATCAACTGAGCTTTATGAGTACAGAAAAGTGTTGGAAGATTGTTTCGTGCACAGACTCGGATGCGAGTGTGCGATAGGGGAGAGGGGAGAGAGAGAGAGGAAAGAGATGGAAGGTGACTGACAAGGAGATGAGCGAATGGAGGAGGGAAAAGAAGATGGAGGGAGGAGGAGGAGGAGGGAGTGGAAGGAGAGAATACTGAAGGAAAAGAGAAGGGAGGGGTGGATGGGAGAGACAGAAAGAGAGAGAGAGAGAGAGGGAGAGAAAGAGACGGAGGGGGATGGGAAGAGTGGAGCAGAATGCGGTAAAAGAATAAGAAGAAATGGAAGATGGATGGAGGGAAGAAACAGATAAAATCAGAGTAAGGGGAGAGGATTAGAAAAAAAAAAAGGTACTGTGCTCCTCTCAATGATGCGTCCCTCTATCACAACCTCAATCACACACAAATTAGGGCCGCTGATTGACACCTCGGGAAATGCTAAGGTTCGAGTGTGAAGAACTTTCGTCTCTTTTTCACGTCATCTCGCCACCAGTGCGCCGCCAGAAAGATTAGGGAGGCGTGGAGAGACGAGATCGCCGTGGAGGATGTGAGACGGTGGCCTGAGAGTCCACGAAAGGTCACGCACACCCCCGCCAACGATGAAGCGGAGGACGACACAAAGGCTGAAAATTACCAAGACTTATGGAGGGAAATGAGAAAATGACACTTCCCCTCAATGAATAACAGTACGTGACACACACAAAACCCACATTTAAGATGTCTTTATAGTTGGTGTCAACTATAACTATGGACCCGTGAAAGGCTAATTTCTTTTGTTGGAATTTCCTGAGAAGAATAGAACGAGAAGCCGTGAATGGACAGTTGATTGTAATCGTAGATTGCTGCTGTGCATTAATAATAAGTGTAAGATGCATGATATGTATGTTTAAAGGTGTGTTCTGTCTAATAATTTCTGTAAAGTGACCATCCATACTTTAAATCAATCAATGGCTCCAATAAGAGATGGACACAACACTTTCGCCACTATCTCACAACTGGCCAAAGCACCACTCAAGAGTCGCTGCAAGTATCAGACGGACGCAGTTCTTATTTTAATGGCCAGTGCCAACGTTGAATAAATAGCAATTGTACTTATTGCCCACCTGTGCTCCTCTGGGTGTTTCAAATGTTTCATTGCGTGCAGTAATGTCACTTCAAAAAATATTGGGGCACATTTAAGAGTCATAAACTCGTTAGGAAAGAGGAAACTCTCCAGACGAAAAGAAGAAAAAAACTTTTGGCTTCTGAAGTGAACACTGACCAGTTTTAGTGTTTTTTATTAGACAACCTTGGAGAGAAATTCACCATTTTTTCCAACATCAGATCTAAACGATTCTCAAGTATTTCTTATGTCAACATAACAGTTTCTACTAACTGTCCCATTTTCTCAGCATGGACGACCAGCCGATGATCATGTTTGGCAAAGCTCCATCAAGAAGCTATGAAATGGGAAAAAACACTTGTTTTAAAAATAAGAATCTCTTTCTGTTTCATTATGTGTTGACATTCAGAAATACTGCAAGAACTGTGACATGATGAGCTGGGGCGTGTGGACTTCAAGCCTCACTGATTTCGATGTTTTCAACTACAAAATAAAACTTTCCACAAATACTGTAGAAGACGTTCTTTGGGATTATGTAACAACTCACCTTCCTCTTAATCACAACCCAGTCGAGCACACTTCCATTGGAAACAGTCTATAAAATCAAATGTAGCTTGATTCTACATTATCATAGGTGAGGGCTTGCACAGCCAGTAATGTGATAGAAAAGTAAAATTAAGGAAAACCTGGAAATGAAACTCTACTCTCTCCCCTTTTAATTGGATTTTTCGCAAAGTTCACCTCTGAACTCTCAATCAAAACGTCCCGTTCCTTTATCTTAAATTATTCAAACTTTTGCTTCGCTGTTGCAAGAAGTTCTTATCTTCACAAAGATACATTTTCCCATTAACAGGGAAAATAAAAGCACCACTCTCCAACGTGCCAAGCGGTGTGAGTAACTATTTCTCAACCATAAGAACTCCTGCTCTCTTGGGACCTGTTCCCAAACTCGACATCTTCGCATTTTAAAAAACCTGTGATCTGATCAGGGGGAAGACAGCTTTAAACATGAGCAACATTTTACTCAGAATAAATAAAAGCACAATTTGCGATGCAATTACTTTGCACTACATGCATACAGCACAAACAAACTTCTCTAACATGTTTAGAGATCGCTCACGCCAAAACACACTGGAGACAAAGTTACAGTCTGCATCTGATGTAAGGCGCTGACTAGATACTGCAGGCGACTTTTCTACTTCTTTGCTTTTTCAAAGGCTGCAATTATTATTTTCAT
Organism: Diplodus puntazzo; assembly: GCA_963678695.2. Classification (NCBI taxonomy): domain Eukaryota; kingdom Metazoa; phylum Chordata; class Actinopteri; order Spariformes; family Sparidae; genus Diplodus; species Diplodus puntazzo. The sequence goes on along the minus strand of OZ023155.1, from coordinate 8,287,444 downwards.
TATCGATAATTCTCATGTGACGTCTTCAAGGTGCTTCTTTTATCAAACCAACAGGCCACAACAAAAAAGACTGAAACAACTAATCGACTATCGAAACAGTTGAAAATTAATTTGTAATGGATCATTTAATCAAGAATTTGTTGCAGCTCTAAAAGTGCTTTCTATTTTAGCAGCTGCGTGTTTCCGATAGATAAAATCAGATCTTGGAACAGGAAGTGTAGCCTGACCAAAATGTGGCTGCTAGAGATCCAACTGCCGTCTGTCTCAACTCATTCTGGATGTGTCCTGATGAAAGACACTGCGGAGGGAGACAACTGGCTGCCTGTGACGCCTGAACGGAGACCGTAGTTGTCTTCGCAGGCGACCACGTCAGCTCCACATTCCTGCTCTAAAACTATGCATCCATGACTCCTAATTTAAGTTGGATGATTTTTAGGTTACATTACGTCATAGTAATGAAACAATCGTTAATCAATCCATCAGTCAATCGGCAGAAAATCATGAATAATTTTAGCATAGCGGACAGATTTAAATACTACAGTACCCATGAGACACGGCGATCGTTGCGTGCATTACGTGAAATGACTGCAGCTGGAAAGTAAATGAAAAGTGAACCGATTTAAATAGAAGTTGGTAAAATTAGACTCATCATTTGTCCCAGCAAGTGATAAAATTTCAAACTCTGATTGGGCGTTTCTTTACAGAATGCTGGGAATTGTAGTTAACTTCGAGCCTCATGTTTTATGGACATTTCTTAAATCAAAGAACCAGATAAAATGAAATACTGTCTTTGGGAAACATGGATGCAACTTTTGCTTAGAAAAAACAGACGCTTGAAATAACTCTTCTCACTTTGCAACTCCAAAGTAATTCTCCCTACCAGTATGTCAGTTGGCCAGTATTGGCCACCAATATGTCGGTATTGGTGTATATGGTTGTTAATTTATGTTAAACTGTAAAATATCCTGCCTCTGCTACATATTGACTTGTCACTTGACACACACTTTTGATAACCACCACTGAGGAATCACTGCAATAAAATGTGTATATATCGGCCGACATATCAACGTCTGCTTATTTATTCCTGAATATTGTCGTCACGGCCAAAAATCAAGTATAAGTTGCGCTCTACTCCATTGTACTGAAAGCATTTCAAAGCCCAAACAGCCACACTTGCATTTTATTTGCAATAAAACCTCTGTAAAACTACCGATGGTTACAGCTTCCAGCTGTGTAGACAGAGTGGTTCGGGTTTATGAGGCCATCCTGTCTGTGAACGTGAGAGGTGAGCCAGTCCCCTGGTTCATCTCGTCTCTATTCCCCTGAGGATGATGATGATGATGATGACGGTCGTACGCGGTTGTTTTGTATCCCACCAAGTTAGCCACTTGTTGAACACAGACAAACAGAAGCAAACCACCATGTTGGGGGATAAACGGATAAACTTTGGGGCAGCTCATTATTATCGGAGGCAGGCAGTTAGATTTGGGTTAATGTGAATAACAGAGGCCAGTTAATATCACCGGGTTAAAGAACAAATACGTGTAACCATTGGGGATTCAGCATTTATAGCACAATTGCAATTGTTTCTGTCTGTAACATGTTAGTTGTTCTTCTGCGAGAGAAAACCTTTTTTTTTAAATAAAGTTTGTTTCATAAATGTCATGGGGGAGTGTGGTAAACAACAGGATAGAGAGAACATGGAGGAAAGAGAGAGAAAGAGAAACGGCAGAGGACAAAATGGGGGCGTAATAGAGGAAGCAGAGAGAGAGAGAGAAAGAGAGAGAGAACAGATGATTGCATGGAATGAAAGAGGGATTGAAGGGGGAGGGAGGGGAGGAGATAAAGAGAACAGGGACGGGAGGGGGAGCAAGTGAGCGAGTGAGGGAGGGAGTGAGCGAGTGAGGGAGGGAGGTAGGGAGCGAGTGAAATGGTGGAGTGAGAGAGAGGAAGGGAGAGAGAGAAAATGAGAGGCAGCAGTGGGGGAGGGGAGGATGTAGAGGGAGAGCAAGGGAGGGAGACAGAGAGAGAGAGAAAAGATACAAAATAAGGAGAGAGAGAGAGGGAGAGCGAGGGAGAGATGGGGCAGGGAGCAACGTGAGAGTGAGACAGAGAAGGAGGGAGGGGTGGTGTGCAACGTGAGAGAGGGAGAGAGAGAGAGAGAGAGAGACAGAGAGAGAGAGAAAGAGAGAGAGAGAGAGAAAGAGAGAGAGAGAAAGAGAGAGAGAGGAGAGGAGAGGGAGGGGTAAAGCGTGATGGAAACCGAGAGCAAGAGAGGAAAAAAAAGAGAGAGAGGGGAGGGAGGGAGGGAGGGAGGGATAGAGAGAGAATTGAAAGAGGGAGAGAGGAGGAAAGAGGAACAGAGAGAGGGGGAGGGGAAGAGAGCTGGAGAGAGAAAAACAGAAAGAGGTAGAAAAAAAAGAAAAAATAGGGAGCGGGTGAGGGAGAGAGAGAGAGAGAACATAATCTATCTCGCTCTATTTTGTGGTCGTACAAACATGGCTGCAGCAAAAGAGGAAGAAGAAGAAAAAAGAACGGTATTGTTGGTTTTCTCAAGTCGACCCTCTGCAACACACACACACACACACACAAACACACACACACACACACACACACACACACACGCATCAGTTATGAAAATTCAGGTATATTTTAATGTGTCCACAGATGGGAAGCGAGTCTTTTATTCTGATCAAATGCTAAGATGCTCAATAACACACTTCATCTTACAAATATTGATTTTATCGCAGTATAATCGATATCAGGTGTTGCAGAAGCCCCTCCGCGCTTGACAAAATCAAGTCAACGCCGCCCTCATCCCCTCCCCACTGCTATGGAGCTGATGAAGTAGCCTACATTGTGTGCTACAACTTGGGCCCCGATTTCTTCAGCCTATATTTGGCATATTGGCACAATTAAAACTATGCAGAATAAGCTATTAGCGGTCTCTGTTTGCAAAACACTCACGGACGCGATGACAAACATCACTGAGTGACGGTGACATAGAAGAAAACTTAAGAACGTGATGAATCTCAGGCAGGTTTTGGAGGGATGAGGTGATTTTCTTTCTGTGATGACACATGACAGATTTATGGATGCCTTTTTGTGATGGACATCAGAGATAATGATTTCCTCGCAAAGTGCCAGTAACACTTATTCTAAAAATACGTGTGATATGAGAAGGCGGTGCGACCACAGAGCAATGGCATGTTTTGTAATATGTTTTTTAAGGAGATCTAGTGTGCTTCTGAGACTTTTCCTTACCGTGAGTGTTTTATACAGGTTCTTGTATATGTAAAGGTTCTTGAAAGTTATAAAAAGGTCAAAGTCAGCGCTAATTGGAGCTCCTCTCTCACACAGAAAACACTGCTCAAGATGTGCCTGAAACACCTCGTCAGAAGTCCCACCTTTAATTCTGTGACTTCTTGACATCACACTCAACCCCATGTCACACATTTGCATAATATATGCCTATATTCACAGTTGAAGCGAAGCTAGCTGGAAACTGATAACAAAACAGAGCCAGTTGGAGACGTGTTGAGCAGTGCTGGCTCAGGCGTGTGTGAGCTGACCAATCAGAGCAGGCTGGGTATTCAGGAAGGGCGGTCTCAAAGAGAGAAGAGCTAAAAAGGAGCATACAGTGCTGCAGTACTGGATAGAACGAGGAAACCGATGTATCACTTAAGCATGTCACCTAGTGGTGACCCAAACTAAACAATGAACATGAAAATAAGTATTTTATGTCTCCTTATAGTGAAACACTATCAATGCAAAACCACGCACTAACTCAGTAGTTATTACCATAGCAATCCCTCAACTCACGTTACTGTCCTATTGTCAAAAGAGACCAGTATTGGATCAAACTGGATCAGTGCTTGGGATCTGAGGGCAACCTAAGTTGAGGTATTGGATCAGTAGAGAAAAGTTGGAGCAGTGCACAAAAAATTCTTTTGTAACAAGTTTACCATTTCAGAATCATTACGACTCCACTACATGAGTGCAAACATGAGAGGATGATTAGGTGCAATATGTGCCCACATTTGAAATTCAGGCTACGTTTATACGCTTCAAAGGCTCACAGATAGCATGAGAGTAGGAATGCATGAAATTTTGTCATTTTAAGCCTTCATAGGGACACAGGAAGTGCGGAAGATCACTGAAGACTTCTCAGGGCCAGAAATATGTTTGGAATAGGAAGTCTGGATTATTTGCTTGGATGCAAGAACATCCATTATGATACTGTGTCAGCACTGCTATATTTCTCGCTAAAACCCTGAAACTTTAGCTTTTGTCAGATATTCTGACATGACAGAGGGCACAAACACAGCAAAGTCTGTAGCTGCCTACCCTTCTCCAAACAGTGAAAGGTGAAAGGGTCCTGACACACTGCGCTGACCCTCAAAGACAAAAGACAAAAGTTGACGGGCCAAAAATCACTTCTTTTGTTCAAAGTTGTACTCGGAACAAAGAGCAAATAGTAGAAAGAAGAGCGGTTAGTCATCAGGGAGTAAAAACTACACAGTTCAACTCGCTGAGGTCTAAATCTGCAGCTCTTTTCTAGCCGTGTTGCGATTATTGTTTGAGCTGCAGTTTCAAAGAGAGTGCGCTTCAAACCAAGTGCTGGTTGCCTCATCCAAGTTTTTGCTATTTTGATGGTAGAATCAGAGCTGCTTTTCTTAAAGTGACAATCTTTTAGGGTTGTTCCAGTTTGGTGGGGTAGTCGCCCCGAAACATGCTGTGAAGAGCCATGAGCAGGCGAGCAGTGCCAACGTTCTCACTCCCAACCCATCTACCTACCTCTCTAGCATCAGTTTTGCATGCAAGGGCTCTGAGGTCAAGTTAGCAATAAGACACAATATCCAACGTCTGGTTAGACTTAAATAAACAATAAAGCCTGCTAACAAACATTTGACACATGACTTAAAGTCTTTTAAGCGGCTATTCATCGTTAATTATATATGAAACAGTGCAGTTTGGTTGAGGCACCAAAACTACTTGGTTAGGTTTAACGATTATACATTTGGTTAGAATAACTATGTTGTCTCGCAACTTATGTAGCGTAAGTGAAATGAATGACACAACTCATGTCACATATGGTTATCGACGCAAGTATTTCTTTCACACAACGTCACTTACGTAACTTAAGTTATATCATTTACATAATGTTAACTTATTTACGCAACATGACTTACAAGCCAATCACTATTGACACCTGGTCACAAATGGGATTGCAAATCTCGGTCTCTGGGTCATACAATGGAAAAGACCGACGCATGACCAGTCCATCCAACCCCTGATACTATATCTGACGCCCTGGGGGTGAGAACAGGCTGGCCATGCTGGCACAACTTGACTGGTTTCTCCATAACGAAATGGTGGCATTCTATAAGGCTCGCTACCTTGCTCACCTTGACCACGTGTGGGGGGGTGACATAATCAGCATTTGTCCTCTTTGTAAAAATAGCGTGTTAGGCCAGTTAATCAGTTGACTTTGATTTCCTTTTCAGATAAATGCAACGAAACAGATCTACTGAGGCTGACTTTTTAAATGCCCCCCCTCTCTCCTCACTTGTACGTGATGTCACATTCTTGAGCCAATCTGCCAATCGGCTCAACAAATTCTCTTCTTATCCCTTTGCAGTCATCCAGGTTGTCAGCTGTGGACAGGCAGTCTGTCTTCAGGGACGATACATGGCTGGTGTGTGACCATAAACAGCACCAACTTCTGAACCGTGCAGGTTTCTCAAAGTTGCACAGATGCCATTTAACACAAAGATGGATGGACTGCTGGTCTGTTATAATACAACTGCAATCATTCTACGTGAACTCCAGCTTTGATTGATTTCTAATCTTATTGGCTTTGAATGTTTGCCACGGTGCCATTTAGTTCTACATTAAACGCTTTTGAATATTTTAACACATCATAAAAAACCCTCTTTTCACAATTTCAGTTCTAGGATATTTTGTGTCAGCTCTCTGTAAGCGTCAACTAACGGCAGAAAATTACTCACAATGCACTTTATACTGTGATCTAACGTTTCGTCCAGCTAAAGCAACACAGTCGAACTTGTTACTTCGCCCTTGCGCTTACATATGAAAGGTTACATCAGTTCACTTTACACAAACACACACACACAAAATGTGAAAGAAATGTAAAGCAATCTCTGGTACGCATGACATTATACAGTCATTACAGTCATGCAGGTTAATCAAAGTGACTGATTTACTGATTGTTTTGGTTGGGGTGGTTTGATGTTTTCTTTTTTTAGGACATTTAAGCTTTTACGTTTTGTTTTTCTTAGCAGTTACAACAAAAGACTAACTGTCATGTACAACACTATCTACTGTGCATGCTACACAATACATAGTCGGAGCTTCGCTGCATTCTCCAACGTCACCCAACTACATTGTTTCCGGAATAACTGAAGTGTTTGTCTTTCAGCTCATGAACATTTTACCTACGGCCATCATCTCCTGAGTGCCTGATGTGCAACTCTCAGCAGTGATGAGAAGGGGGCAAGGTTTACTAGGCAAACATGGCATTTTACTAGCACCAGGCAACTGGTCAATCCTCATTGAGCCCTATCTTTGAAAGGGCTGCATTATTATGCTATTATATTATCTTTATTGATACAAAATTGGTCATTGTGGCAATCCCTGTATAGTTCTACACTTTGACACAGTCACATTATACTAGAATTCATAAATAACTGAACCCGACAAATTATGGCTGAACGATGAATTCAAATAGTTTTTTTAATAATTAGGATCAACTATGTCAAAACATACCTATATGAGAGAAGGACTGTGGTGCTAGAAGGATTGCTCGGACTACAAGTCATACTCTCCAGTCAAAATAAAAAGGCAAAACCTTTGTAAAGAACTACAACAAATGCAAATGCTTCGATACAGGATAGAACGGCTCACTGAATGGTTTGATGAGCATGAAAATTATGTGCCCGAAGCCTTTACAGCCACCAGATCCCCACCTACATGAACACTTATCTGAGATCTTGGTCTGGAGTGTAAGACAGTGCTCTCCACCACTGGAAGAGTGAGGAATGAAGTTGTTCTGGAAGCTCGTGTTGACACCTCATGTTATATTTTTCTTTACATTTGTCGCTCATCCTGTTCCCCCGTCTCAATCCTAGTGACCGGTGACACCAAATGTAGATTTCTTTTAAGGCTACGTACCACAATGTGTCATTCTGAATACTCGAAAACATTTGACCCCGCAGACAATTTGATCCATACAAACAATAAAAATCACAGCGTGCTGGATCTCACACTACTCAGAGCTCACATGCAGCAAACATCAACAGCACAAACAGACATTTCACACGGTAATATCGAATACAGAGGTCGAGCACCACTGCCCACGGGTCGAATACTATTGAGCTGTATTAGAAACACAAACCTCTCGCTCTTCCGTTGAAATTCTTGTGGATTAAAAAAAAAAAAAAAATGAAAATATACAAAATCTGAAGTATCAGGCAACAGAGCAGAGAGTTGGAAGTGCTCGTTAAGCTGTGCCACTCTTTTATATACTTTCCTTTTGTTATGTAGGGAGAATAAAGGAAAAACAATTACGCTTCCTTGAATTAAACTGCCATCTAGGAATGTGCCATCAAAGCTTACACCAGGTATAAATTGAAGAAATTGAAGGAGGACCATTTGAAGCGCCTGAGGCGAGTATACAGTCTAATATTTATAAAGAGCCGTCCTACGGGAATGAAGTCCCACATTCCCAAACACGTGTGGTGTGTTAGCTCTTCCTGGTAACATCGGATCTTTTGCTCTCCTTAAATGTGAGTGAAGAAAACCTGACTTATGAGCTGCACATTCATGAATGGTCCCACGGCACAGTTTCCCTTTTTTTTCTTTCATGTCGATATGAAAAGGCTCCAGGATGACGAGTCTGGTTTTGTTTAATGTTTTACAAGGACATCAATCCAACCCAACATGACAGCATTAAAAACGTCAGTCCCAGATTTCATTTTATCCCTACCATGTTTCACCACTGCGCTACAAATTCACTTACGATATCATAATAAAAATGTGGAGGCATGAAGCCATCAAACAGGATCACTGTGAGCGGAGTTATGAGAACAGACACGATTTTAAGTCTCAATAAACGTCGGCCGCGCTGCTCTGTTAGATGCTGCTGTGGGCCGAACCATTTTGCACCAGTGCTTTGTAACACTTAAAAAAAACTACATCGCTCTTTTTTCTCCTCCTCCTTTCTCCCATCACTCTTTCCTCACGTTTCCATGGATACATCCCTCCCCTTTTTCCTCTCTCTCTGTCGCTCTCTCTTCCCCCCTTTTTGTCCTCCATTACTTCCTCCCTATCGTTTTTCCCTCCGCCATCATCCCGACCAAAACCAATTTCTCTCTTAATGCACGTGTGGTACGGCGAGGAGAAATAAATAAGGAGATTTAAAACAATAGATTGATGTTCCGGTGCTGTATTATTGATCCCTGAGGGGAGATTCTCTTTACCCTTTAGCTTCCCAACAGCGCCCCCAGAGACCGGATTGAGATTTAGTTCATTGCTCAAGGGCACTCCAGCAGGTCACACATTTGCTGAAATAGCAGATTTGCAACCCTGCTGACCATTTCAGTCTTGTTTGACATGAAAAACTGAATGGTGCCATCACATATTCATGTCTTTTTCTCGTATTGTCGGTTGAATGCAGGGGAAGATCTGTGTAAAGCTCCGAGTTGCAGCGAGCGATACCTGGCAGCGGATCAGACGGCTGTCACAGGGCCTCAGAATACACAGCAGACAACCACCTACTGGGTCTGTGTAGTGGGAAGTGTAACAGAGGGGACGTAAATATGTTTAGATATGGAAAAAAAATAAGATACTTCACTACAACACATGAAGCTCGAAGATCTCTGCCATTCATTCCTGAATGACACAGCTCACACTTTCACCACCGCATCCTCCTAGAATCATAATACATCATTATACAAGTTTAGACCAGTGGTTCTCAAAGTGGAGTCTATGATGGAGTTTCAGGGGCTCCCCAGCAAAATGAAAAATACATTTGAACAATAATTACATCCATACAACACAATGACAGATTGTATGAACATGAGTTTTATACAATTTCTGATAAAAACTTCCAAAAGAAAATAATCAGATTAACTGTGTTTTCATTAGTGTCCGTTTGAGGTGAAAGAGTTTGAGAAAAGGAGGTCAGGATATCTTTTAAGCTTTGGGATACCAACAAGCAAACCTGAGCTCCTTTCTCACCTCTGAACAGCTGGCCAATGACAGCATGAAGTGGTTTGAGCATCAGCTTGGCAGATCAGAACCTCACAGAAATGCTCATACACATACAACATTGGAAAGATGTTGGGGGGAGAAAGGTTTCTAAAGCTATGTGACGATCTGATGTGCAGTTCAGACGAAACACACTGTTAGTAAATGTTGCTGTACTCCCACAGAGTTTATAACAGTGAGATCTAATCCACATCAGCCGCAGTTAGAGAGGTGATGCTACACCTTGCAGCATCTTTTGGATTAAATCTCTCTGTTTAAGGTGAATTCATTTGCATTGCATTGCTTTCTCGTGCTGTGAGCTCCTCCATCACATGTACAGCCGATTCTCAGCATCTTGCAAGACCGACAGTGTGCCTGAGCAAACCCTGCAGCACCGTCAGAGGACTGTACGCATTGAGGCAAGTTGTGAGGACATTACAGGGATGAATAGGTTTGTTCTTGTGGCTTGTGGGCATGTGTTGTTATACTCAACAAAAGTTACTTATTAGAATCTGAAAGTAGCCTATGACAATACCAATACTGGAAGCAATGACGTAAGATTTCCAGTGTACACTGACAGAAAATATCACAGTATATATTATTACACAATGACCCGTAAAGGAAAGAAACAATGTTTTTTTTGACCGTTGCACAGATACATTCTTATAATTTCACAACATATCATGTCCTGAAACACATGCAACTTGAAATAAACTTTAATTTCAATACCATAGATAAGCCAATATGCACGATAAGCTAAAACAATCAATTTTGATACCATGGCTAGATTCCACCAGATTCGTCCAACACGTCCGTCCGACTCCGCTCCATCACGGCAGCGGAGCTCATAGTTTTTCGCTCTAGTCTATGCGTTTACTTCCACTTGCTCCACTACGTTGCGTATGGAAAATAGAAGTCCTGCATATCTGCTCCGGCAGGGTCCGGACTGCCGGAGCAGATATGCAGGACTTCAATTTCTGCTGCATGCCGGAGCACGACGTAGCGATTCCATCGAATTTAGCACAGAGCAGACTGGAAATCACACACCAAAACAACAATACAACATCCGGTTTATTTTCAAAATAAACCACTCTGTGTTGACGCCAGAACAAACATCTCAAAGAGACAAATCCAAGAACTTCTTTTAATCCTTCGGTGGGGAACACTTGTTGTTGTTGTGTTTATAACACATAGGTATAACTGCGGTCACGCGTGATTATGTAATTATCGCGGGAACTCCAGCTGTCCGGCAGTGCTGCACCTTGCCGGACTAAAAACGCAGCCGGTGGGTGTTGCCGGACGACAGAAGTCCGAGCAAAACTGTACCGGAGCTGGAACACAATGCACATGCATCCAGTGCAATCTTAAGACTGATGCGGCAAACCTACTCGGTACATTCCTTATGTTTCACAAAACTTAATCTGCAAGGCCTCCTACTCATTCTGACCTGCAGAAAAAACACTTAACCAGAAACTTCTTGAACCAATTCTCCAACAGAACATTTCACAGGTTGTAGTGTAATCCCGATATCAGCGGCTTTGGCTGAGCAACACAAGGTGTCACTCAAACCAGCACTGTAAAATGGCTGCACGGTTCCCTGACTCCCTCGAGAATAACACCGTCCATCCACAGAGGTGTAGCTCAACATACATCGCTAAACTGCAAAACTATGGCGGTAACTGCCCCAGCATCACAGCATCAGGACTGCACAGTCTCATGACTGACAGAGAGAGACACAGGAACAGTGTGAAGGGACAAGAGAGGGAACGAGAGAATGGGAAACAGAGACGATAAGAGAAGGAGACAAAACAGAGAGGCGCACACACACACACACACACACACACACACACACACACACACACACACACACACACACACACACACACACACACACACACACACACACACAGCTAAAATTACATTCAAGAGGGCATGAACTAGGCCACTGCTCTGCACTATGCTGGAAAGTGGTAGTTAGCCAGTGAAAAGAGGACTGCAGAGACCTGGAGGCTGACGGCTGACACTAAATGAGGTTACCTAAACACAACACTATTATTGTCAGCCCAGATGATTACGGTCTGATCACAACTCAATACAGAGGCTGATAATCAGGATAGGAGGCAGAGAACGACGAGGAGCAGACAGTCGTCTGTATACATGAGAGCAGCATAGCAAAAACTTTGAACTACAAATAATTCCAGCTATTAAATAATTAACAGATTGTACAATATCACGTTCTCTTAAACTCTAGCAGAATGAGTTGAGTAGATTTATTTTTTATTTATTTTTTTCACAAAGAGAAATTGGCTGAATTCACAAGGACACACTGACGAACTGAGTCACCAGACAGCTAGTAACAACTTCACACAGCAAAGACTGGCAAGGACAGCGTTTAGACAGACCAGCCGGAAAATACCAAAACTAACTGTGACTGGGGCCTGATAAGCATCACACGTCTATTATAGTCATTCTGCATACACTCCATGAAGCAGACTTTAGAGGGCTTATTTTAAAAAAGAATGCACTAAAAACAGTCGATTAATAGTGACCAAATTGCAATTTACAATTATCTATTGATTAATTGCGTAGCCCCAATGATTCAAACAGAGATTGAAGATGACTTCATTTTAAGCATATAAATGACAGTCTACAGCCATGCCTGCACCTCTGTGAGGCTGTAGCTGAGCTTAGCTCCAAGGTAAATTTAAACATATTCACAATGACAACGTTAGTATTCTAATGGTATAATGTAAACCGTGCTCAACATCTTGGTTTAGTGTGCAACAATTTGCAAATTAGCATAAAACTCAAAGTAGCGCTGATGCTGTGGAGAATCACAATGGTTTATGTTTTGATTTTCTAACAAAAAATATTGCACAAAATAAAAACTTGATGACCTGATGATGCTGCTCGATACAAAGTTCAAGGATCACCAATTCTACTATAACTCATCTGAAGGGAGGAACATGAATACGTGTCCCAAAATTCATGGCAATTCATCCAAAGTGACATTTCTCTCAAACTATAAATGTCGACCTGCTGGGGGCTCAAGAGAGAACAGTTACATAATCAAAAGTAAGAAGGAAGCAATCTCTGGAGAGCGTGAAGTAGTAACAGTGTTGACGTTAAGTCTTAGCATGCTAACTAGCTAGCCTGGGGCCTGAAAACCTCTTTCTTCCAGCAGTCCGAACATTCGTCTGGTTAGCTGGCTTGCTGCACAGCTAACTGAGCTAACAAGCTAACAGTAGCTACAGTCTTGGATGTAACGGCATGCAGTTAGCAGTTACTCTGGTGATATGCTGCCCATATTTGTTGGGAGTATTCTTACATATTGCACTTTTGACCTTCTGGTGGCACAAAAGAACAGAATCAAGGGATCACCAGAGTCATTAAGATCCATCCTCTGGGCACCGAGAACATCTGAACCACATCTCAAAGCAATCCATCCATCAACCAGCTGTCACACTGAGGCCAAAAATGCCAAGATTATAGTGGAGCTAGAGGAAAATCTAGAGGATCACCATTAGGTTTTGACTTTTCCGGACCATGACCGTCAAATATCACGACAATACATCTGATATACGTTGAGATATGTCCGTCGGGACCAAAGTGGTAGACCAACAGGCCGTCACTGCGGCCCCAAACCACTAGCATGTCCAAAGAAATTATGCCTGGAATCTGAGAGCGATGTTAGCAGGAGAATTTACAATCAGTCACATTACATCACCAAAAAAGTAAGGATAACTCTACATCATATTTTGCTCACTGTCTCTTTTTCTCTACATTGTGATCAAAATCCTACAAGTTGCCTTCTGATAACAGCTACCAGGACTATTGCTTTGTATCACAGTCACATTCACTCACATCGGTCTGATGCTATGTGGACAGCTCTGTTATTAGCTCAAACACACCAACGCTTCAAACCAAACAGTCAAACTGTTACACAATAGGAAAACAGCTAATAGATGATACAAATGAAGCCGTACAGAATAAGCTTTTAGCCCACTTAAAAAACACAAAGCTCAGTTTTGGTGTTATGTATGAACAAGTCAACGTTACAGGCCCGAGTATTGTGCCTTTCAAAATAGGCATACACATTAGGCTCATACAGCGCATACAAAACAAGCTGGCATTACACTGTGGAGGTCGTTCAGCATGGCTGTAACCACCAGGCCCTACACATTAGGCCTTTGTGCTTCGAGAAACATCAGCCTCTTTTTTTAAAACCCTGCCTGCAGCACTGCCGAGCGCTGCAATGTGCTGACACCATCATCAGCTATTCTAAACCTTTTACCACAGCTATATTCCCGCATCCTGATAAAGAAAGGAGGGAGGGAAAAGAATGAGAATGCCTAATTTTTTTCCCATTTATCTTCATCTGAGAGGGATGTGTCTTATTTTCAGGGTCTGGTAAGATGAGAGGTTCAGGTTTTTTTTTTAGTTTTTTTCATTTTTCATAGGAATGTTGTGGTCGTCCTGATGTTCTTTCTGGACCTCATTCAACACTCTCCCCCCGCAGCTGATGATCCATGGACGAATGGCTTATGATCCCCTGAGTAGCATACAGATTGTGTAGCAGCAGCAGCAGCAGCAGCAGCAGCAGCACAATAACACATTATTGATCCAAACTTGGGGAAATTCATTCATCACTGTACAAGACGATCTGGCAGAGAAATAAAAAAAAACTAAAAAAAAAAAACTGTACAGTTAAAGTTGGAGACGTAAATTCTGCAGACTATTGTTGAGAACTTGCCAGTGCATTTGTTGATCTTGACAATTTTTCAGGACCCCATTATTAAATCAAGTTGTGTGGCCATAATGTCAAACATTATTCTATCATCATCGAGCAATCTTTCAACACCATAAACAACGTAGTCTGGTCCAAAATACTGCGGCACAATGCCTGTGTAATTTATCGCTCTGCACAAAACGTGAAAAATCACAAGGCAGAGCAGATTAGACAGACCATTAACACAAGGTTAACACAGAAGACAACAAATATAGCAGCCAGCTGAGAGACAGCGAGTTTGCAAAGCAAATGAATATTTGGCGAGATGCCTTCAAGCTAAAACAGACTGGAGATGTTATCGTCAAACATAGAGAGGTTCAAAACTGCATCCAGCGAGGCAGAGCCGTCCAATCAGACGGGAGGCCACGACTGGTCATCCACCGGGGAGAGAACACCTCCACGAGACAGAGATGGAGGAAAACCAGACCAGGATCACTTGACCGACACTGATAAAGACATGAAATGAAGGCCAAAATTGACTGCTCACATGAAACAGGATCTCCCGCTGTAACATAAGAGAAGGTGGTTGTCGACCTGTGATCCCCCCTGGGCACAGAGATGATTAAGCCCGTTAAGTGTCATTTCAGGACGCACGTTCGCTCGAACTGACAGCAGAAATGGGTCGCTTGCAAGGATGCAAACGACCGTATCTGCATCAGAAACGATGCTGAGTCATCTGAGCATTCACATCAAAATAACCATCAATCAGATGATCCATAGACCAAAAACGGGGGGAGGATGTCTTTTTAATTACTGCCATCAACTGAAGTGCACCGACACTGAACTGCACCAGAGCACATCTATAGGCCGCCGGGCTGCCAACTGGTATGCACAGTATGCAGCTGCCTTGCTGCATGCAGTGCACCATCCACATTACGTGATGAGACGCTGGCATGGCAGGTATGTGAGGGGGGTCAGCCGTGTCGCTGCTCTGCGTGGCTTTGCATTTGAAGCCACGGGACAGCAGTGAGGGGAGCAGTCCGGAGTGAGACGCAAACCCAGACAGACATACTGGACCCCTCACGTCCCCCCACCACTGACAGCCAGTGTGAATGCAGTGCCCTCATTAGTGCAGTGGAGAGGATACCTGTGGCCTATCAATGATCTCTGACAGCCCGGTGAGAGTCAGCCAACTGGTGGAGGAGGTGGTGGTGGTCTGTCTCCCTCTCCACAGGCTACAGGTTTATCTGCTGCAGTGCATCTTCCCGGTGCTTTGCGGTGTCAAACCCACCCCCCACCCCCCCCCCCCCCGTGGGTCCTGTGCACCGGCCTGGGGAGCAGAATGTGGACCCGCCGTGCACAAAACTGAGCTCTCATGTTTTTCACTTCTGGGCTGAGGACACTTTGCGCCTGCTCAATAAATAAGAACCATCATTTCCCCCCCTCGAAAACTTGCGCTGTGTCTTTAAAAGAAAAGGCCCGTCAACTTAACGGCAAAAAACTTTGTTGAAGACAGGCCTCGGCGAGACATGTCGGCCTCCCCCCTCCGCC
The DNA here is from genome assembly GCA_963678695.2 of Diplodus puntazzo. NCBI lineage: Eukaryota > Metazoa > Chordata > Actinopteri > Spariformes > Sparidae > Diplodus > Diplodus puntazzo. The sequence goes on along the minus strand of OZ023155.1, from coordinate 8,271,894 downwards.
TCCTCACCCACCCGGTGCCTTGGCATGAGGAGGTGGGCTGTGTGCACGAGCAGGGTATGGATTAGTGATGGGGCAGGCAGGCATGCAGGCAGACCCGGGCTAACGTGGCCTGCCGTAGCCCCCTTCTCCTTTATGCGTCTCTTTCCCCCATTCTCTCCATCCCCCTCTTCCTCCTCCTCCTCCACCTCCTCCTCCTCTCTCTCCCTCTCTCTCTCTCTCGACGCCATCTGTTTGTGGCATGAGAGAATGTGGAAGTAAAAAAAGAAAGAAAAGACGACATTTTGACTGTTAGTTGCTGACCTACATCGTCCATTTGTTTTTTCTCTCCCTCTCTCTCTCCCCCCCGTAAGGCGCGAGTCAAAAAATAATAAACCCACCCGCACGAGACGCGGCGGTGCCGACGCGTAAAGCAGAAGAAGAGAAAAAAAAAGGCGGCGAACATCGCCACAACACAACCCCGCACAAAAAAAAACCCTTTTCTTCGACCCGGTCAGGAGGAATGTAATAAGTTACGGTTGGAAACACTCCTCCGCCTTTTACGCCGGGGCCGGACAAGTCAACGCTCCCCCGCCGAAAACACATCCTTCCTCCTGCGAAACCGACACACACACAAAAAAAAAACAGAGGAAAGAGAGAGAAAGAAAATCACAACTCACCTGGTTCCAAAATCGGTTTATGGTGGCGACGTGATTGTGGTTAATTTGGATGTGGGAAAAAACAGTTAACAACGGTGGGTCCCCGTTGTGTTGTAGCAGGAAGGAGGGAAGGGAAGGCGAGAGGGGCTGACGTGAATGAATAAACAACTGAGCTCCTCCTCAACGCCACAAGTAAAAGGCGGAATGTGGCTGACTTAGTGCGAATTCAACCAGCCGACACCGAACATCCTCCTCCGTCTGTGTGTCCGTCTGTCTGTCTGCTGCGTGTGTTTTTTTTTAACGAGCTTTCACACCGACTATTAAACATCAGCGACAATATGTTCATCCGCTTATTTGACGCTCTCTCCACCTTTTTTTTTTCATGTGACAATTTGACGATGACGCCTAATGTTGTTATTTAAAACGAGAAGTAACAGAAATATGTTCTAGTATGTTTTTTTTTCTTCTTCTTTATTATTTTTTTTTTTTTTTACTGTAAAACACATGTTTTTGTGAGGCCTGTACAAAAAATCCACCAGGTGGCACCAGATCTGCTCCCTGACAGCATGACTCAATTTGAGCATAAATCTCCAAACTCCATTTAGATTTCTTCAGTTTTAAGGCAAAAATAATTTGATTTGAATTATAATCATTCGTAGCAGCAACAACAAAGTTGAATAAACTAACGAAAATCCCTGAAAGCCCCACAAATCTATGGATATGCAAATACTTTTATTTTAAAGGTGCAGTATGTAGTTTTAAGGAAGACATTTTAATCAGAAGAGAAAGATCTCCATTAGCAGATTTACATAAAACTGTTGCTGAGCTGAATAAACAAACTGACATTAAAGAACAACACACTTATATTTCAGTTTCATAATGTGTGTATATGTGGCGGACCCTGCCTCCTGTCTAGCTTTCAAACAACATTCTGGGGAATGTATTTTCATCTGACAACAGCTTGTTTATTCAGTTATGTTAAAGAAAATTTGTAAAAGTAAAAAATTCTGAGACCTAGTTCCTCTTTAAAGTGGAACTTATGTGTTGTGCAGGAAGTCTACGTTTACACTGAGGGCATTTAGCAAGTTAAAAGAAAAATGGAGACAATTTTCAAGCCCTCATCAGAGCATTTATCAAGTAAGCAGACTCTATTTCTAAACGAATGTTAGCTTCTGTTGCTCTCTGTTAGCAGAGCAGAGAAATGCGCCGAGACAAGAACATAAAGTCACAGTCCGGCAGCATTCAACAACTTAAAAATATCATTACAATCTGCTCGCATATGAACAATAAAATACTGATTAAAACATGTACATTGCTGTAAATTCCAGCATTCAAGTTCGAGTTTACACATGACATTTCTTCACGAGGGTCGAACCCAGTAGTGAAGGAACAACAGGCAGAACATGACGTTGAATGCAGGAGACCAGCTGTTTGTCCCCAGAATGTGATGTGAGTCTCTGTAACGTGTCTGCAGGAACATATTTTTATCCTTGCAATGGGATTAATAAGCGCACACACAAAAAGAAAAATGTTTAATTTGCATTAACTAATTAGCATCCAGAGAAAAGCTGTCATCTATATATATTTTGACAAAATATCAAGAAACTATCTTCCAGGCCTACACGAATCACCGCTCCAGTCTCCTAAACTGATCCACTGATGATGACGTTTCCATTAAATAGACCCTGATACAATGAATTATGGGTAAAAGTTTTGGAACTGTGCTGCGATGATTAATATCCTCAACAGAAACGTACGATTCTGACACTAGAGGGCAGAAGCACTCCACTGAAACTTGTGTGACGGAGCTTTAAAACGTCTTTGTCAGTGTCCAAATGATTCATGTGTCATGTGATTAAGATTGCTCAATCAATTAATTGATTTTAATGTGAGATTAAGTGGACGAGTGTTCCTGATATAGAGCGTCAGGGAACATCAGGGCAGGTCTGCCGTAACGGGGGTTCGTCCTCTGCTGAAACAAAGACACACGAGGAAACGATGCTCCATTAATTTGCGGCTTGTAAATCAGAAAATGGCTGTTTGTGTTGTTTAGACGTGAAGATTAAAGACGTGTTGTTGGTTTTTGTGTGTCACGTCTGTGCCTTCCAGTCCCGTTGTCCTGTGCTATCAGTGTGCACAGTGTGCAGCCCCCCTGCAGCCTGTGATTATCCGCCGTTATTGACAGAATATGCTCTTTTACATAAAGATGCTGCTGTGCCCTTCAGTATTCAGAGGCCCCCCCGTCAATACAAATGCACTCTGAATTCAGATGTGTGGCGGTTCAGCGGTCTCTCACCCTTCAGTTAAAACTGTGTCAGCAAAGTGAGATGAGTTTTTTATTGATTGTTGCGTGTAAGAACGCAGCACGCACTTGTTTATTTTCTGTTTTTTGTTTTCTATTTCCCACAGGTGGAGAGAACAGCGCTGGGAGACAGTCAGCAGACAATGTGGGGGTGTTAGGGAGGCTCGCCGGGTTATAAGTCATACTTCCAGCCATTCGACGCTCTCTCACATCCTTTGTCAGAGTCATACGCCTTCTGTTTTTCTCTCATCTGTCAGCAGAAAAAGGAGCTGCTCACATAACGTGTGAGGTAATATGCAGCAAACGCTTTGACTTACATTAACGCGCACTCCTTTTTTTTTCTTCTTCTCCTCCCCTCCCGTGCCAACTTATTAATATTCCAGTCTGGTACTGTTGGTTCATCATGATGCGCTACCATGATAATTTGAGTGCCTGTTTTTTTTTCTGCATTGCAGAAATCTGTGCAGTGGCGTCTTTGAAAAACGGCTTTAAAATGTTGTTCCTGTGGGTGGGTGATTTAACAGCGAGGCCCATCTCCTCCTCGCCTACCTCCTCTCTGCCCTGCCTGTCTAGACTGTGATTACCATCTGCTTCATCACTTTGGACGGAGCACTGTTTGTTGTGCTCCCTCTCCCTCTCTCTCTCCCTCTTTCTCTCCCTCTCTCACAAACACAAACACAATAAGATAGTAAAGCAGATGCTCGTCAGACGTATTTGCCAATAAATCAGTGCATTTATCAGTAAATCGTAGCGCTGCAAGCTGGTGTCCATATTGTAGGTACAGTGTTTTCCGCAAGAGAGAGTATGACTGCTTAGGATGGGAAACACATTGCACAACGATTAATCTGAAACAGATATTTCTTTAAAAGGGAAAAATACAGAGAGAGAATTTGCCATGTGCTACTTGTTATGGCCTCGGCTAGCTGAGACCTGTCTTGGGGATCAAGCATAATTTTCTCCTCAAAAAACGGCCCATAGTAGAGCCAGCGGTGATGTCATCTGCGAGTGTGATTGTGTAAGAAGTTACTGACAGTGAACGCAGGGTGGGTTTTGTTACAGATGATTACAGGAATGTGAGCGTGTTTGTGCAGCATACCTGAAATATAATAAGAGAAAAGGTTGTTCCGAGCTCAAACTTAGAATTTGACTTGAGGTCGGCGGTAATTCAGCAGCTCGGTTTGTCTCTTACGTACGTAGTCGGTTAGAGCCTCGATTCACATCGGTGAGACCAGGTGCACTGATGTTGACATCAGACTTCCTGTTTTTGTGATTAGCTTTCATAGACAGTATAATCAGTGAACAGATTTTGTGAGTCCGACTAGTGAAGCCTTAAACCTGCACTCTTTCTAATGGCCAGAGGGGGGTGATTGCCTTTGAGAACGTTTTCCTACTTTCAAGTTGAGTGAACAGGAGTCTTCCTCAGACTCTCACACAACCAATCACTATCCTCCCCAGCTCGACCCCCCTCATCCAAATATGGTCACTTCTGGCTCCGGAAACATTTACATTTCAGGCATTTATCGGACGCTTTTGTCCAAAGCCACTTACAGTAATTCATACGTACATAGATACACTGATGGAGGTTGCTGCCATGCATGCACATCAGGACCAGTTCGGGGTTCAATAGCTTGCACAAGGGCACTTTGCTATGCAGACCAGGGGAATGTTCAACTCAAGGCTTCAGAAAGGTAGTCCACAATCCAGTGGGTGATGTCATGCTGCCTCTGTCCACTACTTATTAAACAGGCCGTGTAGCCATGCAGCATGCATGTGGCCTCGTGCCCAGGACAAGAAGATCTCCAAAGGCCCGTCCAGCAGATTATTCCCTGGGATGAAAATGTCCATCTGCACGTTATTCGAGTCTCCACTTTGCCCCAGATCTGCTCGTCTGAACATCCACTGGAGGGACTGAGCTGACATTTTGTATGTTCATTGTCCCCAGAGGGTTAATCCCACTGACTTCTGTGATCCCCTCACTTCTCATCGAGTGCCAGGAGGTTGATACACTTGGCTTTTATTAAAATTCTAGCAAACTCTTGGATGGATAGTTCTAAAATTTGGTACAGACGTGCATGTCCCTCTCAGAATGACTTGAACATTATACTTGCTTAACATCAGCACACAAGCATTGTCCTTTGGAGCATGTTTGCACGTTAATGTTAGCATCTAGCTCAAAGCACCACTGTGACTAAGGCTCAAACAGCAAATAGCCTTATTCTATAATGATTTATGAATAAACCACTCTCATAATTAAAATAGAAATCAAGTCATTTGTGTCCCTTACTCAGGCTTTCAAATGAATATGTATCAAGTGTAATCAATTTGACCCAGCTCACCTCAAAGACAGCAGGGCTTACTTATCAAACACCGGATGTCATGTCATATTCAATTACACAAATTTGAGAGGGTATGAAAATGAAAGAGCCCAGCGTGTTCAACTGGTCACGCAGTGGATTTTGGACTGCCATATGTTTGCTATTTATTCAAAGCAGTGTAGTACTCTGTTTTCCCATTTACTTGACGGCGTGTTTTTATAGGGGTGTAACAGTATTACCTCATACGTCCTCTGACAGCTCACCCCGAGCCTTCAGTGCTTTGCAGAGACGTACAAGCAGGGCGTGTTGGGGCAGCTGAAGTTCACATGTTCAAATTCAAACCAAATCCCCGGAGAATGCGCGAGCTGTTGCGTAAGACCATCTTTCAAAGAAAAATATCCTGTGTTGTCATGAGGCATTTAAAACAGAGAGCATTCTTTCTGTGTTCTGGAGCGCGGTGCATGCACTGTAAGCGCAGATGCAGCTGGAAGTGGCAAAAGAAAAACAACCACATCAGTCAGCGCGTATTTTCCAAAACGCCAAAATATCGACAAGAAGGTGTTGCACGCACATTCAACAGGACTGTAGGGAAAGTATGTGAACTATGACAGCAGTGCGAATGCCACTGTGGGGTCAGAGTGGCTGAAGAATCCCACTCCACTGAAGGGTTTAATATAGCCGAGGTCGCTCTCACCCCCTGATGAGAGACAAGTAATTAACACAGTGGCATCCTCCTCCTACATGACACGGTGCCCCGCAGCCCACTGGACCAGGTTTTGTGCCTATTTCAGGATATATTACCCCAGTGTGGTTTGTTCAGGAGTGTCCTGGGTTATAAATATATGAGAGCATGCAGACAGACTGTCCACACACAGACAAGAAGAAGGAATAAACGACTTCATCGACAACTGAGCGATAACCCAACAAGTGCAGATTGGGTGCTGTCATGGAGCTGATCCTCGGGTCGAAAAAAAAAACCAAAGACAACACTTAAAGGCAAAGACATCAGCGAAAATGCCACTATCAATTTAGTTACATAAAGTGCTGATGGCCGCAGAGTGCTGCTCACTCCATCACAAGATGAATAACACTTGAATAAAAATAAGCTTGAACATTCCCTTGATTTGATTACTTGAGTGCCTGAAGTACTTGATTTATAATGTTTCAGCCAACCTTAAAATGTGGTTACATCACTCACCAGGTGAGATACATCAAATGATCCTCATGTATTGCAATATATAAAACATGTCTGAGCTTTTGAGTCCTGCGAAAATGGGGGATGCTTAAAGGATTTAAATACCGTCTCTTTACGTTGCTGTGTTGCGACAAACAGTAATCGACATGGTATGCACGTTCCCCCTGATTTTAACGTTACCTAATCCTGACAAATCATTTACCCGCTTGAAGTTTTTTAAGGTCGCAGCCGGAAATAACACAAACGTGAGCTAAAAAACTGTCAGTAGGAGACGCACAGACGCAGCACAGCGTCAGACAACGCATGCATGACGGACAAGATGGTGCGACTGTTGTGTTCCTGGACAACTGGACCTCCGCTTCACCACACACACCCTGACAAACACACAGTACCTGATATTCCAAAAACGTGTCCATGCATGAACGTTTGCACACACACACACACATTGATGTCACATGTCGTACAGGCGTGTTTGCACCAAAACAACACAAGTTTCCCACAATGTATCGTTCTCCAAGCGTTGCTGATTTAGCTCCAGCTTTCTTTTAACCGCTGAAGTAATTTGTTCAGTGACACAGACTGAACGAGGAACAATCCCGTCACTGTTTGGTCCCAACAAGACAGTTTCTGTTCTGCCTCTAATGTGTAAAGTTCCCATTTCCGACAGCGTCTCTCAATTTAGACGGCCCTGACAAGCAGTAAATCTTGATAAATATAATGAATAACATATTTAAAGGTAAATCAAATTGATAATCCACAGATGGTGACAGTTTAATAATATGGTGAATGACTAGGGTTATCGTTAACCTCAGTGACAAACACATTGGTGTTTCTTGTTTTTCCTGCTTTTCACAATAAAAGCCACCCCCTGTGTCAGCCGTTGAAAAATGTATGTGTAATACAGCTCTGACACATTGCAAAGGGAGTAAACAGAACACAGTCATGTGGTTATTATCCTCTTTTCATTTGATGGCAATTTAAACATGACATCGGTGTGGCAGAGACAGTAATTATTGAATGTAAACACATGGAATGACAGCGGCAGAAAAGATGAAGAACATTAAATGTATCAAAAATGCAGACTGATTTATGAAAATCTTTCTGATTATGCCTTTAAGCAATATTTGTTATTTCCCACTTAGTGTGTTGTTGCTCTCTGCTTCTTGACAGACCAACAGTGTGCTGCGCTGTGGCTAATGTAGCTTTTCCTTTTTACGTGTTGGAAATGTGTTCATGTCTGTGAAGGAAATCCTAATTACACGGTGTTTGAAAAGGCACTTAACCCACCAAGTTTCCTTTAGAACTGGACTTTTTTATCAGCCTGGAAACCGGACCACGGGACCACTTCATTGTTCTGGTGACACTTTTTTCCTGTAATCTGTCATTGAATGGAAGAAAAAAAAAAGACAGCGATCTGGATATTTTTAAAAATGTTTTTTAATGTATTTAATCTGATGGTTTGTATCCGTTTACTTTTGAGGGCCTGTAGACTAATTTGTACAGAGTTTGTATGATTCCAGATAGTGGCGCCAAAATACAAGGCTGCTCTACTAAATGGCATTAAGACAGAAGAAACATTATTTAATCAAACAAGGATTTACAATATAGTTTTAAAGGGGCAATAAGTAAGAGTTTAAGTTGGAAACCTTCAAAAATGTACAAAAACTGTCAACAGAGTGTTAAGAAATAGCAGTTTTGACATACTGATGTATGTTATCTACTGCAGTTAGCATGCTAACCAGCTAACCCTGGTCAGTCTCAGTCCAAGACTTCTGTGCTATTAATGTAAACCCTCTAGCTGCACAGCTAACACAGCTAACTAATAGCAGCTACAGTCTGCAGCAGTTAGAGGTTACTCTGGTGATATGCTGCCACCAACGATATCTGGCCTGTAGTGGCGAATTTAGATCAGTTGAATAAAAGGCGCAATGTGTGCATATCTGCACCGAACTCATGAGTCAATACATGCCCTCTTTATTATTCCAAATACATTGCGGATCCTATTGTTGTATCACATATTATAGATGTGTGAATGGAGACACCAGCAGCAGAACAAAGTAACTGTGGACAATCGTAGCCACCCAAAATGAAAACATTGGCATCAGAGAAAGAAAAAGTGTAGAAACAATGAAACGTCCCCCGGTTCAGTACAGCGAGGCTGCCAGCTGCAGCAACAGAGACAATAGAGAGCAGAGGAGAATGCTTTCGTGTGTGTGTGTTTGTGTGTTTGTGTGTAGTAGAAGTTTGAGCTGATGATGTGCTCGCATATAATAGTGTATTTTGATGGCACATATTTACAGCCACGCGTCGCACGATTCTTAAGAAGAGTCTCACCGATTTGGCAATTTACTCATTAAAATCAATGCAGCAGAATCAGATAAATGTTTTGGGGGTTTTTTAACTCGCACATTCTTCTTGTCAAAATCTGCCACCCACGTCACCCATAACACAACTCGTGATTTGGGTGTGCTCTGCTAGTAGCCACTAATGTAGCCTAAAGCTGCTAATAGCCTCTGGCAGACATGAGCAGCACTTATATATCACTTATTTCCATCTCCACACCCTGAAATGTTATATTTATTTTTAAGTTTGTCACCTATAATCCCTCCTGACGCTGAATTGAGTGACATCACTTGAGTAGTAATACTCCCAAAGACCTGAAAACAGACTAAGAGTTGGTCGACTTTTCCCTTCAAGGACTCCAGTGAGAGAACAACAGCTGGGATTACAGTCAAAGTGGCAAAATGATGCTTTATGTGAAGTGTTGTATTTTTCTGAATGCAGCCAAAAACCAAAAAGACTTCACATATTTATTGATCCTTGTCCAGTTGAGCACTTGGGTGATGCTTCCACCTCCCTGAAAGCAGCTTACATGCGAGCAAGCAATCTTGTTGTGCTGGGAGAAAAGATGTTCCAGTGAGGTTGTTGGTGTCTATCCGGCTCAGGTGCAAAGCTTTGATACAGACCTTGTGATTTAATGGATGGGAGGATGTAAGCTGTGCACCTGTGAAGGGGTCTCTCCCTCCCTCCTTGAAAAAAGAGAAGTGTTTTGTAACCCGAGGTGAACGGCTAGCGCAGGTGCTGCCTCTGTTTGATGTCGACACTCCGGCTGGGGGAAATCCACCCACCTGTATCCACCTGACTTACCGGGAACTTTCTTATGAAATCACCTGGGCTTTACCGTATCTTTTGACATCGAGTATGAGCATTTGGCAGGTAACAGTAGAGACGAAGATTGTTGCGATTTGAAAGTGAGATTAGATGTTAACCCGAGGCTCTCTTCAATGCAGGTGGCTTGAACTGAGCGTTGGCGAAGGTTCATGGACGTTTTTCTTTTTTGTCACAAGGGGATTTTTTTTTTAAAATTCATAAATCAATGAAATACTGACCATATCTTTTTTTCCCCACAAATTCTAAGATTTACAATATTAATGAGGTAATAATACAATTCCATTCCACTCTTTCCATAACTGAATGAACAAGCGGTTCTCAGAGGAAAATACAGTCCACAACACTGTTTGAAGCTGGAAAGGTGGCCGGGTCCGCCACATATAAACAAGGTAAAAAAGATCTTTCTATTTGTTTAATGGAAAGATGCCACTAAACAAGATGGATCTTGAGCTAGAATTCCTCTTAACCATAATCCTGCACGTGTACCTTTCATGGGAGGTGGTTTTTTGCTTGGTTTGATAAAAATAGAAGACTAGTCCAAGAGCGAGGGATTCGTTTCAACATCGAACGGGACATATTTGAGGCAGCGGGTTCTCTAGAGGGAGAATTTGAGCAGCAACTGCTTAATTTTCTGCATTCTGGGGATTTCTTTCTAGATCAATTTGTGTATTTTCTGGATCAGTTTATAGCTGAAATGTCTTTAAGGGAAAAAGAGAAAAAATGAAAAATGTATCACGACTTTCTGCACAGTGGTGCCCCACTAACACAGCTGGTGTCCCATTTTATGCTGCTGCCCCAGCCCCTCAAATTTCCTGAGTCTGACTTTGCTTCACAACATGAGCAGGACCTGCTTTTTGTCTTTACGTTGGTAAGAATATAGTTTCAACAGCGTGGTTAGTTGTTTGCAGGAGCTGCAGTACAGCACGTCTCTGCAGTGGATCTGCGAGAAATACACGAAAAATAAACGTCTCCGAAACTTCTGGCAAACCTTTTAATCAAGCTTTCTCGTTAGGTTAAGATCAAATAAATGGTAATTGTTGGTCTGTTCTTACAAGAGCTGCTGGTCTGCTTTCTAGGTCTCATTGTTTCATAAGTAGTAGGAAGGGACAAGTTGGTAAGAACTTGCAGCAGGCGAGCAAAGTGTCACAGAGGCCACATTTACCGCACGGCTAAAAATATGAGATGGGGCTCTGGACTGACTGAATGCAGCTGTACTTCATACTCAGGAGATCTCAAGTTTCTCAAGGAATTTTGCAAAATGCACAAACAGTTGATGCAATCATTAAATTGTAATTACAAACAAGGATGTTTGGGAAGCTGCTTTTTAATGATTACTTCAATTGCCCCCCTTGAGTTTTTATTTTGCTGTCCTATCATTTCTGTTATTTTTCACTCTTATTTTTCAGCTTTTCAGTTGACATGACATAAAGGTTTCATGGAGCTAGCACTTCAAACTGCGCAGAAAAAGAAAAGGGTTCACATCAGCAAAAGGCAAATCCATTATAAGTCATTAAAGCCGGACTCCGGTCACTGACTCATATGTCACAGAGACACATTCCTGTGTGATAGTTTCACTCGTGCCTTTATGTGTCAATTAATTCCCACCAGTCAAAGGTTATCCAGTATCTCGCGGGTCAAAAGATGAGCCTGGGATGATGCCTCAGCACGTCCTGTCGGCGGTGACTCACTTCAACTCTTAAAGACAGACTGTGTTCATTAAAGAGCAGCTGAATGTCTCTGTGGCCCTGTTGGTCACATCTCCCTGACTTTACTGTGGGCGGTAACGGTTAATATTCTTCTCCTCTCCCAAAGGTGCATTAAGCCATTTAAAGTCTCCTACTTCACACTAATGTTCAGTTTTGATGTTAACATTTGTGAGGTCAGGCAGGCTTTAAATTTCAGTGGTGCTACAACAAAACTGTTATTGGTCTATGAAACTACAATTCACTGTAATTGTTATTCAGTGTATTTCCGTAAAAATGCTGCATGCTCTGTCCGGGCAAGCTGGATGGGATTATTGATATCAGCAGGTTTCCCAAAGAAAACCACTGAGTCAGTCGTAGTTGGCGTGATGCAACAGGTGGACCCAGAACTGAATCATTCATTCAGTGTTTCTTGCCAAGAGGCCTATAGGAGGAACAACACCTACAAACAGACTCATCTGAGATTGCTCACCTGGTCAAACAGCCGAAATGCATCCGGTGATTCATATCTGTAAAACTGTGTATTCTTGTGTAAATCATACCATTTATGTTTTGCCATAAATACAATACAGATATGTAGCTATGGTTCATTTTCATGCACAGTGTTACAGATATGAGTTTTAAACTATGGATGTATAACAAACAATTGCTTTTTAAAGATGCACTTGTGAGTTTCTTGTCTGTTTCTTTGTTTGTTTTAAATCATAAAGTCAGACTAGAATACATATGATATATATACATATATATTTAATACATTTGTTCATGCTGTTGTTGTCGTATATCCATAATCAAAAGGCACACTGTTGAATTTCTAAGCCGAAAATAAACATTTTGTTTTTATTCAAGAATTTATATCTTAAAGCTGCACTGATCAGGATTTTTTTTAAAATTTGCAATGGACCAAATACCAGTGTGTGATGTGAAGAGAGATTTCATAATGCCAAATCCCCGAAGAGATATCACACTAACACAGTTTATAATCAACCCTTTAAACTCTTTGTTTTGGTTTTAAAGTCTTTAGCTTTACTGTTTTGGCCTCTCCCAGGTCAACTTTGAAAGCAGCGTATTACGACCCATAAGTGGGTTTCTTCCTCGTCAACAGTGGCCTCTAGTGGCAGTAGAAGTTATTACGGCAGCAAAAGAAGAAGTCAGGTGAAGTCAGTCATGTAACGCGGATGCATTCGTATGTGAAGCCACATAGTAGCTCTTTCAACCAAAAGTAAAATGTTTTCCCAAACCGTACCAAGTAGTTTTCTTGCCTACGCCGAACCAAACTGCGACAGTACAGCGAAGGTCCAGCCGGTCTGGTGTGCCTTGTGCCCAAAAGTGTTTAGCAGGTGAAGGGTCAGATATTTTAATCAAAACAACAAACAAAGCTAAAAGGAGAGCGAATATTGGATTTTCACTTGTTTGAACAAAATACTCATGGGGAGAGTGATATTGATGGATAAAATCACATTTGTACATGTCATATGTATCATTATATTTAATCTTGGGATGGTGGTGTCATCATTGTTGGGTGAGAAGGCTACTAAGCCAGAGACCACTGTTCGAGACTGCGTTTTAACAATTGTGAACATGAAATCACACCAGGAGAGATCTGGTTAAAAATATCCATTTTCAACCTCAGTTATTGGCAACAGAGTCATTTTTAACAAGACGTCGTTACATTTCCAGCTGTATTTGTAGGAGCAGAACCAGCTAAACTAATACATCTTTTTCTCACCCTAACTGAGTGTTTTTGTGCCTAAACCTAACATAAGCAAACCAATGTCACTTTAAGCATTTTTAAATTGAAGCTATAGAAATGTAAAGTTGAAATATAAAAAAATGAGAAGTTTATGTCCATGGTTTACAGAAACGTACATTGACAACTTTTATTCCGGCAAACAGTTTGTCAAAAAATCGCCCCAAGACTGAAGTTCAAACTCTCTTTAGATTAGGTAAGCACTCATCAACATAAAATCTTTCTTTCATTCTTTTTTGTGTCCTGCTGTTTGGTCATCTGGCTGACCAAGCTGCAAACGTTAATCCTTTGTGTATATGACATAAGTATAACTCGTAAATCACTGTGTCTTTATCCTGAAACTCCATAAGGCGCCAAGGGATCCTCAAAAATCAAATGTTTTGGCATTAAGTAGAGAGCTGATTGCCAAGATGATGCTTTTAAGTACAGGATATGACGCCTATTTCTGGAAAATGAGTGCGTTTATTGTCAGAACCCGTGGATGTCATACGTTGCATCATATCCTTCTTTCCCCCTCTGGGCTGACCGGATTCATGTGCGCTGGGATGGGCTTGGCCGGGCCGGACGGCGATGACTCTCCTACTCCTCAACAAGGTCAGAACCCGGCAGTGCGAGTGTGTTTGTTGTCTGCTCTCTCCTGGCTCTCCTTCTGTCTCCCTCTGTCTTTCTTCTCAGATGTGTCAGTCCATCAATGATTGATGTCTCCCCCCAGGACTTGACTCATCTTTCACCTGCAGCCTGCCTCACAGCTGCTCAGTGGGCTCAGCACAGGCCCACATGCATGAACACACAGCTCCAGACTACATAATATAAGCTCCTCGGAGGCTCTGTGGTTTTTTTGGAGAGTCCAAAGGCTGATGTATCACATGCCTCGGTCTCTACATGAATCATCTCACATCCAGTATTCCTCTCCCCACTGAGCCTCTTCCTCTGCTTGTTTGTTTCTTCCTTCATAGATTCGAGAGTGACAGATCAGTCCAGATGCTAGCTGTGCCTCCTCTCCACCACTTGCATCTTTGTATTAGAATCAATGCTATTATTCAATACGTGTCCCACCCTTTATTGCCTTTCCCAGGAGCACAGGAATGAAAAGCCACTTTTCAGCTGCAGAGGCTGTAATTCCATGTTGTCAGAGCCCATTGTACTGCAGAAGCTGCATCTGTTCTTCTCTTGTATTGTCTATTGATGGTGTGGGAGCGGCAGGCGCCTCGACGGGCACAATTATGCCGCTCCACAAACCAGCGAAAAACTGCATTTCCCTACACATGGATCAGCGTTTTCTTGATGCCAAAGGTGAGGGGAGGCTGAATAAATATGTTTATCCTCTTCGGCTGTGGATCTCAAAGTTTCATGCAAACGCTCGGCTCCACAGCGCCTACAGTTACATATTCATGCAAATGCGATGCGCAGGTCACACACTCTCAGCGCTGGCCTATCCACAGTATCCTCTCTGCTTGTTTGGCCTTGGATTTTGGTTTAGGGCAGAGATTACGCTTGCAGAAAAAGTTTCAAACCAAAATCCTTTTGCATTAAACAGGCAGACTGGCCGGTGTTTGAAGACATCTTCAAAGACTTTTCAGAGATGTGAGTGCTATTGACAGCAAGTATTTTGTATTTCTTCCTAATACAATGCGCAGAGCTCAATGATTGTTTCACAAAGCAGCCTCTTGTCACACGTTTGATTGTTGTTGCAGTGAAGACTTAACACATCAAATTCTGTTTGTCTCCGGGCAGCACCACTGTACATGTATGAAGCCTTGTGTGGATCCAGAGTGAGATCAACGCTGTCTGATAAACTGCCTCGAGTGATGTTACTTGAGTCAATGTTGGTTTGAAGACTACAAGTGTCATGGTCCCAGGTCTGTAGCTTAGATGATTCCCTGTTTTATGTTGAAGATTTATCCTCATGTGTCATGTTTTACTTTCCACTTCCTGCCTTTGTCTGTTTGCCAGCACGTTTTCTGTTCTCACCCATGAGCCTGCTCGCTGGTCCTTGTGTGCAGTTGTATTTCTACTCGGGTTTCTCCTTGGACTTTCCTTTGCCTGCCTTTTGTTGTATTTTGAATTTTGGAATATGAACCTTTCACTCAGCATATTATGAAAGCTTGTTTTTTGTTCATATACCTTCCTGTTGCTCTTTGGGTTGAGTTTGGGTCCCTTTCCGATAAAACATCTTGGGGTTGCGGAGAAAAGAAGTGGGACTACGACACCTCTGAGGACCATATCTCTGCTTCTGGCCGCATGACTGAGGCCACATTACCCTTTGAATCAACAGGGCACATTTGAGCCACGTTTGTGCTGTGACACAGCTGCCAGGGCTGATTGCGGCCACGAGGTGGTTCCACGAGGCGTGCCGCGGTGCCTTTCAGAGGCATCCCTGAATTCCCAGTCTATTTTTGACAGAAGCGGACAGAAGCTGTGTTCAGCTGCACAGAGCAAATCGAACCAGGGTGAAAGACAAACAGAGGAACTGCAGAGAGCATCTGGTCGGTTTTCAAAATAAATCTGTGCACTGATGAAAGAAGCATAAAAAATCAGGAAAAAATTATGAAATATGTTTTTATTCTCGCAGTTGGTTATGAAGCCGAGTAAATGATGGAGCAAAACTACGTCGCACCTGGAGTCAAGGTGTCAGCCACTGCGAGCATAACACTCACATTATTCGCCAGAAGTTTCAGTGTTGGGGTTGCATTGTAGGTAAACTAGGCACCATATTTTGACAAGGAAGAAGAATGTTCACAGTAAAAAAAAAAATGCTGCATTTATTACGAATGTTATTGGAGTGCAAAACCAAACTGGTAAAGTGATCTTTAAACAAAGCTCCAGGATCACCATGTTGTGGTGGGAATGTTCACAATTCATTTTATTTCAAAAAGTTAATTTAAGATGTGAGACCTTCTGACAGCATCTCTACAGCAGTTTTCATATTTTAGAATATTATAGCCTTCTTCTAATAAGTTCCAAACTGCTACAAGGAAGAGTCAGCTCATAAAAGTACAATAAAACACAGCGGTGTACCGTGACAGCTCCAACTTGTTAAAAAAAACAGAGAGCCGAACTAAAAGATTTATCTTGTTACTCTAAGCAAACGGCAATGTTCCAAAATCACAACACTTGCCCGGCTGTTGCATAATGGATACGCACAATAGCAATGAGTCATGTCTTCACAACAGTTGATATGAAACAAGACACCAATATCCTGGTTGTTTATTCCAACTTTTTCAACATCGGCCTTCCCCTCTCTGTTTTGGAAAACACCAAGCATCAAAGACTGGAAAGTCCAGATAGTCGTGGCGGAATCCAGCTTCCTTGACGATAACACGAGACCGACAAGTAAATCTTGAACGGCTTCGCTGGAACTCGGCAAACAAACATCCACAATACATTAGAATTGAATAAGAGTTCTGCATGGCTGGTCCTGAGTCAACTGCTGAGAAAACTGACACAATCCTCCGGTCCAGCTGGGAGGAAAATGTGCTCCGACTGCCGTCTTGGAGCCGTATTAAAAAAAGATAAAACATTGCTTCACATTCCCAACAACATATTTTTTCATGTTACTGTTTGTACAAATTCATGCTTGTCCTTCATCCTCCCCCCAGAGCCTGCTGCATTTAGTCTACTGCTGGAAATGGACTAGGGACGTCAGCGGGAGGTTTCTCTTTAATTAACCTCTTTTCCTGTTTGGCAATGGTTAATAATGGAAAAATACAAAAAAGTAATCCTTTAAAAATTACTTTTTTTTCTACTGCAGATGGAGAATTATGGCAACCCGGTCTCCAGAATGAATGCCAGCAATATTTGTTTCTGTAAACCAGGGATACGTTGCAACTTCTTTAGGTTACGTTTTCAACCTTATATTGGGACGCCGCCGTGCTAATGTTCTCGTTAATGGTCTCGTTAGGTTTAGGAAGATGTTTTGGTTTGAAATAACTGCTTTGGTTGCCACAAACATGGCTGGAAATAGTCCTGAGGTCTCCTTAATAATGTCCAGTGGGTTAGGGTTAGGGTTAGGGACTCTTACAAATGTTGAAACGCAGTCTTGAACTGTTGTCACTGGCTTGGCAGCCATCTCACTTAACACACTTTGTGGCGTGAATATTGTTTTAGTCTGTTAGCAGCTATTTGGGCATTCTCATTATTATATATATTGGGGAAAGGTTTTTATGTGTGACAGAGGCATGTTTAGTGGTCAGTTAACATTTTGGCGGTAGAAGATTCAGATATGGCTTTATTTCTTTTAATTTGAAGTCAGTTCAAAATGAAAAATAGAGTATCTTTACTTGTTAAAGCATTCATTCACTTATGCTAAATATACTTTGACTAGGCCTACTGTAGTCATGCACACACATGTTCTGACAGTTGAAGGGGGAACGAGCTAAACCAAAATAAATTTCCCTGATCGATGTTGACAGAGGCTTTGATTTACTGCATCAAACCACAGCTCTGTTGGAATTTTTGTAGCTCAAGAAAACACAAGCACAGACAATCACACATGGTGAACTACAGAAATGTGTTACCGCAGAAAAAAAAGTGTTATTTCAGTGGCACATTAATCCCAAGCTCTCGCTGTTAATTTATTGTTGGTATTTGAAACCATAATTGAGAAAGTCAGCATCAACAAACTGGAATATGTACCGTAACACGCGTTTAGCCACGCTTCATGTAACATATTTGTCAACAGAAATAAAGCGATGGCTGGTAATATTATTGGAAATGTTTGTGTTTTTGCATTAAAGCTTATAAAATTAAAACATCTTCCACTGAATGTCAACATTTGAGTGCAGCTGCCACAAATCTGAACTCACAATATCGCAGTAAAAACAATCTCCACCCTTGGTACAAAGTCAAAAGATCGTTTGAAAAAGGCACATGCAGCCAAGAGCGCACAGAATCTGTTCCCATTTAGCCAGCAGGAAGTTGACCTCATCAACATGAGAATCGTCAGATGGCTGACATCATGGGGAACCTATCCACAGCACTAATAATCCCCCTGTCACATCTCAAAGAGTTTCCTCTCCCCCCCCTTGTTGGTGTGTGTGCCTCCTGTTCAGCTGGACAGAGGCAGTATATGTAAGCGTATTCAGTCCTGGACTGGCCCTCGAACACAAAAAACGCTATTGAGACGCATCAGGGGCGGACGCCTCGGGCTCCCCTTGACGTCACATTAGTTACAAAAAGACAATCAGCGTCCCCTGCGGTGCTGTGAAAGGACGTCTGCCACTGGCTGACAGGTCCTCTTGGTTCCCGGGAGTTTAATGCTCTTAACATTTAACTAGGCCCAGTGTGGCCGAGCTGACATTTACACATGACTCTGACCGGTTATATACAGCCAATCGCACAAGGGGGGACATGAAGGTTTTCATGGTGCATTTCCAATTAGCTGGAAGATAAACTGTAAATGATCACTCTCGTTAGTGGGCGTAAGAGGGGCAGTTGTTTAAAACATGTACCAACAGGCTACGGCTTCAGTTTGTCCAGCAAATTTGACCAAAAAACGTAATTAACTTTTATTTTTTCACTTGTTCATTCATTCAGTCACTCTGTCATTCACAGCCGGCCTGTTTCTCCCTCTCTGCGCTCCTGCTGAACTGTGTAAAGTGCTTCGCGTCTATGACAATATTTGTCCTCGTTGAAGGAAAAACCTTTCGTCAGCTTTTTCCCATTTCCCTTATGTTCCCACTATGTCATCAGTCTTGTGGGTGACTGGCTGCCGAGCTGATTAATTGGCTGGCTGGCCACTTTGCAATCAAACTGTGAGCGGTGTCGCTGACTGAATGAATGATTGACTGACCGTACAGTTAGCTGGCTCTTTTGGCCGACCGATTGTCAAGGTGACCGACCGGCTGTTTTTTTGCCGGCTGACTCTCTCATCAGTTGCTTTTGCTTATGACTAATAACGTCTCCAACTGAGTTATATTCTGTTCGCCAATATGTCTCATGAAAAACAACAACTGTGCTCGTCTGTCCCTCCATTTGACTTCCTCAGCTGCGTGTTGCTCTCAGCCCCAAGACACGTTGGTCTCAACTGAACACAACATTGTTATAAATCAGTCGTGCGTATATTTTCTACATTTCCATTTAGGGCATTTAGCAGACGCTTTAGTCCAAAATGACTGAAAGCAATACATACCTTCATGGTGCTGACCAGCACATCAGGAGCAGTTTGGGGTTCAGCATCTTATTCAAGGACACTTCGACATGCAGAGCAGGGGAATCAAACCAGCAGTCCTACCTATAACAAGATGCTGGCTCTACCCCTGAGCCACAGCCGCCTGTATAGAAGAAGAGTAAGTCATAGTTATGTTGCTAGAAAATGTTACTCGAACAGAAGAAAACAGTGTAATGTTCGGGACTACTTTTAGCAGCGGACTGATACATATCTGGTGCTGTAGGGAGTATTTCTGGCAGGTTTGTGCGATTGACTCAATGAAAAGTCAACTAAACTACAGTGCGTATTGAAGAACCTGTCACACAGCACAGAGGTTTGTCTCACTAACATGTTTTTAATAGTTTTTTGGACAACAGTGAAGATCTGAAGAAATAAGACAGCTTGGCCTGATGAGGATCCAGGTGGAAGTAAGTGTGCTGGAGTTACCTTATTTTTAGTCACGCGTTTTTATCCCTAACTGTGCAGCGACCTGATGTGTGTGTAGTCACCCTCCCCTGCAACACAGAGGTTTAAGACACCCGGCTCTGACTACAGACAGTGTTTGTTTGTAGGTGCAATCTTTTTTTTTTTATAATAACAGATAATACAGAATTGCAGGAAGAGCACTGGATTTATCCTCTTTTTCTACCAACAGGCCCACTGTTATCAGCAAAGGGGGATGCACATGAAGACAAATGACCTTATATTGTTGCTATTTAGTCATGAATATTTAATGTGATGGAGAAAAAAACTTGGAAACTTTGGGAAAAAATGCCTAACTGACTGTAATATTTTTACACTTAATCTGCCACATTACATGCCGCCCACAAAAAGGAGCAATCAGTGGGCGTGAGGCAATCAACTAGATAATATTATGCAGGATCAGATCTCTGACTGCCGTATAAGGTTCGGGTTAAATCTGGCTGTAGGAACCATCATTCAGCAGAACCTTGGGAGTTCTGAGTTGTTGTGAAAGATCCGTCAGGCTGATGGAGGCAGATGAGGGAGGTCAGGAGGGGACAGATTACCCCCGTTCTCAAAAAGCTTTAACTTCATTCATTGTTTGC
The DNA here is from genome assembly GCA_963678695.2 of Diplodus puntazzo. NCBI lineage: Eukaryota > Metazoa > Chordata > Actinopteri > Spariformes > Sparidae > Diplodus > Diplodus puntazzo. The sequence goes on along the minus strand of OZ023155.1, from coordinate 8,251,611 downwards.
GCTTATGACTGAGTAATTATCTCATTAGGGTTACACCAGCAATTTGTTTCTTTCATTGCCAGTGTCAACAAAACAAGCTGTTCCAGAAGATCTATCTGTCTGTCACCCCGGGCGGTCACAGTCAGGGATCTTTCCAAGAAAACTCCATATTTGTCCCTTTTTTCTTTCCCTCAGCTGCCTCGTGAAACGGGGTTAAGTGACGGTTCAGGGCTGAGAGAGACATCCTGCCTCACTCTCCTGCACACAGTCGATAAAGGCAGCATCTCTCTTTGACTCTCACTGTATCAGGAAGCTAATAAATGCCAAATATCAGTACAAAGTATTTGCATATTCAGAAGCCTGTCAGTGTTGGTGCATTGTTCCCGAAAGAGTCGTAAACAGGACGAACCTCATGCTGCACCTGCCTCTCTAATTCTTCGTTGCCCTAAGCTCTTAGAGGCCCTTGACCAGAGTGAGTCTAATAAACTGGAAGATCTTGTTAAGAACAGAACAATTTGTTCCGCCAAAGGGGAGACAAAACACCAACGAGTAAAGGTTCCTTTCAAGACAAAACCAGGCAATTAAAGCTGATGAGTTACAGCTGAGGGGACAAAGTGATAACCATTCTCTTGACACTTCATTAAATCTCAAGAAACAGAGCATGGAGAACAAGCCCCACGGTCTGTACACGCTGCACTGTATGGTGTTGATGTTGTGATGAAATGGGACACGAGACTCAACTCTTGTCAACCATCGCATCTCTTTTCGCTCTGGATGAAGTGTTTTTTGGTTTTATGGTGTTCAAGAAACACGCGCTGTCTCGTTGAAGGCAGTGTCAGACGAGGCCGTCTGTGCTGTTATTTTTCCACTGTCACTTTTAAAACGAAGAAAACATTTTGCCAGCTGGACAGTTTGGGCTTTTCTAGAATCCACAGCCCATTTCTTTCAGACAGTCTTTTTTGATGGCTTACCTTCGTAAAGCAGAGCGACAGACTGAATGATGTTTTTAAAGCTGTTGCTTTTGTTGGCGTCTGCGCAGCAGGACGCAGGATGCAGGTAATGCAATGAAAATATGGCTATTTACTAAATCGGTCCCTAAAAGAGGCCAACAAAACAAAACCGAACAGAACTGCAACAGATTTTCATTTAAGAAGGCTGAATGCAAATCTCGCGAGGGAACACAAACCTATAGAAATAAAAGGTAAATATGTAAGTCAAAGTAAGGGTAGGAGTTCAGTGGTGTCAGCTGATTGTTCACTGACTGGTCATTGGTCAATTAGTCACATCTAAACAAGTCTCTTTTAGACAGATAACATTATTCAAATTATGATGTTTGATGTTTTTACCTTAAAGTACTTTAGCACTTTGGAAAACACACTTGCATTTTTTTTTTCCAGAAGAAACCAATGAGAACATTGAAGCGACTCTTACGTCTGTGTATAAAAGTATGAAGGTGCAGCCCGGAGGCGATTAGCATAGCTTAGCATAACGACCAGAGAGAGCCGAAAACACTTGTGAAGGCTCCTTATGTACACAGTTACTTCCACTTGTTTCATTGTACACGAACTAAAATGGGCTAGAACTATCCGACATCCAACACATTCACCAAAATGAAATGCAGCTTATCCACTGATTATTGTAGTTTTTTTTTTTATATATATTTCTGTAAGTGTAGTTTAAGCAATGATTCAATGTGTTAACTAACTTTAAGGTTTGTTGGGACGAAACTCAAAGCGAATGTATTAAGTGTATGATACTTCTGATTGAGATCCTGGATTTGACTTTTGGCACACATGGTGCGTCTGTTGCCGGCTGGTTTACACCCGGTGTCTGTTCAGTTAACGCACCGGCTGTTTGGGCTGAATAAACACAGTCTACACAAACAGTCCAGTGGCAGAATAATACAAGCCCCCCCCAAAAAAACATTTGGTGTTCATTGCTGCACTCTTGTAAACTCTGGAGAGATCGATGCTAGCCGTTTCCCCCTGCGTCCAGTCATTATGCTAAGCTAGGATTATCGCCCCCTGGCTCTGACTTTGTTCTTTTAAGCGCAGAGATTAATGAGCAATATCAATCTTCTCATCAAATTCTCTGAAGGAAAGCAAAGAGTCGCGTTTCCCCTCTACGACCAGCTGAATGGTTGAGACTGCGGATGAAAACCACAGAGCCACAGTGTCTCCGTCACACTTTATCATCATGGACACTAATCTGTTCCTAAAATGACACGGCACATCAGCAACCATTCTCATCCAACTGTAAAGCAAAGTGGACCTTTGATAAAAGGAAAAATGTGATTAAGTTGAATTTCCATCAACTGGCTCGGACTGACAGGAAAGTGTTGGTTGGTCAGAAGTTGACAGTAAAGGCTGCAGTGTGTTGAACGTGGCTGTAATAAACAAAGTGGAAACAAAACTAGTTGTTCTCCAACCGCAAATGATAGGAAGAGGAAACAAAAGCAGAAGCCATGGCCATATGAGAGGAAATTGGGAGAGGCCTTCAGGATTTTTTTCTTCAATTGTGCAAGCTGCAATTATTCTCCTTTTGCTTCTTCATCTCCTTTTCCTTCTGCTTTTCCTTCTCCATCTCCTTCGCCTTCACCTTTTCCTTACCCCGCCCTTTCTCCTCATTTTCTTTCTCCTTTCCCCTCTCATTTACCTTCTCCTATACCTTTCCCATTTCCTTTTCCTTCTCCATCTCCTTTTCCTTCTTGTTGTTCTTCTTCTGCTTCTGCTTCCTTTTCTTCTCTGAGAAAAGTGGTACAGCTGATCAGTGATGTGAGATAGACAATCGCTCAGAATCAAAAACAAAGGTGATTCCCTGTGCTGGTAAGAGAATTTTCTCTTTTTGAAACAAAAAATCCTTCTATGTTAATTTGTTTTCTAATTTTTTTTTACTTTCGCAGGGTCCACCAATCTCTGTATAACACGATAAAAATGTTTTTTTGTGCCCCTGGAACAGATCGCACGTTTCTTGCCTAAAAACCCAGAGGTGTCGCACCTCAGCAGCATCTGACCTTTACTGGTTTTCATGCAGTATATGCGGAGCGCTATACGGCCAATTCTATATTTGTAAAGGCTTTATTCGGCTTGCTGTTATGCCAGTGTCTCACCGGGGGAAGCGACGACAAGGACAAGCATGTACCTTTTTCTCTGCAACCTTAGCGAGTCCTTCTTCAGCTGCTCGGGGGCAAGAACAGGAGTCCCTGTGTATCCAGAGAGAGGCCTGGCCGTAGGGTTGCCACGGCAACAGGGAACAGTGCAGGCATGGTGGTGAAAGACGAGGGGGTCTGGGCTGATAGGGATAACTGGAGACGCCAGGGGACACCTTTGTGCATTAAGATAGTCCACCACACTCCTTTCTAAGGGGGGGAAAGAGATTTTTTTCCCTTTTTTTCTTTTGAAACCGAACTAAATGAAACTATAAATAGTGCTGGTTAGGCACTGTCTGAAATTGAGAAGCCCAATATCAGGGAATGTACCTCACGGGCGGAGGGCACAGAACATTTTCCGGTGAACGGGCACTTTGATCTATTCCTCGTGTCTGCTCTATTAGATATATGCTCTCTAGTGCATTGAGAATGAACACTCTTTGAAATGATGTGCGTTTCCTCGTGACAAAGTAAAATACAACGCTCTAAGAATCCTGATGCGAAAACACATTTCAACATTGGTTCATCCTTTTTTTTTTTACCAGATTATTATGTTTTATCTTTAAAACATGATAGTTTATCTTCTGACTGACTTGTTGATGACCAGGTGTCATGGCGGAAGCGTTACTGAATGACTCGTTGTTCGTCCTTTTTTTCCAGGATGTATTCACATTTACATAAAATTTGGGAAACAAATGGAGAGACGTTGGAAATGTGTGGTTGATGCGAGTTATTCAATCTCATTGGCAGCAAAATGCAATGTAGATTCTATCCAGGCCGTGGAAGCGCGGTGCATTTCAGGCATGCTTGTGGCCGCGGATGTGTAGCCGACCGTGTAATTGCAACATCACTGGTTCAGTTCCAGCTGGAAGCGGACTGTATGTTGCATGTCTTCTTCTTTATTTTTTTCCCCTCCAAGATTAATAAATCCTTCCATCTAGTCTGTCCACTGGATGTAAGAACGTTAAATGCTACCTTCCAGGTGTGACCATTTCAAGCCAGCAAAACTTAAATCAAAAGCATCTGTTCAGTGTGCTTCTCTCTGAGGTCTTCTTTGTGCCAAGTAACCTCACAAGAAATGCTGTGCCCAATAACAGGTCTTACTGATCCAGCTGTGCTTTATGTCAACAAAATGTCCCCTCAAGCCCCCAACTAGGCTTTGTTCCCTGGTTTAAGGTAAGACTCTCAGTAGATGAGTATCCCAGCTGGACTGAAACTGAGAGACACATCCACAGCTGCCTCACCTGTAGAATCTGCTCTCTCAGGACGTTTTATTGTAAAAATATTGTTGAAGACACGCCCGCCCTTGAAAACAACATGGTTTCATTCCACTGTTAAATTAGCAATAACATACATGAAAAAGTCTGGTTGCCCCTTTCAAAATAAAGGCCCCAAGACTAATTGGTTAGGTTTAAGAAAACATCATCAACCACCCGCACCAAGTCAACCTCTGCCCATAAACACATATAGGTGTGTAAAATGTGCGCCCAGTTGAGGCATATGGCTAAATAATATAATGACTGATGGCTTAATTGTATTTTATGTTCTTTTTCTATTCAGTTATACATCAAATACATTACGCTAATCATCTTTTACCATGCATTTTATACTGATGTTGTTACTATATTACATTTATTTGTATTTATTTTAGTTTGTTCAAGGTTGTATATTCACTTCATTTTATTTTATCCTGTTACTTTATTTATAGACTTCTATAATTACATTGCATACTGCTATTTTGTGTGATAATAATGTGTAATACCAACCAAAAAATTTAATAAATTCTTGATTATTTTTTACATATTATGCTGACTTTGTGGCACAAATGAAAGAAGATTCCACTGATGTCCAACATTTGTCTGTTCATCCCTAGAATCTGTGTTTTGACGTCACGTCACGGCTCACTCGGACTCTTGCAGAGCCCTCGTTAATGTCTTTAGTAACATCTGTGAGGAGGGCCGATCAACACAGTCAGTATCTGTGCATACTTCACTTTCATATCTGCAGGATATGAACTCCTGTTGTTTAACAGAATTACCACAACAAATATTTTCTTTAACTAAAAGAAGTGAAACAGTGAGCGAATCGTTGCTACACTGCCAGTGGAACATTTAATGTGCCCATGCTGACTGTCCACTGCAGCTCAGCCTGCCATTCTCATGTCAGCGGCCTTAATTAGTGCTCGGTTCCCAGAGCCTGGGAACCCTGCCACCGTGTTGACTTTAGATGTGGCCCCCTCCCTACAGGGCCCGGTTTTGTTTTTGTAAGACCAGGATGATACAGCTTCGCTGGAACTTACGCATAACAGGCTCGCCAGAATGGGCAAGATATGAGCAGGAACGTAAACAGCTTCAGGGAGCTGCTTTATCTTTCAATTAAGCTGTTTGGAACCTGAAATGCTGCGTAGTTTTGGAGACAATACGAAACACTGAACAGTCATGAATCCTGCGTGTTTGATCCGATACTCTGACACTACAATCCTCAGACTTAAAGACAGACTTCACTCCGCATTATGTCACTACATCCCTTAAAAACATGTCACATTCAGTCTCTCACAGTGGCCCCTGCAGCAAACATGCACCAGTATAGGGCGTACGGACGTCGTGAGCAAGATGTTCCCTAAATGATCCACATCCACACACATGTGGGCACAGGTCCATTAGCCTTTGTCACATTTCATTTAGTGACTCATGAGGATCTCTAATGGCCTGTGACAGCAAAAAGGTCAAACCTATTTCCAACAGGTCACAAAAGAAGAGACGAAGAAATATATAATTAGCGCCGTTCCTTCTGAACATGTCGATGTGACCGCAGGTTCTTGTTGCATTATCGCTTCACCCTCGTAAGTGTTCAGCTGAATAGAGAAAACCTGCAGCAACAGCTCTGAATAGGCTACATGGCGGTAAACTTCTGTCTACTTTTTTGGTAAAGTTCCAGCCATATTGCCATGAAATGATCTGAAATGAAGCGCTTGTCTGATCTCTGACGGCCCACCTCACAGAAGATGGATGGAGCATTTGCGGTCAGCAATTCCTACGAGGGCGATGAGAGGACAAAGGGATAAAAAGAGGCCATTCGTTGGCCAGCTATGGCCCAAATCTGCCTTCACTTGAAACAGCACCGTGAATCATTAGGTTGAAGGTGTGTGTGTGTGTGTGTGTGTGTGTGTGTGTGTGTGTGTGTGTGTGTGTGTGTGTGTGTGAGAACATATCCAATATCTCATAAAGTGATACTGGCAGGAGAGGCTTGGTTGGCAGCACCTCTAAAAGCTGGTATAACAGCAGACGTGCCAGAAATATTGTAACGATCATAAATCAGTCCGACTCAGTAGAACCTCTCTTTGTTTGTTTTCCCCGCTGAGATTTCCCCCTTGTGCGTTAAGTTATAATAACTGCATTAATGTTGCGTTAACCCATGTCACTGCTGAATCATTGTGCTTGTTAAATTTCAAATAAAGACCCTGCTGCCACTCTTCTGGTGTCACAGATAATAAACAGGTCTGGACACACCAGGTTTGGTGGACAACAGCTTAATGTTGTGTTGAAATCATTTAATTCCAATGTTACTGCTGTTATCGGGAAATCCTCTTGAGGAAGCAAAAATTAGACCATTGACCAGTAGAATACTATCCCGACAATGTTGATCGTTGAGGGGAAAGAGGGTCATAAAGGGAAGAAGTTTTTGTAGCTCATTAGCTGGGTGACATCATTTTTAGAAGGAACAGACCATTTTTCAAATTCCCACCTCCTGGCATTTCCCTGTGGCGTTACTCTCTGCAGCTGTTAGCAACATGGCTACCGCTAACGACATGGCTACTGTCCAAAGCAAAAAAAAAACAACAGCTTTTTCTGTTAGAAACCCTGAAAAGGCAGATTTAAACACCAGGTTGAATCAATAAGTAGGCAAGTTTTGTTACTGATCTAATAGAATTTGAACCTTCTTAATTTTGACCAGTTACAGGAAACATATATCAGCCAGGGAACAGACTTTGACACAACACCTGCCCTCTTCATTGAGTGAATGACCGTCAGTTCACTGTTTTACATCGGTTTCAGTTCAGATCTTTGCCTCAGATCTTTGAGTTTCCACAGTTACTCCAGTTGTTCCACCGTCACGTGGAAATTTTGACCTAACGCCTGGTTCTGATGCAACAGCAATTATTTATATGTATTTTCATTTATATTCAGCCTGGTGGGCAGGCCAGTAGTTAAAGGAAGATTTATAGGGAACCAATCTAGATGGATGGTGTCATTTCTTTTCCCATTATGTTGTGCATCAGTTAATACTGAGTTAAAGCTTAAAGCTACAGAGAGTCTGTAGTCCAAAAACATCTTCCGAAACCCAAAATGACTGAGCTGGAATAACATGCTAACCGTAACCAAACTTGGTTAGCTTATTGGCTTGGACAACTGTATTCTCCCTCCTCAACAACTTTTTATTGAATGAAATGTGGGTGCAATCGCCAGAGAGATGCCGGAGGAGGGGAAGTAAACAGAACCGTAGAGAGAACACTGACAGCCTGCCGGGCCACCTAGCACGTTAACAGTTGGCCCACCAGAGACGAGGCGGGAGGACACGGCTGCATCCTGAGCGAGAGTGCAAACATCACAACATCCCTACGAGTCACAGAAAGCCTGCGGGGCTAAACACAGACGTAACTTATGAAAATTAATGAAGAGAGCTGCGAGGGGGGAAAGACTTCCTTATCTACGTGTTTCTGCCACCTGCCTCCCTCCTATCTCGTTTTCTGCCTGTCTGCTGCCAGATCGGTACAGACAGAGCAAGAGGGTGCGAGGATGACCCTGAGCTGTCATTGTTTCCCCGCTAACGCCCTTCCTCCTCACTCCCTCTTTCCCTCCTTTCTTCTCCCTCTCCGTTCCTTTTTAGGGATGGCAGGCTGCACAAAGACAGGTGATCGCTGCTGCTCCTGTAAGGTAGAAGGAAAAAAAAAGAGAGAGACAGAGGGAAAAAAGTGTGTTTTTTCTCTTCCTTTTAGAGATGTGCTACGTCAAAGCCAGCAGAAAGTGTTTTGGAATCGCTCACCTGAAATGTCAGCGACTTCCTAACAGGGTGTCCATCAGTGCTTTTTTATAAAAACTGACAAGGGAGCCATTAGCTGGTAGCTCTGCTTGTGGGGTGTGTGTCCTGTGGTGGGAAGGAAGGGCTCGGATCGAGGGTTTTTTTCTTTTTTCTTTTTTTTCTTTCTCTAATGTCCATCTGCAGCAAGCCTGTGTGACACCCATGCTATAGAAGAAAAGGAAAAGCATCTGGAGTGTTTCTGCTCGTGGAAGCTGTGAGGATACTTATTTATATCCAGCAGGAGGGTTGAGGTTCACGATCTATGAAATGTGGCGTGATTATAATACCTCCTTGATTATAGCTGTTGTTTATGTTTCTACACACAACACACACACACACACACACACATCACAGACACACACACACGCAGGTGCAGGCACCGTGACGACACCGCACTGTTTGCAGCATGGACACAATCTTTAATCATCCCGTGGTTTTCGGCTGCAGAGGGAGAATATACAGTGATGCAGACCCAAACACAAACACAAACACAAGGACACACACACACACACACACGCTCACACACCTTCCCCCACCCGTAGTCCACCCCCTGCAAACCCACCGATCCCTAGTCCATGATGTAATGCTACCAGACCCCTCCTCTGCTGCCTCTCCCTCCCTCCGTCTCTCACACACTCCCCTCTCCCTCTCTCTCCTTCTCCTCATTCTATTGGTGGCTCCCGCCTGCATCTGCTGGATCAGCTCTGACTCCACACACACCACACACACACGCACACACACTCACACACACACACACACACGCACTCTCTCACACACACAGACGCGCGTGCACACCTCCACGCTCCCCTCTCTCTCTCTCACACACACTCTTTACACATACACTACCAGGGGGATTCCTCCGCCACTGCAGCCTCTCCGATCGCTCCACCTGGCTCCTGTCTTCTTCTTCTTCTTCTTCTTCTGCCGTGGTGGAGGGGGGGGTGGAAGCACGGTGAGTCCTCCTCCTTTTTCTCTCTTGTGACAGCAGGCGATTGGGGTTCACAGTAAGACAAAAGGATGAACGGACGTTGGGAGTGTTGTGTGTGTTTCTTTTTTAAATTTTCTTCAGTGGGGAGAGTGGGGCACAAAACACCGGGAGGCATCGCTGCCACCGCAGACTGGGAGGAGAGAGGCTGGCAGCTGAGTTTGTGCTCTGGAGTAAGGAAGTGGTGTGATGGGGGGGGTTTGTTCAGCTACTACAGATACCGGTCATCCAGGCTGCCGGGTGCCATGGCAATAGATTGCATTGAGTCAGGGTCTCGGCTCATTGTGCTGCACGTGTGGGATAAGGAATCTGCTTGTGTGCATTATGTGTGCGTGTGCAAGCCTGATTTCCTGGAGCCCTAAATATTCAGAGGCTCCAAGGTGTGTTTTATCTGCTCTTTGAAAAAAAGATCAGAAAAAAAAAAATCAGTCAACATTGCTTTTGAGATAACAGAGGGAATTGGGATAATGATTTTGGAAGGTGAATCATATGAATTTAAAGCTGCTGCGTTAAGTTTCCTGTGACGTGGTGTAGTTCTCACTGGACAGCGAGGATGTATGGCTGCAATAAAGCCCTGACAGTCTCATTATGTACGTATAGATTGTTCCTGTTGTGCCCCTGACGAAACAGGGTGTGTGCATGTGGTGTGAACTCATGCGCCTGTGACATTTGGACACTTGCGATGCCTCTTGTCTTCCCCTTCCCCTATTATGTGCAACCAGGCTCTCTCATTGTGAGGCTCAATGACATTGAGTCTAATAGGAGAAAGTAATTCTATTATTGCCCTGGCTTTTGACTGCTAAATGACACATTAATGATAATGGAACTTGGGAGCGAAGTCACTGGTGCATTCTTTTCTTTTCCGGGCTGAGCTGCTTGACCAGATTGCGTTTCCTGTGGCCGTGCACTGCAACCTAACCTTTTAGATCCAGTGTGTTGAAATGTTAATATTTTATAACGGTTGGTCTACTTCACATGTGGACACTCTCATGACTAATTCATCCAGATGTTTTTCCACTCCTGTATCACATGGAGCTGACAAAAAGCCAGACATGATTTGTTGCTTTTTTTTTCCATTTCAATACAAATGCAGAAAAATTGGCTACTTTTGAAAGCATCTCCATCCTGTTTAGTTGATCAACGTGTTGATGGGATCCATAATTCAAACAAATAACTGGCTAAAATCTGGGAGGAGGTGTAATCCATCACCAGCTCACTGGCAGCAACCCAAACAATATGTTTTCCGCGCTTGATTATCTGCATGCCGTTCTTCAATTAAGCAACAAACAAATTAGCGTTGCTATGCTCTTCAGCTCGCTCATTATTACCAACGATTGCAGCTATAACCACATCGAAAAGGAACAAACCCACAAAGATATTTTGAAAGTCAGCTGGACTCGTTCAGATTCTCCCTCATGGAACAGCGCGTGCAAATATGTTGCTGGATTTTTTTTTAAATCGATGATTAGCACATGAAACGGTTCCTCCTCCAGGCTGTTTAACTCCGACACACTCTCTGTGGGCATGAATGCAAAATAATGAGGATGGAGGTCCAACAACAAACTAATAAACCAACAGGCAATGAGGAAGTGAAGCTCCCATTGGCTGTTCAAGCATTATTTGGGGTCTTTGAAAGGTTAGTGTGTGGTCACACTGAGATAGCTTATTGATTTCGTACTGTTTGAATCCCATTACAGCCCCACTGCCCCAAAGACCTTCTGAGAGTAAGGCCAGGAGCTAAAACTGCACTCATGCACTGCAGTTTGTGAAGCTCAGAGAGTCTAAATGTTAATATTCTCCCCGAAGCGCTTCTTCTGTTATTCAAACATCCTCTGATTGTGAGGAATCTCTGCTCTCGTCTGTTCTGTCACTATTTCTGACTTTGGAGCTTCCTGTGTGGTGAAGTTGAGGATGCAGAGCCTGAGCTGTAGGTACATTAGATCTGCCTACAATTTCATGCTGACTGAACCTGGTAATTCTGTATCTTCCCCTCGCCGGGTCTGCTGACGTCAAAGCAATCAGCTGAGGAGAATATGAATATTTGAAACTCACTCAAGGTATAGTGCAGGTGAAGAGAAAGGTCAATTAACTCAATACTTTATCGAGTCTGCCGACTGTGTAACTGATTTGGATCCTGAACGCAGCGTAGAGGAGGATTCACACACCTTTAACCTTCCGGACAACTTCAGCTCAGTCCCGGTTGTATCCAAGCATTTGCCAAGAATAAATGTTGGCAGCAAACATGAATGCAAACAACTGATGACTTTCACATTTGTGTGTGTCATCAGGGCCGGATTAAACGTAAAGATTACACCAAGCAGACGTGTTTCTGAGATTGCTACATGCTCATTTTGATATCAGGTAAACAAACCAGATCACTGGAATGCCACATGAAGACTATTATGCTCATTATTTTTTGGGAAGGTTTGTATTTTAGCTTATCTATTTATGTTTCAGGTGTCATACACAGTTGGTTACTCATGTACTTACAGGGGAAGTACAGCTATGGTTGTGTATGTTGAACAAATGAACAAACTAACATTGGAATTAAGTTTTAGATGGGTTAGGGTTACATGTTAACGACCTGACTGTCTTATCAGAAGGTGGAGGGGATGGTGGTGGAGCTACAGGTGAAGAGACTCGCCAGACCAGCCACTGACTGCAGTTCATGTTTCAATATTTGTAAGCGTCACACTACTAGACATTTTCAAGGACAAAAGTCACAAAAACCAGATACTTTGTACAAGTGGTTTTGGTGCCTAAACCTGACAAGATCATAAGAACAGAGTTGTCAGATTAAATTTGATCGCTAAGAAACGTAAAGTTGCGACATATCAGTGGTTTCCGGAAGCGTTGTTTGCAGTTTAGCTAACTTCCTGTAACCCGTTTTGCATTTAGCTCCTCTCTACGCCGCCACACTTCTACAACTCCTTTCTTTATTTGAAGCAGTTCTCTTTGCCTCTTTCTTTTTCTTCCTCTTCTTCTTCATTGCTTGGCCTGTTAAGTTGTATAAGCTGCCACGGGGGCGCTGGAACTGGTAGCTTTCCCTGTTTAGCCATCACTGGTTTAGGTACCAGAACAGGAAAATGCTGCCTCTTGTTCGAGCAGACAGGACCGCCTCCACATGGAGTTCTCTGTCCTGATTGGATAAAGGAGGCAGGGATACCAGATAATTTTTGTTGTTGTTGCTATTTTACTGCACAAGCTGGGGGAGGATAGACCATACACTCTACAACAGTGTTAGCTGTTGGAATATAGAGCTATTTATTACTTATTTTAATTAAAAAAAGATATAATTAACAGCTGCTTTAAGTGCCAAGATGTATTCTGTAGACTGGGTTTGTTCTATTGCATTGACTGTGTGCATGTGTGTGTTCAGGCTTCTACATGAGCATTGACAGCTGTCATTTTCCTGTTTTTAATCAAAAGATTGTGTTGTTTTTTTTCACCCCGTTGACTCTAAACAGAGATACCACAAATATTCCTAAGAATAAAACATGTGACGACGTGGGGCTCACTTTAGGAAAGACTAGACCCAGGACAGCTGCTCTGCTTCTTTGATCCTCAGAGCACTGAAGCACTCTTTCGTTGAAGCTGTCCACCAAATGTCATGTGTATACAAGCTCATGAACAAAAAACAAAACAAAAAGAAAACCTCCGACATCTAAATGCATTCGACTCAAAAACAATGAATTCTTCCAAAGTCAGGAGCTGTGTGTCTGTAAATAGACACACATGAATACCTGGGACTGCACAGTGTTTTCACAGAGACTAAACACACAACAGAAGGTTGAGAGTAAAAGAAAATATGGATGATCTTTGTTTAACACTTGAAAATCTAGTTTGACTGTTCGTGCCTGCACTTGTGCTATTATCGCACTTTGTTTTAAAAGGATTACTAACACATTGCATTGCGATCCAAGCAGCTGATGGAAATTTAATTTTGTTTTCAATGAGCTGTTTCTCTATTTTTTTGTAACATTGCACAAATCTCTGCGGAGCTTTACTGGAAGCGGAGCAGTTGTGATTTAATTTCAGTAAAAAGAAAAATAAAGAACTTTAATGGAGAAACCTGCCATTAGACCTAAGACACACTGAGGCAATCTCTTACATTTAATGATATTCCCCTTTAACGCTGCGCTGTGTTTAATGTCAAGATTGATAAACTTGTGTGTGCTGAAAAATTCATCAAAAATAAAAAAAATCAGAAACTCATTAATTCATTCCCAGTGCCGGGAGCTTTTCTTCCACAACCCTCCCCCCTCCCGCTGTGCAGCTGTGCAGGACCTTCACCTATGCCCTCCTACTGCGGCATCCACAGCCTCCCAGCTTCAAAACCAACCGAGAAAGAGCCAGACAAAGAAAATCTATGCATTGAGCAAACACACTCATGTCGACGTCTTCATTTAAACCGCACTGACAGTCACCCGGGGGAACACCGGACCGCCTTAATCTCATAACATCCTCTAGAAATTCGTAACGCCACATGGCAGCCTGTTCTCCTGAGGAGCTGTCAGACAGCAGATATTGGTGCTTATTCGGTATCAGACCCTTCAGCTAGCTTGACCACTGAGCAGGCAAAAGGCTTTGAGTCCATTTCATGATAATCTCTGCCACATGTGAGACGGTCTTTATCTTTTTTTTTTTTCCACTTGTCTTCCTTTGTTTTTTAGTATCTTTAATGTTTGCTGGTTAATGGAGCAGAAATGCTACGAAGCTAATCCAACAGATAGGCCGCGATTCTTTCTTTCCCGCTACATCTTTAGATTGATACTAAAGAAAAACTGGTCACAGCATGAAGTACAGCACATCACAGGAACTTATAGGCAAAAGAAAAACCTGAACTTTGTGTCAGTCTTTTAGTATTCTCTAAGACGAGCTGCGCTATTGACAAGTTAGCCCTCTAAGCTTTAATTACGCGGGGGAACCAAGAAGCCTCAAAAACTCACTGTGGGATGATTGAACATGTCAGGAATGAAAGTAAGAGCCAATTAAAGTTGATGACATGATTTACATCCACTCGTGTTTAATTATTTTCCCTGTCACTAAATACACGGGCGTATTTCTGACATGTGTGTGCATCAGAGTGAGCGAGGGAGAGGGAGGGATGGTCGTGAGGCTGCGTGAAAACAATGGAAGTTGTAAAAAACAGGAGAGGCCACCGCCCTTGTCTTTGATATGGACACGAGCTGCCATCTGATGCTGTTTGGTCACTCTGGCTTCCCTGAAGGGCCAATTTACCCGAATAACAACACGTTCAACATATTTTCTCACTTCCCTCTGTTAGTATTTAGCCATGCGGACAGTTTTGGATTCATGTGCTCAGACAATTTTGCATATTTGGCTGCGAGATTTCTGCCTCGACCCCAAAAAGGGAATTATGTGTGTGGTGCTCACAGCGATGACGAATGATTTTAAAAACACAATAAGCAGCGTGCCTTTTCATAAAACAACCGATTCTTGTTTCTGTGTTGACTCTTACTTTGGTAGAAAATTGGTCCAATATAAACTGAGGCCTGTGGATTGTCCAGAGTAACCGGGTCAGAGATGCTGTTGTGGTTTGTTAGCTATGTTAAAGGCTCCATCAGTCAGCCAGACCAACACTTTGATCCAGAGTGGAACATCTTAGCAGCTACTGGATTGATTGTCATGAAATTTGGCCGACACAATCATGTCCCCCTCTTCATAATAAATTCTATTAACCTCATTGAACCTCCAACACTTCGAATGAAAAGCAAATACACGCAAAACCAATGACATGCTCATCAGTCTCAGCTGTGCTTGTCCCAAATTCATACTAACGTTAAACAGTACGCGCCACATAACTCATAACAATATACTGTTTTTTGCAGCTCCTACAACAGAATACATCTGCGTGGCTATGATGTCGGATGTCAGTCAAATTGCTACTTAAAGATGTCGCTCCAAATTAAATAATTAAGCTTCATATTGAAATGTTTTCCCTGAGATTTAATACTTCTGTTTACAAGCTTTTTTAGAGCTGTTTCACCGCCACCACCCACAGTTAACTTTAATTTTTTTCAGCTGTGAGCTGCTCCTCCATTTCCCCTGAGAACGGCATTGTGGGAGAATAGCGTGCATAAACAGCGCGCTCAAAAAAATGAGCTGTATTTAGTCGGTGTGTCGTCTGCTTTAAGTGTACTTTGTCACATTTCATACTTATTGACACCAAACACCCACTTAGAATCAGTGTGTAGTAGGCATGTTGGACACAGTGTTTGTATTTTGTGCTAATTAGCAAGTTTAAAATAAGCATTCCAAAGTGCTACAATGTAACATTACACTTGCTTATCATCGGTATATTAACATTTTCATTGTGGAAACAGAGTAGGAGTTTCTGTCACAACTACGCCTTCTTTCAAGGTGCACGGAGAAGAGAAGTATTTTTCCATCGTGGGCATGTTGGTTCACCAGCAGCATCCGCTCAAAGCCCGGTGCGTCTGAATACAGCCTTTGGTGAAATGTTAGTTGAAGAAGTCTTTTACCTCCAACTAATTGCCTGACTAGATGCCAGTAGGGGTGATTGAGAAAATATGTTTCTTTGTGGTTTGTTGCTGACTCCTTAAACTGTGTCAGGATCCAGAGTTTAGTTCATTGGCCGAGTTGTGTGGGGTCTCACTGGACAAGGATTGAGCAAACACTAAGAAAAAGGTTTCAGATTCATTTTTTTTGCACTTCTGATTCTGGTCCAAGAAACATCAGTTTAGGCAGTTTACCCAAATGTGTGGGGAAAAATATGGTCACAGCCGACAGCACATGCAGTTTGATTTAAAGGCATCAAAACAACAAGTCATTCCTGTCAATGATGAACGACCAACTTGTCACAACAACTCCACTCAGGATCATTTATAAAGGCGGCAAATGGGACACTTTCAGATTGGAGTGCTGCACCCGGTGAATAGTCATGAATCATCGTTGTGAGGTGAGACGGAGAGAGAGAGGGTGTGAGTGAGATGTCGGGACATTTTGGGGACCGCTGGAGCGGGACAAGGTGAGGACGCGGGGATGAGTCATAGTGCAGTCAGGTCTACAGGAGGTGCCTCTGACTTCATCGCAGGCTGCAGGGGTAGAGCTTACCAGTCAGGGTGTTCACACCTCGAGGAGTCATCAGTCGACCTTGTTGCATGTCAACAGCACTTGTCATCATCCCCTGAAATACGTCTCATATCACACACAATTTTGAGTTTATCTGGAACATGAAATACGTCAGTCATTATTCAGTTTATCACCAAATTAGTAATTGATTAACAAGACTGAGCGTCCGTGCTAGCATGCTCTGTGAGGCTCAACTTTAATGCAGCAGTGCTAAATGCTAACAGCAGCGTTCTCACATGATTACACTTAGCAGGTGTAATGTTCACCAGCTTCACCATCTTAGTTTGGCACGTTGGCATGCAAACATCTGCAAAATGTCAGTAAGTAAGTAAGTGAAGAAAGTACAATGTGGGCTAACAGGAATGTCAATAGTTTTGCAGGTAGTTTTGTGATAAACCTGTAGTAGTGGGCGAACTGACATTCTTATCAGGTCAGGTTATGGCAGGTGATCGAAAATCTAAGGATCACCAAAGTCATTCAAATGTAAACCCCGGACCATGAGTTCTTAAACCCATAAATAAAAAGGAATATGTTAGCAATTTTTGCACTTCCTGTTCCGTCGTCTCAAAGTCAGTGAGTTTTTTACGTGGGTTTTTGGTTAAGCACCTGAAATAAGGTCTTTGGTTAACACAACAAGCAACATGCCGGTAAGCACGCCTTGTTGAATTAAAAAGCATTTACATGTCTGAAAAAGCCGGTTGCTAACAGGTTGCTAAATGTCACTAGATGTCAGTGACATTCAATGTCATCACTCAGACTTATCTACTCACCAGTCCGTCTTTACAGGCTGACTTTAGTTGCAAACTATCGTAACTTTAACTGTACAACTTGTGGATTATTCAATTTATAGTAAAGTGTTTATACTGTAGTGAATTAAGATGCTTAGTGGAGGTGTAATTCATTCATAGCGATGCTAATTTCCGGGTTAGCCCGCAAAAATACGTACTCTTACTCTATAGTCTCTGAGATCTCTCCGTCTCAGATTTATTTTAGCCAAGCTGCTAGCATGGCTACAGTACGTCTTTTTTTAAACCTCAAATTATTATCCATGAAGGTAAAGCCGGTGGTTAGACATAAGGGGGGCATAACAGCTAGACTTCGAGCGCCTCTGTGCCTGTCAATGAAAAGAAAAAGGAATGATGATCTCATTGACGTAAGCCTTAGCTTTACTGTGAGCCGCTTAGCACTTGTAAATACAAAATATTTAGGCGAGTCTCCAAATCTGGTGTTGTGTATTACTGAATGAGTCTGTCATACACTTAACCCCAATAAAAGCTCCGCGGGTGGCCATGACCTTAATATGAATGGCTTCTGTATGCTCCCCAGTGCGCTCGCGTGCCTCCACAAAGGGATATTACTTGAGTGCGGCAGCAGATTAAGGGTGATGCGGTCAACAACTGCACATTTGAGAAAAATTGTGACCTTCAGGAGTCAGAAACGGCTTCTGATTGAGTCTGAAATAATTTCCTCAAAGTGTAAATAGCTCTTAATAAACTCTGGCGCGCTCATTACCAAGAAGCTACTTAATTCTTATCAAAGTGCTCCACAGAAAGCTGCAGAGCCGCTCAGCATCTTGTTATTGCATCTTCAGTTTGGGAGTGTCAGAGGACCGCTCGCCTTTTTTTTCCCTTTTTTTCTCCCAGACAGCGGCTAATTTGTTCTCGTAATTTTTTAATCCATTTGTTTTCGGAGCGCTCAGTCTCAGTTTCGTTGGACTCATGGCTTAATGCAATGATTAATAATTGCTCAATTCTTTTAAATCACTGCAGAGCGAATAGGGAAGGAATAAAAGAACAATTCTGCCGATTTAGAGCAATTCATACCGCTGTGTGGTCCATCTACTCCCTGTTGTTGCGAGGCTGACTTTTGAATATTGGATGATTTTAATCTTCTCAGAAGTAATCCTTGATTGAATTTGAGGGATTACTGAGGGCCCGGAAGATAAAGGAGAGCAACTTTGATTTGACTTCTGTCTATCAGAGAACATACAATCGAGAAAGAGAAAGAGAGCTGCAAGTAGTCAAAGAAATGGAACACGGGGGCAGAAAGCAAGAGAGGAACGGAGACTTTGCCTTAAATGTAACCCTCTCCTGTGACAACATTTCCAGAAGTGTCAGGATGCAGGTTGCTGTCATGACATCCATTGTGCTCATAGTCAAAATACCTTCCCCCCTGATGATGCATGATTTGTGTCCCTCCTCGTCAAGGAGAGACACTGATCATTCTGATTGGACGTCCTGAGCGGAGCAGAAGGGGCAGCCACGCTGTTGTTTCTAGAGCCCACGTTTCTTTTGTTATTACTCTTTTCTGAGGGCAGAGAGGAGATTACATGAATGGCTGAGTCTGGTTGTGTTCAGGTCTTTGCCTTTGTACATAATCCGCTGTAATTCTCTTTGTGGTAGACGCTCTCGGTTGTCATTCATTGTCTGACGGCTGCAGGGTCGCCCTGAGAAAGAGAGAGGAAGAGGAACTCTGACACCCGCGACGACAGAGCTGGGAAACTTTCTCTCAGCGAAGAAATCTGTCAAGGTCAGAATCAGAGTCTCTTCCCTTAGACTGCATAAACTGCATTAATATATACTTCAGAGTGTGTTTCAAAGAGACGAGCGCTAAATCAATTCACTACTCCTACACGTTTGTAACTCACTGTGTATGCAACAGATTGTGTGCGTGCATAATTGTCAGGTTTTCTGCATTTTTAGGTGAACGTTGCATATTTTCTGAACACTTTCAGGCTACTTCAGGCTTTTATTGTGGTGGAAAATGCAACACTGTGATCCCCGCAGCAACTGGCGGAACTATTTTATATAGTACACAACTATTCAATCATTCATTTATTCATAATGGGTTTGTTTTACTTATTTCAGAGTAGGATTCCCGAAGCAATTGTAGAAAAGAAAATAGTACAATTTCAGCCAAAATACATATACACATTCGATGAGCAGAAGGAAGAGGAAGATAATATCACGCTGCTGTGTACAAACTGAATTTGAACTTCCACATATTATGTTTCCAAAACTCCAATTAGACATAAAGGCCTTTAACACTTTGCAACAAGAAATTCTTACATTACGGAAGAGTTATGTGTAGACTTGTGCATATACTTTGTCTATAAAAAATACATATTTGCATTTTGACATGCTTTCTCATCGTTCACAAACACACAGGCATCTTAAGGCTTCTCTAAGCCAAGGACGTTTTATAACCATTTTTATCTACGAGAGCTGCTCGGTGCGGTTTCGAAGTCAACATGTCTTAACTTACGAATATCAAATTACCTGGATCATGTGCACTTCTGCTGACCGAGCTGGCTAACTTCCAGTTTAGCGCCCGGCGAACTTGAATAGAAATAAACAATTTAATCCTGTAGGTCTTGTTAGACTTGTCATCTAAAAAAAAAAAAAAAAAAAAAATATCCGTGGTTCCAAAGCCTTTTCTTTAGTAATGTAAGCTTATGGGAAAAAAGTATTTTTGGTTCCCTGTGCATCACTTGACGTTGTAAATACATGGTTTGGCCACTAAGAAAAAAAATGGCTTCAACGCCACAAATATGGACAATTTTGACTTGAATGTAATAAACTAATTTCTTTGTTAAAAATAACTGTGACATAGGTAACACTTTACGATAACCAAAACTAATAAATGGTCACTGTATTTAGTTGAGTAATTTCTGTGTTAAGAAACAATTAAACGCTTCATAAAAGATTAACTAATCAGCTGCAACTACAAATAATGTTAATAATGTGCTACACAGTATTTATTAATGAGAATTATGAACATCAGTTGCCACTTTCCAATAAACAACTTCTACTAAATGAATTATAAACATGCAATTGCTGAAATAACTATGTATTGAAGTTTGATTAATTATAAATGTATCATTTCTTAGTGTATGTAAATGTTTATTTCAGTGATGTGCTCGAGGACCTGACCTGAGAGCGCATGCCTGATTCATACATGATGAGGAGTCAGACACACCAGTGAGCTGGCACGCGGACAGGCAGCGTGTGCAGTGGGAGGAGCTTAAAGTTTACAACCGTGTGATCCGGCAGCTCGCAGTCTGTAGTAGAGGAGGCTCGTCTTCACACACACACGGACTCTAGACACACACAGCAGCCCCTGGAGCGGATTTAAAACTGTATGTCGGTGCGTTTTTGTTTTTTTTCGGCACACACATCGTGAAGACGTGAGGTTTGTCTTCGTGCGCTGCTGCAGCTCGTGCATGGTAAGGTCTATTTTTTTCTGCGCTCGAGCGCTGTGCGGTGGTTTTCAGGTTTAAACACCTTCAGCGTTTAGACAGAGTGGAGACGACCCTCTGCTGATTATAGTACACGTTTAAGTTTTTTGAATGTAGAATGAAAGAAAACGTTTTTGTCTCCTTGAACCTGACATAAATGTGCTTTTAAAGCATTTAGGTGAGGAAGTTTATTCAAAAATGTCATTTTTAAAGTCTAACTTGAGGTTTTCTGAGTATTTCTTTTCGATTTGTAGTGTTTTCTGTGATGTTTGGGGTCATTTCCGTTCAGGGATGTGCCGCAATTATCTCCTATACATTTGAATTAATACTAATTCTACTAATTTGGTAGTATTGTAACCTATGTGGGTAAACGGCTGCTAGTCAGTTTAACCTACAGAAACCAGAAACACTTCTGTTGCATTGTCTCTGCTTTTCCATATAGTTGTTGTTCTTGCTTCTTACTTCAGGGATGTGCAGCTTGATGATGCCCCCTTGGCACCCTACCTGCGCTAAAAAACCCAAATAATCATCTTTAAATTTGAATGAATACTTAATAAAATTGCAGCTTTGGCAGTTGGTGTTGTAAAAGCAATATCTGTAGGTGTGGAGGCAGCCTGATGGACTAGTCCCTCTGTTTTCTATCTACCCATGTGGGTAAACAGCTGCTGTTCACGTTGGGAATCAAAAGAAAACACTTCTGTTGATTTATTTTCACCAGACTGAAAAAAAAGAGAGACATTGGCAAATGCTGCTGCTGCTGAGCCCTGATTGATCACACAGGTCTGTTAACACCATGTGGAGCCACTTGGAATTGATCCGGTCCAACTTTACACTTGCTTAACAGCACCTCGCTTTTCTCTTCCTGTTATTCTCCTCCTCTCGTCTCTGAGTGTGTTGACATATCTCCCGTATCGCTCAGCATTTCTGTGAGACAAATACATTTTTGACCCGGCTTGAACCATCCCCTCTTCTCCCCCTTCTCTGAGCATGTCTTCGTTAAGGGCTCGTGAAATGTGTACTTTATCCCGAACTAATTGACCAAATCTGCAGGCTGTGATGCGTGTAAGTATGTGTTTAGATGGTGCTCATGTGCTGTGTTGGAATCTGACTGTAAATGACCGGTGCAGCGGTCTCTCTCCCCCGTCGTCGGGCCTCTGCGGCTCTCCTGCTCCTCTGCGATACTGTATCACCAGCACTAATAACACTGATAGTGTGTGTGGCTCTCTGACCATAAACAAAACCTTTTTTTTCCTCTTGAAGCATCTTGCGTTCTCCCCCATCCTCCCTCACACATATGCACACACAGACCCCCGCCCACGCAATCACACGCACATTCAAACACTCAAAACAAACAGGCAGACTCCACCCGGCCCTCCACCCACTGTAACAACTTCAGAGGAATGGTCAGCATGTGGAGAGGTTGTGGTAAAAGAGCTGGAAGGGAAGAGGAAACCAGGGAGGGGAGACGGTGCTGCTTTTAACCCCTGGAAGGTTAGAGATATCCCGTACCGAGTGCAAGTGTGACTGGAAGTGCTCAGTACAGACTGATGGGAACTGGCGTGTTCGTGCGTCCCTGTGCAGCTTCCCATACTGCGCTGCGATGTGGGAAAACAGTCGTTTCACTGGGCTGAAGCCAGATTGCACCCAGGACGGGGGCGGGCATGAAGCCAGCCACGCTGCCTGTGCGTCAGCTGAGTTGAGTTAGTGCAGATGAGTTCATGAAGGGTTAGTTGTCAGAGAGCAATGAGCAGTGTGTTGTTTTCTGTCGGGTTTTTCTCTCCAGCGAAAACATTTGGCAGAGAAGGGAGCCCCAGTTTGAGGAATCTGCAAGAATTCCTGTAGCATTATCGCAACCTGAACTGTGAAAAGTCACACGTCGCCTTTGCACATGGGTGAAAAAGGTTTAACTGTTCACATTTGCATCCACAAAAACCTGCCTGCAGCCTCTATTCCAGACCGTCTCTGCTGTGTCTACGCATAGCTGTGTTTTAAGGCCATTCATATTCAGTTTGACCGGCAGGTCCTGTAGAAAAGGCTGGTCAGGCCCTGAAGGGGTTGTCGATGTTGGGCTAAAGGAGGGCTCAGAGTGCAGGTGATGTCCCTCAAGGGGCCACGCAGATGAATCTCAGAGACATTTCCCTAATCTGACATTCTACCTTATCTTTCTGCTTGCTCTCTGCCCACTCTGCCTGGCATCTCTGCGACAGACAGATCTGTTTTAAAAGTAAAAACACGTGTTGTGACACATTCTTATCAGTCAGCTGTCATCACTGCTCACACAGGACACGAGTTTGTAGCTGCAAGTCCGTTCATATCGTAGCTCAGCCCCAGAATCACACCAGTCCGTACCGACACGCTGTGTGTTTGCTTAACGCTGTCCGTTAAATGTTGTTTTCCGCTGTGTTTACGCTGGAGATTAAACATGTCATGTAACTATTTAACATGTCTATATTTGGTCAGCTTTATGAATGGTTAAAGGATACGTCACCCAAAAAATGAATCCCAGTAATCTTCTCATCCCCCCCATGTGGGTGGAAAGTGGGATGAAAGTTTTGTCATCCAAGAAACATTTCTGGAGCTTCACAGCAAAAAGAAAATAAAAAGCGTTGCAGCATTCTCCTAAACAACAAGAGATGGGGACTTATTTTAAAATGTAAAAAAAATACGTCTGGTGTCTGGTGTAATCCAAGTCTCCCAAAGCTCCGAGATCCCAAATTGATTTGTAAAGATTTTTATTTCTTCCCTCTTTAAAGCCAGTATCTTCACTGTAGCTGGGAGGCTAAAAGCGCTAGCACACACACCCCGTCTCAGTTGGGCGCATAAGCTTGACTTTTCCAATAATTTAACGTTCAATTTTTAATTTTAAAACAAGTCCCCATCTACTCCAGTTGTTTAGGAGAATGCTTAAACACTGTTATGATGCAAAGATCCAGAAATATTTTGTGCTCTCTGAAACTTCACCCAACTTTCCATCGACATGAGTAGATAACGACTGACATGATCAGAGGATCAGACATAATCTATAGTAAGTCTATAGTTGTCCTGCTATTGTTAAGAAAGACAATAAAGCCATGTATAACTGTGGTTGGCTGACGTATGTTCACCCAGTCCTGTTTATTATAAAAAGCAGGTTTAAATCGCTGCATTGTTTCCATCTGACAAGAGTTAAAGTCAAGTGAAACGTGTCCTCTGCATCGACGTGGATGAGGCCTGAACTGAGGTGGCTGTCTTTGAATTGGAAACATATTATGTAACGCGCTCCTCTCCAGAGAGAAATTAATGTCTTCCCCCATTTTTCTTCCCTTGTTTTGAAAGAAATGTAGACACAAAAGATAAAACCGTGACTTTGTAATGAAAAACAGACTTTTCTGTGCGCCTGGTATGTTTTTCCTCGTGAGCCCAAATGATAACCGTATCTTATATTTCAGTCGGAGTGATATGGATACAGTTATTGTGTTTTTATTTTGCCCCGAGATGGTTTTTTTGAGATTTGTGGAAGTTACGAAATAGAATGATCTTATTTTTGCTTTTAAAAACAAATAACGTTGTATTCTCACATGCAGCGGGAGGGGTGAAGTTATCAGGCTCGTGTAATTACAGAAAAAATGTTTCTTAGGAGAGATAAGAAAGCAATTTACTGAAGGTAAAGCAGCAGTTTTATTTCTTTTTAAACTTCTCTCTTAAATCTTTGAACAAACTACTTCAGTACATCCAGCTACCACTCTGATTTTCCACTTGTTGGAAGCCTTTTTACGTGATGCAGTATGAAGCCACAGGCATGTATTGATATCAGCATGCCTCAGTAAAGAAAACTAATTATATTAGAGACTGTATGAAAATTATTAGGGAGGGTGTCAGAAAAGGAGGAAAGTGTTTTAATTTACCTTTTGGCGGATTGGAGCAAAGAGAGAAGTCTGTTATGTTTTGTCACCCTGGATTTGTATTTGCTTTCAGCTTTAAACTGGCTATCAACAAGCTTTTTACTTTAAAGGTGCAGTATGTAGTTTAGGGAAGACATTTTAATCCGAAGAGAAAGAACTTTTTTTTAAGCCTAAACAAACTAAAAAAAAAACAAAAACTCTTTCTTCTATTACTGAATAAACCGAATAAACAAACAACAACAACACAGTTTCATACTGTTTGACTTTGTTTAGATGTGGCGGACCCTGCCACTTTTCTAGCTCCACACAGTGTTCTGGGGACCTGGGAGCAGCTTGTTTACTCACTTTACTGTTATTTGTGAGGTTGTACCATTACCTCATTAATGTCAATACTAAAAATCTGATTTTTAATTTCTTCTCTGAAACTACATAGTGTCGCCACCAGCGCTTTGGTTGGTTCCATGTAAACCTCACTTTCACTACTCTGTTTGCTACCAGGGCACGAAATCTCTCATGACAGGGGTGAATATCATGTCTCCATTACCGGTACACGCAAAGAATGAATAAACTCACATTGTGTTGTGTGTTGTTGTTAGTTGCAACTCTGGAAAAAACAGAAACGCTCCAGTTATCTTTGATAAATGGTACTGTTATTGTTGGAAACGCAAGGAGGATTGTTGTCTGATGGATGGATGGAGGTGTTACAGTGTTCATGTAAAAATATACACCCACTGCACTAATTTACTTACAAAGAAAACCCACATGTCAGCCGGTTTGACCAACGACCCACAAGTGGCCCTAACGACTCGGAGCTGGCACGACTCTGTGAAGACACTCCCACACAGTTTAACATCCAGCCAACTCTCCTCCTGTCAGAACTGAAGGAGCCTCTTGGACGAGAGGTGAAACGTCCTCAAGAAACTGAAACGCGTCCAGTTGCCTATGATACAGCACCTAGAGCTGATTTATTTAGTTTGCCATACATTTAGCAATATTCAATTTAACATTAAATGTGGTATCAGGGGCTAAATTATTGTTGCATTAACATATTCATGTTTAAATTAGGGAACAGAGTCTAATGAGTTGTACCAATTTTCTGTTCCATGCTTAAGTAGTGTGACTTGGGAAAAGGGAGTGCTGCAGTTTTCTTTTAATTCCAAAGAAGGGTCCAAAGAATATGTTAATAACACCGGATAGGGCCATTATTTTTACAGTGAAACATTTGATTCCGCCCACCCAAATAATTTTCCTCTTGCTCTTAAAGGACAAATTGTCCTATTTTTTATGACAGTTTTCATTGGAAATTAATGAATCATAGCAACAGCAGGCTTTCTAATATTTTCCCAGCTTCTCTTGCACCATTGCCCATTATAAATTCATTATGATACCATTTCTTATCTGTCCATGTATCCGCTATTATCAGCGGTATTGTTGCCAGGAGGGACGACACTGTTGACTTATTACTTCCGTTATTGGCGTCGACTGCTCGCTAAGACAAAAGACGGAGCCCCTGACGGTAAACAAAGCAGAAGTGCTTCGGCTGTTTCTTTTTGAAGTCGACATGTTTGCTGAGCGTAAACAGCCAACAGCCTTGAGGCGGCGAACCACACAGATGACTGAAACTGTGTCGCGTTTCCACTCGGGATAAGTAATGTGAACAGTCCTGCGGTCGTGGCCCGTCGTTAACATCACCGCCGTCGGTACCTGATCACTCTGAAGTGTTGAACTCTCAGGTTTGACGAGGTGAAGCAGGGGCCAGAAACAGAATATCGTCATCTGATACGCTTTTAAATCCTATTTCCCTGCCTGTCAAATCGAGTAAAGAAATGAGTCCTCACATCGGTTTAAC
Source organism: Diplodus puntazzo (assembly GCA_963678695.2). Classification (NCBI taxonomy): domain Eukaryota; kingdom Metazoa; phylum Chordata; class Actinopteri; order Spariformes; family Sparidae; genus Diplodus; species Diplodus puntazzo. The sequence goes on along the minus strand of OZ023155.1, from coordinate 8,225,337 downwards.
TGCAGGGATTAATCGTGCCCCCCCCCAACTCGATGTTTAAGTCATGAGATGAATAGCCCACTATGGATAGCCAAGTCTTTGGATTTGATGGCGTAATTAGCAGATGAACTGTGATGCTAACACAGCATGGTTCAGACCTCACAAAGACCTCTATTGTGCGATTACATGACTGTAAATCTTCCACTCTCCTTTGTCACGCCACAGAATTTGTCCACAGACGTGGCTGACATCATCATCGACCCAGCAGATGAATGACAAGTTGTCCTGTGATGTGGACATCTTTGCAGATTTGAAAGCAACAAGTGTTCGCTGTACATCTCAGCTGGAAAGTAACAAGGAGACCAGAGCGACAGGAAAATAAATGAAATGCCCCCTTTTTTTTTTCTCTCTCTCTCTCGACGTCTTTGGACAATCATTAAAATTGCAGTCTGTCAGGCTGCAGAGCCCTGAGCTGAAGTGGAGATTTAGATTCCTCTGTGACTTTTTTTTTTTCCTGACTGGAAGCAAAATGTTGGGCTGTAATGACGAGGATTTCCTGATTGGTCAGCGTATTCATTAGTCTAAATGGGTCATCAGGTTAAAAGTGTGGAGAGCTTTTCCAACCCAGAAGCAACATAATAAACAATAGGGAGATTAGACTAATCTGTTATTTTCCAGTGAGTTTGTGTTCTAATAGCAGTCATCTTTTAAATACAGTAAAGTGATTTCAGTAAGTGGCTTATGAAAAGGTCCCCATAGTTTCTGTAACAGGGCTGCGATCAAGTGCGACTCCGGGAAATGATGCCTCCTATCACACTGCGTTCTGACTGACACACACAGCTCATTATTGACACGTTGTAAGTTTTTCATGAAGCGATCTCCCACTGTTCCCCCGTCAGGCTTGAATAATTTGAGGCAAGGGCAACTCGGTATCTGAGGGAATAAGGTGACCCCAACTCTCCTTTGAGCACTTATCTCCTCTGCCAGTTCTGCTTCACTCACTCGTTTGAAATGATAATTGCTCTTTCCCACGCGGCAAAGCTGAGCAGTGTGTGCACAAATGTAAAAGGGGGTTTGAATATTCCTCAGAGCCTATTCGAGCTTCGGATCTCACTTAAAGTGGTGTCACACCGCGCTCTGGGCTCCTCATTTCAGCGCTGCCTGTATGCAGCACGTTGGGATCGTTCTCACCGAGAGACAAGTCCCCATAATAACCTAAAACGATAACACGAGGGGATGTTCGTCGCTGCTTTTCAATGAATACCTTTGAATCAGGGACATTGGCGCGATGGGATCATAGAAATGGTGCAAGTAATCAAACAATAAGCACCGGCTTGTCTGGTAGCTTAGTGTCATGCAAAGCCAATTAGGACAGATTTAAAGCAGCGCTACGTAGTTTTGGGGGAAAAAGAAATAAGATGGAATAGATGCAATTGAAGGATCTTCACGGAATGATTTTTTTTTTATGCTTGAACGAACTAAATACACAAACTCTCTTTGTTTTCATGAATGAATCAACTGAATAACAAACTGATCTTAAGGAACGACACAGTTTCGTACTGTTTTACTTTGTTTACACAGCTTGTCCATTCAGTTTGAAGTTTGAATTTCTTCTCTAAAATCACGTAGTGCCCCTTTTAATGTCCACATAAATAACTTAATTATGATTTAATTATTGTCGTGTCACAACTCAACCAGGTTATCTTACACTCATTAAGATTGATATCCAGACATACCTCGATTAACTCATAATTCCTCCAGATTCTGTCCAATAATGGCTAATAACGAATGCTTCAGTGTTTAAGCAAAATTGCTAACATGCCCTTTAAATTCAATATTATCCGGTTATTATCCAAGAGGCGATGCATCTTTCTAGACCAATTAAAACTGTGTTTTTCCTGTGATCCCTATAAACGCTTAAATCTTAATGAATATTTTCATTTTTGTGCGCGATAATGTACTGATCGATATCTTTAATAGCATTGTCTACACCTAAAAATCAAACATTTGGAGTGTTGTGCAGCAGAACGTGCCATCGCTGAGTGCTTTCTAGTTTAGTTAGCACTCTGTTTGTATCTGCTCTGATAGAAGAGTCTTTGATCCATATTTATTTTTTAGCCGATGGCAGTTTGAACCATCAGTGAGCGAGTCACTCTGGGGTCATGGGAAATGCCTGCTTTATGTCCTGAACTGCCTTTAGATTCATAGTAAGTCTGACGTCCCTCGAGTGAAAAACTAACTTGCTCTACAGCGTTTTTCTCTTATTAAGTTCTTTGAAAGTCGTCATCGTTGTGTATTCGAATGCATCAGGGACAAACCGCAGCAGGATGCGTTGCAGCCAGCCATCGATGAAAAGAGGATTCTATGAATAATTAATGATACATGCCAGAAAAGTCAGTATCCTGTTATTATCGCTCTGGGATCACACATTTAAATCAGAGATTCAGTAAACGATGTCTGTTTCAATTCTCAGAGACTTCCATAAAACCATCAAGTAAACTCAGAGTGACGGATGATGATGTGTCCAGGAGAGGATGCCCGTGGTTGTAAGATGGAAAGTTCTTTCTTACTTTCTTAAGATTTTAACCTTTTTTGACAGGACACTACATCTAGAAGAATCATATTCACGAGTTGGTCATTTTAACAAAATAAAAGGTTTTTATAAATATATTTACATCTGAATACACAGCGGGTCTAAAATCTGTCACTTCGTTTCTTAGTTGCTGATTTCCAGCTTAGAAAAAAAAGATAAACAGGAAAAACATAGATAAACATACAAGTATACATATTTATACTTCTCTACTTCTTTTTTTTGACACAGTTTTCGTAAAGGATTGAAAAAGTGCCAGATTGCTGTTGCAACATAGACGTTATCATCTGCCTGCTATCATTAAGACAAACAGACTTGCATGGAGGAAGTGGAGGTGATGAGTTAAATCAATGGCTCTTGATTAGAAGTCGTTTCTGTGTTTTTCGCAGCACTTGCACAATTTTGTCTCTTTCAGAGGAACGTTGCCTTCAGGCGTCACAATCTTGAATCTTCAGTGTGCAGCTGTCCCATATTACGGAGCTAAAAGTTGGAGCATGCGTAAAGGTTTTTTTTTTATTTATTTTATCCCGGGTTAAAGTCTCTTCTGCTGTGTTTTGACACGGAGGCCTCGGTTGGTTTCAGAGCCAACAGAAAATCATGTTACCTGCAGGGCAGAAATGATATTGGAGAGACAATATAAGAAAGTTTTTCTCTCTGGTGTTTGCTTTGTATTTGTGTGTGAGGAAAAAGTGAAAGCATGTCCAACTGATCCCTTAACTTGACATTTATAAAATCAGTCTTACATACACTTATTCTATATGAATTTTCTATGAGAAGTAAAAACAATAACTGGATGTAGAGATATTTGTCTGCACTGTGTTGAGCTTGTTACGAGTTATGACGAGGTCGTCCATATTTAAAACAACTCAAAGGCCTCTGTGAGATCACAACATGCAGATTTGTCTCTGATGTACGCATTACCTACGAGCTGCTGTACAGTCTTAAGAAAGCAATGAGCCACTTTTGTGCCTGTGTAGACGTACCCACGACTTCACAGTTTATTTTTAACCCGGTCGTGATTTATTTAGGAGTCTGCTTTCTTGGCGCTGGGAGCAGTCTGCTCAGCTGAAACCTTTCTCTCTACTTCCCCCCCGTCCCGTCCCCAGGTGGGCTGGGTGAGAGGAAGTACGGTGCCTCATGTTAACAGAAGGCATCATAGTGTTGCACCTCATAGTATGAAAATAACAGTACTTTACCCTCCGACCCTGCTGGAGAAATCCACTCAAAAGGTTGAGGATTCAGAGTCTTTAAAGTTGGTTCACAGAGTAAGGGTACGTGTTCTTGTTCTCAATCATCAGTGCATGAGTTATTTATGAAACTGGACTGTATTTTATCAAAGCAGTGAAGTTTGCCAGTAAATCAAACAAGAAAATGCATTAATATGTACGGTGTAGCATGTTTGGCATACATTGCATCCTTTGCAGTTTGATCGTACATGTAGAAGCTGGATCTATATAAATCTGGCATAAGATGTGAACGCTCAGTGCATCTTTTAATCAAAGCTGTGAACATAAGCGAGGCTCACAACCAGCACTATAGGCAGATTGTTCAGCCTTTGTCGGCTAACGCTCTGAATGTGATCAGTACAGTACTGTACTGTGAACAGTACATTTGGATTTTGCTGCCCCTTTTATTCTGAAGTTGAGGATTCTGGTTGTCATATAAGCTGCTCTATGTTGCCCCCTGAACTGTTTCCTGATCATTGTTTACTACATTACAGTGTTAAATGTAGATTCACGGGTGAGGGATTGCAGGTTGGTATTGGTTCTCTTTGTGCTGAGGGGAGAGATTGGTCCAGGATGTGCTCGTTGGCTAAAAGTGTAAGGAGACAATTGGCATCGACCAAAAGAGATGGAATGTGACTCCATGGAACTCCACGTTTGGGTTACAGGTCTCATCTTAGCTGGCTTGCTAACGGTATCTACCTTCAGTTTGAGTTGGACTTCAGATCTGATATGAACTCCTGCAAGTACTGCCATCTTGAGCTAAACGCAGCCAAGCCAGCCGGTGATGATCAGCACAGAGACTCCCTGAAAATGAACGCCGCAGTGGCTGCATGTTGAACTACACTGTCTGGCTGTTCATTCTAATATATATTGAATACAGAAGATCTCTGGTTAATGTGGGGCTTCAGAGTTGTTTAAAGACTTCCATGGGGGAGCTGTGCTTGGCAACAAAAGTACTGTGGCGAGATATTGACTAGCGCTTTTGAGTAATTAGAAAAGTGATCATGTGAAGTATGTTACGAGTATTTGATTACATTTTTATCTCTGTGTTTAATATTTTATGTGCCAGTGAATCCAGATTTAGTTAAAAGCTCTTCCTCTGGTGTAAGTTATTGGACAGGGGGTATTTAACAAGTTAATGTTATTAAAATTATACTTCAGATAATTGGTTTTTACAGCTTTTTCTTGGCGATAAATTAACACTCATTTCACAGTCACTGAATAGCCAGCCATTGGTTTTTGAGGCAACACAGCATACCCTCCCGCCACCATCCCCCTGCTTGACTTTAAACCAATCATGCACTGCTCGCTCAGCAAAGCATACTGCTATAAGTGAGAGTTATAATGGCAGACACAGCATGGAGTCTCTGATTGTCAGTCACCTACTGAGGTCTTTTCTGCCCAACATAATGGCTCCATAAATCTCCCTGAATAGCAATCTGCACCCAAGGGACTGTGTTGTTTTTAGGGTCAGAACACAGGGGAAAAAAAAATCAACTTTAAACATTAGTGCCAGACAAGGACGGATGTAATTTACCTTCCGAAAATAATTCGACTTGTTGTTGTTTCTCTTTTTTTGGAATATGTGTCAGAAGCAGTAGTTGCAGTCTTTACAAGGTCACCTTTAAACCTGGCAAAAAACTGAGCCACTGAAGTTTAAAACTTGATTGCAGCTGCACGGTATAATGCAAATTACAGTTCTCCTTCACTTTGGACTTAGATGTACTCATGATACTGTTAATGGATTGGACGGCGGCCTAATCTAGCCTCATGTCGAGCTCTGTGATCGCGCTCTCATCACAGGGTCCTGCCCAGCCACTGATTATCTCCATAAGTGCCTCAGCCTGTGCCAAAGACTAAATGAGAGACAAGTCACTTTGCAGAGATGACTTATTAGGAGCTGCTCATCGAGCACAAAGCCCAGTCGTTTATACAAAGCTAGCCAAATGGTTAGCATTCATGCTGCTCCCCATTCAGTGAACTTGCTGCGACCTGGCCGAGTGTATCGTCCAGCGTGTCTGTCACATCCTTTTCTCCCTCTCAACAGATGCAGGTATTAATGGGGAGCCTCGAGGGAGGTTTGAAAGGTTAATGAATCTGTTGCCTTAAGCAATATGGCACCAGATTCACCCTTCATAGAAACAAGGCGCGGCAGACCCTCTCCTAGATGAGCAGATGGGTCCTGTGGCACTGAGCGTAGCGGGTCGCCTGTACTGTAACAGCTCCAGTTGAACAGAGCTCTAATCCTATAAGTCCTGTAATAGTTGCCTCTAATAAGATCACTTTCTTTGGTGGAGTACTTGCTGTCAAATATGATTTAATGCTTATTAATATTTAATACTGTTCCCTCAGATCCATGCTTCATTGTTCTTCAGAGTGAATTGGGACACTGCATGATTAATTTGATTAAAATGCATGTAATGGTGACATGGCGGAATAGCAACAAAAATATGGAAGAGAAAACAGGACAAGTGTGTCATTATGTCGTTTACTTGCCCTTCCTGGCCTTGCTAAGCCTCAGCAGATCTGCCTCCGGGGTTTGGAACATCCATCTTGTCTTCCTGAGGTGCTGTACTGAAGATTTGAGGCAGCACATCCATGACTCATCCTGTATTTTGGATTCCCCAGATACTTTGTAAGTTTTCCAGACAGCTGGAGGGGCCTCTTCATATTGACTTAAGCTCATTTATGACTAAGCTCACCAACTTGTTGTTTTTGCTTTAACGTATGATATTTCGCTCACCAGAGAGAAATGTTCAAATGCGAAACACTGAGGGATAAGATAACCAAAAGGGATTTAAGTTTACTAACCATCAACCACACCTGGCTCTCCTGTTTTAGAGCAGATGTATTATGCTCATTCTCAGATTCATCATTTTATTTTGGTTCACTACATAGATTTACAGTTTTTATTGATCAAAAACTGTATTCATCCTCTGTCTGAGACACTCTGTCTAAGCTCCTGTCTCTTTAAGGCCCCTCCTCCCCACTACCCCCCTCTGATTGGTCAGCTCACACACGCCTGAGCCTGGTACACAATGTCACTGGGCATGTTTTTGGCTACCAGTTAGCTTTACTTGTAATGTGAATATAAGCATGAATTAGGCACACAAAGCGTGACATAGTGTGATGTCACAAAGTCACAGAATTAAAGGGGGGGACTACTGATGAGGTATTTAAGGATCAGTGTTTTCCGTAGGAGAGAGGAGCTCTGGTTGGTGCAGACTTTCGGCTTTTTAATTTTCAAGATCGTCAGCATACATAAAGAGAGTATAATAGGTTTCCTTTGATACTGAGATACGGAGATAAAGATATTTTGAAAGATATATAAAAGATATTTTGACACAAAAACTAGCAAGTCAGTAACAACTGATGTGTCTTTTAATACTCATTAAATATTATGATCTGGTGTGACTACGTATAACCTCTTTCTCGACAATGTGCACAACCATGTTTGTGATCACCAAAGTAATTTGCGAGGGAGTTAACAACTTTTGGCACAGAAAGGTCAACGCAAGAGTGTTGAGATGTTTATTAATTTATCCCTGCCCCACAGAAGCAGCCAAAAAGTTTCCCAATTTCTCAAAGTGCCAGGAAACCCTCCCCGTACAGCACCCCTCTCTTTTCATTAAAATTTAAAAGACCTCTGGAATTATATAAGGATATGCCCTGGGAACATGGAGGCCTGGGGTGTGTGACACATGCAGGGCTGCCATGCTTGTTGTTGCAGTCTCAGCAGGCATGAAAAGGACCAGACGAAGAGGGTGGGGGATGTTACAGGATCAGGAACGCGTGTTTCAGCCCCCAGTGACTCAGCTAGCTTCAGTGGAGCAGCAGGGACCCAAAGCAGGCTGGTAGCTAAGTGATGAGCGACACAGATGTATTGTTTCACTGGCTGAGACCCAGTTGAAGGACGGAGACGGGTGCGACAGCGATGCACAGATGCAAAAAATAAGGTGAAATGGTTTTACAAAGTAAAACTACAGGAAACTGTTTTGCCATTGCAAAGGTCAGACAGATGACCATCCACCTACCTACAAAAATGCCAGTTATACCCAGTTATTATGCAAGATGAACGGCTTTCCAGTAACTACAATCTGCCAACATCTCAACATGTCTTTCAATCAGCAAGCTGCTAATTTTCCTGGTGCCAGTCTGTAAGTCTGTCAGCCAACTGGTCCAGTCTTTGCGGCCCGTAGGTAGCGAGGAGACGGTGTTGTAAATCTGTTTATTCTGCTGCAGTATGTCCTGGCTGGTCCAAAGTTTTTGAAACCGTATTCCCCAGCAGGGAATTGTCTCAGCTGACAACCAGGGGCCACTAACTGACCCCCAGTTGTCTTGTACTGTTGTCGGATTTATTAGCTCCCATAAATATTTGAACGGGGTCTTCTGGGAGTTGTTGCAGTGACGCAAGCTCTCAACCAGAGACGCCATGTGCTCTCCTGTGTTTACTCTCTAAACGTCACCACCTATGTTGGAGCTCGGAGGGGTGGGGGGGATCCAGCGCTGTCAGGCAATAAGGAGCAGTGAGTTCTGTTCTGTGACAGGAACAGGCCTCGCTGTGTTTACTGACGCTGGTGTCTGTACTTTTTTCAGGATGTTGGCAAAATCACAAGAATAAAGAGACAGTTTGCTCTCTTGTTTGACATTTATGTCCCCCTCAGGATACATTTTGATATCCATCAGCTGCAGCTGTACCTTGTGTTTAGTGTAAATTCGCCGTTGTTAGCATACTAACATGCTACACTGACAATTTTAGCTTTAGTACTACTCTTAATGTTTTTCTGTTTATCCTTTTCTGTTTGTTTGTTTGTTTTCCTTGGCATTTAATCTGAAGTCAAAGTATGTTTTTTTAAGCAGAAATAATCAATACTTTTATTATCAAGATCAGATGACTAAGTAATGTGAAAAGTGCCAATCAGACTCACTTCCTCAGCTGTTCCTTGCATTTTTTTTCTTCGTTTTCTGGTACAACTTCACTGTTTTGGTCACTTACACAGGATCCTTTGTGGCCACACTAGTCAACTGTGTTCATTCAAAAAACCTCAGTAATAAACAACAGACACGCAAATTTAGCAACTAGCTGATGAATGCAACCTTTAATAGCTTAGATATATCCCTCAGGTGTTGGTGGAGACCCAAAATAGAGCTAAAAGGATCATAAATGTCGCTCTAAATTAATGCTAATGTAGCTTTGTATCAGCAGCGTGATGTGTAACAGGTTCACCATACAGACATAAAAGGTCCGTGTTGGTGTTACAGCTTGTTTCCACCACCTCCGAGTGTTAAAGAAATGTGTTATGGCCGCTTAAGTGCTACTAAAACACGTGTTTCCTTTTTTTTTTTGTATCATATATCTGTATAGCTTGTGTTTGTTTCAGCCAAGAGCGATGAATCAGATGGAAGAAGTACCTATTTCAAGTGTCTTCCAAGGAAGAAAGACACCCTTATTAAAGAATCTGAGCATAACATAACAGGCACCTTATCTGCACACTCACACTGTAGGCAATAAAAGTCAAAGAGCAGATGTGTTCATTGCGCCTCTTTGAGACAAATTACAGAGTTGTCTTGGGAGTCACTGTTCTTTCATTTACTTCTCCACATAGCCACAGAATTAGAGCCAAGCTGCCATAATATCTTCCCGGGGAGCTCTCACCGATTGTTGATGACAGCATAATTAAATACAGGGATTTAAAATAAAAAGTCCAACATGCGTTTTATCTGGCAGTCTCTGCGGGCTGCTGTGCAAATTGGACATTCACTTGCATTTAAAAAGTTTATGAAACCCTTGAAGCTACCACACGTTCTGTGTGTTCGTGTCCGCTGTCTGGTGGTCTGACGAATGTTTAGTTGAGTTTTTCTTTGGCAGTGCGGTGAAAAAGCAAACGGTAGGAGCATAAATATTTGTTTTTGTCACCAAGGCTTCAGCAGCCATCAGTGCTCTACAGTTGAATATTAAAATCTCAGGACAAAGAGACACATCGGATGATTTTCGATTTTTGAATTCTTGATTTGTTTGTTTGCAATAAAAACATTTTTTTAAAAAAACAACACACCATCCCCCCAGAGTGAACCACCAAATCTATCAGTCCTTTTGCTTTTATAGTTGTTGGTTATAGCGTCAGAAGTTGGATATGGATCTGTTACTCTAGCTGGTGTTTCATCTTTCTTTTAACGTGTTCTTGGATCCGACATAAAGGAACAACTTCTCTCTCTTCTCTCCACAGATCTGGAATGACTTTTACTAAATGGCCACAGGTCGGAGCTTAACGCTGATCCAGCGTCGAGCACTATGAGTAGATGACAACAAACAGCCTTTAAATCCAGGAAAGGCTCCTCTTCTCTGTGCTAAGAGTCTTGCTAACAGTGTGTAAGGACCGCTGGGAGTACAAGAATCAAGTCAAGGACACGTTCACTCCCCCAACAGGAAGATGGGAGTGAGAAAATAAAGCTCTGCGGAGTCGAGAGGAGCTTAATGAATTCCAGGGAATCTTGAAAACAAACTGTGCTTTTGTGTACGACTGTGTGAGAGGATCAGGCAACCATGTGGACATTAGCTGCGACGGTCCACTGTCTTCTGGCTGCTGCGCTGCTATTGGCCTGCTGCCTCCAATCGCTGATGGCCACTGAGGATGATGTCACGCCACGCATCAGTTTCCCTTACAGTAAGTCAAAAATAATTACCTGATACGTCTTTGTTGCTAAATACATAGACTACCAGTTCCATTACTGGTTACCAGCACCAGTACCATTACAATTTCTCTAACCTCCTCCCCCAATACAGCAATTGTCCAATCATGTGCTGAAGTTGCATGCAACCTTCATCTTTCTTTTCTCATTAAAAGTAAAACATGCTTCTTTAAAAAAAATCGGAACAATGAAGCACAAATCTGACCTCTGTGTTGCTTGTCCAAGTGTTTAAGATGAGCAGCTACACAGAAATCAAGCCACGTTAAGCTAGCTACAGCTTAGAAATCTGCTACGCCAGTTGAAATTTCAGTCAACCACACAAAATAATACAATTTAGACGGTGAACTGAGAGAACCAACAGCAAGACGTTGTGTGTAATGAAGCAGCCCCCCGGCAGCAGTCTAGTACTGACACAGACATGACAGAGACCACAAGTGCCTGCAGGCCCAGATTCAGGCGTGCCAACGTCAAAGACGGGCCACTCAACAAACACCACTTTTCATAAACACATGCAATTATAAGTTTGTTTTCCCTCTGGTTATTTTTTTTTGCTAAGATTAGATGCCACTTTGCATAATATTTGTGTTGTTTTTTTCACCCCGGGCGTTGACAGTGCCGGGTGAAATGTGCGTGGCTTAACATGCAGCTCTTCAAGTTCAACAATTTTGGGGCGGAAGAAAGTGTTCTGCAGCACTTATAGAGCCGGGCTTTGTGCCGTCAGAAGCCCTCGGTCCTTCCCTCTTTCTGCTACTGATTGAGCCCTCTGTATTGTCCAACAATTTATCTCAGGAATACAAACTTAATGTGTCTCCCGGTGAATCTGCTGATTGAATGGGAGACCTTTTTGCACCTGACTTCATCACTGAATGTAATTACTTCACACCGTATTATAATAACAACTGTGGATTAGGCTTTTATAGTGCAAATACATGGTGCAGTTGTTTGCTATTTTGTGCAGCTAACAGCTTTTCGGCAATTGATTGATGCATTATGGGAGCTTATGACAAATGAGGGAGAAGAGAAATAAGGTCGCTGTTTGGCTGCAGCTCACAGGGAAATCGACTGGCTCACTAAACACTTTTTATTTTGAATATCCTGTGTTGGAAGCAGACAGTTCTGCATCGCTAACAAGTTGTTTTTTATAATTAGCTTCCTGTTTTATTTTATTTTTTTTTATCCTGTCTTTGCATCTGTTTTGCAACACTGCTCATCCAGGCAAATATGCCAATCCAGCAGCAACCACAGTACAAGCTTAAATGGATGTATGGGTGTGTTTGGCTCCTGTAAACACTACCTGTCTCAATCTGAAGATCCTTTCTCTGAAAACAACTACCTGATGCTTGTTTCCTTCACTCCCCAGCCAATGCCAGTGAGGCGTAATGCTGTAATTCACATGCACCCATCTCAAAACTGGCATCGCTTATACCCAAGAAGAACCTTTCACATACTTGAGCCAATTTAATCCATTTAGGTCTTTGAGAAACAAGTTAAATGGCTCAAGGCTGGTTCCCAGCAACTAAGTGTTTGGCAAAACCACTGATGTCTCTATTTTGTACCCCACTTTGCTTCACTCCACTTTGCGTTCATAATTTAAATTTCATGTATTTTGACAGCAGCAGCCTGCGATTGAGTTTCTTTCAGCTGGAGTGGTGACAGACAACGTGCTTTTCAGCTGATAACATGGTGTAGAAAATCGTATTTAGAACGTCACTGACACTGATTGTAACCTATTCATTAAGAGTTCAGCTTTGCACAAACATGGTCTCAGCGTCACTCACATGCTAAACATTTCGTATAGAAACTAGTCTCGATTCAACCCGCACCATTCACGCAAACCATGTAAAGCAGGTCACCCTTTTAAAACCTCCATTCTGGTGTGCACAGTTGGTAAGAAAAGAGAGAGGACCCTTGCCTCAACACCGCCTTTTTTTCCTGGAAAGGCGTCCTTTTTCTTTTTTGTCCTCCTTCCCTCTCCTCCCGCTCCTTCCCTCTCTCCTAATGAGCAGGCTAATCTCTCATGTGCACTGAGTGGAGGTTTTTGTGGTTTCTGCAGTGGGAGAGCTCGTCTGTTTTTCATTATGGCTCTAGTGCAGAGAGGCAGCACAAAGGATCATGGGACTTGAAGCAGTAAGCATCGGTTAAGCATGCGGCATATATCGCTGTTAGATATCAGAAACTTCTCGGGCAGGATGTTGCTGTCTTTCTCCAGAGATCCGCTGTACGGATGATTTATTTTTCCTCCTTTTTTATTTTTCTATCGCTTGGAACAACAAGAAGAAATTGAAGTTCTGCACCAACTTTAAACAGTTTATATTAATGAGCTGGTTAGAGCGTCTGGCAGCCACTTGATCCTCTTTTATTTAAGTCTAACTCAAGTACATGAATTGCGCTGCGTGTCAACCTGTTTTTCTTTGAGTCTGGATCCTCTTAAAGGAACAGTTCAAAATTTTAAGAAATATAACTTCTTCTTCTCATCTGTTGGATATAATATATTACATTCAGCAGATGTTTAGCTCAAACAGCTTGCCTTGCTCTGTCTGAAAGTACCAAGATCCACATACTAGCACTAAAGTGCAAACATTCAACCCCCCTCGCTCTTGTCTATGTGTTTTGGCCTTTCATATACATGTAAACGGTGTTTTAGGTCAAGTAAATCTGACCTTTTGGAAAAAGCTCATTCCAGGGTGAAGATATTCAGAAACCAAAAGAGATTTTTGGAAATTATGACAATCATTTGCAAATGTGAACCTGGAGTATGTTTTTGTACGCTGATGGAATAGATTGTCATATTGCTTAAGATTATATTTAGAACGACATTTATTATACAGAGATGGGAAAAAACGTCTGCTTACAATGTTTTGCTGACAAAATGGCATTATGCAAAAAGATTCTGCCTCGTTTATACTCTGGTCGTCTGCTTAGCTGCAGAAAATGGTATAAAGTCTGCCTCCACATGCCCAGTGTACGTGAATGGCCATGAGAAATGCTTTTTTCCAGTATGTTATTTTGAAACGGTGCTCGTCTAGACAGAGATTTTTTAGTTTGTTTTTTTGAATATGTCTGTATATGTGGACTAGGCCTATCAAAGCACTGTTTTCTGACTGAATTCTATAGTCATAACGTTGTGCGAACATTTACTTTGTAATACATTGCAGCAAAAAACATCTTGTGTGTACAAATACAAAAGAAAAACATTGCCTGATTTTATCAGCTTTGCTTGGTTACAAAGTTTATAACAAGCTTCTCATGTAGTACACATGGCAAGAAAATGTTTTTGTGTTTTTTTATGACACAACCTGGTGTTTACATGTTAAGAGATGCAGCATTACCCTTTTAAAGAACGTGTATATCCTGCTGCATGTCCTTTTTCTTTACCCATGAAGGGAAATGTTAGTGTAGATATAATACATGTGCTGACAGTCAGTGTTGTATCTTATTGCAGATAACTTTGTTTTGAATCTTGAAAATATATGCTCACTATCCTAATTTTCACATCCAGAGACTCTGTCAGTTACTGTTTTCTACCCCTGCTTTGTAGGTAATGTGCTGAATATGTAAACAAAGGAATCACTAGGATCTTAAGGGAACGTTTTCAGTCTCAATGCGTTCACACAGGCTTAGAGAAGAAATATCAAAATGGCCCTTTAAGCCGAGCTACCGAGCATGCTGTGTTTGCTCAGTGTACACAGTGTCCTTTCCCGTTTACGTTTGGTTTACGTTCGGCGAATATTGTGCTCTTTCTCTCATGCATGCTAATCCACTGACCTTGGCAGTGTGCGGATCGCAGTGCAGAAACAAGAGGAGGGGCGGTGAGAGGGGGGTCAGCTCAAATACTCATGACATGCTCCGATGCCCACCTAAAACCCGGCAAGGACACGCCCACTGATCCTGAAAGGAAAGCGGTCTGTGGCTTCCAGCAGAGGTGGCACTCACAAGTGCCTGCACATAACGCCATAACAGCCGCAACAATGGAGCATAATTACAGCACATCAACTCCTTCTGTTACAGACGTTTTAATGGCTTCACCACTTGCACGCTCCAGGGAATGTACAGAAAAGTTCAGTCTTCGCAGATTTCGATCAGGGACATTTGATTTGAAGAAAATGGCAAGCAGCGGGAAATAATGGTGTAGCTGTTAATTAAGATGGACAGAGAGGAATGTGAGGTTAAAGAGAGTCATTAGGTGTTTTTTGGTCTGCTGGGGTGCAGTGTGGAGTTGTCCACAGCGGAAATGTGGTTTGCCTCATTACTATTAACAGAAGGAAGGTTCAGTTTTACAGTTACTGTGACACAATGATGACCATATTTTATTTTGATTGTGTGATGAAGCAGATCGGATTTATGTGGTTTTTTTTGTGGTGCTGGCTGTAAATCACTCCGGGCAACTCATACATTTTATTTTATGACACACAAACGAACACTGTTGCAGCAGAACTGTCCACATTGTCGTCATAAAAAGCGTTTTCTTTATGTTTCCATTAAATTCAGCGTATGAATGGTGAGGAAAGAACATACTGCTTTTACCACTTGGACCTTCGATGCCACTCTAACAGGAAGATAATCTGAGACTTTGACCCTGTTCACAGAGCAACTTCTTGCATTTTGGGGTGAATTGGATAACCTCAAAAATAAGATTTGATCTCCCAAAACTGAGTTTATCCACAAAGACTGATTGCTCAAAGGTGTACATGCATCAGTCTGTCCAAGATATAGTCATAATGTGTTTTCCCCCGATAACAGTAACAATGTCAGGAGGCAGTCTGTGGAAAATAACTCTCATTTTTCTTATACATCCATAGTCTGTCTCCTCTGTCCTTGTGATGCTCTCTGTGTGTAGTTGTTAAACTGTATATAGTCACAAGCTCAAAATAGGCTCTGCCCCCATTAAAGTGTCAGTTTCTATGGATTCTGCTGCAGAATAAAACATGGTGGCACTTTTGGCTCTCTTTTTTTTTTAAGGTTAATTTCTGCAGTAAAGGCATTTTAACATGGGCTCTCATGGGAATTGACTTGTTTTTGGAGCTAACCTCAAGTGACCATTCGAGGAATTGCAGCTCTTCTGCATTGGCTTTAATTTTCAGCCCCCAGATGTTCAATGCTAGAGCAGTCTGACTTCCTGGATGTGAACTGTTGGTTTGTAGTATTTCATTTTTCCCTTTCCTTCACAAAACAACAACAACAACTGCTAAGCTACAACCTACACGCTGGCAACTGGCAAGTTACTGTAGCAATACCAACGGCACAGACGTAAACAAGCTAGCAACTGTTACCCTTTCTTTGGCAAGGATTTAGCCATTTTGATTCCAGGCGTGCAAAAAGAGGGGCACCATTACTGCATCCTGGGTTTAATACCACCAAAGATGATTGTGATTTGAGCAAAAACATGCAAACAAGCCAAGGCGTTTTTTTTCCTCCCGCTATACCAAAATGAGACTTGTTGCAGCCAGAGCTTTCTCCAGCAGTGACACAGTGCTGTGGTGATGGGGCGTTTTCCTTGCGGAAGTAATGATGCACTAAGAAGAATTACACGCTGGATAATTATTGTCATAAGTTATTACAAAATTGATAAACATTATGGCAAATTAAATTAAATCTTTCTGGTACCCATAGCATTTTATCACTACCGCAAACCATTATTATCTTAAAACATCTTGGCACAACAGAAATAAGCGTGTGCTCATAAATTTGCGCTCAGGAAACACTTGAGGTTGTACTTTTTGAGTCGAGGCAGAACTTAAACAGTTAAACCCAGTCATCTCGAGTATCTTTCATTAAAAGTCTGAACTTTCCAGATTCCGTTCCAGTATGTTAATACGCTCCATATGCCTCTTTATTCCTACTCGTGAGTGAATGTAAAAAGAGAGAGGGATGTGTGTGTGTGTCCCTGTGAGGCCTGCCTGAATATATTATATAGACCGAGCTCAAGTATTCTGTTAAAGTGTCTCATTTTATAGGAATCTTATCCTCCTGATCCTTAAAACACTGGTTTAGACTTGATCAATGACGACAGCTGACGGTCTGCTGTGTGTACAGGTGTAGCACTCATTAATCCACGAGAGGAAGCGTCGTCCTTTTATCAATCTGAACGACACCTGTTGACGGAGAGATGGAGTTGGATCAGGCCATGTGAGGGTAGACTAATCCTTTTGAGCCAAAATATGGAGGCTAACGCAGCAGGTGTGGATATCCTGAGCTCACTTGTGTCCTGATAGCAGCATGACGGCAGGAAATGGATGTGTCAATGAAGAGGTGTGTGTGTGTCTGCAAGCATAAGAAAAGCCATTAGCAAAGAGAGTAATCCCACGTGCTTGACCACTCTTCATCCTCAGTTACTTTGTGGTGGATGAGTAGAGCGCGAGAGACTCCAGTTTCAACTCCATCCCGCTCTTTTCATCAAGTGTCTCTCCAGAGACGCGCACACACGCAAACACACACACACTTTCAGGGTGGAGGGTTGTGTCTGCATGCTGCGGTAGCACTTAACGACCTTCAACACATGTCAGTCCAAAGTGAGTGCACTTAGCACGCCGCACACTGCTGCAGCGGTGCCCTAAAAATCGACAAGCGTGCACGCCGGAGAGCGGCAGGAGAGACGCATGGAAGTGTACTTTGATGGGACTCGAGCTGTAGCAGAAAACCATCTGTGGGTGTGTGCGAGCCAGCTGGATTTGAATGTGTCCAGCGCCAACAAAAATGACATTTTTTCCTCCTCAGGTCCACTTGGCTGAGCCACAGATACCGTGTCATTCACCAAGCCAATCTTCTCTGTGTGCATATAAAGATATGAGTAACTACCAGAAATAAAGAAAGCATTTGAAGTCCTGGTTGCTTTTGTCGTATGGAGGTTGTTGGTGATAGTTTAAAACAACAAAGCAACGCGTGTTTGTTGTTGTTGTATTTGTTTTATTTCAGTGTGTTTCTGTTAAATTGAATTCAATTGCTTCACAATAAAAGCCACTCTGTGTCGGAAATGTTGCATTGGCAGTAACTTAATCCAGCTTCGACGTGGCAGCACTGCATCATGATTTCCTGTCAATCCCTCGTGAGTGAATGCATTTCGGCCAATGTGTGTATGGCGGATCCTGCCATCAAGGATATAAACTTCTGTATGGAGAAAATGTGCAAAACAACATAGTGCCTCTTTAAAATATCTCTATTCTTATTTTATTCTTCCTTATTTACTCTTAGTGATTTCCCAGTTACATTGGTTTTACCCTAAATCCATGTTGCCTTTTCTTAGCTTTACTTTTTGGCCTCAATTCCACATGGGCACTCAAAGATAAGCAAGATGGCTAAATCTGAGTGTGTCAGATTCCAGTGACATCTAAAGCCTCTTTCCTAGAGACTATAGGAGAGAGAGGGAGGCAGGGAGAGGTTTAGAGAAGCAGGCCACACATGACAAGCACAGGCACGTCTGTTTTGAATTGCGCATGTGAGGCAAATTATAACAACTATCTGTGTCTGAAGAACTCACTCAGATTCCACACGGAGCGTCTCTCTCTCTGTGTCTCTCTGAGCTAATAGCCAGGATTTTGTAAGCTTTCAGCAGTGATAGACCACTGCGCTCCGTCGCTCCGCTGCTTTTGAGTGTTGGTTGGGTGCGTGCCAATTCAGAGTGCATCAGGATGACACCTAAGAGCCAATAATTATAGAGCGGAGCATCATGTCTGTGTCAGCCCTCTGTTTTCTGCTTTTAGAGGTGTGCAGAGCTTCATGCACTGACCTCATCCTTGGTACATTTGTGCCGAGGCGATGTTGTTATTCCTTGCGAGGGTGAAGGGAACATTTTCAGTATTTCGGCTTTTTTTACAGCACACACACCAACTGCTCCACATTTCCTACAAATGCTCACTCATCTCGTGGTGTTCTGTTGGTGCCCTGATTCTGAGCCTGCACATGTAACCATGTGGCACCATTAACACCTCTTTGCTGCATAATCCTCACACACTGCAAACACTGGACTTCCACACCGTCAGGCTCTGGTTATTATCTGCAAGGTGCAGCCGTCTCTCAGTGCCATGTGTGCACACTCACAAACACATACACACACAATGCACATCATATACACACAATGTAGCAGCAAGGCCACACCATCATTCCAAGTCATTACAAACAACACGTGTGAGCTTTACAGACACTGTAGGTGTCATAGTCTCTTCTGAGATTGATTCAGGAAAAGTGTGATTTTCTCTGCCCTCATTTCTCTCTTTCTTTGTCTGTATCAGGTTTTGTATATTTTTGTCACGTTGCATTTATTTGCAAAATTTACCCTTTTAAAAATCCACTCGTGTAACCGACGGTGAAGACACCATTCATATTAAAATGAAAGAATATTTGTGAAGTCTCTTTCAAGTTTGCCCCCAGCTCCTGTGAACCAGCCCGTATCTTCATCAGAGGTCCGTGTCCTCTGACTGTGCAGACAAACAGTGTTTCTTTGCCGACTTGGCTGGCAGACTACGGCAGCAGCACAGAGCAGGGCTGCTCTTGGTTGCCAGTAGTCACCGACCAATAAATTACCATCACTGCGCCCAAATATCAGGAGGAGCAGCGCCGTGATGACCTTGAAGTGACTTGCGTCGGCCTCTGTCAGGGAGCTCCAGGGCCGCTATCCAGTCCGTTGTCAAGTCATGTCAAACAGGGAGCCTTGAAGCTGTGTGTGGTTGTGTGGCTTTGGCTGGCGAAGGGCAGAGATGGATAGATTGTTTTTGGGGTTTTTTTTGTAAATTTGTGTCTTGCATGCAAGATAAGCGGAGCTCGGTGTGAGATTAATATCAGCTGTGCTACACTCTCTTCTCCTTTGGATTTTCTCTGCCCCGGCTCCAAGTGAACCCCTCTGTCCCCGTTGCCCCCTCGCCTTGTGACTTGGCTCATGCTGCTTTAGTAAATCTGGGGCATGTTTACAGTCGGGGCTTTTAGGAGTGTCTTGGCAGGCGAATGCCTACCAAGCAGCCAATCAATCGCCCCACCCTCGGAGTACTATTAAACCCCTTGGAAAGAAATAGGTTGATCCTGCTCCGTTTCGTCTGAAATATGATGCCTGCCAGAGTGCCGGCATGTATTTTATTACTCAGCGACACTGTGGCTGCAAGCTGGCACCGTCTAATGATATCTTAGTTACCTCAATGGTGAGTAAGCACATGCTGAACAAACTCAGCTGTGATGTGAATGAAGGGATTCAGAGCCGTGAAAATCTCGATGTCTCGATGCTGGTGTGCTATTTTGGAGATCTGGTAAATCGACACTGATGGCGTGAATGTAAAATGTACTTTAATCTCGAAGGTACACTGTGTGGTTTTGGGGAAGCCATTTTGATTACATGAGAAAGATCTTAAATGACTGTTATTTTTATAAACAAACTTTCTTTTTTTTCACGACTGAATAAACTGGAAAACACATTTCATACAGTGTCAGATTGTTTTACTTTGAAGGTAGAAAGATGGCAGGGTCCGCCAAATATTAATAAACAGTGTTCTGGGGAATTGAACAGCCTGTTTACTCAGTTATGGAAAAAACACATATTTCTGATTTTGTAGTATTACCTCATTAATATTGTAAATATAAACATTCTGAGTTCTGTCCAAAACCTCTTAGTGCTCTTTTTAAAGTAAAAACAAATAAGCAATATAAACAAGTGATAATAAAGCAAACATTTCTTAAGAATCTTCCCTCAAGAGCCCTCTTCCTCTATTTACATTATTACATTTTATATTTAGTTGGATAAGAAGATTGGTAGCACTGTAAACTTGATATATTAAGCTATGGTCGGTAGCCAGGCCTGGGTTAGCTTAGCATAAAGACTAAAAACAGAGGGACCCTAACCCTACAGTAAAAATCAGCGACCTTTAAAGCTCACAAATTAGGATGTCATTTCAAGTTTGAATGGTTTAATAAGACACAGGTGCTCATCTTTTTCTACCTTTCTTTGGTTTGTTATTCAAAAAAACTGTGTCTCCCAGCAGACAAGCACCTATTTCAGCCAATACATGTTGCACATATTGCAATATTCACATT
The DNA here is from genome assembly GCA_963678695.2 of Diplodus puntazzo. Lineage (NCBI taxonomy): Eukaryota > Metazoa > Chordata > Actinopteri > Spariformes > Sparidae > Diplodus > Diplodus puntazzo. The sequence goes on along the minus strand of OZ023155.1, from coordinate 8,204,841 downwards.
GAAACATTTGCTTCAGTAAATCAGTTTACACTAATTCTAGCAGAATTAGTTCAAAGAGGCAGAACTATTATATACTTTACATATGGAAGAAATTCTAAGTAATCAGTGGAGTAAGTACAGAGACGATTGGAGGCACAGTTACAAGACTTTCCCCTCGTGAATCTCCATTTTAATCCAAGAAGTTTGTTGCTGCTCATTGTGTGTGTGTGCACAGAATTAGTCTGATTCTCTCACTACAGAGCAAACACTTCTTTGATCACAGAGCAGCTGCTCTCCGAAATCCTCTGTGATCTGACTTGTTCCTGCTATCTTTACCTCCGCTGATTAAAAAAAGAACATCGCAGTGAATGAACACAATGAATCCGCTGCCAAAATTAAATTTCCACTAATTGCTGAGAGGTTGTTATGTGCCTGTGGAGAAAGACAGACAGTTCATGGGTGTTTGTTAGTTCTTCATGAAGACTCTGTTCTTTCAGCTGTAGGCTGTCCTCGATCCTCATCTTTTGAACTTTGCTACTGCACTCTAGTTTGGACCACTGGCCAATTACTCTTGCAGCCTATTCTGCAGCTTGTAGGCTTTCACAACCATGGAGAATCGAGGCTGAATTGGTTGTACTAACCAAGTCAGCAACAACAATAAAGCAGCCAAATTGATGGTAGGTGTGATGTGATGAGCATTAGCAGAGGTTGAGGGCCCAGCTTGGTGACAGCCAGCTGATTAAACAGGCCGGTGATGAATGGACCTGGAGCCTGGCTGTGAAATGGCCCGCAGATGCCCGGCATTCTGCCGCAAGCATGTCAAAACACACAACTGATCCGCTGCATCGGACAGCACAGAAACGGAGGAAATCTCCCCAAAAAACCCTTGTAGATGAAAAGCGGAGCGAGAAAGCCTTGAGTTTTCGCAACTTGACACAGTGTTAACGTTCGTTACTGAGTGACCTTCTGCTGTTATCAAAAATCCATCCCAGAGTGCTTTTGAAAATAACATCTCCCTCCCCTCCGTCTGCATGTCTCTTCATAGGTCATCGTCTTAAACCAATCTTCGTGGTTACCACAACTCCCACTCAGTGCCCTGACCTCAAACCCCTCCCTCAGAGGAGCCCCAGACTGCTCTCCGAGTAAAACTTTCATGAGTGTGCTCTCCTCCGCTCGTTATTCCATTGTCTGTCTAAGAGGATGTCACTGTGATTTATGTCAGAGAGTTTTAATATGCCGAGGGAAGGCTGTTTTTGGTTCCAGTGAATGGCCAAAACTCAGGGGAGCCGTGACAGTCAAGCTATGATACGTCCCCCTGTTGAGGAGAGAGACGGCTCTCCTTTGTCTGCCAACGGTGGCGTCCACTGGGACTGACTATAGCTCTCTTTATGAGCATTTAGAACATTTTTAAAAGACTTAATTCACCTTGAAATAAACCAGTTTTTCCTTCCCCACATGGGTCATTCAGGACAGAGGGGGGGGAATACACGTTTTCCTAAATATGACAATAGGAAGTCTTTTTTTATTTTGAATCCCCTCCCTGGATTTTAATGACAGGCCCCTCTCTTCATTGACTCCAGATGTCCCCACGTTTTGAACAGAATGAAGGCTGTTGATCTGCAAAAGGACCTCAGATTTGATTTTGGACACGATGTGGCTTACGCAGCTGGCTTTCGCTCCCATAAGGGGAGGACGATGATCTGCCAAAGAGCCTCGAGTGTTAGATGAACCATTTGTTTGCGAGCATATTGAAAAGTTTAAGTCGTAGGTTGTAAACATTTATTGCTGTTTACTGGCTCCGTTTGCATTATGGTCCACTGCACCACCTGGAGTGCTGGGGATAAACGCACTGCTAGTGTCTTTTCTTTACTGTCAGAAATGACTACATTTGAATTCAGTTTCAGCTGGTTATACATGAGGGAAAAGGCCATAAACGGTTTAACTGCAGCAAATATTAGTGTTGACGACTCCAGATACGAGCCAGTAATCTTATTTGGATAAGCAAATGGAGTCCGTGACCCCGAGCGCTCTGGCGTGAGGAGCACATCGAGTGTGTTTTAATATGTTTGGAATGGAAGGCAACAGACAAACATTTACATAGATGGTCAAAAAAAACTGCAAAGAGCTAGAAGTATGTAAGCAAAGGATGCAAAAATATTTGATTGCTCATATCCCATGTCTTTGTTGACCTCTAGAGGACTGTTAGTCTTGTTGATAGATACCAAGTGATAACATTCACCAGCTCAACTGTTGTTTCCCTGAGGATGACGATGCTTGAAGGTCCTGATAACCCACTTTTCATGACTTCCTGGACCATTTGATGCCATTTTTATTGGGTTGTTTGAGCGGTTTATCACACTGTGACCAATTGTCAGACTCACTGCCTCTTACAAAAATCAATCCCAACCTCTCGAAACGCCACTTTCATATTGGAAAGCAGCAGTAAAAAGCCACTGCTGATGCCACTGCAGAGGATCCTGGGTTGTTTGCGACACCGAGGGAAATGCTATAAAAGGAGCAATGTGTACATTGAATCTGTGCCTCATCTCAAGAACTATTCAAGGCTGCAGGGAACGGAGAGATGTGGGGGGAAAAAGTAACTCATTTGACTTTGGGCCCACTGCTAAAGAGATCCATCTGAAGAGGGTTTGGCGAGCAGCAGAATGAAGGTGATTTAGATTGGTGTTGAGTAGAAGAGGCTTTCACCCCGCTGCCAGTAGAGAGCTAGCCAGCACAGGAAAGTGTGGACGTGGCTCGCTGGCACACATGTGACATGTTGTCATGGAGCTACAGCAGCCGCTGGCTGCCACCACCAGAGAGGGTGACGAACTGAGAGGATAGTCCCGTCCAGGAGCGCAGAAATGATGCTCAGCTTTTGTGCCATGGATTGATCTGACTGAAAATTACCACTGCAGTATGTGTTGTGCTGTAGTTGGATGTAATATGATGTCTATCCACTTGTTCTTGTTTCCTGTTTGATTTGTTCTTCCAAGAAGATTTCCACATTTCCTTGGAGCACCGTCCTGTAGGAGTGGAAGTTATTGTGTGTTGATTTGTGGTAGTCCGCTGTGGTTTTAGGAGGTCCAACATGTGTGTTTCATAATTCTAGAAGGAGGTAACTAAGACCTTAGTTTTTCAGTGGACAGAAACTCTTCATTTTTTAACAAGGCTTTTATTTTGAAACACTATCGGGAACCTATTGAGAAATGCTAATTGACTCGTAAGATTCACATACATGGGCTATTTGAAATGTCATTTCTTCTTCTTCTGTCATTTTCTCCACTTTCACTCATATAGTGATGTTAAATTTGAGTTGTGGTGAGACTTGAAAACGTGTTGCAGTTGCCCTGATGGACTGCAGTGCTGCTACACTGTCATTCATGGCTGTTCCTCGAGGAAGTGGTTTGGTATCGTGCAACATCTAGTGGAGAAATTATGTATTTCCTGTGCCGGTCGTCTGTCTGTCTGTTGTCGGAATAATGGGAAGTCAGACTGGAAAAATCCAGGTGAAGTGGGTACATAGTGTAAGTCAGTTGCAACACAAGTTTCAGAGTTGCCATCGTATGACACTGAAAGATGGCAAACAAAGTTTTAACTTGTTTTGATGGCAAAAAAACAACAACTTTATTTTGGTGTCCGTGTTGCTCCCACATTAAGACTTGACACACGTGAACACACCAAAGATTGAAGAACGACTTCCAAACTCGGGAAGTGAGACCGTCAGAGGAACACATGAATGCAGCATCCCAACACTAATAGTCTGATGTCACAATAACAATAGAAGAAAAAATTATTGCCCCGACCTAGTTTGATGTGTGGTGGACTGTCCCTAGATGTAGCTGCACACAAACATTTTATTATTTATTTAGTGTCCAGTTACAGGAATAAAACAGTTTTATTCCCGATCATGAGATGAAAGTTTGGAGTCTATTTGAAGCCCTTGAACACTCCTCAACATGCATTTTAAATGCCGGCGCTAAATTGTTCCTCTCCCTTCGTCACAGCTTGACAGTATTGAGAGCGTTGTAAATTGGGACCTATTTTGGTGCTTGTGATCACATTTTGTGTGCTCTTGTACTTTAAGCATCAGGATTAGTTTCTGTGCCAGTCTGTTCCTCTCTGTTCTGTCCTGCTATGTGATGCTAATCTCCAGTGTGTGCCTGTGTGTTTTTTTTTCTTGCCGTCTCCCAGATGCAAAGGAAAGGTCGGCCAAGAGATTCTCTGTGGACGGCGTCTTCAATTACACGTCTTTGCTGCTCAGCCAAGAGGACGACATGCTGTACGTCGGAGCCAGGGAGGCGCTGTTCGCCCTCAGCCTCTCGGACATCAGCAAGACCAAGCTGCAGAAGAACGTGAGTAGACGAAACGCCAAATGGGGGGAAAATTGCAATGAAAAAGTGGGCTGGCGGAAAAATCATGCAGCTAATTGTTGGTTTTTCTTTTCCAAGTTGAAGGAGGCCTCTTCTGCTTTTTCAGTTTTTTATATTGGTTCTTGGAAGTTTAAAAGTCAAAGTCCGCAACAACAGAAGCTCCAATATCCCACAGAAAACAATGCTCCTGAAACGCCTTGTCAGTAGATCAGGCTTTTATTCCTTGATTTCTTGACATCACACTTCATCACCATGTCACACATTTGCATGATTTACACCAATGCACTGAAGGATTGATTTAGCACAACTGCTCTGTTGTTGTTAGTGGCGCTGGGTCAGGCATGTGTGAGCTGACCAATCAGAGCAGACTGGGTATTCAGGAGGGGGGTCCTTATTAAAGAGACAGGAGCTAAAACTGAGCTTTTTTGAGCACTAAAGCATTAAAACATGCTCTAGTGGTAACACAAAATAAAATTATGAACCTAAAAAGTCTTTTAATTATCGTGAAATGTATACATTTAATGGGTTACCCGACTTCATGTGTTACTGGATGCATAATTTTTATTACTTTCCACACAGCAGTTCTTTATGTATGAAGAAACTTCTCAGTAGAATCAATTTCGCATGACTTATTCAAGGTTTTCTTTATCACCCTCAGCTGACGTGGGGCACTCCTGCAGGAAAAAGAGAGGAATGCAGCTTCAAAGGGAAGAACCTGGAGGTGAGAGGCACCTTTTCACCGCTATTGAACATACTTCAAGAAAATAGCTCCATAATGACAATATCGAAAGTGTGGATTCTTTCTTGTCTCTTTCCTGACTGCCCTCTCTGAGTTGTTTCACTGTTGTCTCCGAGTAGATAAAATGAGCATTGACTTCTGTGTTGACAATCGTTTCCACCAGTTACAAATAGATTCATCAAGTGTGCAGGCTCGCCAGGGAATTGCTCTTTTCTCTCTCTCTCTCTCTCTCTCGCTGTCTGTTACCTTGTTGTCATACCAGCTGTTGTTTCCCTAGGCACGAACCTTTGCTAATCTTTGTGCTACAGTGTACAACGGTGGTCTGTGTATTACAGAGAGCCCACCAGGAAACTGCCGTGTGATGCTGGGACGGAAACATTTTTATGTTTCTATCGAACAGTTTACTGAAGTATTTGTGTCTGAGAGCTGCAGTATTTCAGGCACAGACTGAAAAAGAATAATCAGTCTCTCAGAATTTTCTTATGGATTCATTGGACCTCACACTTGCTTTTCCCTTTGTTCCCCATCCAGACCGATTGCTTCAATTACATCAAAATTCTCCTGCGGCTGAACAGCACTCATCTCTACGTGTGTGGCACTTATGCTTTCAGCCCTATTTGCGCCTACATCGTAAGTAATGACCTCTCAGTCCAACCGAGTCCTGATTTTTATTTCTCTCCACTTCTCTCACTGGCACAGTGTTTGAATTCTGATGCATTTCTTTGGTGTTCTTGAGGAATCAAGCTCTTTTTATCCACCATGTCAGTATTGGATCTGTTGCTATCCAAGCGTAACCAAACGCTGCTGAGGCACTTTAGCCAGACAAGTCAACAGGGGGTACACGAGCCGTGTGGTTTTCCAGCGAGAGGGAAGCGGTAGATCTGTTTATCTAGCAGAGGAGTAAATCTGGAGTGATGGTAACCGGCAGCGGGATGACATTGATTTCAGTGAAGGGGGGTCAATCGAGCTTGGCGACAACTTGGCTCAACAACTCAGACCCCCTCCCTCCTCCTGCGTTGACGTCAGAGTGAAAGAACAACAAGAGACTTCGCAGACTGAAGATGACTTGGAGGGACTTTAGGCCCTGAACCGAGATTCCATCTCTGAGCCCGGTTGGTCGGGGTGAACACTCGTCATGTTGACAGAGTCCAGAAGTGCGTGTGTGTGTCTGTGTTACCCGGGCTTTCCTACCGGCCAGACGCTCTCTGAGTCGCATAATATTAACATTAATAAATGCTTTATTTTTATAGCTGTTCTCAAAACAGTTGTCGAAGATTTTACGGGCAGCGTTACACGAGGCTGAAGCCAAGAAGATACACTAAACAATCAGATGATGGACATGAATTCAAACAAGCCCCGAGTACAACAAGTCATAATGATAAAGCATGGGAAGATTTTCCAGGAAATGGAGGCACTCTGTGCTGTCCTTTTTTTAAATAGACTGAGTTATTACTCCTGCTGCGAATTGCCCACAGACATTTTTTTTGGCCTCTCTATCTTAATATAATACTCGCATTCCCATATGTACATTTAATTTAAAGGCTTTCTTGGTGACCGTAATTGTTCCTCCTTTCTATACTGACTGCAAAGAGATCTCCCATTAAAGCAATTTCAGTGCAAGTGGTTGGCACGAAATCTACTGTCCCTGTTCTGTGCAATGCACCGAGCCTAGCTGAAGATAATGTGATCAAAGTCAAAGTGAGAAATGTCTTTTTTAGTGATCGACAGATTATTAGGTGTCAGGGAGACAGTTTACAAATATTTGGAACCGATGTACTGTGTTTGTTTAAGTATGAAAACCTCAGTGTGAAACTTGTACATCACTTGATTATTTCCCATTTCTGCTACTTTATACTTCCACTCACTACATTTTGTTGGCAATATTGTTCTTTTTACTCCGCTACATTATTTAATAAGTGTAGTTACCAATTACGTTGTGGATTCATATAAGTCAGTGTTGAAAGGCTATTGCCTTTTTTCACACGGCGTTCATTTCATAAACTAATGAAAGCACCACAAACATTTCATCACTAACCAGTAGCAACTGAAAAGTTCTTGGATGGCGTCAGGCCATATTTCAGGGTAAAACAACATATTTGATATCTTGTTAGCTAGGAAGTGGTTGAATGCTAACGTTGGCTAACATTAACATTTGATTTCACCTAGTGTGTCCAAGATATGGGTTGTTATTTAAGAACTAACCGATGCCTTCCCTGTCGTGTCACACTTTCAAACCGCAATGTTAGCTGGGAAGTGGTTGAATGCTAACGTTAGCTGTTGTCTAACAAGCTAATGAGTTATCATATATGCAGTCTTACCTTAACAAATGGCCCTGATGTCCCTTTTCCGATAACTTTTCAGTTGCTAATCAACCAGTAAGGGATGGATTGTTAATGCTTCACGGGCGGGACATTGAGCGGGATCACTTAGTGGTGACTTTAGACGGAGAGTCGGCTGCATCAGAGCCAAAGTAGGGCATTTTAGATTGATTTGTTTTATTGGCAATCACACATAAAAAAAAGCATGATATTTCAATAATCCCAAAAGATGCTGACTCTGATTAAGATAAGTGCCCGGTCTATTCGTCATCTTTTTTTATTACCAAATCTCTGCTGCCTCCAAGTATATTGACATGTCAGTTTTGTTTTATGATAAAGTTGATAAAATGTGAATTTTCAGTCCCGTGATATTGGATCCTACACTAAACAACAGAGTGGAAGAAAACAGTTTGCTCCCATTTTGATCATTAATAGTCTATATCAAGTATCAAGCTAAAACACTGAATATGACTATTTGCTGCTTTGCTGTGTTTTCTATCATCGTAAGTTGATTTAAGACAGCTGGTCACAAGACGTCATCCACACTTGCACCAGGGCTTCCTGTTTGACCCTCCCTGCCTGTTGACGCCAACGTTTTTTGCTCACTGTTTGTGATGCGGCTCTCTGTTTAAACGGTCCAACCCTGAGATTACTCTGGTGATGTCACTTTTTCAGACACAACAAATCTCCACGAGAACCCAAATAAGATTATTATTATACAACTGTTACACAACCGGAACTGGCGTGCACACTTGAGCAAACAATATTATATATACTGTATTTTAACCAGTGACATCCACTAACAGACCACAGTAACTCTCGGTGCCTAATGTCTGAAAGCAAATGTCCGCTCATGAAACATCGTACAAGCTGCTGACAGGCATATTTAAAGTATTTTTTCTGGTGGTACATCCATCCTTTGATACTTCTCTGTTTGTCTCACTCAGCCATAAGTCTGTCTGACCTCATTTATGACATGAATCTTTAAAAACGGGTTACAAGTGTATCATTTTAATTTTCAATGAGGCTCAGTAATTCCCTGAAATGGCTGGTCATTGCAGCTTTTAGCAAACATCCTTTAAACTGTACGAAAGGGTTGCATTTGGGTGACTGTTTCGAGCGAGGGATTAATGAACATTAGCGAGCGTTTACTGCAGCAGGATGCTGCATGTGGTGTTGACTCACAATAAACTACAGCAGCTGTTGACATACAGTATCTTGAAGACCTGGCCTTGCCTCCAGACGCAGCTACTGTGTGCTCAAAGTGACCAGACTCCCTAAAAGTCGGCGAGCTGGAGGTGGCTGAGCTCACTTTAGCTCACTCTTTACTGTAAGTACAATTTAATTGGACTGCGCCTGAGGGACATTTTTTTGCTGTTTGTGTCTCGTCTCCAGAACACGTCAACATTCACGCTGGAGAGAGACGAGGTGGGCGAGGTCGTGATGGAAGATGGGCGCAGTCGCTGCCCCTTTAATCCAGAGTACAAATCAACTGCCATCATTGTTGGTACGTAGAATTACGCACACTTCTCCCTTTGTGTCACTTTAAACATTTGGAAAAGACAAAGACAAAGGTATGATTATGAGTGGCTTCATGCTGGGAAATAGGCTCAGGCTTTTCTGAGGCTATACTTTGATGTTAACTACCACTTTGATTCAGTAATGAGTCACGATGTGCCTGCTGATGTTGTTTGTCTGCCTCAGCCCTTCTGATAAATAGCCGGACACCAACAGACGCTGTTTGTGTTCAACTTCTTTAACAAGCAATTAGGGAATAATTGAGCTGGATATGAGCGGAGGACATCATTTGTCTAATCCCTCACTCATAAACGGTCTCTCTAAACTACCACTGGCTTCATCTGTTGCAGTTAAAAAGAAAAAGAAAAAGCCCCCAGCACATCATTTATTTGAGGTTTATTATGCTTAATTAATAGCAAATTAACTTCTTTATTTAAAATCTTTGCAATCTCTGTCTTTTTTCCTCCAGATGGTGAATTGTACACGGGCACCGTCAGCAACTTCCAAGGAAATGAACCAGTCATTTACAAGAGTTTGGGTCAGGGAACGGCTCTGAAGACAGAAAACTCTTTAAAATGGCTGCAAGGTAAAAAGCACATCAGATTGGACTGTCTTTCTTTTTTTTCCCGCTCTACAAATCTCCTATTATGCACTCAACAGAGCAGATAAGCTCCAAAAAGTAGCGATCATTAGCGAGGCAAGGCCCGCTAATGCAGGCAGACGGAGAGTCCTATCAGACGGCGCACATGGACTTCAAAACACAGCTCTGCCGTGTGATCTCTGACTTCTCTCCGAATTTACGAAGTCACAAAGCGACTGAAAGCACAGTTCCATTGCGTCAATGATTAAAATTGTAACGTGTCTCTCTCTCAGTCGCTCTCTTTCTCTAACCACATGTTTCCTTTTGTGTTTCTCTATTTTAAAACAGATCCCGTCTTTGTCGGGTCGGCTTACATCGAGGAGAGTCAGCCAATAGGCAACCCCGTGGGAGACGACGACAAGATTTACTTCTTCTTTAGCGAGGCGGGGAAAGAATTCGACTTCTTTGACAACACCATTGTGTCGAGGATTGCTCGCGTGTGCAAGGTAAGACACCTACGGTTGGGGTGAGGTCATTGCACAAGAAGGCCGTGCAAACGTAAAGAGGTGCAGCGGGCTGGAGCTTCCTCTTGATAATCCTTGCTACAATTACCTCAAAACAAGGCGGGACGCTCCCATGTCAAAGCACGTTTGGCTACATTTAACTAAACATCACGCCGTTGCAGATACAATGAAAATGTGTCACTGGTGCATTAAAGCGCTTTTTCTGTTCGACTGTGCAAACATGTTTTCAACAGATTTGGTTTCCCCGTGCCTGAATCATCCTCTCCTCCTCACCACGCCGCCCTCCCTCCCTTTCCTCTGCAATGTCATCTCCCCCTCTCTTTCCATCTCCCTCACAATGTCAGCTGCACTCGTCCATCCCTCCAGCTCCCTGCCTTTCTCCGCCAGCGCTTTGAGCTTTGCAGGCATTATTAGTATTCAAGGGTGCTTCGCAGCAATATGAAATGCTTTTTCCACTCTACTATATGGCCTGTTTTTTGTTGCAGGCAAACTGTAGCAACTGCAGAATTCGCTCGCATCATTTAAACCACCGACGTCATCCCCCCTCCTCCCCTCCGCGAGAGTTTAGTTGGGTCGATCACCCTGAATAATCAAGAGCAGACTTTATCCCGTTTCACCTGTCATCGGATCAATTAAAACGGCTATGAACCTGCCTGATATACATGCTCTCAGCATCCCTCCCTGATTGATGCCTCTTGTTCATGGAGGCAGTAATGTGAGTAATCGTGGGGACAGCATGTAATCTTAAGTGACAGCCTAATGACTTAGTCCTGCTAGGCTGTGGCACTCGGTGCTGCGACACCTTTTCGAAGCCGGCGGAGCACCTCCTGGGTTCTATATATGGAAATCACTGACAGAAAAGGCCTCCAGACTGTGGCAAGCAGGCAAGCTGTTGCCGCAGAAGAACTGTGCAATAGAGACAGAAGAATGGCTTGCTCTGCTCTATAGAGCGCCTTTATTTCGCTGGAATGCAGCAGCCCTCCTTCTTCAGACTGACATCTTTTCAGCCGCTGCTCTGTGGCAATACAGTAGAGATGCAGGTGGTTTTCTTCAACAATGCACCCGCGAACAGCTTAAAAATGGCAACAGAACCGTGTATTGAGACGATGCAGAGGAATTCCTCCGACTGTCCAGTTTCTACTTGAAGAAATGATCGTCTGACTTCAGATAGAATTGACTAGCTCTTCGTACTTGCTGTTATGATTTTTCCTTTTTTCCTTTCCTTCAGTGTGCCAAATAGGTTCCTGTGTATGTAAAAGGAAAAAAAACTGTCCCTGAACTGCCTTTAACGCCTCGCCAGTAGCCTCGCCTTTAATTACTTGAATTTGTGACATCACACTACGTCACCATATCACACATTTGCCTAATATATGTATAGCTGACAGGAGATACTATAAGTGATGCTGGCTCAGGTGTGTGTAAGCTGACTAATCAGAGCAGACTAGGTGTTCGGGGGGGGGGGGGCTCTTAAAGAGACAGGAGCTCAAAACAGAACGTCTCAGACAGATGGGGAAACTAAATGAAAACCGATGTGTTTATTTGGCATCTAAGCATGTTAAACCAAATTTCAAAAAGATGATTCATCATTTCCAGGAAAACTACTGTAGAAATTAAGTTAAAAATAAGTCAGTCTTTTCCTGAAACTCCAAAAGACCAAGGGAATTCCCCCCTCATGCAGAATTTCGAAAACTCTACCCACTTCCCTGATCTTGCTATAATTTAAAGTATGCCAAATTATTTATAAGCAGCTCCCGTTTGCGCTGCACCCATGAATGTAAAGACAGTTATCTCTGGATTATTTGGATACTGAAGGAATCATAAACATCTGATTATTCTCAAGCTTACAGTTTATACTTGGGATCAGTGAGTCACACTGAATCTAAAGCCGTGATAATTGTGTCTGTGTGTTTCGATTTCACCGAGTTATGACTCAGTCGACGAAGGAGTACAATTTTGACGCAAATTGCAGCAATCAGGTCTTAAAGGCTTAAAAGTGCCTTAATTGCCTACATGAGCTGTGTGTCCCTGCTGCTGCCGCCGCTGCTGCTGACTGCGTCGGTGAGTGGGCCCAGTCAGCAGGCAGAACCACGCTAACTAACTTCCTGTTGTTTCCGGACCACCGACGTGTACCTGTCCACCTCTCACTGTCTCTGCCTCACATCCCTCTCCAACACATCTTCCTGAATTGCTTCAGGCTGACATCCCACACTATTTCCATATTCACCTTTTGTTTCTCAGAATAATGTCTCACGTCTGAACACACACACCCAGCCTTTTTACTCCTTTCAGTGTGCAGAAAAAGGCTGAACTCGGATCAGAGTTAGGTAACTGCGATGTGCGAAGGCCCCTCCCTAGAACACACTTTTCTTGCAGACTGACAGAAAACATGCACTCCCTTCTCCCTCTCTGTGTCCCAGGTCAAGGCCAAATATGTGTAATTGTGGTTTTATATCAATACGTGAAGTATTTTGGATGAGCTGGTTCACCTCGCAGACATTTTTTAAGATAAGATAAATCAAAGCCTCATCAGCCTTTTTTCACAGTGTCCCTCCTAACTACTGTTTTGCTTGGGGTTTGCCAAGTAATTCTGCTTCCGAGTTGTTTTTCCTCCCCCTCTTTCCCATCTGTCCCCCTCCCTTATTCCACTCCCTCTCTCAGTTGTTTATTCAGGTGCTCACACTGAGGGACTGTGAAAAAAGCAGGCCGATTATGAACGCTGTGTGGCACCATTTTCTTTACTTCTTGTTGAGGCTGCTTCTCAGGTGGACAAACGTGATGAACAAAGTTGTGTTTTGATACCGCACATATGAGCGAGTGTATTTTTGGAGGGCAGTTATCTGGGGAGGGGAGTGGTCGATTGAAAGTACGAGCTGCGCAGCGGAGCACAGCAACAGCAACGGTGGACAGCTGAGAGAGCAGGAATGTGGTCTCCTCATTATGTGGACAGGCTACTACCACAGCCTTGGTAATTGGCTCCCTGGGCCTGCAACATCAGTCCCACGAGGTTTCACCTCACCGTCGTGCAACATGATTGTTTGTGCCTAGCAGAAAACAGAGAGGAGGAAACGGAGGAAGTTATAGTTCTGCATTTTATTATCTCCTCAAAGGCGATTCACTCCTCGTGCTGTTATGTAGGAGTTGTTCGGGGTTTTGGAGGCCCTGCTGACGGGATAGTTTGGATCCGAGGCAGAAAAAGCTGTCTTGAGATTGGGCGAGACCACTTGTTTTGGTCGTGTCCTTCCTCCTCCACCTCCTCTTCCTCCTCCTCCTGCTGCTGCTGCTGCTGCTGCTGCTGCTCCTCATGTGTTTTCCAGCTTGCTAGCTGTATTTGGGAGGAGTTTCATGTGGTGTGTGTTTACAAGCTCTTTGATAATTGCTGGTCCCAGCAAACCCATCTGATAACTGTTTTTGTGAATATTTTGTGACAGCGTAAAAGGAGAATAAGCATCTGCTCTGCATGTCGGAGGAGAAGTGAGGCGTGAACCACTGATGTTCATTTCAAAGCTGCAATTAATAATCAACCATTGTCTGTTTTCCATTTCAACAACTCTTCTTCAAAGAGTAACTGATATTTGTCTGCCACACATTTTTCTCAAAATGTCCTTTGCAGTTAAATGGTTGGAGTTGAATCAAACAGTGAAATCCTGTTTGGTTTAGATTAGTTGTCCAGTTTATTTCTCTAAAAATAGAGTCACAACTGTCACAGTAACCATGTTCTCGCTCAGATTCCCTTCTTTGACCTCAACAGCACCCTCTAACGTCAAGCAGAGGGATTGCAGCTTTGTTTTAACGCAAGCACTTAAGAGGCTTGCAGGCCTTTTTTTTTTCCTTTCCAACAGCTGGTAAATTGTGGCAAGTCCCCATCCAATCAAAATGTGTCTTGCTTATTGTGGATCAGGTGGAGTGGGGTCTCCACTTCACTCCTGCGTTTCTGGACTCCTGGTCTGTTGTCCAGAGCTGAATCTGATTGGCGTGAACGGTTATCCACTCCCTCTCTAAAAACTCTAAAGACCCAGAGTTGCAAAAGTACGAAAAATTGGCGAAAATCTTCATCAGCTGCATGATGCATTCAGTCCTTCATTCTCCATTTCATGTCCTTGGCCATGTTCCGTTGTGTTCAAACTCATGCAAATAATACTTTAAGGGACATACAATCTTCTGTAACAAACTATAATGTACCTGACCTGTTTGCAGGGTGATAAAGGCGGTGAGCGGGTGCTGCAGAAGAAATGGACCACCTTCCTGAAGGCCCAGCTCCTGTGTTCCCTCCCCGACGATGGCTTCCCCTTCAACATCATCCAGGACATGTTCGTCCTGAAGCCCATGGGAGACAGCTGGGAGAGCACCGTCTTCTACGGCGTCTTCACCTCCCAGTGGTAAGAAAACAAAGACGTGGTTTTTGTGATGCACAGGCACTTTATTAAATCTGATTTATGTTCCAGTTTATGTTTATGCAGAAACACACAGACACGTGAATCTACACAGCTCATACACACAACCTCCAGCCAGTCTTTATTTAATATCTCCACTCAGACTTGGCAAGTCGCCTTTTCTTCCTTGGCTCGTCTGAACTTAGAGCAGCTGTAATGAGCTTAAACACTAACAGAAGCTCATGCAACCCCAATGTCTAATTAATGTATCAACAAAATAAAGGTTTTAATATGGAAATCGTTCAAGCGCCCACTCTACAACTGTTCTCCAGTGAGAAGTTGCTGCTCCAGTTTTCCCTGAGTAAAATGATGAGAACTGCAGAAAAGGATGGACCGGGTAGAGAAACACGCTGCAATAAAACGGACACACATAAAGTGCGAGACTAAATCTTAAAAATCGCTCCACTTTCAAAACTGCAACAGAAGTATGGAGAAGATATCAACTTTATATGTGTTGACAGGTATAAAGGGGCGTCGGGCAGCTCGGCGGTGTGCGCTTTCACCATGGCGCAGGTGGAGAGAGCCTTCAGCGGGCGCTACCGAGAGGTGAACAGGGAGACGCAGCAGTGGTACACCTACAACCATCCAGTGCCTGAACCGAGGCCCGGGGCGGTGAGTGGTGCAGACTACATCCTGTCACAAACAATTCAATTCAGCTCCTTTTGCCTCAGCTCACGTTAACCTCAACGTCATACTCAAGGCCATTCCAGCTCTGTTCTGTCAGAGGAAAGTTCACATGACGGATACAAATTACAGAAATATTTGTTTTTTTAAATTCCAAATACACATTTTTATGATTATGTTTTACATTTTTACACAGTCAGTGTATAATACAATCCAGAACCAGCTGGACCTTTAGTCTGATTTCTGGCCTTTTCATGGTTGAGCTTGATGGAAAGCAGATGTTCTCCTTTTCCTTTCTAATGAAAGAATCCAAAAGCACTGTCTTGTTGATTTTCTGCCTAACTGTTCATGAGTCCCAGAAGCAAAAGTAATGCTTAAGAGCTTAAAATGAGTAGATTATAGAATATTATCACCCAGTTCAGTCTTTATTTCCAATGATACCCAACCCCAAACATTATGCTTTAAACTAAAATAGTCTTGCTGTTATATTTTCAAGGTTAGGCTTGAATTTAAATAAAATCCTTGAAAGTACTTGATTTCCTACATAATCTGATCTTTTATCTACACTAACAATCATTTAAACCAAGAAAAATATGATCTTATATTTATTATATTTACTATATGATATGATATTTTTAGAAATTTAAAATGATCCCGTAAGTAATTTCTACCATTGTGCACATTAAAGGGGCCATGTGGAGGAATTTTAGCTTAAAACATAAAAATATCAACAGATTGTGAAGAAATAGCAGTTTTGGTGTCATGATGTCTTTTTATTGTGTTGCTGAGATATCTACTAACGTTAGCATGCTAACCAGCTTAGCTCAGCCCGTTGCAGTCCAAAGCTCCTGTTTGCTAGCCATGTAAACAATACCACTCCCCTGTTCCCCAAGCTCCCAGACAGCTAGCTGCATTGCGAACCGAGCTAGCCAGCTAACAGCAGCTCCTGCTAGCAGCAGTTAGCTGTCACTCTGGTGATATGCAGCCCTCTACTTGTTTTGTACATGATTTTAAACAAAGTCAGAATAAAGTAACTACAATAATTGATTGCTGTGAGTAAAAAAGAATTCCTGGTCAACTCGCAGTTGCATTTATAGCAACAATTTAGACGTAATGTTTGGTTTTAGATAGATATTGCTGCTTCTGTTCAAACACTGTGTATTTTCAGGACCACATGAATGAGCAGAGATTCATTTTTCATTTCTAATTTACTCCCTCGCAGTGCGTGACCAACCACGCCCGGCAAATGGGTATCCAGTCGTCCCTGCATATGCCTGACAAAGTGCTCAACTTTGTCAAGGACCATTTCCTGATGGACAGCGTGATCCGCAGCGCTCCTCTGCTGCTCAAACGCAGCGTGCGCTACACACAGATCGCCGTGCACAAGATCCAAGGCATGGAGAGGGCCTACGACGTGCTCTTCATCGGAACAGGTACAGCTCATTACACAACAACAGTCCACCTTTTGGGTTATTTTGTGGCTATTTCCATAATTTTTAAAGGAATATCTTTGTATGTATACTTTAATGTGTTTAATTTGTTGCTTATATCAGCTCACAGATCCCCCGCTTCCCTTATAAGTCACTTCCACTCGTCCTCTGTGTCTTTCAGATGATGGAAAGCTCCATAAGGCCATCAATGCCAACGATAAGATGCACATCATCGAGGAGATGATTCTGTTTCCCGAGCCTCAGCCTGTGCAACACATCGAGCTCGATCCGCAGAGGGTAAATCGCAACTCTTGTCGTCTCAATGCGCATCATAATGATGATAGTCTCTCTGGTTTGTGTCAGATTGTATTTAATCTCGACTCATTTCATGCTCAAATTCATTTTAAGTGATAAAAAAGGGGGAAGAGCTACATTTACCGGATGCACAAACTGGTTACAGACATTTTCTTTCCGTGGCGACCATTCCATTGAGTTTTCCTGTAAGTTATAGCACCGTCTGGAGCAGAGTTTATGATCCTCTCTGGCATTTTACCCCGAGCTAAATTTCATTACCTTTCTCTCTTTATTACATAATGGCCTCTCCCAGGGCCAAAGCAGCCAAACAGCAATCTTATCTGAGATTATGTAATTCTAAGTCCAAGATACGTTCGGTGTGTATATTCTGAGCACCAAATAGGGATATGAGAGACAGACAGAATCCCCAGGAAGTCTAATATGCCGGTAGATAAGATGGGTTAAATTTAGACGGTGCTTTTGGGAACACTGGGATGTGCTTCATATGAGGATCAACGTCACAGTCGTGGTGAAAAATGCATTTCTGGATAATCATATTTCCGCAAAATAAGACATAGTGACTGTGTTTTAAATCAAGATGAGGCCTTTGTATCAGACACTTGTTCTCATGTGTTTCTGAGCTTATCCCAGCCCATCAAACGACTTGGCTGACATCACAAAAGAGAACAGCTGGCCTGAGTCAGCCCTTTGTTTTGGTTAAATTCTTCTGTTTATCTTAACTAATTGTTTTGGCATCATTTTCCTCTTCTGAAATCAGAAAATCTGTAATCCAAAGCAGAAGTTCTGTTTCTGTTCTGTTCTGCCCTCCGTTTACCTTCTTTAATGAGAGACTGGCCTCACTCATGGCTTTTCCTCTCCTGCAGGGTCTGTTGTTTGTGTCGTCCAACTCCGGGCTGGTTGAGGTTCCTGTGGCCAACTGTTCCAACTACCTGAGCTGCGGAGAGTGCGTGTTGTCCAGAGACCCCTACTGTGCCTGGACTGGGCGGCTGTGTCGGGACGTCAGGATGGCTCCACCTGACAGGTGAGAGATCGCCGAGCACACAGGGCCACAAATTCCTCAGCTGCTCTGAAAAACTCACTTTGAATTTTACTTTGAGAGTACAACCCCCCGCTTCTAAAAATATGGCGGCGCTGTGCAAAATGTAAATAAAAACAGAATTGTTTGACAACAGTTTTAGTGAAGCATTCCTCAGCTCATGTAATAATATCCTTTATACAATCATGTGTTTCACAAAGTGCTGAACCTCATCATTCCTTGCTGACCTGTGTTTTCCTGTGTTTTTTTTTTTAGCTTTTTTTTTTCCCCAGTCTCTTGAAGCTCCTGTCCCAACTTATTTTAAAACATGATGCTGGCGTCATATTCTAAATCAGCATAAATGTATGCGACTCCTTTCCTCCTACCTTTCCAAAAAAAAACAAGAGCAAACAATGGGCCATGTGCAAGAACATTTTAATATCCTCATTCTAACTTCTCTTAAGAATGTTTCAAGTTGAATACAACAAACTCTCTGAAGCTGCACGCTCTTGAGATTTCATTTTTAGAATTATGGTTTTATATGAAGTTGGATGCTAAATAACTTCTTTCTAAAGCAAAGCGGTCCACCACTACTTTGAGCAATGACCTGACAGGCAGGGAGATATTAAACAAGGGAATATTACAGCGTGTAGTTGCTGATTTTACACCGTTTTGCTCAACAGAGGGGTAGGCAGCTGTCTGACCGAGAGGATCTTCCTGTTTCTCCGCCAAAATATGAAAAATAAAGAGCTAAAATCAAAATGAATGAATGGCACAAATCTTAAACAACTTGTATGTGCCGATGTATCTGTTTGCATGAGTGGTTCTTGCATGAGGTGCTAGGTTGGTGTTACCTCACCTTACTTCACCTGAACAGCCTTTTAATGAATGTGTTTTTCGCAGCGTAATATATGAACGTGCAACCAAACAAACAGTCACGTGCGACAGCAAGTAGCTTTTAACAGAGCTTTGTTCTCTTCATCATACTGGTGAAGCTGTACTCAAAGGTTTGAAATGACAGGCTTGGAGGGAGAAATGCATGCGCTCGTACGCGGTGCCTCTCATTACAGCTGCTGACCCCTCACCGTGTTGTTTTGTTCGATATGTTTTGTTTCAGTCACTGGCAGCAGGATGTGGAGGAGGCCGATACATCAGCCATTTGTAACAGGACACTTCCCAGCACCAGATCGTTCAGGCCGGCAGCTTCTCGTAAGTGTGACCTCTGTGTGAAGTCACCTTTTGATTATAGCGTTGTCGGGCACCTCGTGAACAACACAACACGCTCATAAAGGTGTCACATGCAGATTGTTATGAAGGCACGAAACATTGTGCCGTTCTGTGTATAAGAATTGGGAACAAAGGGCGTATCCACCAAATCTTTAAAGGGAATAGCCCAACATTTTGGGAAAACAAGGCTGGCTGTTTCTCCCCAGTCATTATGCTAAGCTAAGCTAACCACTTGCTGGCTGTAGCTTCGTATTCATGCTCCCTATTTTTCAGAGTATGAATTAACAGGTGGCCAATTCTTACGTATAACACCTTTTTTAAATTAAGCTTATTCCATCTGCAGTTGGTGGAATATTGATTACATGGAATCTTAGTGTTTTGAAAAACGTATTGTTCTTTCTTTTTTCTAAAGGTGGCGCACACTGCAAGCTCATTACAATCCCAGCCAACACGTTCAGAGTCCTGCCCTGTAAGCTGCGCTCCAACCTGGCGCAGAGGAGGTGGCGCTACAGTGACAGCGCCAGCCAGTTCCTCTACGCTACCCCGGAGGGAAACCTGGTGGTGGTGGCTCAGTCCGACAGGATCGAGACCTACGAGTGCTGGTCGGAGGAAGAGGGTTTCCGCCAGCTGTTGGCTAACTACTGTGTCAGGGCGGAACCCCGCCAGGAAAGCACCACTCTTATTGGTCACTCCCGCACACCGCACATTGAGCAAGAAGAGACCATCATCCTGCCCGGCGAGTCCCGTTCAGAGCAGGTCCACACGAAGACGTACTGGAACGAGCTGATCGTGGTGTGCGCCCTGCTGGCGTTCTCCCTCGTGGTGTTCTCCCTGTTCGTCATCTACAGGAACCGAGATCACATGAAGTCCATGCTGAAGCAGGGCGAGTGCCCCAACATGCAGCAGAAGAAGCCGAGGATTGTGGGAAAGCCTGCAGAGAGTTTACCCCTGAACGGTAACACCATCCCCGTCTCCACTTCTGATCACAAGGGCTACCAGACGTTAAACGACAACTACATCTGCAGCACGCCCACCCACGAGTCCTCGCCAGACAACAGCAAGAGCTTCTCCGAGGCCTCCGACAGGCGGCCGCTCAACGTGAAGGAGAGCCACGTGGAATACTCCCCGACCTGCCCGCGGCCCAGAGTGAGGCTAGGCTCCGAGATCAAAGACTCAATCGTATGAGAGCACAGTGTTCGCTAAAGAGATTCCACCCTGTATCTCCATGAAGGATACAGGCCACCGAGCGAAGGAGAGGAGACCCCGACATCCTTCTACATCACAGCACGTCTTTTATTTTAGCCATCTTTGTTCTGTGATCAATGCGGAGGTCATTTTTGTTTAACCATTTCCACTCCGAAGCCAGAGGTTGGTCCGGTTTGCTGCCTATTGTGCAGGAAGAGAAGCAGCAGAGGATCATGACCCGTCGCAGCTGCTAAGAATCGTTAACAGTCTTTGTTTGAGTCATTGTCATGGCCACTAATGTGTGTGAGTGTGGGGCTGGGCAGTATGGGGAAGAAAATAGCCAATCAACAAAAGATCTGCTTCCGTTATCAGTATTTATCACAGTATATCTCTAGGTATGCAATATCCAACATTAATTAGCTCCATCACTTAACAGAATAGACACTAACTCATAAATAATGATATGCTGCCCAGCCCAATCTGAGTACGTGTAAACTTGCACATGCTCTGCAGAAAAGTCGACACTTCTGCTTATATGCACACTAGAACCAAGCTACAGCTTCATGGTGACCAAGAGTTCAGGTTTAGGAGATTATAGTACAAGTTTTGCCTATTCATTAAAATCCACACATTACGGAAGAAAGTCAGAAGCACATTTGTTCCCTTTCGCTGAATAAATGTCGTGACTGTACGAGGACGAAGACGACGAAGGATGAGGCAAACCAGGAGACAAAACACCACACCCTGGTTATAAATCGAGCCCTCGTAACGAATAATTTAAAGGACTGCAACTTTTGAAGAAGATCATAATTTATTCTCCAGGGCCTAACTATTGACATTTACCTCCTGAATGTACGCTGTTGTTCAAAGAAGGTCTGCTTCATTCACACATCACTGCACCGTGGACAATTTAGGCAGCCCGTTGCTCTTCATCTCTGCTCATCTGAGACAGCCCTGTTCTTCAGTATTGACCTGCAGGCACCACGATGGGCTCATAAACTGACACAGATGTCCTGTTTTTTCGAGGCGAATATGGAAAAGAGACCTGACATTGTTCTGTTGAAGAAAAAAAAACAACAACCACAGAGCCAAGACAAAAGGAAGACGTCCACACCTCTACCATGATCAGGGCGGCACTGACATCATCACGTGCACTGTGCCAAAAAAAAAAAAACTAACTTGATTGTCTTTCTAAATGCAATAGTGCCATTCTGTTATGACCACTCCCATGCTTTGTGTTAGCATTGATCACTGTCGAAGAGCACATGGTGACGAAACCGGAGGTGGGTTTCACAGACAAGTAAAGTGGCACTAATAATAAACAAATGTGAAGGGCGAGGACGGAGATTTCCCCTTAAGACTGTTAGCTTATAACGAACCTTTCAGACTGTGTTGGGTTAAAAAATAATCAACTTTTCGTATATAAAATCTGAACCGGGGCCAAAGGATGCAGCATGGAGGTTTCTTCATGTTTTGCGGTTGTGAAAAAAATATTCCAGTTTTCCTTCAGCTACCCTTAAAGGAGTTATATGCCTTCTTAGCAGACACTGAATCACACAGACACAACTAGTTTGAGAACATTGAGCTTGACGAGCACTGACAATACAAACTTTCTCTAAGAGGAGATAAAACAGGTGAAAACTGCACTGCTCAGTTTTGATAGTTTGGGCTTTTTTTTTTTTCATTTTTTCTGTAAATGTACGCAAATTATCATATTTAATTAGATCACCCTTATTTGTTTGAACAGTAAATGACAGAAAACTACAAATACAAAAAATCTTAATGGAAGTGAACTGAGGAAGTTTTAGAATGATGGTAAATTTTTACCCTTCTCACCATTTCTTTGTCTAAAAAAGTATATAATTTAACAATCTATATCTTAAAGAGTGCAATATGTAAGAAACATTTTTTTTAAAATCACTTTTATTTACAGAATTTGAAGAAATAACAGGTTTGATGTTATGTCAAAGATTTCGATGCTAACACTGTGTTGTAGAGGTATCTCCTGATGTTAGCATGCTAACCAGTTAGCACTGGGCCTGAAAATCTCTGTCTGTCGTCAGTATAAAGCTCCTGTGCTAGCGGCGTAAACACCAACACTGACCCCAGTTGTCCAGCTAGCTGCACAGCTAACTAAGCTAACACGGTAACCATAGCTACAATCATGGGTGTGTAAACAGGATGCAGTTAGCAGCCTTTAGCAGTCACTAACTGCTGCTCGTATCAGAGGTAGCCAATTCTTACATATTACACTTTTTAAAGGAAGTTTTCTCAAAAACATTTTTTTTCTTTGAGCGATAAATCTCCACTTCAGCAGCACTTACACCAAACCATCCAGTTTGATTCTTATCTATATTCTGAAGATGTTTACAGAAAGGTTCGTTTATATCATTCATAGCCTGATTTATGAAACGTAACATTTAATTCTGAACACATAGTGACATTTTTTGGTGTTTTTTTTATTTATGGCTGTTGAAAATGTTTTCCAACGTATTGAGTGATAAAAAGAGATATCCCATAATCCATCTGTGCATTTGTCAACAAAATGAAACAAGAATTTCAGACCTGGATTTTATCCAGTGTTCAGATTTCTGTTATGGAAATGTATGCAAATTGACACTATTTAATCATATAAAGCCTTGTTTAAACATTTAATAGGACAGAAAGAAAAAGAAATCTCATTATTCTCAGTGAATAAACACCTGGGGAACTTTCATCATGATACCTATTAGTTTAAATTTCATATAACAACTGTCGCTGTCGTGGACATATAATATTCACTGGTCTCTCGTCCCGCCTGCAGCTGCACAACATAGTGATGTAGTCGCTCAGAACACTGCATTAGCTCAGTTAGCTCAGTATAACCTCCTCCACCAGGTGACATTTCTCACATACATAGCATTCACCACACTCACTCAGATGTCAAGGCGACGTTAATGTGAAAGCACAAGTAATCAGGGTCTTGAACACTTCACAGGTTTGCACATGTCAGCAAAATTAGAGCGACTTCTAAGAAATGCAACTACTGAGAGACAGACGGTGTGGCTGCTACGGAAAATGATATTTTTTTTTTGTAGAAATCAGTTAATACAGGGACCAGTGCAGCCATCACGCTCGACACTCTTGCACCCACATTCGCTTTTTCGACTTTTGAGACTTAACAAGCAGATTTTTCCAAAGATGTAGGAAGCCGATAGTGTTGTGTAAATCTGAATGAGAAACATTTACACGGCCATAGGGACAATATGGCACCACATGTCTTAGAATAAATCACCAGTTCACTGTATTGATCAAGTAAGCCTACCGTATATATTCCAGTACCATACAGAATTAACATTTTTGCTATTTCCGACACTGAGCAGGCGACAAAATGCTATGTAACTGCTACAAAGTTGACAAAGTACTTGCATACTGCGCAACAGTGGTCAGTGTTTCCTTTCTTTCTTTGTTTTGTTTTTTTTGTTGTGTATATACAGTATCTGTGCTTAATATTGTGTGTTTTAAGGGACCTTGTGCAAGATGTGTTGTAGAGATAGTCTTGAAACTAGAGAGTGAACACTGCTGATATTTTGTTTTCGTAGTGCTTTACTGCCTACTTCAGCGTAAGCATTTCAACTCTTGCACAGAAATACCGCACATTTCTCACCGCGCTGTTAGTTCAGCACCTGGGCTGGTTTTTATCGAGCATGTCAAAGCAGGAGAACGATCTCTAATTATCTTCATGTCATACTGAATAATGGGGTAGCTCGATACTGTAGGAAATAGTCTTTTTCACTCCCTTGCCCAAAGTTAGACGAGAAGATCGATACCACTCTCTTGTATGAATGTGAAGCTTCCACCACCGCTTAGCTTCAAGTAGTTTAGCTTAGCTTAGCATGAAGACCGGAAATCCCAGAAACAGCTAGCCTGGCTCTGGCCAAAGGGTACAAAACCACGTGCAGTGACAACCTGAAGTCTCTTTGTCAACTTGGGTTTTCCAAGAAATCAGTGGTCACTCCAGGAAATAATCCGGCACAGAACTTCCAATATAACCAAAATGACTTAATGAATTTACTGGTAAATTGTTAATTGTTGCATAATTTTCATTATTGAGCATTTGATAGATTTTTTGTTACCTTTGGACAGATGCAGGCTAGCTGGTTTCCAGCTGTTTCTAGTCTTTTGCTAAGCTAAGCCAACCTAACCAGCTATTGGAAGCATCTTCCAGCAAAATGTGGCTGAATTATATTATTAAAAGAAAAAAGGAGTCGTCAAATAGACTGCTTTTTGTTTTTATCAGTTAAATTAAGTTATCCGGCTATAGATTCACACCATCCATACATTAAAGCGGTATCAATCTTCTCATCTAACTCTTGGCAACAAAAGAAATAGGTCTATCTCCCAAAAGGACCACCTGCTCCCTTTATCTTGTTTGCTCGCTTGCAAGCAAAGACTGACAAATTAAACCAGAGTATAAACAAGAGATTTATAACAAGAGTAAATCAGATGCTTAAAGCCTCGGTGCAGAGCATTGTTTGTCACCACAGATTGTCTCGACTATAAAACATCTCTCTGGTGGTTGAATACCCTGCTTTGAGATGCTCGGTGAACAACCTCACAACATATTTTCCAAAAAAAAAATGCCTTTTTAGATCTCAAGTTGTTCTGCCTTTAGCCATGTGCCACATTGTACAACACCCAGCAGTGACCTCACCAACAGAAACGTGGTGACTGGCATGATTGTAGCCCTCCGTGGGCACACGCAACTCCACAACTCAACACGGGTCAACGGTAGATTTACCGCTTTTCACCCAAGCCACCGTTAACTTAACCTGCGAACAGTACAACTGGGAGCTTCTCAAAATCACATACCATTCTGCAGTCGCTGCTTGTGTCAAACGTGATGCCGTGCACGTAGGGAACATATTTCTGAACAGGTCAATATCTAAGAATAATACTAATACTTCCTAATGTCATGTAGAACCGCTGAACTTACAATACCATTTGACCTTAATAGTTAACAATGCCAAAAAGGTCAACTATGTGTCAGAAATGCATATTTATTGATGACGTGCTTTTCATTAGAAAGCAAGTGCTACCATGGTGACTGATGCTTCATTTTGAGTGGCTCCTCAGTAAAGCAACATACTGTACTGGACATGAATGTAGCCGACTATAACACATTTTGTAGAACATCTACAGCAGTCTATTTTCCTAAAACGGCTTAAGTAGGAAATCCATCGCAACATCTTTTCAGGATTTTGTTCTGAGGGTCGTACTACAAAGAAACGGCACAATACAAGTAATTAATCATTTGTACCACGCGACGTAGTAACTGCAGTAAGCACAGCTTCAAGTCCTCCATATCGGCTCAGCCATGAGACACAGCAACAGCTTTGCCTCAGCGCACCGAACACCATAAGCTTATTTGACTGAATAACTATTAGACAAATGTGGTCTTGCCTGCATGATTTCCTTTTTTTTTTTTTTTATTTGTTGTGTACAAGAAACATTGTGAACTGTATTTTTTGTATCATTGAGATTGTGACTGTTGTTTTTATTATATTGTACATAAAAAGCACTTTATTTTAATTTTTTAAGATAAATGAATAAAATACATGTTTTGACACATGCAAGTCTGAGTCCATTTTATGCTCAAAGTTGATCCTGAGCTTTTTCATCACTTGAGAGAAACTTTATACCAAATTTGCATATAATGTCAGCTGTGAAAGTGGGACTATAAACAATTGCATATGGGCTTAATGTAACTTAAAGGGTAAGTGCACCAATTTTACAAAGAAACGTGTGTTTACAGGTCTTGGAGAGTGTTGCTGCATTATGTGAAAAGGGAAAAGCCTTCTGTGGCTCCAGAGGAAGCTGCATGTTACCTGAAAAAAAATACCTCCAGTGATGTCACTGTGGTTGGAAAAGGAGGAAGAATGCTTGGAATAGAAGACAATATCTGGTTCTGCTGTATCAAGTTTGATCATTTGTTATTAAGACTTCCATAAATAGTCCTACAGTGTTATAGGAGTGTCCTACATTACCCACAATGCAAGGTAACTGCCAAGTGACTCATTGGAGGTCATTTATTAGATTAAATGCTGCTGTCGCTGAAGCAACAATAGGCAGTCGTGTTCTCTGAGACCTGTAAACACACTTTAATGTGTACAATTGGTGGATTGACCCTTTAAGGTTACAGTTACATCCATTTTTGGAAGATTCATTATAGGTAAGAAAGCAACAGTGGACTTCAGATGTCTCTCCTTGTCTTTGGATAATGGTCATAAAAAATAATTGATGCGTAATCCTCCATTATTATACAGACTGTATTGGTAATTTAATCAATTAATTAATCGCTGAATTAAAAGTCCAATTCATTAAGTGATTAGGTAAATTTACATATAAATCCTATTATTCAGGAAAGTGTTTTTAAAAAATTCATCATCATCGCTCAATCATTTAATTTGGAAATTAATCATATTTCATTTTTCAGCACTGAAGTGATGCTCACATTAGCTGATTGCCACCAGCTGCTTCATTTAGGCCATCGCTGACTTGAAACGTCCAAACGTATTCATGTGGGTGTGAAATGTGGCGTTCATAACCTGACACTTGTCAGTCCTACTGTGCTGATAGACTCACGCCAGCGCTGTGAACCGCCGCGGCCCCGACCTCCTCCTCATGTTCCAGATCTGTTTGTACTGTTGATTTAATTTTGTTTTTTGTTTTTTTTTTGTTGATAAGCTTGTTTGACTAAACTGCAGTCGATGTGCCGCACCAAAAAATCGAAAGCTTTGATGGGAGATGAGAGAACCTCTTACACCCAACACTGAAAATTATGCTGTGTGAAAGGCTGAAGCTCTTCACGTCTAGTTACAGTGTATTAATTCTGGTGCACACTATCGTGGATACACGGAGATTCAGAGGGCAGCCCTGTCATAAATGCTTCAGCTTTTTGCAAATCAATACTTATTTATTTTTGGAGGCTGTGTGTCTCTGCCACCTCAGCGGGGACGAGGAGGAGATTCACAGCACAGGTCACGACTGGGTTTGGTTTTCTCTCCAGTCCGTCTCTCTGTTGTGTACACGCACATCGCAACTATAAAGTGATGAGTAAAATTTCTGGGAAAACACTCTAAACTCTCCACTCACACTAACTACTTGAATATCAAGGAGCATAAAGTTTACTACTCTATAATGTCGGTTCATGCTCTTTCGCACAAGATGTTTGTGTATCATTAAGTGTATTTTCTCTGGAACATCAAGTTTGTTTTTTCTTCGTCAATTTATGACCACAGCTGCTGCAAACGTTGAGCAACTCTCTGCGTCCTCCGACACTGACCATCTCCAAACATCCAGCCTGTTCTGATGACTCACGTTTTACTGTATTGAGTTAAGGACCACATTACAGATGGTGTCTTCCGAGAGAGGGGAAAAGGATCTATTATCGTAAATGTGCTGTTGTCTTATAATGGCGGATGCTGTCGGACCATTCAGGAATCGGTAAAGTGCTTCAAAGAACAGAGTGAGTGTGCAGTTTTTTGAATATAAATTTCAACCATCTGGCCTCATAAACAAATACCAATGTCTCACTGGAACATATGTTAATCTCAGTTTCTGAGAGTAAAAAAAACAAACAGACAAAAAAAAAAAAAACAGGGAAGCAACCAGTTAATATATTGATACGTATGTGCCACATTTAAGAGATTAAACTTGGACAACAGATTGCAGATTCATGGAAATCATGAAAACCGTTATCCAGCTTAGATAACAAATTGTTAATGTTTGTTAACGTTAACAATTGTTAACGTGGTAATAATAATAATAATAAATTTATTTGTAGAGCACTTTCAATCAAAGTGCTTTACAGAGATTAAAAACAATCAGGAGCACAATCAGTTATATTATAGTTACATCAAAACATTAAAAACAATCACAATGGAAATAAGAACAATTAAGACAAAACAATACATACAAATTAAGAATAATAAACAACAGAGAAGAGATGTGTTTTCAGTTTTGATTTGAAGGCATCAACAGAGCAAGCCAGTCTAATGTCTTGTGGAAGACTATTCCAAAGTACTGGCGCGCGGAAAGAAAAAGCCCGTTCCCCGAAACCTTTCTTATTAACCTTCGGGACGCTAAGAAGGCCGGTTCCCTGGGAACGTAGGGAGCATGCAGGCTCATAAAGAACAACCAAATCAGTCAGGTAGGCAGGTGCAAGACCGTTCACTATTTTGTATGTGAGTAACAGTACCTTAAAGTCAGCTCTTGCTTGCACCGGGAGCCAGTGGAGGGAGGCCAGCACAGGACTAATGTGCTCGTATCTAGATGAACCAGTCAGAATACGAGCTGCTGCGTTCTGCACCATCTGCAGGCTGCGGACAGATTTCTTTGGCAGCCCCGACAGAAGGACATTACAGTAATCCAACCTTGATGTAACAAATGCATGTACGAGGGCCTCAGCATCTTTAAGAGACAGAATAGAGCGAATCTTCGCGATCCTTCTTAGATGGAAAAAGGCAACACGTGCCACTTCCTTTATGTGAAGATCAAAAGAGAGGGAACGATCGAAAAGTACACCAAGATTTTTTACTCTGTCCTTGCCTTGAATAGCATAATCATCAAGAGACAGAGACAGAGAGAGCTGGTCCAGCTGGTGATTAGATGACACTGGTCCAATAAGAATCATTTCAGTTTTAGTTGAATTTAGTAATAGAAAGTTAGCTGACAACCAATCCCTCACGGCAGCCAAGCAGGTATTTAGTCTATTCAAACCAGCTCCATTCCTGGTTGTAACAGGTAGGAAAATTTGTAAATCATCAGCATACA
This sequence comes from Diplodus puntazzo, assembly GCA_963678695.2. NCBI lineage: Eukaryota > Metazoa > Chordata > Actinopteri > Spariformes > Sparidae > Diplodus > Diplodus puntazzo. The sequence continues at coordinate 8,175,773 of OZ023155.1, read as the reverse complement.
GGTGAAATGATAGTCCAAAAGAGCGAATGATGTGACCCAATGGTGTCAGATACATTGAAAATAATAGTGGGCCTAAGACAGAACCCTGTGGGACACCATGCCTAACAGGGAAAGACTCTGCGAAATTATTATTGTAAGCAACACATTGAGATCTGTCTGTCAGGTAGGAACCTAACCACTTGATCACCTGTCCCGATAGACCGAAATGGGTTTTGAGCCTGTCCAGGAGTATGCAATGGTCCACAGTGTCAAACGCTGAACTCAGGTCCAATAGAACAAGAACAGTAGTTAGATTTGAGTCAGCAGCCAGTAAGAGGTCGTTAGCCACCTTAGTAAGTGCTGTTTCTGTGGAATGGTTAGCCCTAAAAGCAGACTGTAGAGGCTCAAAAAGGTCATTAAGTGATAGATGTCTTGTCAGTTGGAAAGAGACGATTTTCTCAAGGATTTTAGATAAAAAGGGGAGATTTGACACAGGTCTATAGTTTGCAACAAGGTTTTGATCAAGGTTTGGTTTCTTAAGTAGGGGTTTAATCAGAGCAGATTTAAAGCAAGCTGGAAAAATTCCAGTAGATAGGGAAATATTAATTATAGTTAATATGTACCAACCTAAAGTTGACCATAGCTCTTTAACCACCCACGCTGGCAGAGGGTCTGAAAAGCACGTTGTGCATCTTGCTGCCATGACCACTTTAGTCAAGTCAGGTAGAGAGGTGAGTTCAAAAACAGAGAAAGCCTGTCCTGAAAAGGTGGTGACATCACAAGAGTCATTTACAAAAGACTGGGGTATCCTATTTCTGATGTCATCTACCTTCTCTATGTAATACTCCCTGAAGTCACTTGCTGAGAGTTCAGTGTTGATCATTGGCTGTTGACACTGTGTGAGCCTGGCAATGGCATCAAAAAGTAATCTTGGATTGTGTTTATTGTTAGTAATCAGATTTGAATAGTATGTTGCCTTTGCAGCAGACATGCTAGTTTGAAAAGAGGTGAGACTGTCATGCCACATGCTACGATGTACCTCAAGCTTGGATTTACGCCACTGCCGTTCAAGTTTTCTAGTGTCCTTTCTAAGTGATATTAAGCCATCGTTTAACCAGGGCCTACCGTTTTTATGTAGACACTTTTTTGTCCGTGCCGGGGCCAATAGATTCAGCAAGCCTTCTAGTGAATTGTTAAAAGATTCAGTGAGAGAATCTAATGTAAGTGCCTGGTCAAAAACGCCATCCAACACGTTAGGTAATCTCACATTCAATTCATTTAAAACTGTAGGACCTATGTAACGGGATAACCTTGTAGAGTTTAAAGTATTTCCCACACAGAGTTGTTTAGGAGCCAGAATTTTAAATAAAATCACTGAGTGATCTAGAACTGGTAGGGTGCGGATTTCGCTGATAGACAGGGATATGCCATAGCTTAATACCAGATCCAGTGTATGGCCAAGTTGATGAGTTGGCTCAGACACTGATTGTGTAAGATTAAAAGACTCAAGGACATTTATAAAATCTTTAGTTAGTGGCTTGTCGCCACAGCAAGTGTGAATATTAAAATCACCAACGATTAATATCCTCTCATAGTGTATAGTGTATCTGGATAAAAGGTCTGCAAAATCAGAAATAAAATTCTCGTGATATTTTGGTGGACGATAAATAACTGCAGTTAAAACAGTAAAAGGTTCATTAAAAGTAAAGAGTTGGAGTTCAAAACTAGAATATGGAGGGTGGTCCAGAATCTGTTTACATTTAATTGTATCTTTAAAGAGCGAAGCAATCCCTCCTCCTCTCCCACAGAGTCTCGGGGAGTTGAAAAAGCTACTTCCATAAGGACAGAGTTCAGAGTACCACCAGGCTCTTGTTTGGGACCCTTTTTTATTTTTTATTACATATATTAATGATTGTTCATTAGTTTGTTTGCTAACAATACGAACATGACTTTATCACATTTAACCCCTTCTGTCACTTTTAACCATTATCTGGTGTCAGGCTGTTGTATCGGGTGTGCAAATAAAACCATGTGTTGTCTTTCCAGGAATGCTTAGTAAGGCAAAGGTTTGGTATCTTTGAAGTCCTGAGTAAATGGTGATATTTGTTGTTTGAAATGGTTGATTTTGTTTAAAATAATGAGCTGTGGTTGATCCTCCAGTCACCACGATAAGCTTCTGATATCATAAGCTTCTGGTCTGACACTTCCGATTTAGAGATGTGTGAACAAACAGCTGTATTTGACATAAACTCTAACTCTTTCAACACAGTGGCTGATTAAATTCTCTCAATCTATTGTAAAATACTCAATATAGTCCTCCTCACTGTCTTACCCTCAAATCTTCATTCTTACATTCAAGTTACTAAACTCAAAGAGCTGGTGTCAATCTGTCAATCAGTGGATCCAGATCCGCCCGGCGTTGTTCGACCTGGCTGCGCTGTAGGTCAGGGGAGAAAAAAAAAGTCTCAGGACATCTCCGACATTTAGTTGGCAGGTTTGTAAGGTTTTTTGAGATAGCGACACACTGAGTGCACACACAGAGATTTTTACACAAAGAAAATGCAGATTGAGAGCTGGGACGAGAACAGGAGGAAGGTGGAGATGGCACTGATGACACCGTCAGTCACTAGCTCCTCTCTACAAAGCTGCTGAGCTGAGTACAGTCCTCGTCCTTGGCGTCCTCTGAATATTTCTTTGTTTTTTTCACAACCTAATTATACCATTCCCCTGGACTTAAGTGTTATTAGAATGGGTCTTTCATCTTCTGGTTTTCTTAATTTGTTTGGGACAGTTTGAATTAAGATGAATCGTGACTTTTTTTTTTCCCATCCTCAGTAGTAATTATCAGGACTAATTCGGATAACTATTCACTCCTGCTGTAGAAAGAGGGCAGGCTACACAGGAGTGAACAGCTGAATAGAAAGCGAGCTGTATCATCCATTTCTCCCTTTTCAGATCTGTTTAACAAAGCTAAAACATCTCATCATCAACCTTTAGAGTCACAGTCTTATTAGAATGCTGTCCTGTGCTGTTGACCGTGAGATGCGTCAGTCCATTAAGTACGTGATTAAACTCTGTGCTGACCTGACTCGTTGTCCCTGGTAGTGACTCCAAAGAGTTTAGTTCCCCCAAAATAAGATTCCCAAGGACTCAAAAGTATGATTCAGCTATAATGTCCTTTGAGACAGAGTTTGGATGCTTGCACTTGAAAGAGAAAGAACAAAATGATGTGAACGTGTGTGAGACTGGAAGGAAAACAGCAGCGAATACCTGAATAACAATAGGAGCCACAGAGGACGTATGCATAAGCAAAGAAAAATGTGTAAAATGATCTTTATCGAGAGTTTTTAGACTTTAGATTATAATATACTTCTTTTCAGAGGTTAATGTCACTGTGGATTTTTACACACAATCCCCTTTGTGTTTCGGGCCGATAATCAAAACCAACACAAACAAGCTTCACATCAAAAATAAGTGGACGAACATGAAAGTGAACGGAAAACACGTCCGTGAAATATCACTGGGGTGTAATTAGTTCTTCAGCTCAGCTGTATAAAGAAATGACGGATGGCCACGCTTACATCCAGACATTTATTGACGGTCTGTCCGTCCAATTTGTAATGTTAAACTCCTTAGTTGGTGCTCCTTTTTTTCTTCATCCACCAGTTTTAATAACACTGTCAAACTACATCAAGATCAGCCTCCATCTTGTTTTAGATGACTACTTTGCAGCTGTTTACAACGATGTCTCATAAGAATCAGGCATGCGAAGTTACTCAATGAGACGTACAGTGACCAAAACTGTGGCTTAGGGGTAGAGCCAGTGTCTTGTTATCGGAAGGTTGCTGGTTCAATTCCACTGCCCCTTAATGAAATTTGTAATTGCAACTTATTTGTACCATTGTTCATATTAATGGCGATGAGCCCAAAGTCAGAGTCGGGCTGAGGCCTCAAGACATTCTGCAGGAAGCTCTGCTCAGACAGGACGCTGCACTCTGAATACATCTCACATTATTGATGTCCTAACACCCCTGCTGAGACAGAGATCAGCTGCCAGCAGGAATAATAGGCCTCTTCCCTCACACACTGCCCGGGTGTGTGTGTGTGTGTGTGAAAGCTCTCATGGTCACATGGGCCGAGCTGACTGTGACTGTACAGAGGACTCTCAGAGTGACTCAGGGTTAATGAAAAGACAAAAGGAAGCCTGTCCATTCGCACCTTCCTCCCTCTGTGTCACCCCATCTCTGACTGTCTTCCTCCCTCTGCGCATCTCGACGTCTCCTCTCTCTTTTGATGCCCGGCGACAGATCCCATTTGCTTTCAACGCCAGCCGCTCATCCGCCGCCACCGACCATTTGATGAAGAGCAAAGACGGTAATTTGCCATTCATTATTAGCAAATCACTGCGCTGTGAAAAGTGCCTTTTGTTTGGCTCAGCCTTGAAAACAATTACAGTCGAGTTGTATTTCAGCTGTGATTGCGTTGCATATTTCACGGCGACGCTCTGCTGGTGGTGAAATTGAAAAGCAGATTTACCTTTTTTCCACAGGCAATGAAAGAGAGGAACTGGATCAGAATCAGCCCAGATTCAAACTTCCCGGGTCACACACCATCTCATCGCCATACAAACCTGAGTATTCACATTATCGTTAAATGATGATGATGTTAACTCATCTAGTAATAACCTAAAACCTGATAAAAGAGATTGAGAATGTGATTTAGTACATTGACTTAAGTACTGTACATAAGGAAAAATCTGAGGTACTTTACTTTAATATTTCCATTTTATTTAACCATAAACTTTAACACACTTCAGTGGCAAATATTGTACTTTCTACTATTTATCTGCCAGTTTAAGTTACTAGTTAATTTTCAGATCACGCCTTATCTGTTATGCAGTGAAAACCATGTGTGTCCAAATTCGGTAATCTAGAATGAGAATTTTTAAAAAATAAATGAAGTATTTTTAAAAAGCTGGAAAATGCAATGATGAGAGAAACTCATTTAAAATATCAAATATATTTTAACTATATGCCCGGATGATTTCAGCTTGCTGAATGCGCATCCTCTAATAACATCCTTCAGGCCCGTCGACCATTTGGTTAGTTGAATAGTTCGCCAATTTGTTATTATAAAGTTTTAACCCAGAATTTTGCTTTTAAAATCCGTGGAAATGTATATAAAATTATTATTAGGCATGTCCCAGTGTATCCCAACGTAAATTCATGAGCTGTTGTTGAACCATTTGGAGTACAGGCAGGTTACAGGCTGTCAGAAGGTCTTTAAGTGCCTCTGGCATTAATCTATAGGAGTCTGAACACACTGAATAATACATTTATTTTCCCTCGCTTTGAAAAAATAAGTCTGCAGATGACCTGTAACTGCCCCCATCAGCTGGAAAACACAACAGGTCCACATCATCTAAAATTACATGTTCCAAATTCAAATGATCAGATTAGATAATTAGATGAAAATGAGAATCTAACTAATGATTTTCTGAAGAAATATTCAGGTGCATGGCAACATTAAAAGCTGTTCTATGACATCAAAATTCCCCTGCTTGAGAGAAACAGGCGCAAAAAATCATTATTGTTCTTAATTTTCTTATTTGCATTTATTGAATTTACAAGAATCAAACTGACAACCTACTTCTAACATTAACAAGGTGCGTTTGTTTCCCTCCACTTTTCTTTACGCAACAATTTTGTGATATTAAAATTACATCTGTTATATTAATTATTTAAGAATATATCAAATGTAAATAGTGTTGGGTAAGGCTGGTCATGATGCAGCAGCGTGGGACCCACCAGAATAAGCTATCTAATAGTTTACATTTGATGTATGAAGCTCCTGTCGGATCATTATTTACAGTATGAACAGTTTCTGTGATAAGACGTTGTGTTACACACTGTGGATATCAACCAGTTATATGATTTATGAAATCCATCATTTTTTGTGCAGTCATATTCTAAGTGGCTGCAGCAGCGTCACTGTTTAAAAGATGTCTTCTTTACAGAAAACAAGCATTATTAAAACACCGTGCTGCCTTCACCCTCAGCATAATGAAACGGGAGGAGTCCCCGCCAGTGGCTGCATTCATCAACAACATAATGAGCACGATAATCACATATTTCTTCAGAGCTGAATTAAACAATATTTCATGTGGCTGGCGAGCTGCTAAGTCTGGCTTAATGAGATAGATTTAAAGTATACGTTTGATAGCGATGGCGATAAAATGGGGTGATGAAAGAGCGACATAGGTCCCAAACCCGGAACGATACTATCACTGTATGAGCCTCGGCTAATTGAGCCACCAGGATTCATCCCAGCAGCCGTCTGGAGGATGTATAATCAGGGGAAATTAGTTGTTTTTCGAGCAGCGGCCATTCAGAGACTCACACCTGGGCTCCTCAATACATGCAAAGTGTTCCACTGTTGGCCACTGACCTTGTAATCAGGGGGGCAGTATGTCTAAAAGAGGATCTTGTGCGCTGTAAAGCAGGGTGAGCCGAAGCCACAGGTCTTAACCTTAAAACCTCCCTGTGGCGCTGGGGACATAAACCTGTGGATGTTCTCTTTACTGAATCGTCGTACAAACATGATCTTCTCAAGCCTTTTTGAGTGTAGTGAAGGAAACAAGGTAAAAAGTACAAAGTACATAGTACAAGGTACAAGGTAATTCTATTGTCATTATAAAACACAGGGTTGTAAATATACAGTGCATCTTTTGAATCTGCTTCAGGGAGAAAGTGAACAGCAGCAACAAGGTGGAGACGCTAATGTGGCCGGCATCTTCTTACCAACAGATCGACATCTGGGAAACTCTGTCCATCATCGTTGACCTCGCGTGAGCAACCAAGCATCGATGTTATAAACACAGAGTCCACCTCTCCTCGTCTCGCTGTAGCTCCGCTCTCTGTCGGCTCAGAACGCGGTCCACCCGTCGAGTGCAACAGCTTGATTCAAGATGTGATGGAGACAGGTCCCTGCGGGCACAACAGTCTCTGATTGTTTGGCCAGCCTCTGTCCCATTTTGTCCATTTCCTTTTCCTGCAATCAGACATTAGCCAGGAGCATCGTTAAAGCTAAGACGGATTAGCATGGCTCTTATTCTGACTCTCTTCCTTCCTGGAGCGGTCCAGTCGGGCGGCTTATAGCACTCGTAAACACTCGTACTCAAAAACTCAGGACTTACGTAAGGTTATGATGTTACACTATGCAGCCATCACCTGAAACACAGCGGGCGGGGCCTGCTCAGGCCTGTGAGAACTGACCAATCAGAGCAGACTGGCTTAAATGAGACAGGCACTGAAATGTAGCGTGCAGACAGAGGGTGAATAGAGGTGCAGCGGCAGTGGACAGTGTGAAAAAACTAGTGTGGTTTTAGAACATTAAAGCATGTAAACATTTTCTAGTTTACACCCAAAATAAAGGTATGAAACTGTAAATGAAGCACGGGACCTTTAAGAAAAGGATTTCCTCTGTTTCTAGCTTCTTAAATGTCCATATTTTCAGGTGTTTTTACTCTATGACAGTAAACAGAACATCTGTCTTTAAGTTGTGGACAAAACATAACATTTAAGATTCATCAATCAATTCAGAGAATAATCTGCACATTAACCATCAATGAAAATAATCAGCTGCAGTTCTAATTTGTCATTAACCGCACACAGTGTGTAGCTGAAGCCGGATTTCTGAAGAGCGAGAGGATATATAGTGTCTGACTTTACGTACAGTGAATGACTACAGCTTGTCTTCACTGCGGGTAATTTGAGGCCGTATTTAACACATGTAAAGCCGAGCAGCTACAGCACATTGCTGTCCATCGTCTCTCCAATTTGTCCTTTGACACTGGACTATTTAACAGTGTAAAATAGGGGTGCACCGGTTCTGCTACGACAATGCAGTCTTCTCCCTATCTCAACAAATTCAGCAGAGAAGGCATAAAGAGAATGAGGCGTCTTGTATGAATTTAATTAAATGAGCTGGCTCTCGTCTTTTTCTTCTGCGTTCTGTGTCTCATTACCACCGAGCTCCTCTTCCTGGTCTGTTTTTAAGAAAAACTCGCCAGAACCCACTCAGTCTGTCGGGCCTTATGCTGGAATTTAAGTGAGATTTACCCAAAGCTGTGAGCAGGGCATCGCGGATGATAGCGGATAAGGTCTGAATTTTCTTGAATTAAGGCAACTTGCTGATGCTGCGTTTGTTCCTCATCACTATTCGGCTCTTCAGCTACCCCCCCCCCCGCTATCTGAGATGGGGGAAAAAAAGCTAAACTGGTGACTTAATTATACGCCCTGTAATCTGAGAACTGAGGATACAAACCCGCTGGATTTCAGTAAGTAGACACACAGCTTATTGACTATAAATAGGCTGAGCTGTAGCTCACTGGCACCATAGAATATCAGCAATATGCACTTTGGTTTGGAGGGATGACAGTCAAATGTCCTGGAATAACAGTGCTCAAGTGTGTGTGTGTGTGTGTGTGTGTGTGTGTGTGTGTATGTGTGTGGGATTGGACCCATGATATGTGTTGTTGTAACTGTCTGAAGCAAACAGAGCACACACCCTTTAACAAACACAATTCATATGCTTTACCATTCTGATAAAATCCAATGTTAACCAGTCAGAAGAAGGTTGAACAAAATACCTTGTCGTGTGCTTCCACCTAGTGGTCGCGACGCCTCTAAAGTATTTTAACATCTGCTGGCACACTTCATTTAATCACAGTGACTTTGGCAGACTCCAGTGTTACACAACACGTATCCTCCCTTTAACCACAAGTTATGAGGGCAGGATGTTATATCTTAGCCTATTTATTGAAAGTAGGATACAGGTATATAGCTAAAATCAGTGTGTAATAACTATGTAGGGGATACTGTGTAGAGACTGCACTTATCAAATATGTCCTTCAGTGTTTGTTCTGTGTATGTGGAGGGTTTTTCCTCTGAGTGGCCCATTATCGGTTAACTTTGTAGGGCGTCTCACTGCCATCCTGGATCTTCTCTTTGTGCACTGCAGGAGTTTGGCTCGACTTTCTGCACATAGTACTGCAACCCATAATAGCCCACTGCGTTTCTCTGGTATGCACACATTGCAGAGTCAGATAGACGACTGACGTAAGGAGGTCATGGGCACATTGTGCTGTACCTGCTTCACAGATACAACCACTGTTTATGATATGAAGCCATCGGGTCGGTTTCATCCTGTCGCAGCGAGGCAGAGACACAACGTCTCTGTTAAATGATTACAGACATTTCTTCATTTGCCGTGCCTGATTTGATTTGTTGTACACCTGTATTCAGAATAAAACAATTTGTTGAGTGTCTTTAGGTGGATTGTGTCGTCGGATTGTTAAATCTAAATCCACAAATCACAAAAGTCTGTCTTCTTATTAATCGCCTCTAAAAACAAACCTTTATCAGAGAGCATACCCTGATTTTTTTCTAATGTGCCTGTTTATTTTTTTGGTTTTAATTGTGTTTATTTTTAAGATTACTTTTTAAGATTTTAACTCGGCTCTTCTTGTATATTTGTGTCATTTTGGCATTTCATTTCACTGTTCAGCACGTTGTACTTCTTTGTGACAAGTGCTCTTTAAATAAAGTATATTGTTATATTTAATAATTTTATAGAAACTAGCTTCATTATCAAAGACATTTTTGATTATTCAGTAATACTGGTGGTGAGCTCATTTGGTGGAATAGTAATATTTTCATAGATTTGTGTTAGACATCAGAAAAGCAAGGCTGTCTTTCTAGAAAATTTTAATTAAATTCATGTACAGGGAGGGTTTAAATGTTTTCAAATGTCCAGGTGAAATTATATTTAAGCTTTCATCACAGCTATTATTCACCTTTTGTTGTTTATAAAAAACACTTTTAGTATTTGCAGTTATTCAATGTTATACAAATTATTTAAATAGCAGAATTAACTCACAGTAAATAATTTACTGATGGCATCTACAAGATGAAACTAAAATAATTGAGAAGTTAACATGTGCTCCGCTTCAGAACTCCGACGATTATCATGTGAATATACTGTCTTCCAACACCAACATTCAGAGTAACTCAAGCAAGCATGAACTAAAAAGATACACTTTATTTAAAACCAGCAGGGGACATTATTGTACAAAAATACACAACTGGTACATGGATGCTTTGTGTCAACAATTGTTCGTCTCTCTCCTGCTGATTACACCACCGATGCTGTTCTGCATGCAGTAGCAACATGGGACAATCGCTAACTTGCTCAGACATAATTTTTACCGAGAAAAATAACAAGTCCAACAAGCAATGTCATTTGCCATAGGGAAGAATGTGGGATCCTCGATTCTTGAGTCTAGACAAACATGGCAGACCCATTCTCATAAATATCAGGAAGAATGCTGAACATGGGATGTTATTGAAACACTGAGCTGAACTCGTCTGCGACGCCATTCTGTAGCCTACTTGGTCTTGGTGCCTCCTTTCCCATCTCCATCTGCCTTTTTCTGCTTCTGTTGCATTATCTCGGCGTCCCTAGGAGAGAAAGGGCGGTTCAAAGAGACTTTGTTAGGGCTAACTCCATTGTTACACAGAAAAAAACAGAGATGCACTCTCCTTTTGAAGCACATACGTGGCAACAGTAATTAGGACTTGGATAGATTCTCAAGTGGAAGTAACTTGTATTGCACTTTTACAAAAATGTACTGTAAGAATATGGATAGATTGTAATAGTCTGCATATCCCTACATGACAAGTCATGATAAAACATGCAGTGCTGCTAAAGTACATTGCTCAAGTTTGCGAGCATCCCATTCCTGAAATGTCATGCAGACTGCTGCCTACCTCTGCTTGCGAGCAGCAGCAGACAGCCCATCGTCGCCCCTCTTCCCTTTGGACTGGTCGCCGCTTTTTTTCGCATTCTTGAGGCGTGCTAGCTCACGCTGGTTTCCTCCTGCAGGTCAGACAAAAAGGAAAGCAAACGACAATGTAACACAACCGATGGCACGTTTAACACCTCAGCGACACCCTCGAAACCCTACTTCTAAAAAATAAATAAATAAATAAAATACTAAAAAAAATTTAAAAAGGCACTTCGTAAGCGTTTGGCGTTATAAAAAATGATGCACAATGACAAACGGCAGCTTCCTGTTTAGCACGGCGGTGTGATGGTATGAATAAAATTGGTGCAACGTATAAAAGCCGCCGACGTGGCACGGGGGCGCTCTGGAGCAGCGTCTACCGTCGTTATCACGGAGGGTCGTTCCACTGGGCTAATTAATGACTAGCACCGACGGCACAGACACATTAGAGGACATAAAAACGATCAGTATTCTTGACAGCCAGGTGTCACCAAAAAATATCCGCTTTATATGTCAGTTATGGCTTTTCGAGAGGGCCGAGGCTTCGACTAATAGCTGGACTCCAAACGGCCCAGTGGCCCGTCGATGTTGACGAACGAACGTAACAACGCACACAATAAAAACACACGGCTAAATAGACACATGTACACACTGTGGTCACACAGAAGACTGTCAACACCGCTTCAACACACCGACAGCACAGCCACTGCCGTGATTTGTTTACAACCGAACGGCGACAACCACTGACATGAACTCTGTGAGGAAAAAAAAAAAAAGAAAGGGTTACGTCCATTTCAGCAAATAGACGGAACCCGGGTCGGCGGTTGCCAAGGCTAACGGCCAAAAAAACAACGATCACAGACTACGTGCAATCGAATTAAGTACATGAATGTCTTACAGTCAAAATATATGTCGATACCCACTGGTCATGTTATGAATCGACGCTTCTCTCGCCCAAAATCCAAATCAGCTCAGCCAAAGGGCCGTCGGTTCCCTTCTCGTCGCTCCAGTCGCTGTTGATGCGTTTGGTTGCGCCTCCGTGGCTGCCAAATATGCGCGAGACTTCCGTGCGAGAACTAGAACATTCTGTCTCTCTCCCTCGTCGGGTTGCATTGCGCATGCGCCAGATATGCACGCATGAATTAAAAACATCAATTCAGGATTGAAGCACAACAAACAAGACAAGGAGGTAAGTATATTTAGAAATGTTTACATAAGAAGCAGGAGTAATCTACACATTCAGTTTAAACCTTAAAAAGAACACTAGATACACAAATAACCTTTAAATGGGTTTGATTCATTTGCTTATGAATAAGTATCATAGGTACATAAGTACTCAACCAGGCTTGCACATCTGGAGGCTGTAATTTTACTGCTCAAGCTAGTTTCAGTCAGTCAGTTTGCACGGTGATCAGGCGTGAACAGCCCTTCTGAAGTCCAGCCGCAAATTCTGTATTGGATTGAGGTCTGGGCTTTTACTGAGCCACTCCACAATATATACCTTGCTGTCTTTAAACCATTTCTGTGTAGCTTTCGCTGTGTAGTTCGGGTCATTGGGCCTCATTCATGAACCATTCGTATGAACAAATTTGTTCTCAAGTCCCACTTACGAAGATTTTACGAGATTGTGGCATTCATGAATTTTTTTTTTTATCCAGGATTAATTCTTAGGTAAGAACAAATCCTACAAACACTCAGGAGTACTCTTACGCACATTTCAGTGCCGACATGTTGGCATGGTTGTGTTTTCTTCTCTTGTGCAGTTTAATAAAATACAATATTACAGTGATAATTCTGTCATATTTATTTATTTATTTATTTCATATTTTTGGTAATTTACAGAGAATTTTACATTTTAAAATAAATTAAATGTGCCAATAAATGCACATTAATCAAGTAAATTGGAAACCATGCCATCAATTAGTAACCCCCCCACCCACAGCAGAAGATCAAGTCACAGTCAAGAGAGGATTTCATAACATCGCTGGCCTCCCTAACACCATTCTGAGGCTTACGAACGCGTTGATGAATCTGACGTAGAGTTTTCTTAAGGAATCTCTTAAGAACAACTTAAGAAAGAATCTCAGAAGATTCTTAAGAGGATATTGGTGAATGAGGCCCAATGTCTTGCTGGAAAATAAATCTTCTCCAAAGTCGTAGTTCTATGCAGACTGAACCAGGTTGTCCTCCAGGATCACTATATTTTCATTCATTTTATCCTCTACCTTAACAAGCCTTCCGAGGTGTAACGCTGAAAAGCATCTCCGCAGCAGGATGCTGCCATCAGCAGGCCTGGTGTATTTGTGGTGATATGCAGCGTTTTGTGTCCGTCAAACGTAATCTCCAGTCTGATGGCCGAAAAGCTCCATATTGGTCCCATCAGACCAAAGAACCTTCTTCCAGTTGACCTTGGAGTCTCCCACATGCCTTTGAGTATAACTCTACTTGAGATTTCATGAGCTTTCTTCAACACTAACTTTTTTTGCCACTCTCCCATGAAAGCTTTGCCATGTGAAGAACCCGGGGAACAGATGTTGTGCGCAGAGTCTCTCTTGTCTCAGCTGCCGAAGCTTTTAACTCCTTCAGAGTAGTCACGGATGCCTTAGTGGCCTCGGTCACTAGTCTCCTCCTTGCACAGTCACTCAATTTGTGAGGACAGCCTTCTCTAAGCAAATTTAAATATTTAATTTCTTAATGATGGATGTAACTTTACTCTGGGGATGTTCAGTGACTTGGAAATGTTTTTGGATCCATCCCCTGACTTACACTTCTCAATAACCTTTTCACAGAGTTGCTTATAGTGTTCTTTTGTCTTCATAGTGTAATCTTAGCAGGAATACTGATAAACCAACTGCTGGACTTTCCGGACACAGGTGTCTTTATACTACAATCACTTGAGACACATTCGCTGCACTCAGGTGATCTCCATTTCCCAATTTCACTAATTGTGAGGATACTAGCACCGATTGGCTGGACTTCTGTTGAATCAGGTCAGTTCATTTAAAGGGAATGCCTTTGCAATCATCTATTTATGTATTTTTGATTAATTGACATTACTTTGTAGAAATCTATTTTCACGTTGACATTAAAGAGGGTTTTTTTTGTAATTTCTTTGTATATTGAGCATGATTCCATTTATAAATGCAATAAAAGGGGAAAACAATTAAATGGGGTGAATACTTTTACATGGTGAGGAAGAAAATACACATTTGAAGTGACGTCTTGAAAGAGCCCTTTGACCTCCAGATCTAAATGATGATTTCTGTCTGTCTCCTACACCCTACGGATACACATTTGCGTCACACCAGTTGATTAAGAGAGACATCTGGACCTGGTTTGATCACTATGTCCCCCCGACCCCCCCCTGCTGTTCACACTCCCAAAAGAGCAGACCCCCTCCCTTTGCATCCCCTCTTGTTTACCTATTGATTGAATCTGCCATTCTTTGTTCTGACTGTATAAAATGCTACTGTTTCATTTGCTCTGGGTCCACTCATCTTTGAATAAACACATCACCGCAGCAGACTGCTCAACAGGACTTGAATGATTTTAGCCTGTTTTTGTTTTTGTCGTGTTGTATGCTGTTTTTGTTTTTGTGGTATGCTGTTTTGCACTGTTTCTCTTCTTTTTGTGATGTGCAGTGGCTCTATGAGAGCACCCTAAATGTTGTTGTACCCCCCACAGTACAATGACAGTAAAGGCTATTCTATTCTATCTATTCTATTCTATTCTGATTTCCTAAACATAGGCGTTTTGATTTAGTTAGTTTGTTTTTCATGTTTCCTCTGATTCAATGTAGAATTGTACTCCCTGCACTATATTATCACCTCATCCTTATTTATTGTTGTTTGTGTATCTGCTTAGCATGCTCGATTGTCTTCACAATTTTTTTATAACTTGTACTCTCATTGTCTATATTGTACTTTTATGTTCAGGAACCCAGGAAGAATGGATGCACATCCAAGTGGTTCTAATGGGGATCCTTATATTAACATAGATGTAAACGGAAAGCCACCCGCTCAATCAGAATATTTGCCATTTTACATACTTCCCAACTCAGAGGAAGGCAACAAGATCTAGTTGAAATCATGATAGTTGCACCTTTGTAAATCTACCTTTTGTTTTTCATGGTGCAGTTTGCAAGGTCAAACATGATTCTTAATGCTCAGCTTTATTATTAGGGTTTTGATATTGTGCTATATTGTGTATAGCAGTAGCTGCTGTCATAATTACAGTAGCGGTTTTCAAAGTGTATTTCTGATTATTTGATGGTCATGTATCGCTCACCCAGTCACTCAGCCTTCAGAGTCTGAGGCTCTGATTGAAGGACATGGAGCCTGGCACAGTGCGAGGGTGACTTTTCTTCCCTTCTGTCGTCATGCTGGGCCGACGCCAAGATGGGAGACACAGTTGCTTTGTATCCAGTGCAAAAATGTACCTCAAAATAAGTTCATATGCATTAAGTTTTGTGGCCTACCTCAGATTCTTATGGTTGTCTCTTCAGTTACTCATATAGAGGTGGCTAATTTCACTTTTTTAATGTAGATTTAATAAACACAATTCAATCAGACGTCAGCTCCAATAACAGTTAACCCATCTTACAGCAACATAGCCAGCAGGTGGCAGACTAGGCTCAAGTACATTTGGAAAGGAACACTTGGAATACAAGGGAATCGACTGTGCATAGCCATTACTGACAAAGACGCCACTGATTGTTTTAAAAATACATATTACGACACAAGTATCAAGCACTTGAATAGATACATTACATGCAGTTAACTGGAAATGATGATCAAATCAGTTTGCTATGTTCCAGCGTCTTCGTGTAGAACAAAAACCTGAATAACTGATTTTGCCACTTTGAATTACAATTTGCTTGGAATTAATTGGGCAACAGAAGCATGATATGACTCCACTGATAGTATCAAATGATGGGTTAAAGTTAAAAATGTAATTCTTTTAATAGTAACGAGAAGTTTATTTGTGTTGTACAATAAAAACCACACAATGTTTCCCTCGCAGCTCTGGTGGGTTGACTTTATTGACTGTCTGGCTGTTAAATAGGCTGATGACTGAGTCACGTCTGCCCAAAACTGAACTTTTACCCAGACGCCGAAACTATGAATAGAAGAAGACGGCTCACTGTATGCAGCTGAACCTGAATGTGTCTAATGCACAAGTTGGCTCTGTGTTATCTCGAGGGAAACGTCTAATTGTGTGCAGCTGCATTTAGGTAATAACATGACAGGTTTAGAGGCTAAAAAAGTCTTTGAAAAGGTTTGAAGAATCATCAGAATCAGTACATTTAAAAAAAAAAGAGAAGAAGAAGAAGAAGAAAGAAGTGGAAACTTAAATTAATTCATGGCTGTCGAGATGACAATTTTTCTGCATTTGGAATAGAAATCTTAAAATGTGTTCATGGCCGTGGAAGGGAGCATGTCGGAGGAGAATGAAGACAGGGTTGGGTTTCTTACAGAAAGACGAATACTGTATTTTAAGGACATAATTACTGTTTGAATACAATGAGCCATCAAACTAGCGCTGTGATTGTCTAGCCAACAGTCAATTTGGGTAAGGAATAAGATCTTCTTTGAATTTAATTATATGCTGTTGGTTTGTTCTGGTCTGCAGCCCTCTGCGTAATATTTCTTGTTGGATGTTCGGCTAAAAACGTATTCTGGCTGATAAAAGTAGAGCCCAAACACGTTTTTTTTGTTTTTGTTTTCCTGTTGTTTGTCAGGTTTCTCATCAAAGCCTTGAGGTGGAAATCACGTGCCGCCTCAAACATAATGAACGATCATTTAGAAATATAGCTCTGACACATGGTCACTCACTCATCACTGACAGGCTGACTGTAAGCATATAAACACAATGTCAGTGAGCAGAAATGCTTATTTATACTCTAACATGTAGGCTATAAGTGCAGTTTATTTTACAAAAATGTGTCCTGACACTCTTAAACTTCCGTGTTGTGCTTGAAGCCGGTTGATTGTTGATGTTAGCGGACTCCATTTTTAAACTAACGTTAGGGACTGTTGCGTTCTGTCAGCAGAGCGGAGGGAGTCACATCTTTTGGAAAGTCATGGAAAATCTGACCTGGGTCCTTCACACAAAGAAATCCACTGTCCAGCAGCATTAAACAACTCAAACAAGTCGTCCACAGGCTTAAATACGCGACCGAAAGAGACAGGGAAAGTGTCGTCAAGTCACCTTGCTACAAATTGTTACACATAGCCCCTTTAATTTGGAGGACTTGTTGAGCTAAATGCTCAAAGCGCACCAATACTTACAATGCTAATGTTTGGTAGGTAGGCTTATGTATACAATTTTTTCCACCTTTGTTTGGCGGCTTAGCATGCTAACATTTATTTGTCGATTACTCAAAGTATATTTGGAGGCCGACGGGAATGTCATTTGTTTTTTTGGCATTTTTAAAAGTTGACCTGATGATGGTGCCAAATAAAAAGTCAAGGTTCATCCTTATGTAAAAACTGAAAATGTTTGAACCACATTTCACACACTTCCAATAGCTGTTGAGACATTTTACTTCAATCTAAATGTGACGGCAGTAGATGATAACTGAGGGGTTCAAAAGGGTCAGTAGGATTCATCCTCTGAGGATCACGGGTGTCTGTAAAAAATTTAATGTCAATCAAATAGGTCGACCACCATGCTGCAGGCAGGGCTAAAATGTTACCTGCTACCATTATAATAGTTAGCGTGTGGACTGCTCAAATGATATCTTTTATGAAATCTAAAGATTAACAGTACTTAGAAAAGACATAATATAACCAGTGACATTTTTAGCTTGTTAAGACATTATGGATTTCCATTTATAAACTTGTATGCATTGTATATGAGTTATATGACAATTTTTCCCCAAGGATTGTGGACCAAACTGTACTGCGCACATATTTCTCAGACGTACACAGATGAAATATATCTTTCTATCTTTAGTCTAGGCTCTCTTAAGCCCCCCCCCCCCCGACTGAGAAATGTACATCTTATCATCAGCATTTCTAACTTGTGAATCTAACAGAAACATTCAAACTACAGAGGAATGAGTGGAAAAAGAGAAATGGTTTTTGCATGCCACTTGCGTGCTGGAGCATGAAGACTTTAACAGTGTGTAGAACAGCATGTCGAACACTGTGGTCAGTTTATTGGGCTGGTGGCGACACGGGACGACTAAGGATGTCTGCCTCTGACTTGTTTTCCCCACAGCTGCTTTCAGTGACAGCATCCTGCTTAAAGCAAACTATTTTTGTCTCCCAGTGCAATTATCACCACCTGGTAATTCTGACAATGTTGACTGGCTCTCCTTTTTTTTTTACAAAGCCTCCGAATGTTAATGCTGCCCTTGTGTGACTGCTGCTGCAGTTCAGCAGCTCCTCATGTTGTCTGTCGCGTCTCCAATTTAATCAGATGGAGATGATGGCGAGGGAAAAATTTTGTTTTCCATTAATTTCATACTAAATTTAACAGTAGGAGTCCTTGCCCCCTCATTACCTCCGGCACTTTTCCATACTGACTGCTTAGTGACAGACACCCTTTCACATGATCACATGCAAGTAAACTATTCAGTTTGGGCCTCCAGCAAGTGTGCGTGCATGTTCGACTATTAAGTGCGTGCCGTGGGATAATAATGGGTTTTGTTGTTTAAGGGGAAATATACTAGTGTTTGTACTCCTGTATCTTTATTCAGTCCAGACTGGTGAAAGATGATTCATGAAATCATGCAGATGCCAAACGCATATGATCTGACGTGAGGACAGGACAACCCCCATTAGTTTCTCCTCCAACATTTATTGCACCATAGTCACTCACAGGCTACACTGCACTGTTTGGAGCAGTGTGTTGCTAACGCTGATCATGAAGTGGTGGAAGCACTGATGTGTGGCAGTATAAACTTAGTGTGACAAGCTGGACGTATGGTGCATTCTTCTCTGTCTCATTTCACCGCTGTCATCCATCACGCTGCCAGAGTCCTGCCCGCTGTCGTGAATGATTGATGGGACTTGCTGATCCCATCTTCTGCATTGCCTTAATGTCCCTCGTGTCCTGATTGTTGGAGCTAATTTTGACATGAGCCTATGAAATTGCTATGTTGCCCGTGCTGTATTGCAGACTACTGTACATGTGGGCCATTCTACTTCTCTACTGAAAAGCTCTATTTTTGGACTGCTGGAGCTTATTTGTATTCTTTCAAAGTAAAACGTGTGTTTATCTTAATACTGTATATGTGTTCAAATGTGTAGTGATTTGGTTTCGACATGCATTAAGCCTTACTAATGCAGGCTCATCTTTTATTTTCCAAAATGCTAAAAACTTGACTATATTAGAAGAACGTTTGCTTGTTTGTTTGTTTTAGAATTCAGATTTTTGTGAATATTTTGTGTAAAAAAAAAAAAATGCATTGGCTTTGAGCATGATAATTAAGTTCAACTTAAGTAGCTCATATGAACAGTAATGTAGGTTGTATTACTTTTACTGCAAAAAGCCGACAGTACTTGAATATGAACATGCTTGCCAATATAGAACAATAATCACAGTCTACAGCCATGGTAGCAGCTCTGTGAGGCTTTGAATTGTAACAGTGCTTTGAGATAAATACTAACATCAGCAGCATGTTTAGAAGACCAAATCAAATTAAATAGGTCAATTGTCCGCAACTCCCAAAACTACTGTTCCCAAAACAATATGGCCTTTGCGGTGTAACAGCAAGTATAACGAACCTTTGTCGCTCTGTCATAGTTTGGTTAGATTGAGGAAAATATGCTGGTTTGGTAACTAATAATAACAATCCTGCTGATTTAAAGAAGAATAAGTAAAAAACGACAGTACAACAACAGAACACTTGACTTCTGCTAACTGCAGCCACCGTCAGCTGGTTAGCTCAGTTAGCTGTTCAGCTAGCAGTACAAGCTGTGGGCTTGGAGTACCAGTGGAGTGTTGGCGTTTACACAGCTAGTACCTGAGCTTTGGACCAAGATGGGCTGGGACTAGCTAGTTAGCATGTTTGCTTAGCATGCTAAATTTGGTGTATCACTGCCACACATTACACAGATGTCATCAAGTCAAAACAGTTTGGTTTTTTTATTCTGTTGATCATTTGAGTTTGTTTTTCGTGTTTTCATTTAAATTTCTTACATATTGCACCTTTAACTACAGACCTACAGTAGGATGATTACCTTTCCTACAGCCACACTGCTAGCATTGCTAAAGATTGCTTGCTGACAGGAGCCGGCAGCACTGATGGTTATTGTTTCAACTTTCCAACCACAAAAACTGTTGTTTGGTGGACGCTGTAATTATTTGATATAAGTAGTCCAGCCTGAAAGAGCTCAATCACCGCACAGAGGTTTTTAAAGCTTACTGTTCCCTCGAGACTGGAGACAAAAATGAGTTATGTGTGCTGCTCTCATGGGTATCACCCTCGATATTATATAAAGCAGTGATTCATTTCACCTGCGCCTTTGTCCTCCTCGTCACCGGACATAAAGCTTTCAACAATGTAAACACGCTTTGCATTGTGGTAAAGGACGTTAAAATAGGTTAATGTGGCCGGGGGGAAGTGTTTGCATGTTGGCTTCTCTGCCAAAATGAGGGACATTCTTGACAAGATAAAGATCGGCTTGAAGGGAAAGAAGGAAAGAGGTTACCCGTTACGTAAATTAATGTCTTTTTCCTTTCTCATTTTTCAGTTTGGTCATGCGACGTTGTTTTTAGATGACACAAAACACAATCATTTTCCTTCTTTCTTATCAAATGCTGGCAAGTTAGAACCTAAAAGAACAACAGTCCACCTGTTTCTTGCACGGATTAAAAAGGGATGTGGAGGAGGGAGATTGCACTGTTTTCAGGCGATTGAGACAACATGACCTTCTCCCGTTCTTCTTTAGTATTTCCACTCCCATCTAATTTAGAGGCCATTTCCGCAGACCCATCGGCTCACCTTTTATCTCAGGTCTAACTGCCTTGCCCGAGGCAAACTTGCCTACTTGATCTAAAGTTATCCGGGGACAAAGAAGGCACGTGAGCATCAAGGTAATTTCTGCTGGTGTGCAGATGTTGCACCGGTTGACCCTGTGCTGTGGAAACACCAAGCACGGTCCAGCAGGGGTGGAGACTCGACTGGATTGAATTTCACTGACAGGACTACGGATGCAACCTTCAGAAAGCACAGAGAACTTTTCCTTGACTACATTTCTCGTCAGGTGCACGTTAACAGAGGAAACACGTGAAAAAAGGATGTCTCATACACATCCTGTAACGATTTGGCACACAACGCAGAGTAATGAACTCGCCTTAATGTGAAGAATCATTAATATTTTGAATGAAGGTTCAGGTTTGTGGGTGTCCTTGCGAGCGGAGTACCCTTTCATTCCTCTCTGTGTGACTCAGTGCCGCTACAAACACAATACTTACGAGAGGAGCTGCGCACCAAGTGAACATTGCGAGGTTATCAGGAAAAAGTACAAATTCAATTTGAGCTGCTGAGTCACAAATGGGCTTTTTCCGCACGTATGCGGCCAAACATGACAACCTGTCCTCTGATACAGCCTAACTAAATGTTCTTTCACATGGCACGGAACAAAAGCGGTCATCCAAGGAGAAAATGAGGGCTTTATTTACCACAGTCACACTCTGTCTTTGTATGTCTGTTTCCGTCGTGTCTTTGTACTCCGATTTAAGTCAAAAAAAAATGGTCAAAAAAAGCCATTGACCTCGTTACATTGCCTACTTTGATCCTGGACTACATTTAAAGCATTTGACAAAAAAAAAAAAAAAGACAAAGCCTACAGAATCCATAAGGCTGTTTTTTTTTATGGATTTTCAATGACTACCTCGTCATTGCACTGAGCAAAATGGGCCTACGTCAGGACTGGAGTCATTACGATAATGAAATGAAATCATGACATTGTCCAGATGATGTGTTTTAGAATGGTTGCCAAGGTAACCTCCCTTTCTAAGTGAATGCATGATGTCCAGAATGTAGGGATGAGTAGATAACAGTGCATGGATCATCCTGTGTGTCTGACAAGGTTGACTGGTCCACAATCCAATTGAATTTGGAGATGGGATAATTGCACCAGAACTGCAGGTTACACTTGACACATGTAGGCATCCTCGACAGTCAAAATATGGATCATCCTTTATTTTTTACGAACATATTTGCTTGTTCTGGGTTATTTTTGGTTAAGATATCTCAGTTTTCATCTCCTCATCCTCCTGCCGTGTATGATGTCACCACTGTCTGCCAGCTGACTCATCTCCGGTTTGTTCGAGCGGCAGACGATCTGACTGACGGCTCCACACTCTGCATGTAAAGCACAGAGAATTATTCCGTCTCTGTGAAATCTAGAGGACGTGCGGCGTACAGACTCACTGAAAGCACTCTGTATGCATGACATGTTGTCATTCCTCTGAGCTTATCAGCGTGTCTCTCGCAACACTTTTTCAGTGGCCAACACAGTATTCAGAACAACATATGCTAGGTGGACGTAATGCCACCAACTCTAGCTCATAGAAAGACACCGAACGATTTGTTTCAGTACGATGTTGAAGCTATAAAAGCAGTAGGTTTATGCTGTCAAGCATCCATTTGGGTCAGAACCTTTCGAATCATTGTTGATCTTCATAAATGCGATGCCGTTTGGTCATTCCACCTCTTTGGTTTACCTTGAATGTCTCAATAACAGTTCCATAGATTGCCATGAAATGTTGTACAGGCATTCTGGGTTCCAAGAAAATAAACATTTAAATTTGTTTTGATCCTCCTGCTTCTCCTCTAGCGCCAACATGTGGATGACATCTTTGACAACTGTTATGTGGAAGCTCATTTCTGCCAACGTAACGGGGCAAAAAGATCCTGTAAGTAATTATCATGAGAGAATTCCCCAAAATAATGACTTTGTATCTCAAAATAATGTGAAACTTTCTCTTTCTTGAAAGTAGTGTTGTGCTCGACAATGACGGCAATGACAGAAAGTCAGCTCGTTCATGAACTTCATGACGGTGTCATTCATTTTTAGATACTTAGTCAATATTTTGAGATACTAGATCAATATTCTTTTAGACACTGAGTCTCATTTTAACCGTGTAATGTTTTCTTAAGCGCTACTTTGCAAATGTTTGCTTGCTCACACATTAAACTAATATGGTGAGAACAGTGTAAACAGTATGTCTACAAGAATCAGCATGTTAGCGATGTTAACATTGTCAGTGTGAGCATGTTCAAGTGCTAGCATTAGCTTTTAGCTCGTAGGGCCGAGTTATGCTAGAAACAAGCTAGTTTAGACGAGTCGTCTGAGCAAGTTAGTGGGTAAAAGTGTTTAAACCGTTCCATTGTTGTAGGCGGAGGGAAGTCACAGAGAGGAAATATTTTGAAAACAGCACAGCCTACACTTTTAGACATTGTATCCTAGCATTTAAAGTCAATACATCTGTTCAGTAACTGTGTGCAACGTTACAGACCACGTTGGATGCGATGTTGGATCACAAATGTGTTTGTTCAAGTTCAAGTTAGCATTCTTAACTTTAAATCATTTCTCTTGTTTTTTGAAAGGCGAACAGTGTGATTCATGCCAAAGAAATCATTCAAACAAGAAACTGAACATCGCTGCTCTACTATATAACAAAATAGAAATAAAAATGTTCAGCACAAACGTACCCGTTTTCCCAAAAGAGCTACTCTAAAAGTAGCATCCCCATATGTAGGAGTCTCCTCCATGGCAACGTGGCTTTACCAGGCCTCAATTAGCTGAGTGGCAGGACACATGGGAACCTCCTACCCATCTCGAGACAGGGCTCCCGAGACCAGAGCAAGAGGGGAGCGAGTACAGCAGTCAGGTTCTGTACAGTAAAGCCCATTATTTTAAGTCCGAGGTGTAACAAATATTCACAGTAGCTTTTCCCTGAGAGGACAGGTGGAGACAAATATTATGAAGGGTGAAATTAGATGCAGCTTGCTCTTTTAAATCCTGCTGCCGCTCCCAGGGCCCTTCAGCTTTAAAAGCCTATTGTGGATAATGATGAATACTTAACACAGTCTACGTGCTGTGTGGGAGTTCGTGATTTTATGCCATTTTACCCATCATCATTTGAATTTCTACAAAACAGACGTTTGACATGACAAAGATCCTGCGTGGGACAAATAGCACAAAATAAAAATGTTGTATTGTTGTCTTCAGATGGCAAACATGTAGGCTGAGAACCTGAACCTGTCATGTATTGACAAGGAGCAAATTCATCATTGATTCGGAGTCGTGTTGTAAGCACATTCGCCTTTCAGCACCATTTTGGTCTCCACCCACTCTGTGTCAGCTGCTAAATGCTTCGATTTGTGCGCCAGCTGGTTGCTAACTTAGTTTCTTCATCGTTTTTATTGTCCTGTGCAGGTTGTGTGTGGTCGGTTTTTAAAGCTTTTTTTACTGAACACAACTGAAAATGAAGCTGGTGAGAGTGAACAGAAAAACAGTAAAGTCACAGGCCATAAAATCAAAACAACGAGCTGACAGACACTAAACTTCCCTAAACGAGTGAGGTGACGATGTTCAAAATACACTTTCTCCAACAGTTAATATAAAAATGTGGATTATTGTTCCTTTCATGCAGCTCTTTTAGTTCCATTTACACCTACATGCAAACACGAGAGTGCTCGAGGTTACATACTTACTTCCATATTTACAAAATAGATTTGTCTATTTTTCATCTACCCGCTTTTTCTGTTTAGCTCTTTTTCTCCTAGATTTACTATCTTCACTCTTCCTCTCCCTCTCTCCATTTTGGACGTGGCGTGCAGCTGTGGCGATACGAAGGCACCTGCCCTGAATAAGATGACGTCCGTGGCCTCGGTGAGTCATCGAGACCCTGAAGAGCTGCGGGGGGGAAACTACAGCGGGGCTGAATGACTGTTTCCCCTCCGTGATGCTCGGGATGAGGCAGCTCCAGTCATCCAGCTGAACAACAGGCTGCGAACAGTGAGCGGCATTAACCTCTGAGATAAGACACTGTGCAACTCTATTGTGGGTTTTCTAGTCCTTTGACTTTCAAGTGTGATTACCTGGTCCTCATACGTAATGCAGCTCTTGACAAGGCGCCGACTTTAATCAAGCTTCAAAGGGAACGGCATCATGTGGTGGTTTTTTTCTTAAAAGCACAGAAACGTGTCCGTCACCCAGAAGGCTTTACATGTTGACAGTCCTGCTCTGGAGTCAAGAGTGTTGAAATATGTGCTGTTGCTTAGTGTTTTTCACTGACTGATAACTCATCTCTGCATTCCTGTTGATTAACACAGTGATAATACTCACTGACATGTGTTGGGTTTGACTGATGCAGTCTCAGATCAGTTTCAGTACTTTCACATCGGTCGGTTGGTCTTTCCACCACTCTGATCCAGACCAAAACACCTTGGGTAAAAGGAAAGACACATGCATTTCGATTTGGGGGTGGACTGTCCCTTTAAAGGCTTTAGCTTCAACAGAGCGTAAAACTCTGGTTACTACATCACCACGGTCCCTCCATCATAACATGGTTCCAAAGACACATCCCCTTCTTGGTCCCTTTGGTATAAATGCTTCAGTAGCCTGGTATCTGACTTTTATTGGATCGCTCTGTCACTGTGCCCCTGTGGTTATGGGAAATCGGCTCCTGCTCCCAATTACGCAATCCCGTTCCATTGGCAGGCGCCGGGTGTTGTTGTGTTTTGTGTGTGGTGGCAGAAAAGCTGGATTTGCCAGACCCAACTGATATTTTAATCAGAAATTGTCCAATTATGCCAATTATGCTGTAAAAACACAGACATAACCGTCCCACCACTACTGAGACTTGCTGTAAGCAAAGTGTGGTTGGTATTCACTGCTGGAGCATTCACAAAAAAAAAACACCGTCTGAAGATAGCGAAGCGAACAAAAACAAAGAGAAACTCGATGGGAGGTTGAAAGAAGGTGAGAGATAGAGTTGAATCTGTTTCATGACCATCGTCGAACCATTAATAACACCTCATCAGATGCCAACAACCTTCTGAATGCTTAAAGGCATTGACTTGGACGGTGAGACACAAAAACCCTGCAGAGCGGTGATGTTTTGAGGATGTTTTCCAGGTCGGGAGGACACAGCAGCGCTTGTTTGACTGCTGTCTCTTTTCATGCATGCAGTGATCAGTCACACCTGTACAGTCACTGTAAAACTGGTGGCTGTAAAGAGCCTGTGATCTCTATAAAACACCAAACACCTGGGTCTGCTTAGCAACGAGTATATACATGCATGTGTGTGAACGATGGCACAGGCACAGAGGAACACACACACACACACATTCAGAGGTCTGATTGTGTTTCTTTGTGGGGAAGTTCGCGCCCACCTTCACTTTGAAGACAGTGAAAACAAATGTTCAAATCTCAGATGTATGTGAACATAATCCACACAGTGTGCTGAGTTAGTTTTCCTCTCTGTGGTTACAGACGACTGGTTCCAGTTTTTTGTCATCTTCTGTCTCACATGGTGCTGCGGTGGGTTCGGTTTCACTCAGGTAGCGTAGTAACTTTAAAACGAGACCGACTGTGCTTTTCTTGTTTTTTTTCCCCGTTTTATGGGTTCTTAAAAAAGATCTTGAAAGTCAAAAAGGTCAAAGTCTGCACCAACAGAAGCTCTCCTCTCCCACTGAAAACACTGCTCCTTGTCAGTAGTCCAGCCTTTAATTCTGTGACACTGTGACATCACTGTGTCACATTAGCATAGTTTATGCCTAGCCTAATTGATTTAGCAGAGCTGCTCTGCTGTTGTAAGCGATGCAGGGTCAGGCTTGTGTAAGCTGACCAATCAGAGGAGACTGAGTATTCAGGAGAGGGAGCCTTAAAGAGACACATAGAGGTAGAGTACAAGAACACTGATGTGTTTTGAGTATTAAAGCATGGAAATATATTCTAGTAGTAACCCAACATACATTTATGAACTTGAAAATGAGCATGTATGTCTCCGTTAAATCGAGTTTTAGTCTCTTGAGTTGAAGATAACATGATACTAATTGTGTTACGCTTAACAGAGCCAAAGAAAAGGGCTCATCACATTCTTAAAAGCAGTGTTTTTGAAATGTTTGGGAATTAGCTTATCATCTTTTGTTTAGGTTTATATGAGAGGATCAATCCCATTTTTGTATTGTTAAAAGGCAGCTAGTTAGCCTAGCTTAGCATAAAGAAAAGGAACGGGGGAAACAGGCTCAGAGAGAGCAGGTCAGCTGCAAGTCGGAGGGTTTGCACTTCTTTTGCACATTAAAACAAATGAGATATAATGTGATAAATTGTGAGATTGTGAGGTGTTAGCTGTTTCCCTCGCTTTCCAGTCTTTGTGCTTTATGTTTCTTTCTCCAGCTCCATATTTACAATACAGACAATTTCAGAGAGGTGCAACAACCTCATTCTCATCTAATTCATAAAAGGGAAGTGAATGTTTTAGATGTTTTTTTAACGATTTCGATCTAGCCTTTCAAGACACCGTCACTATTTAACTTGTGTTTTTGTATCTGTTCTGTGGGCTACACCGGACGCACAGAGAGACGACCTGACTGCTACAAACAGCTTTCAGTGAGAGACAGAGAGGTCTGTCTGTCGCCAACATGCCTTGCATGTAACACGCAGCCTTGAAATTCCTCCACCTCGAAAAAACACAGAAGCCTTGAGTGTGGCTTAATGCAACATTGTCAGAAATCCTCACTGATTTTCACTTTCAGACTTTACTCAGATACACGAATGCTACATATTTGCATCCAGGAGTCAAGTTGTTATTCATGTGTTCTGTGAAAAGTCGGATATAAACATTGATTTATAGTTTTTTCTTTTTATATCAAACCAACATTTCACTTTGGGTTTTACTTTTGAGGGCATGTTCCCATGCAGGGGTCAGTCTCAGTGTCAGCTGCTCTCATGACTACTGAGTAATTCATGAAAACATCAAAAGCGACTTCAAAATGTTCCGCACATCTTAGAGGGGCTGGAACAAACTCAAATAACGCTCAAGTTAAAGCACCAGGCGAGACTTGTGACATAACAGTTTCCTTTCCTTAGGCACTGTAACGGTAAAGCGCTGAATATTTCACGCAGTGTTTTTTTTTTCAATCCCGGTCTTCTGGATCACCTGCCATGCATGTGTTCAGGTGATTTATCTGCCTCAACACACCTGATTCAAATGATCAACTCGTCACAGAGCTCTGCTGGAGCCTGATAACGACCCAAGTATTTGAATCAGGTGTGATGAGGCAGGGGAACATTTGAAACATCATTTTCAGAATACATTTTAGTGCATATATGTTACATTTTAGAAAATATATAGAGCTATATAGCTGGCTTCAGATACATGCAATGACACTTTTATCTGTCTTTGTAAATGCTTCACAGGTGGAAAGACACCTAGGACATCATTAAAATATGATAATATTATTCACCTTGGAGATTCAACTCTTCATCACAGTCAACGATTATCAACAAAATATTTACTGTCTGTGTGTTTTCCCCTGTTTTCCAGACCCTCGCCTTCAAGTTTCCCATCGAAAACGATTATTACTAGTTGTTCAATTTCTGATTCAGGCTTTCTCCCAAAAAAAAAAAAAGAAAATCAAAGTTTGAGCCTGTGAAAGAACACCATAAAGTGCTGAGTGCTGTTGAGCTTGATACCAGGCGAAGCGTTAGTCTCACATAAAGGGCGTTAGTGTGTCGAACTCGATACCTTCCCCAAATTCATAAGTGTTTTCTCGATCTGCCAGATACACCATCTGCCAGCTGGAAAAACAGTGTGTGTGTGTGTGTGTGTGTGTGTGTGTGTGTGTGTGTGTGTGTGTGTGTGTGTGTGTGTGTCAGAGAGAGAGAGAGAGGGAGAGCACACTGGATTACAAATGTACACATTACACACCCTCTCTAAGCCTCAGCCTTTGAGTCATTTGCACTGTCTTTGAGAAATTTTTAACTGGGTTTTCACAGTGAAATGTGCAGTGACGTGTACCGCGTGCATCATCGGATAGAGAAAAACATACTGCATGTGATGTGACTTTATGTGTTGCAGCATGCACGTCAAGCTTGAAAGGTCACTTTCTCCAGATGACACATAAAGAGATAAAGCAAAGGGCGTAAATAACATCTTCTCAAAGCAGTTTGGCATCTTGGAGCCATTTCATGTTTGTTTGGTTTTGGGGGATGGTGGTGGTGGTTTCGGTTGTATTTTCACTTTTCTAAACAATTTCCCCTCTACCTCAGCGAGCGACAATGTTGTGCTGTGAAGCTCCAGAAATGTTTAGTGGGCGACGAAACTTCACCCGACTTCCCATCGCCACGGAGCCAAGTTCCCTTTAAATTGTAATCGTCATACAAAGTTTTACGATGTTTGTCGCCTTGAAAGGAAAATCCACTTTTTAACCACAGCAAAGTCTGTTTACAGATATTCAGGAGTGCGTATGTGACTTTTGTGTCTCTTCAGGGATTCCTGAGAAGAATTGCCTCAAGTGGTGCCAGTTGATTTAGCGCTGGTTTGACCTGGAAATGAAAAATAACCTGGGGATGTTAGAGTTGGAGTGGAAGTTACCAAACCTCTGCAGCGCACTTTTCACATCTGCTTGTGGCCATAGTGGCTACATAAGCAACTACTAGCACGAGATGCTGTTAGCCTCCGAGGTGCAGTGAAGTTTATATCGGCTATTGTATGAAAAAAAGAAAAAGGCAATGGTTCTGGTTCTGCAGCATCACATTTAATCCTTTTGTCTATCAGAGGTCGGACGTTGTTCGATGAGTGCGATGGTAAACAAACACAGTACTACTTTCAAAATTCTACCTGATGTTTAAAAAATGGTCGACAGTGAAGAATTCAGCAGTTTTCACCTGGATGGTCTCATTGTCTAACTCTCATTTGTGTTAAAACTGCAGTGAGCGTTCCTGTAAGCATCCTTTTAGCGAACATCTTGTCCATTTTGCAGTTAGCAGTCCGCTCCCTCCTCTCTACGTCGCCACATTTGCATGACTCTTTTCTTCAAGCGTTCCTCATCACTTGGCCTGTTAGTGAAAGCCGTCAGCAGAAGAGCTTTTCCGTGATTGGATAAAGTGGGCAGGGATAGCAGAAAATGTATGTGGGGGGCAGGAGAGACCTGGGTTACCGACCAAACACTGGAATATAGAGCAACTACACACTTAGTTTAATAAAAACATGTACTTTACAGCAGAAATACAGTAAATTAACTTTGACCTGAAAGCAATACTTCATTCTTCTCTTTTGGATGTGATTCAAAAATATGTTTTCAATTCCAAACTACACCCAATTTTAATGGAGCGTTCCAGCGTTACATTAAGCGCAGCTCCTTCACATATGCAGCCTAATGCTGACAACGTGTCTTGGTGGATCTCCACATTTTATTAAACATCTGCCCCGATTCTTCCACTCTGCAGGCTTTCGTATGGACACACAGTTCCCATTACGTTCTCTCCGCGAGGCTGTGATTTAATATCTATTATTTAACCTGACATAATGGACATAATACGGTTTCTTTGACACGTTATGCTCTGCGCTGAAGAGAGGGGGAAACAGGAAGGGCAATGGTGCAATATGAACAAAGTGCTTCTAACCAGTTGCAGGCGTCCTGGGAGTCATTGACCTCAGGTGTGAATCGTCACTCCCGGGGGGGCCGGTGTGCATTAGCAGGTTCGCATGCAGCAGATGGCAAAGCACAGACAATGAGTGGATGAGACAGACGAGCCAGGTAAAGAAGAGGGAGGGGCTGAAGTGGGTTAATCTCCCACTGCTTGGCTGCTGGGAGGCACGACTTCAAACCTACATGCGTCAGTGAGTTGAAGGGAAGGACCGTCCATTTAATGTAATATTAAACAGAATGTAGTCTTGCGTCTGCTGTGTATTCTGTTTAAATACAGCGATTTATTGGATCCTAGAGAGCGATCAGAGAGGTGCAGGCCTTTTTCTCGGATTCACAGAAGAGCATGACGTGAAGATTCAGCACCACCTGTTCTTTGTTGACCTCCACCAGCCCCTCCCCCCACCTGTTATGTACTTTCATTCAGGGAGTAGCTTAGCAATTTAACTAAATAGGCTTACTTGTCAGACTCATCTGCTTGGCCGGCCTCCACCGTCGCTTGTGCGCTTTCTCCCAGTTATGCAAACACTTAAGTTGCTTAGTTTTGCCGTCATTCAGCTCAGTCATGTTTGCTGGTGTCTGAGGCGCATACATTCAACACGTGGATTTTTCTTGACAGATAACAGGTTTACCCAAAATGAGTTCATTATCAGTTTGAGCTGCTCCTGTGTGTTTGGTTTTTTTGCTGGTTCACTGTTGGACCTCAACCAAGAAGGAAAAAAAGGAAAGTTAGGCAGACTGTCAAAAACACGACAGCTGAGCTAATTAACTCCTCAGGATAAGCATCTTTCCTGTCGAGGATTATTTGCAAACTGACCCACATTGTGATTGTCACTTGGTTTTTCTTCTTTCTTCAGCTTTTCTTCTGTCTGTCCAGCTCCTCGAGACGTTCACCAGACAATCTAGAGTTTGATTGTCTGAAACACGCAGCACTTGTTTACATTTTAAGTCAAGAAAAAAATAGATGCAATTAAATAATCCAGTCATTGCTTTGCTATTGTAAAGTAGGAGTGCCTTGTCAACAGTTTGTACAACAATCTGTATTCTGTCATGAAGTATTGAATTTAAACTTTGACCTTTGACATTTGGTTGATCACAACTGGGCCATTAAGAAATCTGTCATCAGTCGATGAGACTTCTAACACAATTAAAACTGGTTTTAATTGCGTCTCTTTTCCTGGAAGCCAGCATGTAATAAAGTTTACAGGCAGTGATGAATAAACGTCCTTTACTGAGTGACTGACACACATGTGTTGTAAAGAATGTGGCTGAGAGTTCAATGTGATGGGAAAATACCAAGAAACTTTCCCAACAAACGTTTTGCTCACAGATCTCTGTTTATGTAAAAAAAAAAAAAGCTGTCAAATGTAATAACTTTGTGTCTCACTAACAGGCTACATTTGCAAAGCTAGCCTTGCCCAGTCTTGTTTTATTAATGAATGAATCATGCGTTGGTGTATTAATCTCACAAGCTGTGACATTTATTACTGTTGGCACACTTTACCAAACACTTCTTTCTGTTCAGAAATGTTGATGGGCTTGTTAGTTTGTTCCTGTCAGAGATGACTGCCGGTTCAAAACAGAAGCCCGTTCAGTGTGGTGACAGACTGTGTTTCTCACCATGTTTGTGTTTGCGTCCGTCTGATTCAGGTTATTTTTCCCGGTTTCGACACACACAGACACACACATATATCTGCTGTAGACCTTTGGCACATGAGATACCGAAAACAGCTTAAACGTATCTGACATGTTTGGTCGACGTGATGCTCAAACATTTAAAAAACTCAATAATGTAAATAACATACATGAAGAGGGTGGGTAAAGTGATACTGTCCAGTGTTTTTGTTGTTATTTTATTAAGTATTACATAGAGAATCTTATAATAGATCACTTGGAAGCAGAGGCTGTGATATGTAACTGTGTTGTTGTCTGACAGTTGCCTTTTCCTACATTGTGCAAACATCTCGCATAGTTATGTTTCATTTGGAGTATTTCTTCTGTCTGCCTGACAAATGTAAATCCAATATTCGCTCTGTTTTGGCCTCCACCAAGAAGAATACCAGTTCTTTAGCAGGTTGCAGTGGGTTTAGTGGGTACAGCTCTGTTGGACTGAGAGCTCGGGGAGCAGGGGAGTGTTAGCCAGGACTAGCTGGTTAGCATGCTAACTCCAGTAGGTATTTCTGCAATATTTCTGTAATTTTTTTTGTTATGTAATCAACTAAAATTTCTACATATTGCATCTTTTAAAAAAAAACAATTGGTGCAGCTTTAACATGAAAGAAGCCATATTTATGTAAAATAATAATAACAATATTTCTTTACTTGTTTTAATGTTTTGTTTCTCGATGCCTTCCTACTTGTTTTTAATGTTATCTAAATGCAATTTTTTAAAGCTTTTAATGTATTTTTTATGCCCCTGTACAGCACTTTGAGTTGCCTCTTGTCTGAATTGTACTATGCAGACTCGCCCTGCCTACTTGTAATTCAATCACATACATTTTTTTGCGTTCTTCAGTTTCTCTTCCGCCTTCTTGTTTTAACTCACCCTGGACTCATCTTGACGGTTGAGTGTTTATTCTGTAACACTGTCGTCCTGCTTTAGCTTGTTTGTTGAAGAACTGTTGTTACAGGTGCTCTATAAATAAAGTTTACTATCGTTATTATTTGTTATCATTTGTGCTTGGACAAAGTCACAAATGTCAAGATAGTAATAAAAAAAAGGGGGGGAAATATCTCCGAATATGAGCTCTGACAGTGAGCAGAACCACCACAGTGTGTTCTGGTCCCGGCTGGTGGCTGCACACACACAGAGCCGACCGGTCCACGGTGCTGTTTTGTCGCCGTGGCCCCGCCCACACGGTGACGTATCAGGGAGAGTGTTGAGCCGAGCGAGGAAAGCAGCTTTAATTGCGGGGCAGCGAGAAAAGCCAGCGATGGCTTCGCTCAGGCAGGAGCAGCACTACGGGCTCTCCTGTGGAAAAAACAACAAAACCAGCTGCACCGGGACTCTGTACCATGTCAAGCTCACGGACACGGCTATCAGGGCGCTGGAGGCTTACCAGAACCTCAAGGTAGGCTTTTTCCTCGCGTGTGTGTGTTTGTTTCTATGTATGTGTGTGTGTGTGTGTGTGTGTTAAGAGATAAATTATCAAAGTTGTCGCCTGAGCTTTTTCTTTCTTTCGTTCGTTTAAAAACCCACCACTGCTGCGTTTTTGTCAAATTAAAACTCTTTTATAGCTTTTTGCATTTTTAAATATATATATATATATATATATATATATATATATATATATATATATATACATATATATATATATATATATATATATATATATATATATATATATATATATATATATTTAATTTAAGTAACATATCTCGTGCGTTGTGAGCACATCACACGAGAGTTAGTTCACAGTCACTTCTAAAACTGCGTTACCCCCCCTCCTCCTCCTGCCTGGATCACTTCATGGCTCCATGGCTGCACCAGGGGGGCTGAACTGAAACCTGTGATTGTCGGGAAAAAGAAAAAAAAAAAAAAAAGGGACGAGGCTGTCAGCTGTTTGCTTCCTGTGCTTCAAAGTGGCTGGCAGCCTGGTTATCTTAAATGACAGCCACACTAGTCTCTGTCTCATAATTCACTCCAGTGGAGGAGGCCATTAACAACACAGGCATTACTGGTGGTGCAACTTTCAACTCACATTTTAAACACATTTTCTTCTCCCCCCCCCCCCCCCCCCTCCTCTTTGTTTTCTCTCACTTCAGGGGTCTTTACCAAGCCAGCCATCGATTTGCTTCAAAGGAAACCAAGGGGTGAGTTACACAAATCCAGTCTGACAGTACAGAACAAAAGATAGATAGAAGTTTTTAAAATGCCCAGATCAGCTCGCTTGTTTTAAATGAACGACGCAACATACCGAGATGTTGTCGTGCTCGAGGAGATAATCGACGCACGCCAAGTCACGTCTCCTTCCACAACTGCAGGGGGAAGCTTTTTTGTTCATCACACACTGCCGTTGACTCACACGTCCCCACCGTGCTGCGGCTTCAGATGGGAGCTTATAGCCGGGCCGTCTCCAGCAGATAGGAGGCATGCAGGTTACTGGGTCAGCCTGGTGACTGTGGAGAGGCTTTGTTAGGTCAGTGAGCGGCTCTGGGAAAAGAAGGAGAGAGGAGAGGAGGGAGGGAGAGAGAGGGAGAGAGAGGGAGAAGTGAGCACACACACACTCTGACAAGCAGCGGGGGAGAAGAGTTATCATAAGTCAAATGAGGATCCTTCACTGACGGAGATTAGAACCTTGTGCAACGTGTTTCCTTTTGGGAGAATACACTTATAAACATTGCACGCGTGGATGTGTATCCACTGTACGTAACACACTGGGACACTAATGCATCAGTAAAAAAGAAACTCTTATGCTCCTGTAGCCGAACCATAATCTGCATCGTGTTTTGACTAAAGTCGGGAGCAGCTGTGTCCTTGGGGAATACTTTACTCTTTTCGTAAAGTCTAATTGCACGGGGGTTGGCTCGGGGAAAGAAGAAGTTGTGCAGCCCCCTTCCTGCCACAACAAGATGAGCTGAGTGGTGGCGAGTTTTAAAGAGGGCTAGTGCAGTTAACAGACTGGATTCAGCCTGCGAGTGTGCCTGGTGCGCTGCTCCTCGTTGGTCTGAAGCTGATGGACCCTGCCACCTTTCTAGCTTCGAATAGTGTTCTCATTTTCCTCTGAGAACAACTTGTTTATTCAGCTATGGAAACAATAAATCTTTCCTAGTTTGTATTATTGACTCAGTTTCAATTTCTTCTCCAAAATTACATGGCAGCCCTTGTGTTGTTTTTGTTCTCACCCCAATCATAAACAAAAGCACAAGTCTGTTTTGCTTTAATTACAAATGTAAAAATATGGCTTTAAAGTGCATCTTAACTTCTTGTTAGCTCGTGCAAACTGCTAGAATCCTTGTTTGTTCACAGGCCCGTGAGAAAAGTTGCATAGTGCACCTTTTAGAATAGAAAATAGCCTTTTCCATTTCCTTCATGTCTCTCCTCGAGGGATTGAAGGCAGTTAAATCGCTTTTACTTCCTGTCCATCATAACAAGCGGTTACTGTAAAGTTTCCAGACCCCGTCCCCCTGAGCAACACGGTCCCGTTACCCGAGGACTGTCTGCCCGATGTGCAGTTCCTCCGCTCGCGGGGTCGAGTGTT
The DNA here is from genome assembly GCA_963678695.2 of Diplodus puntazzo. Classification (NCBI taxonomy): domain Eukaryota; kingdom Metazoa; phylum Chordata; class Actinopteri; order Spariformes; family Sparidae; genus Diplodus; species Diplodus puntazzo. Next base: position 8,140,126 of record OZ023155.1, on the reverse strand, counting down.
GGAGGTCAGGGGTCACTTAGTCAGCTGCCCTGTTGATGTCACAATTGCGACTCCAAACGAGGCACATGACACTAACGGGAATATGCGTGGCATTAAATTAGAGGAAAAGCTGCAAATACAATCCACAGCTTCACAGCTCACACACTAAGCTGAGGGACGAAGAAGAAGAAGAAGAAGAAGAAGAAGAAGAAGAAGAAGCTACTGTACAGACATCAGTCGAGTTAACTGAGTCATGTATTGTGCAAATGCGAAGAGGGAAATGCCACCTGTTAAGATAAAAAAAGGGAAGTTCAGCGGATTGATTATACGGTTGAATTCATGCCAGTGAAATTTAATGATGCAAACTGCTGTTTTTGAATAACTGCATGTGTTGCTCGACACCATCTCAGTGCATCTCTGGACCGCTGCTGTTATTATGACGGCTGAGGGATTTCACACCCCTCCCTGCACGCGGCGCTGAGAGCTAAAGTTATTAGCCAAATGAATGTTTAGAGGTAATTACAGGAGCCGTAATGCTCTTGATTACAGCGTGAGGCATCATGACTTCAGTTTGCTTTAGCTTTCCCTGTCTGCCTGACTCAGACATCCATGAATGTGTGTTTTTTTTTTCTTTTCGTGTGTATGTGTGTGTAGCGCTGACACACTTTTGCTGCAGTAATAGCAGCTGACATGAACTCTGGTCTGCTAATTTCCCTGTTCCCATTCCCAGGTCGGAGTCCCACTTATGTGCAGTGAAAGAGAGCGCGAGAGAACACACCTTGTGCTGCATGCTCAGTGTGTATGCGTGCGATTTCATGTGTTAAACACGGGTGTGGATGGTTGTTTTTTTATGTGTGTGTGTGTGTGTGTGTGTGTGTGTGTGTGTGTGTGTGTGTGTGTTTAGGCTGTGTCCTGTGTGGCCTGAAGGCATGATTTATTCATGTCCCACCTCCCTTTTTTGTCATGTCCTGCCCCCTCTGCCCATTGTGCAGCAGTATTTAGCCTGGCAGCCTCTGAGGACCGTCTGTGTGTGTGGTGTGTTATTTTTGTTTGCTCGCTTCACTTTTCTTTTCTATCACTTGCTTTTCAATGAATATCTGTGTGTTTGGTTGAAGGGTTTGTGTATGTGTGTGTGTCTGTGTCTTTGCTTGTGTGTGTTTAGGTTGCCTATGCTAAGATCCCCAGAGCCCCCCCCCCCCTTCTGATTGTGTGTGTTGTCTCTGCTGATTTGAATAACAATGAGCGGGGGAATGCAGGCCTGTGTGTTGTCAGTCTCTTTGGATCACCCAAAATGAATGGTGTACAGTCGGTCCAGATGTGTTGTGGCCTGCCCCGAGGGTTTGTTTGTGCCCGACTCGGCAGAAAAACCTCCCTGCTGTGGATCTAATGGAGTGGAGACTAAAATGGAGAACACTGCAAACATCTTCCATCATAAACATTTAGCTGTTTTTAAAGGGGCACTTTGTAGTTTTGGAGAAGGAATTTGGTATTTACAATGTTATTGAAGTAATAAAACAAACTCTAGATATTTATTTTCTTCCAGGAGTTGAATGAAGACGCTGTTCTTAGAGGGAAATTAGGTCCCAAGAGCACTTTTTGCAGCTAGAAAAAGGTGGCAGAGTCCGCCACATAGAAACAAACTAAAATAGTATGAAACTGTGTTGTCTTTTAAGGTCAGTTTCAGTGTTTTTAAACATTTGTTTATTTAGTTTATGTAGTTTGTTCAGGCATAAGAAAAAAACATTCATTGATGATCTTTCTCTTCGGATTAAAATTTCTTCCCGGAAACGTCATAGTGCCCCTTTTAAACACACGCAAAGTCTAAAGACTTTTTAAACATGGGAAACACTTACGCTACTTCAAATGTATCATTAGAAGCTGAGTCATCAAAGACAAAGGTAGAAAACTGGCTAGTTAGCTAAATGAATGCACTACGGATTGCACTCTTAATTTATGCATAAATCATCTTGAAACATTAAATTAAAAAGTACTTAAGAAGATGTGTGTGTGTGGGGGGGGAGTGCAGCAATTAGGAATGCGAGCATGTGAAAGCCCTTCCACTGTGCTTCAGTAATCTCTGCAGTACATTGTGCATGTTGTGTATGTCACCTGTTAGGAGTGCGATCGCGTTAATCAGCGCGCTCCCACAAAAGGGAGGTTGTTGGGGGATTATGATGTTTTAAACACTGGTGGTTGTAGCCGAAGAATGAAAATCTTGTGCGCTGACCGGATTACGTATTTGTTTAGTGAAACGGGTGCGTGTGCAGGACGAAGACAAGCGGCCCTCTGATATCCGCCGGGGGGCAGCTCCTGGAAAAATGCGTTCTCTGTCCGATTAAGCAGCTTGGAGATACGACAGCGAACCCTGGCTCGCTGAGGAACGTGTCCCGTCTAATTCCCCCATGAGCAAATCCACACCGTAAGCTAATGAGGCATAAAAGGGCGCTTGTTTTAGCCACACGCGCGCACACACACGTGTGTCATGGTATGGCCCTGGAAACGTAGCGTTCTCGGGAAGATCCCACCTTGCTTTGGAGGGGGACAGAAGAGGAGGGGTGCTTTTGTCAGACACAGTGACCCACAATTTGTTGAAGTTGACAGTTTGGCCCCGAGGCACCTGCCAGAGACGTATCGTTCCTGGCATCGGAGGGGGAAACCTCGGGGGATGCTCGTGGCACGGCACCCTTCCTGTCCTCCCTCCTCCTTCATGCATACCCCAGCCTCCCTTTCTCCCCCTCCCCGATACTGGAGCTCGCGAGCTCTGGCAGCAGCTCTGTCCCTCTGTGAAATTGCAAATGAAAAGGAGGAGAAGGTGATTACAGGCTGGGGCTTGATTACATGCACTGTCTCCCACTCAAGGCAGCCACATTAATCACCCAGTGCCAGCATGTGCAACTCAGCTAGAGAGCAGAAGATGCCGCTTTGCTCCAGGCATTGACGGAGCGACTGCGGGATCATGAACACACCCAGAAACACGCAAAATGTCCCGTTCCTCCATCGGTGCGTCCCTCTGCCCCCATGTGTTTCGTTCTTCCACCGGCCGGAGACACAGACGCACATTGTGTTTTGTATCGCTGTCCTCCATTGTGGAGGGGACCCGTCTTAAATGGCATGTGTCAACTTGTGGCCCTGGGAACGATTCGGCTCTTTTGTTAGCGACGAGATGATGAGAAGTAGTGTTTACTGAAGTGTGGTGGCTGGCTGGTTGAGTGTGTGTTTGTGTCTGTGTGTCTGAGCCAGTGGCATAGATGTTTGGCTGATATATAGACTTTGGCCTTCCTCCCTCCTCAGCCTCGTGAGTGGCAGTAGAGACGGGAGCTGGAGCTGAGCCTCTCTCTGCTCATGCCGGATTAACACAAACCCAGAGCGACTCGCCTCCTGCTGATAACAGACAGCGGTGGTGGCGACAGGTTTCACTCCCCTCCTCCTCCTCCTCCTCCTCCTCCTCCTCTCTGCTGCACCTCCTCCCTCTCCTCCTATCAACCAGAAAGGGGAAGCAGTGCCATGGCATCCCACTCTGGAGCCGAGGAGGCCAGAACAAAAGACGGCCTGTTTTCAGAAGGCCATTACTCAGGCTGCAGAGGATGTGGAAACAATAGCCTGCATGAGATCTACACCCAGACCCCACATTCAACCAAAAGCTAGCAGGAAACATAAGCCATGTGCACCGACAGCAGTCTCTCACAGTTTTTGTTCAATCGACTTTATAGTTCGATAAAGCCAGGAAAATGAGCCTCTCCCGTCCTGCGTCTTCAGCGCGTGGAGACATTTATGACAGTCGAGGGTGAGCCGTGGCTCATTAAGATAGTGTCACCACACATGCTGACAGTCGTGATTTTCCTTGTGTCAAAACTTCAGCTCCTGACATTTTTTTTTTAAAGAAATGGTAGTGTGGAGTTTCTGGTGTAACTTAGCATTTGTCTGGTGGAAATTTTGAAATCTGATGCAGGTCAGTGCAAGTCTTGTGATTATGCGAGGTCAAAGGTTTCCTCAACAGGCTTGTGACTCCAGAAAGACCAGATAAGAAGAATGATAAGATGTATAATAATGTATAGAGTAAGATTCTTAAAAAACAGTTGCACAAACTTGGCCTATTAGTGAGTAATGACTTCACTCTTATCTGTCTGTACGTGCACATAATTTAATTTCAACCATATTAAGGCAGTGCTTCGGTCAGTGTGTCTGCCTTGGAAACAGATTTCATGAGGTTTTTGAAATCGAAGGATCCACAATTCACTTTACAATTAACCAATTTTCCTTGGTCATTTTATTCAACACGTGAGGCTGCTTGCTGTAATCAAATGTCACAGAGGGGTCAGAGTGATTCTCATGCAAAGTATTTGCTAGTAATGGCGGAAAATAAAAGTACTTTTTACTAACTTTACTAACGACGAACTGGTTTTTCCCTTGTTGTCCTGATGTTTCCTGTAGAACAGCCAATCACGCACCTCATCTAAACTTGGGTTATTGGGTCCGGGGAAAGATAGAACCAGTACCTTAAGTTGTCCAAGGATGAAGATAAGAACTTTCTATTTGTCCTCTTAATTTCTTCACGTTGTTTGGGAGAACTACTGCATGAATGGGAAATGTGAAAAAAAAAGTAATATAAATCCTTTTGTGGCTCCAGAAGAAGCTGCACATAATCTGCTAAAGAGATGTCACTGAGTGGCTGAGATGCATTATGGGTAATATAACTGTGAGTGCTGTATCGATCATTTGTTGTAAAAATTGTCTGTAGAGAGTCCGACAATGCTAGGACTGCTTTTCAAAACCTGGCAACGACATTACCCACAATGCAACTTAACTTTGGAGTGACAGCATTGCAGGAAATTAATCTGATTACACGTAGCTTCTCCCGCACCCACATGAGGCTTTATATTATTTTTTTTAAACATTTTTTAACAATCTTTTTAGTAATGTGTGTATTTGCATGAATTTTCTCTTATTGTAGTGGGCAGTACTTTATTTCTCGGGTGGGTCTAAACGTGAACGTCGGTGGTTTTACTCTCAGCAGAGGTTCATAAAGTTGGTGTATCGATAAAAGCAAGTGTGTTGAAAAGTTCATCGATTTCCTCAGAAAATTTGCACCACATTTGGCTTGAAACCTTGTGCATATCCAGACTGGCAAAAAAGTAAATTCCCAAAGTCAAATGGAACAAAATGCAAGTGAATTTACAATCACCAAAGACACACACACACACATGCAGACGTGCAGCCGCAGAATGAAAACGCACAATCAGAGATATCACTGTGCGTACTGGTATTTCTGGTTTTGGCACAAAGGTGCCATTCAGGTTAATAAAAACCCCACAAACTGCAAGTTAAAACTCACCAAGCCTTCAACTGCTGCTGCTGTTATCTTCTCTTATATAAACAGGGCAGGCCAGAAGTTGAATTTTCCTCACAGTTGTTCCTATTTTTCCAAAAATGATGAATACAACAAGATCATGACCAAAAATGTTGGAGGCCTGAGAGAATGCATGTGTGCTGATTTATACGTGGAGGGAGCGTCCTGTTCGCTCAGAAAATTTAATTTAAGTGAACAGTGTGAAAGAAAATGGCAGCTTGTTTATGAGGGCAGTATGATTTTGTTGGGTGTCTATTTGACTCTGTGGACTCTTCACTGAAGTGGGCCTTCGATCGGTTGACGTATCTCTCCGATAAACTTGATCGCACCAATTAAGCAGATTACACCCTTAGATGACTCCGTTGTTAATTTTTCTTTGCTTTGAACGCTGATTTTGACGGACATAATAAAACTTGAAAGGAGTCTGTCAGACGAACAGAAACAACTGTATCGAGGAAAAAAAGGGGTTTTGAAGTTTGCAGACGGAGAAAACAGACGGACACGTGGGCGTCCGCAAGGAGTAACGCCTCTGAGAGAGATTGATGGAGACAAAGAGAGAAAAAACAGACAGATATTTTAGCGAAGGGTGAAATTGGCATAGGCTTCTTTTTTTCTGATGATGAAGACAGAGGAGGAATTGATGAAAAAAAGACAGAGCAACCAGGACGAGGCTGTGTCCGCTGCGCTAATTTGAATGAGAATGGGGAAATGTAGGGTTCGGGGAGTAGACTGGACTGCATGGGGGCTGAATGTGTGACGTCGGGGGGCATCAGGGGCCCTTGTTTGGGTTACAAGAATGAATTATAAGCTGAAACGTTTGTTAAATTTCAGGCTCCTCTTGGGGTCGCCTCTTTGCCTTTGGCCTCCGTGGGGGTCACTGAGCATTGCTGAGGTCATAAGTCGCTCGGCTTCGGATCAATTTTTATTACATTAATGTTTTTTAAGCGTTGACCCTTCGCTAGCAAGTGTTTCTAACCACCTCGGTAACCACTTTTTGCACCGGTTTCTGTGCCATTCAAGAATCACAAAGATCAGAAGCAACCCGCAGATTCCCCGAATGTTTTACTTGAAAGGCTTCGGATCAATTTTTATTACATTAATGTTTTTTAAGCGTTGACCCTTCGCTAGCAAGTGTTTCTAACCACCTCGGTAACCATTTATGCACCGGTTTCTGTGCCATTCAAGAATCACAAAGATCAGAAGCAACCCGCAGATTCCCCGAATGTTTTACTTGAAAGGAAGACAATAAATATTTCATTATTCATGGTCAGTCGAGTTCTTTAAGTGCCAGGTCCTTTTTTGTAAGAGTGAATTGCCGGGAGGACGCGCTGGGCCCCAGCGACTGGGAACGAGAGTGCTTGTTGTAGTTTGCACAGCGGGGTTCTAGAAGCTCTGCCCGCGGAGGTCACACGAGCAGCCACCGCCGGATGAATGCCAGCGTGGGCTCCTCTCCGGAGTGCACTGCACGACCGGGCATTCGCTGAAGCTGGAATCCTGTGGCAGCGCACAGCACAATCCGATGAACGCAGAAGTCCATGAATCATTCAGTGTTTTTTTTTTTTTTTTAACCGTGAGGGGAAAACAATCATGGATTTTAGTGGCACAGGCTCAGTCGCAAAAAATAATTTCATTTTCACCTCGACGCGCTTTTCTCCTGCAGCCCTGAAGGATCCCCAGAGAGACATGTGTGAGCTTGTAGGCCTGTCGGCTCTGTCACAAACTAATGCTGCTAAAACAACTTGTGCTTTCAGTTAGAGAGAATTGTAGATACATTGTCGTTGTTGGGTGAATTATTTCACAGATTTGCCCCTGCACCATGTTTGTGCGTAAAGGCAAGCATCCAGATTAGCCGTCCCTCTCTGCTGTCCTGATGCGTCCCGCGAGGTGTAAATCACACTGTGGCTGCTGTGAAACTTTCACTGGAGGTGGAATTCAAAACAAGCAACGAGGCTCCCTCACCATCTGTCAGGGTTTTTTTTTTTTTCAGTAATCCGTGTGAGCAGCATGTACGAAGTCGGCAGTGAACCTTTGATATAGGAAATTAAAATGCCATGTAGGGTTAGTTAAAAGTTTATGTAAGTTTGTTATCCCTGTGTCTTACAGAAGTGGAGCAGTTATAATCGTGTGAGATATTTTTTAAACCTTACCCAGGGTTTGTAACTAGCTGAGTCCGCCGCTGCTTATGATCGTAAGGTATGCTGATTTGAAGTCCTCAAATTGCTCATTTTGTCTGAACAATTTTCCAGGAACTAGAGATATTCCATTGAAAAAGACATACAACTAAAAAGAGATGATAAATTCTCACTTTCCAGAGACTTTTTTTGCTTTATACATTATTCAAACCTACTTAAATGACAACGAGATACTTCCCTTTACCTGACAACAGAATGACTGAAGTAAACATTATTTATCACGTTTTATAAACACGCTCTTTGTGTCACATTCATGTTTTTTTCTCTTAAAGGGGCAGAATGTAAGAATTTGAATTGAAAACACTCAAGCATGTCCTGAAATGATCAACTTACTGTGTGAATAAATAGCAGTTTTGACATGATGATGTCTTTGTATTGTGTTACAGATACAGCTGCTGAAGTTAGCATGCTAACCAGTTAGCCCCGGCCGGTCCGGGTCCAAAGCTCCTGTGTGCCCCTGAGCTCCCTGTCGCAACCACTATCTGCAAAGTCGATTAACATAATAGCACTTTTTAACACGATGATCTCAAACCTCACTCTGCAGTTGCAGTTTGAATCTCTCGGTTTATGAAGCCCTGACAACCAGCTGTTTCTCTGGCTTCACTCAATCCAGAGTTTCACAATCAGAGATCGCTTTAACGGGTTTGTGTGAGCTGGCTCGGACCGAAGAAGACGAGCGAGGACGTGCAGCGGAACATACACATCACCCTTTTTTTTTTTTTTATTTGTATCACCACACAGGTTGTTGAAATAACAGAGCTTTAAAACCTTATTGCTCTTCAGTTAATGGGGACGGCTAAGTGGTCATTAAGTACGTGTATCATCTTGTGAAATGTTAACAAAACTGTCCGGTGGTGAGAAGTAAGCCCTTCTGGTGAGCTCTCAGCTGTGATCACAACATGTTTTCTGACCTCTTTCTCTTACAAACAATGAGACATCCAGTGTCAGCTTACAGGCTTTGAGCGTGTACCGTTGCAGCGCTGCCCACAGACAAACATTACATAATCCCGAAGAAGACGCGTTAAAACAAAATTTGTGTCGGGCCAGCTACACGCGAGCCGCTCTCGATCTGTCAGTGCTGTCAGAGTTCAGCTGTATATAGTTTGTATAAATTCCTGTGTGAGCGCCTGCGTGTATGGACATGTGCTGCGGGCTGATAAGAGAAAGGAGCCAACGACTGTGTTGCTTTGTTGCACGGTTGCGTCAGAGCGTCCAATGTGACCTTAGCGAAACAGCACAGAAGCAACGGGACACCTCGCTGAGCTAAATCATTAGTTCAGATTGAGTTCTCAACCTTTCAAAACAGATATTCTCATCGGGTCATGAATGGAATTAAGAGTTTTTAGTATGTAAACCCAAACATTCAGGGTTTGGGACGCAGACTAGCATGTGGGCATTACTGATTTAAAAAAAAAAATAATCTCATGATGTGAAATTAGCTGTAATTGGCTTTCTGTGCAGCTCTTTTTGTTATTTACGTCGGTGGTGATGAGTTGAAGCTCTTATAATGGCTGAAGGGTCTTAACCCCAGATTCCAAAGGGCACGTCTGCGTTACAGTCTCTCCGTTCTGCTCCGTGGAGAAGCGCAAGGTCTGCATTTTTTTTTTCCATGGAAGTGGACAGCAGCCACATTAAACTGCACGGAGCAGATCGAGCCAGACAGGAAGTCAGACAGCAGAACGGCATAGTGCAATAAAACAGTGACTGTGCAGACGCAAATCTACAGCACAACAAAGTCGCAAATCTTAAGAGTATATGTACTTACTGAAAAATCAAGGGAAAGTAATGAAATGTCAACAGCACCAGGCAGGCGTGACCCTTCGCTTCTGCAATGTTCCCGGGGGGACACGAGTCCAAGTCCTAACCCTAACCCGGAACAAAACAGCGTTGCACACGTGAGGTTACAGAGATGTGCCCGGTGAAATCAAGGTGTTATGAAAACTCCTAGGGAGGGTGATTAACAGAAAAAGCCTACCTGTCTTTCAAGGAACCCCAATGACATGCATTTGAAAGAGGAACTGCAGCATATGAAACATGTCGGGATCTCGCCCGAATGTGCAGAGTACAATCTCCTTTTCTTGTATCTGCGTCTTTGGCTATGAATAAATGATCCACTGCGATCCATTTTTCTGCCTGATACATATCGATTCTGACTATCTGAAATGGTTTCGATACCCATTTTTCCATACACCTGTACTCGCTGCGTTAGACAGTAAGAAAGTTAGAGATAACACCGCTGCCATATGGAGCTGAGCTGGTGGTATTCAGACACTAAAAGCCTCTCGTGGTTGATTATTATCTGCAGGAACTATTTTTACATAACGCTTATTTATTCATAGCCATAAAGGTCGTAAGGATATTATTCTGTATGTTGATAAATACCACTACCACTATTTTTTTCTGGTTGATGTTAAACATTGAACGGTAATGTGAACCGTGGCAGTACATTTTGAGACAACACTGTCCAGCTGTCTCTGCAACTTCTGTGTCGTACAGAGGTACAGGTGGGAACATCAGAGCAGCGCTGGACACGGCTGACTGAGTGGATTTGAAAAAAACAACAAGAAGAGCAGAGCCATGTGGGAGCAGAGGGAGGACAACAGGAGAAAGTGGAGGAAACCCCCCCCCCCCCTTCCCATGACACGTTATCGCTTAAAGCTGCTCCCCAGTCCAGAAAAGTCTGCCTGCAGCATGAAGAATGGGATTGGTGCGAAACTGCTGACCTCCGCGCCGCAGTTAGGAAGCGCTGAAGAATACTTGTGATGACGGTGTGGATGTCCTCTGCAGGATGGATGTTTCACTCGGAGATTTAACTTACTGAGTGTCTGCTGAGTCTCTTCTCTCTCTCTCTCTCTCTCTCTCTCTCTCGTGTGCCCCCACAGCTCATGCAGTGCTTCTGTTGCAACACTTTCCCATAAAGCTCAACGAAAATACCAGTGAAGAAGGTTGTTTTTTTTTGTTTTTTTTTTCAGAATTAGTTCAGAGACGTGCAATTACATCTTTCCTCGGCGGTCGAATCAGCGCCGATTTCGGACTTTTTTTCTGATCCTCATTTCTCCTGATCTGTTATTATGCGTCTCTCTGTGTGTGTTCGTGTGCGCGCTCGTCTGCCCTGGAGGTTGCAGCCTTGGCTCTGGTGCGCTCCGCTGAGTCTGCCAGGAGATCTCATGGACGCCTCAGTGGAGCGGACTCTTAAAAACACTGTTTACCCAAGGAGATTTATTTAAAGTTACAGAGCGGCACAAAGTCTCACTCTAGATCTGCGTGTGTGTGTGTGTGTGTGTGTTTTCCTACTGTATTTACACACGCAAGCCTGCGATGAGATTCTCTGAAAACAAAATGTGCAAGTGCAGCATTGAGCGTTTCCTCGCCATTTTAAACAGGCATAGATGATGATGGAAGTTCATTTAATGGGAATATTTCCTCCACAGTTCATCCATCCTGAACAAAGAGCTTTGTATCCCATATCCGTGTTCACAAGTTCTCACTATCTCCCAGATTTTCCTCAGCAACAGTGATCGGGTCACGCATGTACCGTCTACTCTGATGAGGACTCGCATGCATGACATCTGGATCCAATACGGCCCTCCCCTCCCGACCTCTGAGGAGCATTAATCAGACGTTTATCGTCACAAACAATGGGGGGGGATTTCTTTTTGTTTTTGTTTTTTATGTTGCAACACAACTTGTGTTAAACACTCACATCAATGCTGATTCTTATCTAAATGTCCATGGAGTAACCCGAGACGGCTCGTATGAACAGGGCCTAAGCGGGTCGAACATGTACAGAACAGTAAATGTTGGTCGATGTTCATAAATCTTGCTTTTGATATTCCGGTTGCAAGCAAGATTGTTGATATTTTTGGGGAACTCCTGACCTTTTTCTCTTCTACCACCATTTGTCCGAACGTTCTCCAAACTTTCTACCCAAGAAATCTCTAATGAGAAACTTCCAGAGTACATTCATGCTCCCTAGAGGATGAACCCCCTTTTTAATAGTAGAAGTAGTAATCATGCCAAAAAGTAAACTCAGCATTCACTATATCTCATAATCTACTGGGCTAACAGCCTGCCAGAGTACATTTGTGCTCCCAAAAGGATTAATCACTTCACATTTAATGATCATGTGACCTTTATGTATCGTTAGATCCACGATGAGATAGCCTCTGACAGCTGTTAGCAGCCCTTTTTTAAACATCTACTGTTATTTCAGGATGAACTACTCTTTTCAGACTTTTAACTACTTTTGTCAGAGCGCTGGGATTTGCTGCAGGCAAGTTGTGAAAAAGAAAGAAGCGCTATTGATATTCGTTGATTGCGTAAGCCTCGTCGTTGGATGGCCCCGTGTTCTTGGCTACAATGCCTTTTGGCATTAGAGTGTCTCTCTGAAAATTCTGCTGAGACGGTAATTGCTTTTCCCGACAATGAGATGACAGTTTGAGAGATAACGAAAGACACGTGAACTCAAGAGGTTTTATGGGAATTATTGACAAGTTAAAACAATAAAACCGTCCCTTAGGTCATGTACACGCCTGATGGGAACAAAAAGAGGAGCCCGACATGGGAGGGACTGAACACTGATATCTGGAAGCATTTATTCTTTAGTGTTGTTTCTGGTGTTGTTTGTGTTTGTTGGTCTGTCTGTTTTCATAAAATCTGACTTTTACTCCTGTTTTCTCTGCGCAGTACATCAAGATCCCAGCTCCCACACCGGAGTCACCTTCCTCTCTACGCGTCTTCTCCTTCTACTTGTCCAGCGACAGCAAAGACCAACCTCAAGCCAGCTTCGACTGCATCCATCAATATGTGTCAAGGTATGAAGTCAGTCAGTTTAAACTTGTTATCTCCTTATAGAATAAGTAAAGTTAAACTAAACTATCTCAGACTCTGGGCTTCAACATGGGGTTACATTGTATTAGCGAAGATACTAAACGTAGTAACTAAACTATGCGCTAAATCACGCTTTGACATCCATATGAGCTCCACGTCAGAAACCATGAGAGAACCTGCAGTGGTTGAGGCTAACATTAGCCATGCTAACACTGCTGCCGACTTGTTTACAGACACGGCACAGGCTGCCCTACACGTTATTGTAGGTCCAGTTTAATTTGCAACAGAATCTTATAGAAGATAATTTTTCCACATAAATCGGCAAAGCATGAAAAACAGCAAATGTTGAGTTCAATTAACAGTAAAGGTGTTTTAGCTAAAGATTGTTATTGACAACATTCAGCCAATAAATGTGAACTACCGCTGTTGTTGCCAGTTTGTTTTAGCTAATGCTAGGTAGCTTATGCTAACCTCCCTATCACTAGCTAGCTAACTTGCCAGTACGTTAGCCAGTCATTTTTATTTGGGTCATTTTAATTTCTCCAAAAATGGGCTTCCAAGACTCTAGATGCTGACGAAACACGGACACCACATGATACCAACAGTGTGAAACTATCAGCTGACAAATCTTGTTACATAATGGAACAACCGTCACAATTCTTACACAGACGTAAACAAAACAGTCATCCGTCACAAAAGTTGTAAAATGATTGATTCACAGTCATAATAACGTCTTTAAGGAAAAGAGATACTTTTATTCCCCGCATTTCTACAAGCTCTGCAAATGTATTATTTTTTATAAACATGACTTTTATTTACTTCATCTGTAACAGCAATGTTACATGTAAAGTGTTCCGTCTGATCTGCTGTTTGTGACCCCAGGCGACACCTTTCTGACATCATCATAGGTCGTCGGTCTTTGAGTTCTCGCTGTTCCCACATCTTCAAGGGAGTCGTGAGAGACGGTTAGCCTACCGCTTGTTGTGCACAGGATGGGGCAATTGTAATTTCCTGTATATTTCTGGGCTGGCCCTCTCATTACTGAGACCTGCGATGCCTTGTTTATTGGAGTGGATGTGCTTGGAAACCGAGGGTTATGCTCCGTTGCTGCCTCCTGCTGCCAGATGGCTAACTGTGGTCCGAACACAAACTTGTTCCGGTTCCAGTCAGCAGCAGGAGCCAAGAGAAACAGCGTAAGAGAGCACGAGGGCGAAATCCTGCTCTCGCTACCCCCACATTTGTTTTGATATTTAGAGGATAAGTGGGAGAAACGATCTCTGGCCACGAATGTAATTGTGTTGTGAAAATGGGATCAGGGGAGAAAAGGCCTTTTTTTTTTTTTATGTATGAAAAAGAAAAAAGAAAACTGAATCTGGCATCACAGTAAGCCCTTGATTTATTAACAGCATCAACGCAGCCCAGGTTCGTGTATTAAAAACTCTTTCCCTTTTGTCCAAGATGATCCTTGTTTTGTAAGTTTGCAGGCTGGAGCCAAGCTAATCCTGGTGGTTTTCCACAGGCTCTGTCCTGCTTTGAACCAGGATATCTGGCTCTCTCACATATAGCATGCTGCGGAGCTATATCTGGCCTGTGACATAACATACAGTAACCATAGACCTGTCGTAGCCAGCTCCCACCACAAAGCCACTTCATGCTGCTGGGAGTCGCCGCTGGTATGCCGCTCCGAGTTAGCTCACAGGCCCGTGTGTGTTTACAGTGCTGACCTTACAGCCAGCAGAAAAGCCCCACGGTCCAATGCCTCCGTGTTTTTGTTTCGCAGCGACGGCCGCGAGCAGCTGGAAGGTCAGGGCATCATCCAGGACAAGATCACCGTGTGCGCCACCGACGACTCCTACCAGATGACCCGTGAGAGGATGTCTCAGGTGGAGAAGGACAGCTGGAGCCGCTCGGCCATCGAGATCAAACCCGGAGCCACACATCCAAGTAAGAATAGACTGTCAGAGGTCTCTGGCTGGGGATCAGAGGATGATGCATGTGCAGATTTTTAAAGGGGGAGAGGCCAAACAGCTTTAAGCTTGGAGGAGGATCAGCAGAGTCGACGTCAAAAAAACAGAAATAGTAATATAATAGCACCTATGAAAGTAATTGGAATATTTGCCTCACATGAGAAAATATTGCTGTACTCATTCCTTTAAGCTAAAAGCCAGATATTTTCCTGTTTTTGATGTGTAATGAAACCAGATGTGCAGGCTGTATTTTTGGTTGTACAAATAAGACTAAAAGCTAAACCCTCGTCTCTCAATTCTTTTATTATTTTGTACTCTTTTGCTTTTGGCTTTCGGTCGTCAGTCCTGTTGTTCATCTCTCCTTTCACATGTGGCTTTTGAAATGGAAGTTTGGTGTTGGTCGCAGTCAGCATTATTTGAGAAGTAGAAGGCAAGTTCACAGATCGAAAACCAGGTTTAGTGAATCTCTATAACGTGTCTTGTGAAGACGAAGCTCCACGTGACGTCTAGTGTTTTTATTAATTTTTGAAGGAAACAGTCGGTTGTTGTTTCGCGTTGTCGTGCAGAAACGCCTCGCAAGAATCTGATAAGAGAGGTAACCCAGAGGTGTGGCTGCGTGTGTGTGTTCTTAGAGTTTTAATAATCAAATAAGATACGTTCCTCACGAACTGAGGCATGAACTGGCGAGCCTCTTCCCTTTTTCTTTTTTTTCTTTTCTCTTATTTCACTCTGCCAACCTTCGCCATGGTTATGCAGCCTTGTTTCTTGGCACGATTCTAGAACCTCATTGTCGGTGCTGGAGCTCCGGGGGCGGTTTAGACCAGATTCAGGCTTTGTGTGATTGTGCAACATCGGGTCGTCAGGTGAAAGATGACTTGGCAACATGAATATCCGTAGGGAAACATTTAACAACTGCACTGCACTGTACGTTCCCCCCCTACCAGCCTCGGGACACGTTGAAGAACGCGGTGCGTGTAATCAGACATGTCAAAACCCATCGAGCACCATAAGTTTACATTATTCAGTGTATTGTCTTCATAATTAATGGCTGCTGGGAGAGCAATGATAAATAACGTGGAGTTATTATCACTTGGCAGGACATTACTTTTTTTTTTTTTTTTTTGCGGTTGAAAGGAAAGCCTTCTTTTCCTGTACCTCCGCCTCACTGTGACCTTCAAAGCGCAGATTAACCTGTAATGGGATTAGCACAGAGAGATAGCTTTCTCTGCTCTAACATGTCCCATCTGTCTGCGGCGGAGATGTAAGCAATGATCAATGGGCCGTTTATATCTGGAGGCAAATAGCTGCAGGCCTGCGTCTACATGTGACCCGGAGGTAAAGGTTAGCGGAAGATATTTTAATGAATGTGTCCTCGTTACTCCACCATTTGTCGCGATGTGCAGCCCGGAGAGTGCGGAGAGGGAGCATTGTGAAATCTGGCTGACTTTAACTCTCCTCTCATAAAATTTTATTTTTTATCGCTTGCTTGACACATTTGACTGAGTCCCTCTTGTGGATTTTTTTTTTTTTTGCTCAGGCTCCAGATTAGTTCCAATGAGCCTCTTTAAATGTCAGCGCATTCCTAAGATTAGATCTGGTGTGACTTAGTGAGACATTGTTGAAGGCAGCTTATTTGTGCTGGATGTAAAATACAGACCGACTATCAATATGTACACAAATCTTATCTTGCACAGGTATGACTGAGCATTGATTCCTAAATCTGGTTTTCTCCATTCAGGTAAATGTGTCAAGTTCCACAAAAGGCCAGTTCCTCCGTCTGTACCAGACAGCGGCTTCCATAAGCAGTCTGCCAACAATCGGAGGAACGGCAGCGTGACCACGGCGACCCAGAAGCCCTTGAGGGAGCGCATCATCCACCTGCTAGCTCTCAAACCCTACAGGAAACCGGAGCTGCTGCTGTGGCTGGAAAGAGAAAGAGCCGGCCCCAATGACAAGGCCAAGCTGGGCGCCATACTGGAGGAGGTACGCACATGCACCCAGGAACGTTTCCATGCATGCATACACACGATTAAAGGTGCAATTTGTAAGAATTGAACTCACAAAAATGTTCTGTGAGTCATTGACTGTAGCTGAAGCACACATACAGCTAGCGAGAGTCTTGTTTATACTGCTAGCATAAGAGCTTTGGACCGCCTGGAGATAGAGGCTCTCAGGCCCGGGGCTAGCTAGTTAGCATGCTAACTTGGCCAGATATCTCCGTAACACAATACATAGACATCTTTGAGATAACGCCAGTACTATTAGTTCTTTACATTGTGTTGATGATTAAAAATAATTTCTTTAACGTTTTGATTTAAGTTTCTAACCAGCTTTAAAACACGTCACATCACGCACAAATGGTTTACACACGTGGCTTTTGTACATTTATTTGACTTTACAGGCCTAGACAGTGTTTCTACAAAAAAAAACACTGTTGCTTGTGTTTGTCCCAGCAGCCGTGCATTTCACACAGGGCCTACCTGTAAGAACAAAATCATCTTAACACACTGTAAAATTCCTTTCAACACCACTAAAACAAATAATTGCTTCCAGTGTTGTCAGAGAGGATGCAAAGATCTGCATTGTTTCCTAATATAGTTGCAACTTTGCAACTAGCACCAGAGATTCATACCAAGGTGAATTTTCTCATTTTCAACACCAAACCAAGATGAAGCTACATTAGATCATTCAGTCATGTACTGGAACTAACGACGGGGCCAGCTGTGCTTTAATTGAACGTATCTAATTTTGAAACGTTTACTTTATGTGACTTTCCTGTATACATTTCAGAGTAATTTCTAAATGATGTTTGTACTGTCATCTCTGGTGTGTGTGTGTGTGTGTGTGTGTGTGTGTGTGTTTATAGGGATGCAGTGCATGCATGCGGTTTTTTTTTTGGTCCGTGCTTGTGTGTAATTAGGTTGATGCTGTAATTGTCTCTGCAGAGATTGTGTTTGCAGTGGGGCGGGCCGCTGTGTCAGGAGGCCCCCAGAAAGATAGATGTCTGCAGAGAAAGGCAGTCAGACGAGATTAGGGAGGAGGTTAAAGCCTGACACTGTCAGCTGGGAGCAGAAACGCAGAAAAGGAGTTTTGCTTTTCAGGAATGTAGATGTGCCACTTTCAGCAAGTCCACGCCTCCAAATCAGGACAGTTTGGGTTGCAACTGTATGAGAAACACCATCCGAACCATATGGTATTATATTATTAGTAGTATTACTACCACTTACAATGCTTTATTATAATTCCACACAATGCTAAGTCCTGACAGATGATGATACAAACTTGAAATATATATGTTTCAATAACAGCAATATGGTAGAATTCAATACCGTAGATAAGAATTGTAGGGAAAGCGTATATTTTCATGCCTCCCTATATCCTAAAACCCATTATACTGCTACAATTTGACTCACTTATGTCAAATAAGTAAGTGATAAAACAACTTCAACAGCTGGTGTTCGAGTTCAGATGTGCTGATTTATGAAATAAAAGCTGTCATATAATAAATCCGGATTTTATTTAACATGAAATCAAGAACGTATTTATAATGAATTATTATGCCACATAATGTGTTTCCTTTGTCCTGCTATCTGAATCAGCATATCATAGAGAAAAGAAACAGTAGTTTTGATTTTCTAGAGAATAGAAAAGAAACACCATATCAAAAATAAAGATTCAATATTGACCAATGCAGATAAATATATATTTTTTTGTATTAAAATATGTAAATGTTCTAATCAAAGCACATCAGATAGATGCGATTAGAAATGTTTGAACATGATGTACCTTTTATTATGATAATGAAGACATGCCACAATCAGATGAAACACATTAATGCAAATGTTAAAGCGGCTTTAATCGATACTCCTTCTAACAGATGATGAGATAACACTGACAACCTGAAATTATTGTGACTATGTGAAACCTGCAGCTTCTTTTGGCTTTACAGACTTTCTAATGAGTTTCACCTGTTTGCTGTCCGGACGCAACTTTACTGTTTTACTTCATTCTCGCGGCTGTCATGGGGTCGTTTCTTGGCAGCAGCTGTTTTCAGTAATAAAGCTCTACAGACTTAATGTACACAACCTTCTCAGCAGACAGAGAAGGTTAAGGAGCCAGATATTTCCCTCGTGGGTTGGTATCATGTTTTTAATTCTGATGGACGCTGATAAATCTTCGAAAATGAACATGTAGGCTTAAAGTTTCAATATTTAGAGCAGCTGTCTTTCATTCACATAAGGTTAAGCCGTCTGCTCATGTATGAACTTGTGACTTAAATGAGAGCTTACGCAACATTGTGTGTTTTGTTTTTTTTTTGTCTTTCAGGTGGCAAAAGTGAATCCCAAAGACAGCAGCTACCTGCTGAGGGATGATTTCTACAAGCATGTGCAGAAGGACTGGCCGGGCTACAGCGAGGAGGAGAGGCAGCTGATCGGCAGGCTGCTGGTCAGGTGGGTCAGAGGAACAAGCTGCACCAGGCAGATATGTCACCTCCGCTGTTACAACAAAATAAGAGAGTTTAATCTTAGTCTCTGTTTATACAGCCTGTTTCTCAGTGACATAGGGTGCTTAAACAAGCAGCTTCTCGATTTTCCCCCAGAGTGTTGATTGTCGTTCACAAAGTAGTAATTGGACATTCAAACTTTCTGTTTTACCAGTCGGATTGTTTTCTCACGGCTCCGTTCAGGCATCTTTCGTCGTCTTTCCTCCTCCACATCTTCCTCTCTCAGCCCCACACATCTCTGTGCTGGAGCTAATCAACACTCCCGTCTGTGCCCGCGACACTAAGAATTTGTTTCATTTTCAACTTCATTAGTTCTCCTGCAAAAATTCCACATGACCTCGCACTGATGCCAGTAAGAAGCCGCTTTATAAATCCGTACAATGGTAATCCCCGTCTTCATCTTCCCTTCCTTCCTTCCTTCCCTCCAACAGGAAGTTGCAGACGCACATCAGCCAACAATCAGCAAATGTGTCAATAGCAAAGACCCCAGATGACGTATCGTCACATCACAGCCCAGTGAAAAATCCTGCAGTGGTAAATGGCCGTATTTTTCTTTTTTCAATCAACTCTAACAAATCTGCGAAACCTGCTGCTTCTTCATTATACTGTGCATGTATTTTAACAGGTTTGTGTAGTTTTGTACTGAAATTCTAATAAACAATATGAGTGATTGAGGTTCAGTTTCCCTCTTCTCCTTCCTCCTTCACCAGAAACGCCCCGTGCCTTTTGACTCACTGGACAGACTCGCCGTTAAGAGACAAAGACTTGCGGACCAGAGGTCGCAGCAGCAGCCGGCAGCAAACGGACTGTCAAACAATAAAGGACACGACGTTGCAACTCCTTCCCTCAACCCCAGTTTCCACACAAAGACTGAGTTTCAGCGGACAAGTAACCATACTGGAAACCCGAACGGCTTACCGGGGGGCCACAGTGGCTTCCCTCTCATGCACAAGCTGTCTCGAGCCCCTGACACACCTGTTTCAGAGAGCAGAGAGCAAGAACCCAAAGTAAGCAGCTATCAGCCACCGCAGGGTGACTCCGACTGCGCTCACCAGCAGCTCGCCAACAGCCAGCACAGGAAGAAGAAGTCCAAAAAGCACAAAGACAAGGAGCGGGAGAGGTTAAAAGACAACAAGGGCAGCGAATGGTTAGAGACGAGTCCTGATCTCAAGCAGAAAGCAGACAAACTCGACAGTAAGGATCTTTCCTTGCACTTTTTGTTGTTTTTCTTGTGACTGATGTAAGTCTCCAGTTTCTCCAGCTTCTGTCCACTGGCTACCCACTGCGTGATGTATTCAGGGGCTGCTCGTAAATTACAAACGCTTTGTCATATCAGCATCTAACTTTAAAGACTGTTTGCTGCATTTAGTTCATGTAGAGTGTTCTTGGTATTTCAAATTGTAAAATTGTAATTGTGAAAATCCCTCCCCCTCAAAAAACAAACCAGAAAACCCAAAGTCTTTCCTGTTTTTGTGAGTCATTCCAAGCTTTATTAGGCAGTGCAACAAGGAAAAAGTTTGGAAATATCGCTCTCTTGCTTCTCTGACTATTTTTGTTTGAGCATTACACCCACTATATGGCAGTGAGCAACAAAAATAACAGGTTAACCTCAGACGCTTCGAGCTGGTGACCAGTGGCACATGAGCCTGAGGTCTCTCTGAGCGTCTGTCCGACAGCCCACTGGTGCACTTATGCAGCATTGTCTCATAAGCACGTCTGTGTTTGCTCCCTTAAGCTCGCTCTCTTGAGTCCTCCGTGTGTTATGTGGCTGATGACTCAACAACATCTCGAGCAGCGCTGTAGGTCTCTAAGCTGACACGTCTCCTGATACCCTCGAGCTCTCGGCTAGCCTGCACGCGTACAAAACAAAACAAAAAAACACAATGCTTAACGTTCAGACAGTGACAAAGTGTCGTTTCAGTGACTGCTTGGACTCAACTGGAGCTAATGTCATTTTCTTTGTCTGGTGTTTTTTTTTTTTTTTTATTCCAGATCCCGACATCACAAATGCTGAGGCCTCTGAGGAGAAGCCGGATTATGTGCTGTGAGTGTGAACGTGTTTTCATATTGCTTGGTTGTGATTGTTCCATGTGGCGTCACTTTGGCGTTGTTTCCTATTAACACATTTAAGATATGAGCTGTTAGAAAAATGTGTTGAGAAGAAAAACATCATCATGAAAGAATTATTTAACGAATAGAACTTAAAGTGAATGTGCTTGTTATGAGGGAGGAGACGAACATTGATATTTGTTTGTATTTAGCACTGTCATTCAAATATATAATCTATTATAACAGTCAGTAAACAATGGTCTCTGAGAGTAATGTCTGGGGGAACTGCAGTACTGTATAGCAGCATGACAGTGTGGCCTTGCGCTGCCACCTTGTGTCAGAAAGAGGTACTACACCAGCAGAAAATTGAATAAGCATCTTAATAGTAGCCTCTTTTGGCAAAATATTAAAAAGTAATGGTGACTATTGTAATCTCTCTGCAGGATCAAGTCTGTGATATTAGCCAGTATGACATCATCATTAACTCTTGTGTCTGTGTGTCTCCTCATAGCACATACGGCCCCGTCATGACTTTGGAGCAACGTCGGAGGTACCAAGAGGATTTCTGTGCAGAGTACGATGAATACAAAGACCTCCACTCCCGCATCGCCACCATAACTCACATGTTTGTTCAGCTGGGATCCAAGATCAAAAGCTTGTCCCCTGGCACACAAGAATACAAGGTACCACTTGATTTGATACCTGGAGCACATTGGTGATATTTTCTGCAGCCAAACAAACAGTTCCAATTGATTTATTCGTGGGGTTTTCTTTACTGTTTAGATCATGGAAGACCAAATACTAGAAAAGTACAACAAGTATCGAAAGGTAAGTCTAACATTCGGATGGTTCCAGTTGTTTTTGTTGTTCACTGGATTGCTTTCAAACTTGCTCTTTTATTCGGACTAGCTCATTATTATATCTGACATGTTCAGAGAGCTATACTGAATTCTGTGAAATCATTTCCAATATCTTTATATTGACTGTGCACATATCAGGGTAAACAGATTAGATTAGATGAGCTTAATTCTTTGTTACAACAGATCAAGATGCAACAAGTACAGGAAAAAAGAATCAGACAAATATGCATAAAGTGCATAAATAAGAAATACATTGAAAAAAATTGATTATTTTCAGAAAACAATAAGATATTTACAAAAAACAAACCAGTGATTGGGAATTGATTGTTCAGGTAGTGCTTGAGTTAAACAAACTTATGGCTGAATGATCTGAAAAAGACCATAATTATTAACAATAATAATCTTTATTTATACAGCACAATTCCTGAATAAAATGCAAAACAAACTACTTAACATAAGAGCAGATTCATAATACGTGAACAAAATCTATGATAAAGCAATAAAAACAATGAAAAAATGAATCACTGAAATGAATTTGATTGACTGCGATTAATTATAATTGTTGAAAAAATGTAAGCAATGTGTCTACGTAGAGAAAAAGTCCCATCCATGATAGATCATTCCTTGTTTTTCATTCATACATTTCTCCCCCACACAATGTTTAAAATAGATTGAGGCGTCGGTGGTCAGAACACTGAATTACAAAATAAAATAAAATATATGTTATGAATAAAATTCATTGTTTACTTATTAACATTTTTGATACGTGATGACCTTGGAGAACACAGAGATCTGATTGATGCAGGTCTACTCAGAAAGCTTTCTCCAAAGAACTTGTGAGCTTGCAGTCATTCAAACATTTTTAAAGACTAGTATTAAGCAAATGTGGTCTCAAACTGAGACCCACTTTGCTCCATTTATTTCAACCTCTGCATCATCAGGTCAGATTACTTGGCTGATAAAAAAAAAAATGGACGGGAAGTTAGCTAAAATGAGAACAAAGACAAAAATCTACTAACGGAACAAGGGACACTTTACATGTTAAGTTCTTGAAATAAGATGTGAAGTCTGAAACAAGTCCAAGTTGTAAGGTGATTAAACCTAACTTTAGCTAACCTCCTGTCCATTTAGCAGTTAGCAATCTAGTTTATTTGCAGGAAATATCTTTTTGTAATTAATGTGAAACCCTTTTTTAGTAAATAATGTTTTCTCCTCTCTCTACAGAAGTTCCCAGGCTACCGGGAAGAGAAGAAGAGGTGCGAATATCTCCATGAGAAACTGTCCTACATCAAACAGCTCATCATAGACTATGACGTCTCTCAGGCCTCTTCATAGCATCGGCCTATCAGATATTTTTATGTGGAACCCATTTCTTTGCAACAACACAGGTGTCAAACGAAGCGTTTTTGTTGAGAGTGATGGTAAATGTTTTTGGATGAGACTGCAGATGGCAACGCGGGCTACTTCTTAAAGTTATCACAAAGAGATGTCTTGTTGATTTGAAAAGTCCAAAGGCGAGACAAAGAAAAGTAATGAGATTCTGGATGTAAAAGGTAGCAGATACGACTTATTCTTATTCACTTTGTCTTTGAAAATTTGTGAAGTCAAACGTTGCTCCAGGCACGGTTTCCCCTTTCCTTTTCCATCATGGAGCGCAAAAGTAGTGTACGTCTCAATTCTATATCAAAGTTACCTCATTCATCACATGAGTGAAGCAGGCGTCTGCAAAAAACGTTTCAAGTCATTTCATCTCAGGTTCAGCCTTCATGTCTTATTATGCAAATATTGTGAGAAAATTTCACTTGTTCCCATTTCAGTTTTCTCTTATTGAAGATTAGCATCAAGATATTAAAACACTATTTTATTATGTTATCCCAATTCAAGTTTTCAGGGTACTAAACCAGAAGTTAGCCTACTGCGTACGTCCTACTGGCTCCACAATACGGAAGCTATGCAGAAGGAAGTTGAGTCATTTTGACTTCATACTCAACTGAGCAAAATTAATGGGACTTCACCTCAATGTCTGTGTCGAGGTAGAACTATAATTATTATTATTATTATTATAGTTATAGGTCCTGAGCTAGCGGGGTAAAACACAAACACTCCCCCACTGCTCTGTGGACTGCTACCTGCACGGCTCGCTGTGCTAATTAGCTAATGGCAGCCATAGTTAACAGCAGCTGGCAGTTACATGGTGATGTGCAGCCCCCTATGGGTGTGGAGTATTAATTCAGCAAGTGGTCATTTTTTTACAGATTCCACTAAGAAAGGCTTCATTTCAAAACAATCTCTCCATGGATTGAGTGTTTTTATGTGTCCACAGTATTTATATAGCACATAGACCTGCTTTATGGTCACAAAAAACAACTGGAAATCTCACCTTCTACGATATGAGACCTTTTAAAAATTGATTTTATATTGGGAACAAGTGAAATTACCTCACCCCTCAATTTGGTGCAGTAAAATGAATACAAGTTGTACACTGAATGCTTGTGGCTGAATACACCGAGCAAAAACTGGATTAAGACGTTCACAAAGAAGCGGCTCTAGTACAAAACATTGCGATATATGTCGTCTCCCAAACGCACTTGTGTTGAAAGTATTTATTTACCACAGCCCCTCTCTTCTGAATCACTGGTAAAAGGGACCAAAACCCCTTGGCCTTGACAGCTGTTGCAATAATTTGGTGTTGAAAGACGATTCTCCTCCCAAAAAGTCATGACTGACATCGTTAATCGGGCACCGAGTCTAGTTTCAAGTATTTTACCCAACTTTTTTTTTTCTTTTCTTTTTGAACTACTGATGTATTTATTTTGAGCTACATTCCTCTGCTCTGTGTTGTTGGTCTCTTCAGCTCGAAGGTCTCATTAAAGTGTTTGTATCAAAGTAGCCAGTGGAGCAAGGTGGAGGAGGTTGTGAGTAGATCAGAGGGTTGGTGTTTTTGTAATTTTCTCTCCGTCCGCCTGAACAGAGTTGCGGAGAGTCACTGTGTTTAAAGCTGAAGTCCTCTGAATATTCGTGCTGAAATGGCAACAAAAGGCCTCATATGAGAGGTTAGCAACGACCGACAGCGTTTCTGAAATCGTTTACATATTCATAATAAAGAAGGAAACCATGGAAACCATGGTGGTACGTATTTGTTCACATTGGATTATTGGAGTCAACACCATTACAACACTAAATCAGGGACTTTGTTGTGGATGTTGAATGATTTCAGAAACAGCCCTCAGATATTTGTTCTTCAGGGAAATATGGAGCCATATTGGTAAAAAAAAAAAAAAAAAAGTACACATTTCCAATAACCTTACCAGTTGTGGCACTTGCCTGGAGGGTTTTATATTATTCTGTTTCCAGTTTGTTTTTTTTTGTTTGTTTTTTTTTGCACTAATCCCAGTTTGAAAAAAAAGAGGGACGAGAGGCTTTTGAAATTTCCCATCCAGATTGTTATTGTTCACCATGGTCGCAGTTTTTTTTGTACTGAATGTTACCACGCAGTCGATGACGTAGAAGCCTTAAGATTTCACTTTTATAGGACAAAAATATGTCTTCAAACTGCCAATATCAACAAGGACTCATTATCCACACACATCTGTTACCTGCCTT
This sequence comes from Diplodus puntazzo, assembly GCA_963678695.2. Taxonomy (NCBI): domain Eukaryota; kingdom Metazoa; phylum Chordata; class Actinopteri; order Spariformes; family Sparidae; genus Diplodus; species Diplodus puntazzo. The sequence goes on along the minus strand of OZ023155.1, from coordinate 8,114,795 downwards.
ATATTACTGCTAGCTGTTATATTTAAACACGTCTTCGCCATTTCACTGCTCAAATGAACTCCAACAGTGGCTTTCTCACACGTTCGAATATTTACTTTCTGGAGGAAAATGTTTCTATTGTTATGTAAAATAGTGTTTAGTGCACAGTTTGTGTGGCTTTCTCCTCGGCTGCATTTGTAATCCTTCTGGTACTCTTTCATTATCATCATTGAGATATATGGTCAGGTATTTATCATTTGGAATATCACTTTGGTTCATACTGCGGCTGATATTCCTATTTACAACCCATCTGACTTGGCTCTGAGCACACAAAGCAATTTGATTGGATGACGGTGGTTCAGTGGCTCAAGCACAAAAAGGCCTTTGTTCAAATAACAATACTCAATCACTTTCAGGTAGCACATGTGAGCTATGAGAAGGCTTCAAGGGAGGGAAATGGTTGAGATTTCTTACCAAATCACTACATGAATTGTATTTATCTGCGCGAGTCTTAATCACAAGTTCGTATGGCGTTTTGTCGCTTGGACCGGTGCTGAATACTAACAAGGCACCAGCGTGTGCTGCACAGTAGGTGTTTTTACGTACCTGCTGAAGGGAAAGTGTCATCCTGGTCACATAGGAGTCAGAGTATGCACTATGAACTGAATTTTACAAATGTATACTTTCTCTTTTCCAAGTTGTGCAAAGTTCAACAGAATAAAAACATCAAAGTAAATTTTGCCTCGGATTCCATTGTGTTGAAAGCTTCTCAGGTAATCTGCATCATGAAATTCATCATGGACCAGGGAGAGCTGCTTGGCTGGTTATGTAGAACGACTTGCTTATGGACTTAAATTGTGCTGCTGGATGATGGATTTCTTTATGAAGAAAGCCCCTTTAATTAGATGTGCTGATGTCTTACAGAGCTGGTATAAGCCAGCTTTTGGGTTGCCAGGTTTTAAAAAGGACCCGGTAATGGAGCGCTTCTTGAAAAAAACCTAGATTGAAATACATGTATTACCCCTTTAATGCATTTCAAAATTAATAGATAGGATGTGGGAGATGTTTTTCAGAATGGCTGTCTATGCTATAACCATTAAAGGTCATTTGAAAGACATTTTAATGAGAAAAGACAGATTAAAAAAACCTTAAAGGACGACACAATTTGATACTGTTTACTTTGTTTATATGTGGCGGACCCTGCCACCTTTCTAGCGTCACACATTGTTCTGGGGAACTTCCTCTTTGAACAGCTTGTTTACTCAGATATGGTAAAAAATATATTTTTCTGAGTTCTCTAATATTGTAAATATGAATATCCTGAGTTTGAATTTCTTCTCAAACTACACACCGCCCCTCAAAGCAACAGTAAATGTTTCACTTACCACTGATAAAACCAATTAGTTAGGATGTATATACCCTTCACCACTAAACTGTGTGTCAGAGGTTAGTTTAATCACGTCTATGCTGTTTGGAGGATAAACGTGAGTGAACTTCAGGTCGCTGGAGGGCTTTTCTTTCTTTTCTTTCTTTTCTTTTTTTCCTAAACAATGTGACTGTGTGAATGCTCATTTATTTGACTGTATTTTGAGGGTTGTAACCTGGGAAACAAAGCCCCTCGACAGGTGCGTAATGCTCATGCATGGACAGCTGGACATTAAAAAGGGGTCCTGTGAAGAATCTTCCACCGTATTCCTCTCAAAAACAACCCTAAACATGGAAAAATTGATGTTATCGAACTGGTCATGGAGGTAAACACAACTTTCAAAGTACTTTAACCGCCGAGCGTCTCCATGGAGGCGCTGTTGCCATGACGACGGTGACGCACTCAGCACTGAGGCTGCTAATGTGTCCATAATAAACCGGCAGCCAGGTGAAGGTAAGACCGCCGGCTAATTAAATAAAATGTAATGACATTTAAAGAAGCGATTGTGTCTTTTAATTAACAGCCAACCAAAGGTCACTATGATTCCAGTCGTTCCACCGCGGAGGTTGTAGCTGGCGTCAGATGTGTTAGCATGAGTTTGGCTAATAAGCTAATTCTTTTTACCCCCACCACAAAAACAAAAAAGCTACGCTGCTCGTTAGCTTTGTTTTAGTCCGTTTATAGAATATAAAAACAACAGCAAAATGTCTGAGTCTCAGTCAAAACTACACAGTATCAATATATGTATTTATTGTGATGCACCGACACATGAGAACACAAGTTAGTCTTTACTTGATATTCTGTAACGTTAGCATTGCTGGAATGTAACGTTAATTTACTCAACTACTACACACAGTTCTGAGGTAGTTAACAGTACTTGACTAAATTATTTCCATAATTCTGCTCTACTACATTTTGAAGGTAAACATTGTACTTTTAACACACCTTCATGGTTATTTGATAACTTTATTTAGTTCCTTCGCAGATTCAGATTATTAATAAGAATACAGAATAAACAAAGCGATGTATTGTATATATGCAGTATATAAAATGATGTCTTTATCAGCGGCAACACTAAAGTGATGAACACATTAAGGCAGCAATCATCCAGTAATATATTTTATTCTGATTTCATTTTTATGTTAATGCTTTCATATTTTAGTAGAAACAAGTATTTTGTACTCATGTTGGCCTATCAAAGGTATCAGCTATGTGTTTGTCGGTCTACGCCGCTAAATATAACAGATTGTTAAGAGAATATAATGCAGAAACTCATACATGGGATTTTTTATGATTATTAAATTCCCATTACATTTCAGTGTACTATTGCCATTTATTGTTAAACTGAACAAGGTTTATTGTTAAACTGGAACATGTCCTTCCTCCTTTGATAAACACATTTTAGGGATCCTTGCAAAAAATCATCTGTAGGTTGGCCCAAATATCAATATTGGAATTTTTTCCCTCCTAATATAAGTAAAATCAAGTATCAGTCTGACTCCAGTATTTTTACACTGCACCATTGCTGTTTTTACCTCAGTAAAAGATCAGAATACTTTACTTGAATATTTATATTTTATGCTACTTTATAGATTTAGATTCAAATTTAATTGAAACTTGCTAGATATGTGTGATGATTACAAAATGTTTAAAATACGAAGCGTTGTTACAAATTAAACCACCCAGTAGTCTATAAAGCAGCTTTAACATTAAAATAGTTGCTGCACATTGATGCCTCAGTAATATTCCTGAACACTCAGTTCTGTGTGAAGGCTACTCTTCTAAGTTGTCTGATTCTTTGTGTGGGCTTTGATGATAATGGCCCCATATATGTCTTCATGGTTAGACTTTAATGATAACACAAAGACAGTATTATGATAACTCCTGTAGATTACCTGTACTCTCCTGTCTGGCTATTTAAGTGTTACATTCAGCAGGTTGCAGACAGCACTTTGTGTAAATTGAACATTGTTTTGGTCACAGGATGTCCATGTGCACCAGAAAAGGGACTCCAGACTCAGAAATGGAAGCAGCTTGCAAAATGAAAACACTTACATTGGAACCATCCAGTGCGACACAGGTACAGAGAAGGAGTTTAAATGTATCTGGTCATTGTGTGGGTGGAACGTAGGTATTCATTCTTCACGGTTGTGATTTTCCCATCAGCTTCCAGAGAGCACCAACTGCTTGACGTGCTCGGAAGACGGCAGGTACGTCAGTCTGGGTCACTGCAAGGGCTTGTCCGTGTGGTGTGCATCCTCTCTGATCTGTGCTGCAGAGTGGCTGCAGGACAGAGTCGAGATAACGTCTATTCAAATGACCAGGATGGCTGAGACGGCCTATCTGCTCGGCACTGTTGATGATATGGGTGGGTAGCATGTCTATGAGCAGCCACTGTGTTTCTCTTCAGTTCCTGTTGTGTTTTTGTTCTCTTTCGAGATAGACGATAGCATTTTCACGAATTAACAAATACAGGTTGGCATTCATTTGTACACTTTAAATGTTCAGTGTTGACCCTGAGGTCATGAACTGTTGCTGCACCAAACTGAGACAATAACACTGGACAATTAGAAAAGAGAACATTTTTTACAAAACCTGTAGAAACAGGTAGTGTGTGAAAAATCACCATCATCATCCTGATATCAGCTGCTATCATCCTCCACTGCAGGTGTTGCCAGAGTCTTTGCATATCACTGTGAAGACATTCACCTTCTCCATGTTATTAACATCATGGTGTGTATTTTTATTGTCTTTCTGTTTTGTTTTTAGATATTCCTTGTCATGTAATGTTTGTCCACCACCAAATGTTCATATTTTAGAAAGAAAGAAAATATATTTAGAAAATTCAGGATAACACTGTGATAAATGTGAAGAGAATATTTATAGATTTAGTTTTTATTTTTGACTTTATGTGATAAAACAAAAATAACATACTTAAAACCTCTTTTCAATATCAGGAAAACATCAACGAAAGGAGTATTTGCTTGACATTTGAAGTATCTGGAGGTGGAGATTATGGAGCTGCATCAATCAGCTGTAAGTAAGAACTTTACTTTTTGAGCTGTGCTTATTATGTGATTTTAATTAACTGAACCATTTGAATTTCACACCTTCTGTCAGGCAACGGTGCTCTTTGGCTCGAGGTCTATCACTTCCCCTTAGAAGCATGGCGGAAAGAGTTAGAGGTGGTCCTCTCACAGAAACAGGTATTGTACTGAAGTATATATATGCACACAAAATACAAGTGTGACATATCAAGAAGCTGATTAAACAATATTATAGATGTTGTAAAGTTATGAGGGAGTGTGCGGTTGACATGCTGCATTGTCCACAAGAGCATTTCTCTGTAAATTAAATGTTAATTTTACTGCCATAAGCTGGCTCTAATTTCACTGTGTGATAATCACGCTGTTTAATCAGCATACTGATATATCACACCTGTCAGGTGAATGGATTATCTTGACAAACACAGTGAAATTGATGGGCTGGGTTGAACACGATTGTGTATTAGGCATTGTAGAAACAATAAAATATGATTACCAACTGCCATTGGAATCTGAGCTTAGTTTTGATTATTATTCTTTATTAAAGTCATTACTCTGTGATCGAAAACAAAGAAAAATGGAGATGAGCCGTTGGATCTTGAAAGGTGAGAAAATGCCAAGCATGTGTGCACAAATACAGGCATGTAATGGCAGAAAGAACACAAAGAGCTCACACCTGATGCTGCCTGAGAAAGAGCACCAAGCTTGAAATATGTTGCAATCACGCTGTGAATGTATGTGCGTAATGCCTGCCTTTGTACACATTTTCTCCTCCTTTCTCCTTTGTTACTGTTTTGGGGTATTTTCAGAGTTTAAATATAGCATATTTCATTTTAACTGCCGGATACAAATATGTATCTTAATTGTTAACAGCATTGGATTTTTTTCTAAAAATGTGTCCTCAGCAATCAAACTCATCCGGAGATGTGTATAAGAAATGGTCTCCAGTTGCCATGGTGATCAAAATCAAGCCACTTCAAATTTCAGCAGGTAAGATTTTATCTGAAGCAAAAATGTGACACAACTGCAACGTGGTATAATTGATCTGAGCAGAAATGTATTTTGTTTGTGTGTGTGTGCGTGTGTGTGTCTTGTTTAAATATGTAGTGTGTCACACCAGTTCCCTCTTTGTTGTGAATAAATATAAAACGATGAACATGTGTAATACAGTTGAGTCAGAAATCAACATTTCTGCCATTTGCAGGCGCTGCTGTGGACGGTCCACTCGAGGTCTTGCAGACGATGGACTTTTTGACACACTGTTTGGCTCTGGACGTGGACACCAGCTGCAGTCCTCAGGCTTTTAATACAGACGTAGGAAACACAAAGGAAACAAATGAAAGCCCAAGGTCCAATGAAGTTGACACAAATATAATTTACATTCACAGTCGAGCTGCTATGATAGCTCTATTGTAGACTGTTGAAAACTGTGCCCATGTAAATATAAATACAGAATTTCAGCCCTCCTCTTGAGTCAGTTACATGGAATCTTTCTTTCAGACGTGGCACCCACCACTTTCTTCTGCCTTGTGGTCCAAATCCTGGTGGGAGCAAAGCAAAATCTCAGCCAGGTTCGTAAAGGAAGAATATTTAAAATTTTAGTGATGAACAATTGGCTCATTCTTTTTCAGAGCTATTTCAAATGACAAAATGTGGCAGTTCCCAGAATAATAGATCATAAACTGGGTCTTTGTGTTTTAATGAATAGCTAATTCCTGTGGATTTTATCCGTCATATTCATTTAAGCCTCTATTAAAGCAGGTAGTGACAGGGCTCTGCTCCTGTTAATGTCATCTTTAATCTCAGCAGGATTGCCTGTTGCTGTCTGTGTGTGGTGGAGTGGCAGCCATAATCTTCTTCAGTATTTGCTGCAGAAAGCACCGAAGAACAAACCAGGTAGGATATTTATTTATCCAGTTATGAATCAGCTGCACGTTCACAAGCACCTCTTTTAAAAATATGCTGCCTGTTAAGAGGAGCTCATGTCTGCTTTTTGAAGCAGATGTGGAACCAATGCCAGATGTGTTGTGGCCAAATGCAAAGGAAATCCTCTGCTCTGCTGTTAGTAGATGCACACGCTACATAGCTGTTGGGCTCCAAGATGGTCTGGTGTTTGTCTGGGACAGAAAATCCGGTGAGTACACCGTATGGTGAGGTATTTCAGACAAAACAGTACATTTTATTAGATCTCACTGTTATGTTGTTATAAAAGCCACACTAAAGCAACATCGACTTGTGAAATCTGCAAACATCACATTGTTGACTTTACAGGGAACAGTAATAAATGTTTGTAGTACAGCGCAGCATTCATATGATAAAAGCAACATGATGAAACGAAGCAAAAGAAGAGCAAAAATTAACCATCTGGCTCATTTAAACAACAGAAAAAGCAGCCATTTTCTCCTTCTCATTTCATTTGTATGCTGTCAAATTAAGTCTTGTATTCAGCCTAAAAAAGCCCAGTCCGTAGAAGGTGTTAAATGTGGTAAAACCGTGCCGTTAGTTAAATTGTATAACTGAAAAAGACTAAAATCACAACTTGGCAAGGGTCTGAGAGGACCCTTGCTGATTTGGTGTTATTTCACAGGATATAATCACGTTAAACGTCTGTAGTTGTTCAGCACAATAACAACACCCGTCATTATTCTGCGGCAGCGGCCCAAACCTCTGATGGCACTTTTTGGTTGACTGACTTTTCTGATCTTTTTTACTTGTTGTTTCTGTTGTTACACTATGTTTTAACATGTCCCAAATAAACATTTCAGTGGTTTCGAAGTTGTTCTGGCTACTCTGAAATCATGACGGCAGTTGAATCACAGTGGCTGATGTTTAGGAAAGGGTACACAGTAAACTCAGTTAACTCTTACTGAAGCAAATAATGCCAACAGAATGCTTTGTGACAACATACTGTTATGTCTGTATTTATGAGTGCTCGCCTGGTTAAATACCCTCCAAACACACAGACACCATCCACATTAATGCACGATTTAGTGTAATCTGTCAAACACTTTTAGTTTAGTTTTAGTAACTGACGAGCTAACAGCCATTGTTTTTATGCCAAACAACGTTATTTCGTTTAATTCTCATTTTCTTGTCTTTCCCTCAGCGTCTCCATTGTCTGTTGTCCCTGCGTCAGTGACAGACAGTCCCTTCACCAAGATGCAGTTTGTGGATGACTGGTTTGTGTCTGCTGATGATTCCCAGACTTTTACCACAGCGGAGGTCCATCTCTTGCTGTGGTGTAAAGGTGGAGCAATTCACGCAGTCACCACAAGGCGAGGGACACGATCCTGCACAGTGCAGGTCACTGAAAGGTGACCTGAGTTTTATATATTTCCATATTTAACGTATGCATCGAACTTTTGAAATGCAAATGAAACGCAATTCTATTGTATCGGTCAAAACACATTTACATGTTATTTCCTCTCTAAAGGCCAAAACACAGCGGGGACCTCCTGACTGTTATTGCATCAGTGCCATTCCTGCAGAGCTTGGTAAAAACACTGAAACTGTGATAAAAAGTTTCAATGTACAAAAGGATTTGTTACAGAACTTGCAGTATTGTGATTTTCACCTTTTTTGGTACATCTGTCTTTTTTTCTCACCTCAACTAGTCGCTTGTGGTGCAAAGAAATGGAAAAATGTTTCTCCGAGACGTCATTAAGAAAACCACTGTGTGCCTCTTGCTTCCTCCCACATCTCATCCGGTTGCTGCACCCTGCAATCCTGTGTATGCTCTGAACACCAAACTGCAAGCTCTCCTCGTAAAAGGTAACACACTGGAGACAAGTTTAGAAGGTCATCACTGGTGACGGTCCAGATGAAGTGACATTCAGGAAGTTCATGTTGGCATGGATGTGTCGGCATCAAAGTTGCACAAACAAGGTGACATGAAATTGAACCACTGTGACTGAAGCTTTCATGTCTCAGCAGGTGAGCAGGACTCCAGCTGCAGTTCATCTTCTCAAGGAGGAGGCCAGAGTCAGCTTTTCATCTTCCATTTTGGAGAGTCTGATATCATCAAGCAGTATATTGTTCCACCGCCAGTCGCCCCGCAGCAACAAGAAATACTGAGCTGTGTCACTCTAGAGGAATCCTGTGATCTCTACCTTCAGCAAAGGTTGTTTTCTTTTCGTCTTTTTGCCACTGCAATCTCAATATGTGGTGTCCAGTTATTTTGAAATTTTACTCTTAAGATCACTTAAAAGACATGTCAACTCCTTACCAAAAGTACACGCCAAGCTATTAATGTTTGAATGTTAAAACAATTTCTTTTCATGTGTCTCTTATTGTATGTTTTCATGTGCAGAGCACTGTCTGTGGATGAAAGGAACAAAGCTATATCACAGACCTGGAAGCAGCTACAGGAAACTGCAGAGACACAGCAGAGCTGCAGTAAGAAATGACTTTGTGCACTGAACTGCTTTTATATAGACTGTTTCATATTTATTTCATGTTTTTTTTGTTTTTTTTTCAAACAAATGTGTAAAGATTGTGTGATTGTTGCGGTAGAAACTGGTTGTTACGTTAGCAGGCTCCATTTCTTAACATTAGTTACTGCGATGTCTTTCTGCAGAAATGACATCACTGTGTCTCTCGGGTTAATTTAGGGCACATTTTCAGATCTGTGGCACTGGTAGGCCATGTCTCATATGTATTTTAAAAGGATGAGTGTATTCAAGCTCATTATGAAAGGGTTGCATTCGTTCATGGAACATTAGCATTTCGTTGCCCTTGGGGTCCCTGAATGTTTCATATGTCATGGTTTAAAATGTCACAAAAAACTAGGACAGAGTGCAGAGGTTTTTCTTAATTTGATTAGGTCAGTATAAAACTTTATAATCTGGCATGCAATGCTCTTAAAACACACTCAGGACTGTGACTATGTCTCCTGTGACAGTATGTTCTGGGCTACCTAACAGTTGTAAACATGTTACATGTTACAGCAAAATGTTAATAATAATAATCTGTCAGTTTCCGTTTTAAAGGCATATTTTACATTAAACCAAGGGGACACACTCTTGACGCTTTTCATATATTCAACGGAGCGTAACCTGCTGCTAAATAATGTCTGTCTGAGTGCCAGGTTTTGGGTAATGGAGAATTTTATGGAAATAGGTGTTGAAGATCCTTATCTATCAGAGGCCACATATAACCAATCAGGACGGTGCGGCTGGAGAATTATTCCAGATTGGCTCCCTGTTTGAGTTTAGACTGGTCTGCTCGTGTTGTTTATTTCAGTGGGGTGTTTTTTGTTCACCTGTGTGTTGCACAGAGACATTTAGCTCTATTGTTCCATCATTTGTATTCCAGTCCTGTCAGATCACACTGTGGCTTCTCTCTCTGTCAGTGAGGACTGATACTGATTTTAATAAGTTCCTGAAAGCTTCATTTAAATTTCTACAAAGCTTAGCTGAGGGGTTAATGCCAAAGGGCCATGTGCCACTGAGAGCGTAATGAAAGCACAGGTGCTCCATACAAAGAGTTTGGCATGTATGACTGTCAACAGTGAGAACAATCAGTCGGTAATAAACAATGGCTTTTCAAATTAAACCAAGCACCTACAACCAGTTAGAGACTTTACACTTTACTTTCTTTTACTTTACGAAACTAAAAGCGTCATCATCATTTCCAGCTAAGTCAAGCAAGGTACCTATTCCCTTTTTCCCTTTTCCAGAGACATTTAATGAACTGTAATATTCACTTTTTCATATAAATGTACAGGCACTCTTTGGAGAACCTAAGCTATCTCAAGTGCCTGCAGATTGTCTGCCTTTGAAGACGATGTGTTACAAACGCTCGAAAGTGAAAGTTTTAAGATTATGTTGTTAACTTCAAGACGAATGATGAAATCCTGAAAATAACTTGGACATTTTGTCAATTATTCCTTGTCGCTTGTCAAGAGTACAATGAGATGGTTATTTTCAGTGTACTATAATGTTACGGTGCACAGGAAGCGACAGCTAGCGTAGCTTAGATTAGCGTAAATGGTCCTGCAAATAACCTCCTGTTAAAACCGCAACGTGTCATCATTACACTCATAAATATACTTACAAAATATAATAGGCCTTGCATGTTGATTTGTGAACTGGTGGGTAAACTACATTATGTTTGGACGAAGGCTAACAGTCTCTCTGTTTTTATGCTAAGCTTAGCGCTATACCATTGGTGGTATAAAAAAGCGATTCAGCACATTTCCATAAATGATGGCTGGATATGTTTTCTCTTTTTTCTTTGTCTTCCTCTTGAAAAACTTGAATTTAATTTGGTTGATTAGACAGAAAAAACAAAAAATCTGGGGCTCATCCTGGGCTCTGGGAACATGTGATGGGCTTTGCAGATCATGTAATTAATCAGTTGAGCTAATTGATTCTTATAAATTGATAAATTGATAATGAAATTAGTAATCAGATGCATCCCAGAGGAAAGAAATAAAATGGAATAAAACTGTATGTAATTTTCCACTTCCTGTTGGCGCACCAGTTTTGCGTTAAAACAATCTGGTAAGATAATGGTTTCAGTTTCTTATCTCAGTTTAAAATGATTTTGTCTTGAGGCGAGAGGAGAAAGTGACCAGAACAATCTTCCAAATAACAAATGCAGCAGCTGTTCTTACTGTTGTATTTTTACAAACTGCACAGATGAGACACATTTTCGAGCTGCAGTACGAGTTTTGTAAAACACAAAAAAGCACAACTTGCAACAAATTATGTGATACAATACTTACAACTCTAAAATTCAATCTCCCACTTGTCTTTGCCCGAGGTTCCTCTAATCATGGAGGACTTGATGAAATGATAGTGCCGCTGCACCTGAACCCACCGGTCTACTTTTTGTTCTGAACAAAAGAAGGAAATCTTTTTTTTTCCACAGAGCTGAGAATAATTTGTCCACCAACACACATCGGTTTGTTACAATTCTAGGCTAGAAACGGCCTTTTCCATTGCGACTGTGTGACTCGTTACTGATTATATGCAGCTGTACCCTCAGGGATCCTACTGCTACACACCATTACAGACACAGAAATGTGTTGGCACAAGAGATCTGCACAGAAATTGCACGGCTTTGCTGCTCGTGTGAAAACTTCCCTCCCCACGGGGAACATTTTCCAGCAGCAATGGATTCACAATAGAAACTCCAAAGTACAGTGAATACATTTAATTCAAGATGAACACGAGTTTACAGAGCAACGAACGTTCCTTCATGACAGGAGCTTGTTATGTTCGTGTAGTCGAATGTGTTTTGTTAAGCTTCTCCTCCTCCTCCTCCCTCGAGTTCTGTATTTTCAACCAGCTTTTTGTTGACTACAGAAATGTGGAACGATTTTTGAACTAAGCCAAAATGACATGTGGTTTTCAAAGAATACACGACCCGGTCAGACACTGAACCAATAAAACGGTCACACACAGTACGTAACAGTTGTCAGGGAGCTTCGGCCCTGTGATTTCCTCATATGATGCTGTCAGAGCAGAACTGGTGAGGATCTCTCTCTGCGTCGTTGTCCACTGTTAAAAAGCTGCTTCTCGACGGAGTGGACTCTTCTCTGCTGTGGCTGTCGCTGCACAACATGAACCTCTCCTGGGTGACCGGGCTCACCTCTCTTTTAAGCTGCAAAGAGTTGGCGGCACACGTGAAAGATCCGGTTATAACGGTGTTGTTGTCGAGGTCAGACGCTGCGGTGGCGTTGCGGTAATACCTCCGGAGCCCCGTTCTGAAGTGAATGGTGAACAGGCCGTAGATGACCGGATCCAGGCAGGCGTTGACAAGCCCGAAGATGAACAGGATGTGGGTCAGTGAGTGGGAGACCTTGCCCTCAAGGTCGTCGGGAAAGAACCAGTACCACAGGCCCAGCAGGTAGTACGGAGTCCAGCAGATGATGAAGGACGACACGATCACTATACTCATTTTTAGAGTTCTCATCCGGGCTCTGGGGATGTTATTCTTCGAACGCCGCAAATGAACTTCATTGGAGGGCACTAGGAGCACAACAGATGACAAAAACACTAAATTATGAAGGCTTGATTGCAAACAATGAACACATTCTTCTTTGCAATGCTTTTAAAAGGTTGCTTTATCAAAATTGCTGAAAAAACACACTACAGGGAAAGTTCAACTGGTGATGAAACAGTCTCAATTAAATACCGCTGCTGCCAAACAACCTGCATAAGCGAAGGACCATCAGCGAGGCTATCGGCTTTTCCAATATTGTTTTCTCAATGCCTTCGGGTCAGATTCCATTAATGAAAAGCTATTTTAAGGCGCAGTGATGAGAATGAATTAAGGAATCTCACAGCCTGAGGAAAGAAGCTGCTCTGTAGTCTGATTGTGCAGCATTATTACAAATGCACATCTTTTTTGTCTCACTCTCTTCCACAGCAAATGCACAAACACTACCCAGATCCAGATCTTTACCACAGGAGCCAGTGGTCCCTGACCACAGGGGCTGCCAGCAAGAGCCAGCAAAATTAAACTTCCTTAAAGCCGCTTTAAGTGCCACTTACAATACAGACACACAGATGGTGTTGTGCACAGCATTGGGAAATACTTTAAAACAGGACTAATGTCGTAGCAACGCCAGCAATGCTTTGACCTAAATATTATTGACAGTACAGCTGATGCATACAAGAAATTCATTTTGTAAGTATTGAGTCAAAAATAAAGTACGGTATACGTTACAAATCAGCTATGTTATTAAAATCCATCCCTTGGATGCCTGTGCCAAGTTCCAATTTACCCGCTCACATGATGGAGCCAGACGAAACGGCAGGGGATCACTAGAGTCAGTCAGAATCATCCCGAGGGAACACCGTGAATTTCATGGCAATCCGTCGGATAATTGTTGAGCTACATCAGTCTGGAACAAAGTGGTGGACAGACTAACAGATCTGCAGCGTCTTCCCTAGAGCCTCAGCCACAACATCTCATTCAAAAAGCCATATTGTTCACAGCAGGGAGGATGATTTTTCAACGCTGCTCACATTATTTGTCAGATTCTTTGTAGAATATCAGCGACAGGGATCATGTACTTATTCAGCCAGTTGGTGTGTTCATGTATTTGTGAGCTGTAACCTAAAGCTCAGTGCCAATTAAATCACCTCACAAATGTGTGTAATCACCAACTTAAACTGATCCACAGAGTTTCAGACGCAGTTTGAACTCACGGTTGTCCTTTCTCAGTCGTTTGGAGATCTCACAGAAGATCCTGGTGTAGCAGGTGATCATGATGACCAGCGGCAGCAGGAACAGGCAGGAGAAGGTGAACATGTTGTAGGCCGTCTCGTGCCAGTGCCTGACGAAACTTCCACGCGTGGTGCACTGAGTGAAGTCCTCGGGGTGGACGATGGTCACGTTGTGGAAAAGGAACATCTGAGGAGGAAACCAAGAAATAACTCCCGTGTGAGATTACAACTGCGTCGACTCCTCACGTGTCATTGATGACTTGCCTTGAATCAGAGGCTGCTTCAGGACATGAAATGTAATATCCTGTATACCTTAAATAGATATCAATAAAATAAAACTTTCCAGAAATAACCAGGACTATTTTATGGTAGAAATGAGAATGAGTGAGAACATGTGTTTTTAAGTCTACTACTAAAAAATACTCCACTGAAGGGGTTCACACCTCATCATTTCCATTTGTAGAAAGACAAACGCCCAACTTACATGAGTTCTTACATCTGCGGTGAGGGCGTGGGTGTCGTGACCATAAAGATATATCTACATATATCTTCTCACCGCAGGTTTGCACATGAGCACTAAAATTAAAACACTGATGGTTTCTCTCTGAGACTGTGTCACATTATTTCATAACGATCCGGTTAAAAGCTGTACCAAATATATATTCATCCTGTCCTCCATCCATCCCTGTTTGTTCATGTTCGTCCTCGCCTGCACAACTTCCCACTCAGTGATTAATACAAATTGGATGTTAAAGGTGCACTACTCAGAAAGGTATCATTTACAGTAATAATAGGGTAGTAATACATACTTAGAAATGTTTATTTCTGTGTGGCTGCTTTTCTTAGAATCTCTACATGGACGATGTCATTTCTCTGCAGCCATCACACTGTGCAATCAATATTTGTATTACTTCCATACTTCGTAAATAAAATGGACAGTTAAAGCATAATTTTGATGTACTTTACTTGAATTCTTCTATGTAATGCTACTTGATACTTCTACTCCACTACATTCACTTGACAGCTGTAGTTACTCTGTAGTTACAGATTAAAGGGGGTTTAACTAAAAAGTAACATTAGTACAGTAATGTTATAGAACTAATAATTGGATGATATAGTTTATGATACAGACGGACGGCAGCGGCAGGAACCGTTCTTCTGCTCAGTAAGTTCTTTTACTTTTGATACTTAAGTTGTATTTGTTGCTAAAACGTTGTAACTGAGTATCTTTACTGTGTGATGCATCCCTATTTTTTAATGTAAGTAACACATCTGAATACTGTACATCTTCTTCCATCACCGTCTGTTTGTCAGACGTCAGATGTTGGGAGGGCAACTGGCAGCGACACATTTCATACTTTCCATTTTTGTAGAAAGGGTCATTTACGGACATAAACAGTAAAAAAATCAAAGTAAATAAAGTTTTCAGTTACACTTTACAGATCCAGAAAAGTGCATGGTAATAAAAGAGCAACAGACATGATTGCTCAAAGATGAGCTCAAAATGTATGTAAAATTACCCTGACATTATTTATTGTTGATACTCTGCTATTTTCTGAGAAGCAGTTAATAAATAGCCGGTAATTTCTGTAATACATTTCCAGGAAACGTCCACCTGGTTTTCTGCTGTGTAAATGTCAATAACATTCAGTGTAAACGACTTACACCAAAGTTAGAATTATGAGAGTACCAAAGGCGGCCATGCTCTCCTTTGACAGTACATGTTAAATGAAAACCTGTTTCTAGTCTAATCTAATGAGAATCAGTCCTGACATCTGGTCTGTGAGGTCAGCTGGGACACCTGCCCTTACCTGAGGGACTGACAGGAGCACACTCATGCCCCACGCCACAGTGAGCATGACTCTGTTCCTCTTTCTGGCCTTATTGATAGCCAGAGGGTTGAGGATTGCCGACTGCCTATCCAGACTGATCACCACGGTGACGAATGCGCAGGAGTACATCGCCTGCAGCTTCAGAAACATCAGCAGCCTGCAGGCAAAGTCCCCGGCGAGCCACTGGACTGTGATGTTCCATACGGCGTCCACGGGCATCACGATGAAGGTCACCAGCAGATCAGCCACCGTCAGGTTGATAATCAGCACCCTGACGTGGGATTTGCGCTTCCCGTCGCTGTGTGCCGCCCACAGCACAGCCAGGTTGCAGAAGGCCGATACCCCGCAGAGTATGCAGGTGATGACCACTCTGACTTTGGCGGCCGTGGTGAACGTGGGCAATTGCTGCGCGCCACCCCCCGCTGTCCAGTTGGACGGAGGAGCGGAGTAGTTGCAGCTGGCGTTCAGCTGGTGGTCCGTCGTCAGGTGATACATGGCCGCTGCAGAGTCACACAGAGTGGTGTTCATTTTCTGACGCCCGCAGAGGGAGAAACATTCTGCTCATCCACCATGAAGATCAGCGCTGGGAACGAGAGGAAAAGCAAATAGAGAGAATCAGCAAGGGGGCAAGACGGATGAGTCAGGGGCCGGGGAGTGGGCCCGGATCATCCAAACACGCGTAATGAGAAGATACAAAACATCCCATGAATGAATAATACAGTGGCTCATCAAGAAGAAGTAATATGCATAAGGGAGAGTCTCATTGGTGTTCCAACTCAGTGTGGTGGAAAGCTGGAGCGAACAAACTGTGGGACATTGTAGATTATAAAGACAGTAGATTAGCTCACATTAAATGGAAGTCCATGTTTTCCTCGAGCTCGCGCATAGTAATCCTGCTAATGACGGACGACAATTTACAAACGTCACATGCTGTTCAGAATGACATATTTACAACAGCATAACAAGAGGAATGATTGATTTAGTAATAGATGTAATAAACAAAGGTTGTTATTATATTAAAATACTAGAATGTCGCTGATTAGTCCATTAACTGATTAGTCAATTGAAAAGGAAATCAATCGACGGCTATTTTGTTAGTCGTTTTAGTCATTTTTCAAGTGGAGACATCAGACACTTGCTGGTCTAATCTTATTGAATGTGAGGATTTGCTGCTTCTCCTTGCCTTTTTTAATTAAAATGTAAAAAGTCTTTTGGTTTTGGGGCTGTTGAGAAGCAATTTAAAGCAACATTATGTGACTTTTTAACCTTCAGGTAACAGCTTCTAAGTCATTTTGACGGTGCAGTGAATGGTGTTCCTGTCTCAGCCACTCTGCCTCTCTACACTGTGTACCTTCAGTGAGAGGGTCATATCACAGCGTTACTCACATGTTTACTTTATGACACAAGCTTTCAACACACAACATTGTGATGACGCGATGAGTTTTGTTTGTAGTTGGCACCAAGCTGTCGGTCAGATGGCTGTGGCTCAGGGGCAGAACCAGCGTCTTGTGATAGGAAGGTCGCTGGTTCACTTACCCTGCTCTGCCTGCCAAAGTGTCCTTGGGCAAGATAGTGAACCCCAGACTGCTCCTGATGAGCTGGTTGGCACCTTGCATGGCAGTCAGCGCCATCAGTGTATGAATGTATGTACAAATTACTGTAAGTCGCTTTGGACAAAAGCGTCTGCTAGTAAATATAAGTTGTTACAGACCCAGGATTTGTATTAACCACATACATGCGAGGCACCACATCACAATCTACATATTGTTTCTTTAAAGACACCTTTTTTTTTTTTTGCTGTTGGAAAATGTGATGAGCATTTATCACAATGTCTTGACACTTTGTAGAC
The DNA here is from genome assembly GCA_963678695.2 of Diplodus puntazzo. Classification (NCBI taxonomy): domain Eukaryota; kingdom Metazoa; phylum Chordata; class Actinopteri; order Spariformes; family Sparidae; genus Diplodus; species Diplodus puntazzo. Next base: position 8,097,486 of record OZ023155.1, on the reverse strand, counting down.
TCAACAATTTATCAAGTCCTCGATAAAACAATCAGCGAATGAATCGATAATAATGAGAGCACTCGTTTGTCGCAGCCCATATAAAAACAATATTGATCTCTAAATCAGCTTTAAAAATGGAAATACGAGAGTTGATCTTTGTTGTGTGAGCCCAAATTAACGCTAAACATTTCCTGATAAACTGCAGCAATAAAAAATAAATCATCGTTATATTTGAGACTGTTGGTTTGATCTCAGACAGGAGACGCGTTCAGTAGACCTCTCTCAGCCTCCTGGTTCATTTGATAACTGGTTGGCAGACTGTGTGTTTACTGTCACTATCCTACAGCCCACAGCTGCATCACAGCTGCATCACATCTGCATCACTGGCATTACACTGATTCCAAGAATAAAAACTCAAACCATCCTGTTTTCAGAGGGATTCTCACTTCCCAGACGGGCTTTTTGGAAACATTTATAAATTCTAGGTGAGAAAAACAACAGTGGTGTCTCACACAGATCAGGTAAGACTTGAATGTTAACAAATCTCATCATGACATATATAAAAAAAAACGTGAATAATATTAATGTGAACGTATTCTGTGTAAAAAATCGAGATGAAAAACAGTCTTTAAGTTAAATTTAGCAAACAGACATGCACACACGCCCCGTTAGTCATCCAGCCTCCCTCTCTGCCTCTCTCTGCATGTGGATTTAAATCTGTGCGAAGATTAACTCACAGAATTGAACGAAATCTTCTGCGCTCCGTCAGGACCATCGAGAATATCACATGGAGTATTAGACATGTTTCCCGCCCTGCAGCCTGGTCACACTGGATGTCCCCACGTTTGAAAAACTGCTCACACAACATGGACTTTACTCACACACATCCAGCCCAACTTAGATTGTTATGATTTTAAATTTCCCACATTGCAAAACAAAAAACAAAACAAAAAACACAACGAAGCAAACTTACGTTCACAGGCAGTGAGGAGTGCTGTGCGCTTCGCCCTGTGCGCATTACTGGGAACCCATTTAAAACACACACACACACACACAGCAGGACGGACTCTTCGTGTTGGCTGTGAGTGTCCGTTTGCTTTCCATACGTGGATGAGATGAGAAGTTTTGTAAGCGTGTAGTCTCGCTGGCAGCTCCCACAGATGTCCGGCTCCTCCACCACCCGGTGCGTCCTGCGCGCTTCCAGCCCAGCCGCTCCACCTTTATCCACACACCAACCGGAGCCGTGCAACATAAACCCCCCCTCTCCCCTGGGAGTGCACTGAGCAGAAACTCAATATTTCCTGACGAATGTGTCAGAAAAGAAGAGGCACATACACACACACCACACACACACACACACACACACACACACACACACACGAGGGCGAGTAATCTGTGATTGGTGATCACCACAAGGCAAAAACGCACCAATTTTATTAATTACAAGCCAGAAAGACAAAAAAGTCGCAATCTTGACTAGAATTATTATTATTTTTTTAAAATCTTAATTATAAAATCACAGTTTGTGATGTGTCTGTGTTGAAGGAGATCCTCCAGTGGAAGCTGCTCTATTACATAAAACGTGATTCATGAGCTGAGAGGCAGAGCTGCTGGAAAAAAAACAATAATTAATTGACCATGAAAAACCCTGTTTGCTGAATCTAAAGACTGAAGAGAATGTAAAGATTTAAAAAGACTGGAGAAAAATGTGAAATAATTCCAATCACAAATAGTTCTGGAGGTATTTCTGGAGTTAGAAAACAAAAAAAAATCTCCAATCCTGCTGCTGAATGTATTAAAAGGAGTCGTTGGACATTTTGGGAATTGTACTTATTCACCGCCTGTGCATATTAGCTAAAGCTGAATTGCTTAGCTTAGAATAAAGACTGAAAACAGGGAGAAACAGCTAGCCTAGTCCTGCCCAAACTCAATAAAATCCCCCTATGAGCAGTGTTAAATTTCATGAACACAATGTATCTTGTTTTTTATCATACAAAAAGTGCAAAAACAAGACTTTGCTGGTTTAGGGGACTATTTGTTGGACAGGAACATCGGCCAGGCAAACAGCTGAGACTCCAGGAAGTTGCTGCTCCTGGCCAAGAAATAGTCTGTCAGCCAAAATCAAAAGTACTTATCATTTAGTTTTTGTCTGGAATTAAAAAAAAAAAAACATAGATATAATATGACAATCAGTGAGCTTTTGAGTTTCTGGTAGCTCTCCCCTTGTTTCAAGTCTTTTTGCTTGGCTAAGCTAACCGGCTAATTAGCGTAGACAGTAAGAAGAGCAGCCATGTTTGCTAAAGGACACATCTGTCTGTCTGTCTGTCTGTCTGTTATTCACATATTGCAACAACTGTCATTCCGATCTATTCCACGCTGTGCAGGTTTGCCTCTTGAGACCCAAGTATGTGCCGTGTCAAATTCTGTGCAGTTCGGACACGAAAAACCTGCGAAAATACATTTCCAATGAACAGCAAACACTGCTCTGTGTAGCAGTGGGAGTGTGATTTCAGCGTCCCTGGCTCCGTGGTTCTGTAGACTGAAGCCGGGCTCACATGTGATCCTTCTCACGTGATTTCATGGGCAAGCGGCCACAAACAAAACGGAGGTTAGCATAGTGTGACGGCTGTAGTGGGAAAAAAAAACTCAGGCAGAGGGTTAAAGGAGTCTGGATGAGTGGGGAGAGGCAGCAGTTTCTGTCGACAGCAGCGTGCCAGCCAACGTTAGCCTCAAGGGCTGGAATGTTTATCGTTTGCTTTGCAGCGCCGTCAGCTGCTCCGGCGTGCCTCCGCAATTTGGTCGTGATGGTCCAGCTCAGAAAGCATCCATGTAATCATTCAGGTTTATATTGATTTTAGCACATACACACACATTATTAATCCAGCAGTGGCGATGCACATGAGTGGAACAATCCCTTCATTTCCTCCATGACAGTCTACACATAATCCCCAACAGCTCCAGAGGCCCTTTTCATTTTTTTTCAAAGGCGGATTAATTCTCGCGCCAGTACAACACCTCAGTCTCTCCGAGGTTATGACATCAGATACCAGGGATTTCCACATTTGGACATTAGGAGGATCGTCCCCAACCCGTTTTGTCATTATAGTCTTCCACGCCAACATCAGGAGAGACTGGACTGTGTCTCTGTGCATCCTCAGAGAGTCTGGTAGACGCCTCAGTCGGCACATAAAGTGGACCGGGGAGCAGTTGCTGCCTTTTCGCTGTGCTTATTTCTGTGCATACTGCCTTCCAAAGACAGAGCAGTCTGGTTCCAGTATTAATCCTACATTTGGGAAAGGTTGGAGTCCCGCTGTTTACTTACTGTAGATATATGGGGATATATGTCTACAGTATGTCTTCCCATGTTTCTTGGGTCCATTACCACTTTATGCAAAGTGCACCAAGATGTTTTTTTAGCAATGCCAATGTTCAATATTTGTAAGTCACTGTAAAATTTCAATACAAAATCTTCATCATTTCTGTTGATCCAGAAGGTTTAATCATTCAGATTTTAAATGGTGAATATCAAACATGTGTGATTTCATCGTGGGCGGCCCCGGTGAGTCCGTCAGCGTGAACATCACCAAACAGCATGTTACGAATGATTTCTCATTCGCCATTAGTCATTAACTGAGTATGTTTACATGACCGCAGTAATCCGATAACTGGAAATAATCACGTTATGATAATAATCTCATTTGTCATGTTTACATTTTACTCTAGTAATGCGATAATGGGGGGAAAAACGGATTTAGATCATTCAGTCAATTAGTTGGATTTCTTTCCAAACACATGATGTAAAACTGTTAGCAACATCTGGTTTGTTTTTTTTACATTTCCACACATGCGCAGACGTAAATGAATGAAATAAACTGGATTAACGGTGTACATGCGCCCAATAAAACGGATTATCGGGCAAAAAATTACCAGATTTCTCATAATCCTATACCGGCTTTTATCAGATAAAGCATCGTGCTGTTTACACGACCTCGTGACTAGGAATCCAATAATGATCGGTTTATGAATGTGCTTGTAAACGTGCTCTTTATCTTATCTACACCTCATGTAAATCATGTCACCGGCAGTCAAGTAGTTTGTAGATCTGACATTTCTTCACTGACGTAGTTCACCAGCAGAGCTTTGCCCTCCACTTTGTCTAATTAAAACGGTTACTGAGATTTAATAGATATATATCCGAGTCGAGCTAACTAGGCTGCTCTGTTTCCATGGTAATGTCTTACTGAAACGTACACACAGGTCAAGGTAAGGAAGCGGGCTGACAGGGAGTAATTAATCCACTCTCCCAACACGTTGCTCTTCCCCTCCCACTCTAATTTGAAGGGAAGAGTGAGGGCCAACGTTAGGCCGTAATTACATAATCGAACGTCCATTACATGGTGCTGCTGTAGAGATGGAAACAAAGTGATGTGACATCTTGGATGAGAAATTCTCTCCTCTGTCTTGTACAATTTGTACAACAAATGATCTTCGTCAGCTTTAAATCTTTTCCTTCCAAGTGTATATAAACCTTCGACTGCAAGTCAGTAAAGTGATTAAGCACACGTGTAAAGGACAAACCAGAATGAATTTTAGTGTTTGTGTGTGTGTGGGGAGAAACATTTTGAACCATCTTCTTTAAGCATCTTTTATTCGTACATCATCCTGAATCCCTTCTTTGACTTTAAGCGCTACATTGAGGACAGATGTTGGCCGGTGCTGGGTTGAACTCATTTGGATGAGTAATTGGTTATTTGCGCAGAAACTGGAACTGTGTGTTTCATAGTCTGTTACTGCAAAGTGCTCGTGTCTGCGTTCATACAGGACGCTCCTCTGGTTTACACTCATTTAGCTGAAGTGTAAATTCAGCGTCAGATGATGTAACAGATTTTGTGGTGCTCCTCAAGGATCGCTGTCGCTGAAATGGAACGATCAAATTATCCTTTTTCCTAGGGAAATGTTGTTGAATTGCAGTCAGTGGCGTCTGAGCAGACATGCCCTCCCTGATTCCATTGTGAGGAAAAATAATCCAAACGTTTCATGTTGCGTTAGTATGTTTTTCTGCTTCTCCTACGTCATCTGTCATCTCACGACCACTCAGAACGTGGCCTCATCTTCACCCCACACACTCAGAACCAATACCACCAGTATTGATCATAACTTGTATGGTGTGTTAGAAAGGGAAATGGCTCACACTGTTCGACAGCCTTGACTGTGATGACTCATAGTGACATTCAACCATTAAATCTCTGGACAAACACTGAAGACAGCGTGAAACACAGAGTTGAGAACATTTGCCCGGTTGAGCAGTCGTCATACTGTACACATAAGCCAATGTATTTATATACCTGTTGAAGCTAAACTTACTACTGGCATTATATTAAACCTTTCTGACTGTTAACAACAGCTGGATATACATAAGTCGAGTTTATAGACGCATAGGAAACACATTTCGATAATTAGAAACTCTGTCCTGCTTGTTGCAGGATCTGTTGATGGATTATTTTTCCCCGGTTCCAATTTCGAAATAGATGTTCATGTGTTGTGTTTGTTCCTCACAGCCAGGAAGGAAGGGAACACGCTGACCCAAAACATGTTGTTAATTTGTCACCTCAGTCTTCCGGTTTCACTCATCGTGAGCCCTTGAGGACAAAAAATCACCTCAGAACACAACACAGCGTTTTAAATTAACACTCGGTCGTGTTTTTAAGATAAAAAAAAAAAACAGAGGAAGATTGAACTTCGATGGAAAAGAAGCAAATGTGCACCTAAATGGACATTTATCAATAGCGTAGATCAACTGTATTCCCAACAAACTACTGGCAGGCCACAGTTTTCTACACAATCAGCATTTGAATTTGAACATTGGATTTTGTGTTGTCTTCATTTCACCGTCTCCTCCCTGCAACTCTCTCTCCTTTTTTCTTACAATCAGATATCGCTGCTAAACTTTGTGCTCTCAGATTATCATCCTGACTTCAGCACAGGATCCAGACAGTCCTTTTACATTTGGTGAACACCTTTTTTTTTTTTTAAATAAAGGATTTTTGAGGGGTTCACATGAGGAGATATTGGATTTTTGATGGGGCTGAAATGGAACATGAAGGTTGTTTGGTTGAGCGCTTTCTTTAAACTTTAGATTTCACATTTTCTCTCTGTCTCTCTCTTCGTCCAGCCTCCTGGCCTGGCTTTTGGTTGCCAAATCTCACTGGGGGTCACACATCAGATAACAGCGCACACATTTTTATACTATTCAACAGCAGTGTAAACTTGTTCACTGTGATAGATTAACAAAGCCAACAAGTCTCTCTAGGTTGATGCAGAATCATTAATCATCTCTATTTGTACAGTATTTTATTCTATTTCACATGTCAAGTATCATTTGACATCATCGCAGTGAATGAAATAGACTGATCCTGTTGGTAAGATTATATATTTAGTTCCCCAAATGAGAACATACATACATTATAGGCATCCCTACATGTAAGCAACGTGATTGGACTGATTTCACAGGCCATGAATGGCCAATCAGTACCTTAAACCAGCATGTAGGTGCAGTGTGTGGAACTCGCTGCTGCACACAGGCAGCTGACACTTAATGCTCTCGACTGGAGCAGAATGTCATTTCCTGAACTGGAGCTTTTCGCCTTCATCGCTGTCAAATTGTTGAAAGCATAGAGCAGAGAATCGTTTGACCATTAGCTTAAAAGGAGCACTTTAGTGTTTTTTTGTCACAGCGCAGAGTTGAGACACGGTCAAGGCTGTTGAGGCCATTGATCACTGGAAAGTAGGGACGTGCACTTCCTTTGCTTTTGGTCGGTGCTTTATTTTCTCCTCTCTGTTGGTGATTTATATGGTCAGAGTCTAATTCCAAGTTGCTCAGAAGCCACAAAATATAATTCATATAGGCTTTTCCGAAGATGTCACAAATACAGAGATGGACTTTACATAAAAGTATGAGGCAAAAGTCTTCACCTTGATTGCCTGATTTTTAGATGATTTTACTAACAAAATGATTGCATTTGCTTATGAGGCACCACATGGCCTTGCGCCAGACGACATCACACAAATGCTTTTAGTTTACGAGCCAGGAAGATCCCTCAGATCCTCCGGCTCGTCTCTGTTCCACAGAGCAGAACTAAAAAACATTCGGTAATGCTGCTTTCAGCCATTACGCTCCGGGACGCTGGAACTGCCTGCTGGAGGATCAGAGGAGATGGAAATAATGATACTCTTAATTGTAAAGTAAAATTCTATGTATTCAGCCTGGCTTTGATGTAGTGACTCATAATTGTATGGTTTTAATGTTTATACTGATTTGAATTTATTTATCTTTCTTTTTATATATATACTTTATAAAGAGTCTTCAAATCTAACTGTTATCTAATTATTATTGTTACATTACATTAACTTTTAGATTTTAAAATCACTTTTTAACCTACAATATAATATTTTATCTTTATCAGTATTTGTCTTTCTTGTTTTTATCTTTCATTCTTTATATTTAACTCTTCAATATTCATTGTATTGCAGTTGGTGTGCATTAGACTCTTAATCCACTTTTGTTTTCTAAGGGTCCCACGTTCTTTTTTATTCACTTGTTAAGCACTTTGAGTTGCATTTTAATTTGTTTGAAAGGTGCTATTCAGATGAAGTTTAAGTGATTGATCGGCAGGTAGGTCTGCTTTTGAAATGACACACATATGCGTACTCAGTTATTCAGTGGAGCACGTGTGACATTAAGGATTTTAACAAGATAACAGAAACACACAGTTAGACAACGTACAGTGTTTCATATTCATCATAAAACACATCTGATGGAGATCTTTAAGGACCTCATATGATTCAGGCAGCATTTCTCTGCAACAACTTGCCGCCTTCAGTCTACAATTCTGCTCTTTGTTCCTCCTGTCGTTACTCCCATTAATAACATGTAATGAATTATATGCCAGCCAGTGACAAAGTGATTGCTGTGTTGATTTTGTGCAACAAAAAACATTTTTTTCTTCTGTGGAATATTTTTAGACCCCCGAAGCTATGTCCAGAGGGAATAAGCGTAAGTAAATCTGCGCCACATGGCTCCTAAATATTTCAGCTGGGTGTGCGTGTGTGTGTGTGTGTGTGTGTGTGTGTGTGTGTGTGTGTGTGTGTGTGTGTGTGTGTGTGTGTGTGTGTGTGTGTGTGTGTGTGTGTGCAGTCTATAATCCTTAATGTCAGAAATTCCTGTTCTGACAGTGAGCACCATCATTTGTGCAACATAGATTTGCATACATATAGCATTCAAATACACACAAATCACACTAACCCTTCTCCCATAATTTCCAAGACAAAATATCTATGCATAGATCAATAGATATTTGGTGTTGTGACGAATGCAATCTGAAATATTGTGCGCTCAAAATGCATCGAAAGTGACAGGACAATGTTATGCAAAGTAAATGTGCAGCAGCCACGCAGCTGGAGTGCACATTTACAGCACAGATCCAGCAGCCGGGTACTCGGCTCAGGGTCACATGAGGGAAAGCAGCTGCTGTGTTTGACTCAAGTTTTGGCGCTGTGCAGCTTCAGGGCCGAGCCAGGAAAGATGAACACTTAAAAATCCATCACCATATGGTCAGCTTCAGTTTCTCGGCCTTTCTCTGCCATGCAGTGACTGTTGTGAGATTACATGACTCCATTACAGATGAGATATGCTTCACTAATGCAGGTGGCAAAATGGGAAAAAGGAACAAACAGTATCCAAATCAATCTGCATGTGGCAATACAGGAATGCATATTAACGTGAAAACTTCACATCCACGTACACTCTCATTGCCACGGTTACTTAGGTAACGTGCTACATTCAGCCCATTACTTCATGTTAAAGCCCAACACGTTTATCAGCCAAATGATCTCGTCCTGCAAAACCTCACAGCGCTCATAGTAATTGTCAAAAGGATTGTTCACTAATTGTCCGTCTGCCTTTGGAGAGCTCGTTAAAAACTGATGAATTTGAAGTGTCACGTTCAACAAGAGTCTGATTACATCCTGACAAGCGGCCAGACTGGCTATTAACTAATTGGTGCTGGGGATTGTACATCATGCGAGGGTCCATTGCCGTGGAGAACATGATGAGCATGAGTCACGCGTAAGGCTACTCGAGCAGAGCTAAAGGGACAAAAGGGCAGAACGAAGATAGATTATTCACTGAGAGAGCATAATCTGTGACAAGAGAAGACAGTATGTAAAACAAGTCTCATAGAACATATAAGAACAAGTGATTCATATCAGATATTTATAAAAAATAATGAGCAGTTTACATGTATTAAACCCTTTTTTAGATTGTGATGACATGATGAGACCTTCCTCGTTTCTCTAGGTTGCCAATACAAGCCTGAGGACGATTTGTTTCAGCTGTTCAATGCTGCTGGACCTGTAAAAGTGCTTGAAAATAGACATAAATGGACATGGGTCATTGTAAGTTTTTGAATTTATTTCTCTGGCGCATAATAGAAATTGTTTGTTTGAAATGTGTTTTTAATAAAGCCTGTTTGTTCTCACTATATTATCTTAGTGTTGACCCTCAGTTGGTCCTTGAATCTGAGGGAATGTTGCCTGGAAAGTCCTTGAATTAGGTGTGTAAGAACGTGTGGGAATCCTGGTGATACTTGGATGAAACATACCAACAAAGTCACGAGGAATCTGCCCTGACATGCCTTAGTTGCGGACCCAAGCAAGATTAAATGGACTTTCATTTCTCTATCACTTTTCAAGTCTACTGACTGCTCAAACTGCTTTTCAACACTTGTCACATTCATCCATTCACACACACATTCATACTCTGATGGTGTATGCATCAGGAGCAGGTTCAGTATCTTGTATCAGGGATACTTCAAAGCCGGGAGTCAGAGAGTCAAACTAGCAACCTTCTGATTACTAGATGACCTGCTCCACATCCTTAGCTACAACGCTATGGAAGCGTATAAAGGTAGAGTAAGAAGCGCCAATGTGTGCTTGTGATATGGTTTCAACAACCACAGAGTCTCTGTTATGAGAAGACACAGTGGAAACTGAGAGAGGAGGAGGCAGGAAGTACAGGATATATATGGGAAGAGAGAAAGAAAAGCAGGGCGAAGACAGGAGGGAGGAGGAGGATGAAGAGGAGTAAGAGGAGTGAAGGAAATCAGCCAACAAAAAAAGAAGTTCAGTGAGAAGTCAGGAGGAGGGTGATGGAGAGGAAAGAAATAAATGAATCAGTTCCAAAGAAGGATCCAATTTCAAACCTGAAAACTTCCATTCACACAGAAAAAAATGATCAGGGTCTTACTGTGATGCTTGAATGGAGCAGAGCCAAAGTTAATGTCAGCAGCACCAGTGGACCCACTTACAGTATCATGACAGGTAAACTTACAGCCTGTGTATAATAATGAAAGTACATTATGCTAAAAGTTTTCCCACTGCATGACTATATCTACATTGTGGTGCTGCTACTTTTACTTATTCTATTAATTAAATTACTAATAATCATTGTAATGTGATGTGTGTGTATGTGTGTGTGTATGTTTGTGTGTTTGAGACGCCGCGAGGTGAAACAGAAAGCAGTAGGCCGGCGGCGCGTCATGCTGTCACGAGCCAATCCAGGAAGTACCTGGCCACAACAACAGCGATGAAGATACGAGTAACTGGGCGAACCTAGAGCGTCTCGAGTCAATCAATGTTGATGCCTCCAGCCTCTGTGAAAAAACGAATGTTACCGAGATGGAAAGAGCTGTCACAGTCGTCATTTTGTCGCTCGTCTTCTTGGCGTCGCAGGTGAGTTTACGGACCTTAACGACAGAAAGTGGACTGTGTGTGCGTTAGCTGCCGCTGCGGAGGGGCCCCGGTGGCTAAACTCACCCCTCGGAGAAAAAGCACCGCCACTTGTTACTACTTTTAACTATCTGACTCGTGTTTCTAGTATGTTGTCGACACACTGGGTGTTGATTTTTATACAGGAAACACATTGTTGTTCTCTATTCGACGAGACAAATGACGTGCTGCCCCGTAAAGCTAGCGTTAGCTTTCAACGTCTCTTCCGTTAGCCTCAGCTAGTGCGGTTAAAGCTAGAAAACTTGTGTTTTTGCGCTGCTTTAATGTTTCCCAACGGCGTTGATGTAGCTTAATATCAGTGTTTAAAAAGCTGACATTGAAAGTAGAACCCACACATCTATTTTAGGACACTTTGAGGTTATGAAGGGTGATTTCCCCGACGACCGTGAATACGTCACCATCACCAACAATAAGGAAATGTTTACATGAAGTAGGTCAGACAGGGGCAGAGATGACTGTTGATCACAGGTTGATATTTATGATCCAACAACTTATCTGTATTTGTCATTGCTTTGAGGTTGCTGGTGTTCGGATAGCGACTACTTCCAATTATAGCAGTGAGAAAGCTGTTACATGACGTGAGAGCAGTTTAATGGCTATATATTTAAATGTTTCAGTGTTAAGATGCTGTCTTGGAAATGAAAATACTTAAAATACTTTGAAATTAGTGAATATAAATTGGTTTCAACCTTGATCAGTGACAGATTAAAATAAAAGCATTGCTTGTTTTCGAGTGACACATAATTACACATAATTGCATCTTTATCAACATGAGATGTCAACACTAGGTGAACAACATCAACATGTGGTTTAATTTGAATGATTTTTGACATTCAAAGCACCCAGTACACGCCCACTGGTATGCAGCGTATATTAGCTGTACATCGAGCCAGTGATAGTTAATCTACTGCTTTCTGCTCACGCTTTTATTCAGCATATTTTCTTCAACACTTTGTGCAGACCTTTTCCAGAATAACATTCCTTTCCCAACAGATAAACTGCCAAGAGGCGATCCTGCACGTTTCAAATGGAAACACAGAGAGGGAGTACTGCATTGTCCACAATCACTCCTGGACCCCCCTGTCACAAAGCCTTGATGCTGCTGTAAGTTTTACTTTCAAACATTTTACACACTATTCTATGGTGACGTATCAGAACACAAAAATAAATCTGCCTTTTATTAACTTCTCAAGCGTTTAAGTCAATTGTGTCTATTTGATACATTTGCAAATATAGAAGTCGTATTCAAAGTAATGAATAATCCCACTCCTGATATGTAAAACCAAGTGATCGCTGTCCTAAACTGACCTAGGTTTGTAAATGGTATCTCCTACAACCAATGACTCATTTAGGGAGTCATTAACTGTCATTTAAACTCTTATTTCAGGACTTAAGTGTGTCTAACAGCGTGGTTTCTCAACAGTGTGTGTGCAATACAGTTGGCGTGTACTCTAAAATTGACTCACTGTCAAGAGTCATACTGGAGGATCTCTCACTGTGTTCACTGAGAGAGCTCTCTGGTTTTAATGGGGCGGCTTCAAAATGCCTAATAAAAACCTTAACACTCATTGAATGGACAAAAATGTTACGATCCCAGTTCAGCTGAGAATACTTTGCAAGCTTCCGATCAGACTTGTACTTCATGTTTTTACCGTTTGACTTCTCCTATGTTCCCCGAAGTTATGACGGAAGATAACAGGAAATATTTCTCTTATCCTAATTATTAAACAAAGTATCATCTTCACTTTTCCAGTTGCAGTACCCGCTGGTGAATATGACCTCCATTATGCTGTGTAGCAACTCAACGGTCTTTCCAGATGTCAAGGGCAAAGCGTTGGTGGTGATGAGGGGGGGCTGTGAATTCAGCCAGAAAGCTCTCTTTGCTCAGAGCCTCGGCGCAACAGCTTTGCTCCTTGCCAGCAACACAACATTGGTGGGATATTAACATAAATCTGTATTTTGTTAGTGGATTAAGCACTAAGAGGTGTGATTTGATGTTTTACTTGTGATTTTATTTTTACTTTTTTTTTTTTTTTTTTACTAAATCAAATGCAGAACTTATTATTATTTGTTGTTCCCAATCATAACGCTCATGTCAGGGTGTACAAATGTACCATGTAAGATATGCATACAGAAGTGATACAAAAATAAGGAAGTGACATACAAGTGATACAGGTGGAGATTCCATGTGAATATATTTATTTTTTGTGTCATCTTTTACATTTTGACAGTATACCATGCATAAAATGATTCACCAAAAGCCAGATAAGACATGCTCCCAAGTCTAACTGTAGAAAAGGCAAATCCTCTGCATATATTAATATCTATTTTATCCTACTTCAGATCACTCCATCAGCCAATGAGTCAGAGTATGCAAAGGTCCACATTCCTCTTGCTCTCATGAGGTACAGGGACTTCCTGGAAGCACAGAAGGTCAGACAGTTTTTTCTCTTTCTGCTGTTACTGAATTCTTGTTACGTACCGGCTCTTTTGTAAAGTTTGAGTAGACAAAGAAACTGAAACCCGATGCAAAGGTGCTCACTGAATGTTGAATCTTTGTGTGTCTCCTCAGGTGTTTGGTGAAAATATGGAGGTGAAGCTTTATGCTCCACCTCAGTCAAAGCTTGATCCAAGCATTGCAGTCATGCTACTGATTGCCATTGTCACGGTCTCCTTGGGCGGCTTCTGGAGTGGAGCATGCGAGAGGTGAGATGATGCACATACGGAGCTGGATTAGTACTTTTTTATACAGTCAAACTAGAGCAGATGTTAGAAGAACATTTAGTTTTGATGGAATGCACTGTGAACGAGCATTATATACTTTTCCAAAGGTCTAATTTATACTTATTCGTTGCATTAAATTGTACAGCATAGTAAACAATTGGCTTGAAATACAAACAAAACATTTTTTTTTCTGTCTGTGTGGTAGAGACCGGTTGAATGGGGTCACAGAAGGGGGAGAAGGGGGAGGCAACAAAGCTGACAGCGGAGAGCTTTTCCTCTACTCTCCTCTCAAAGTAGTTATCTTTGTGGCCCTGATGTGTGGAATGCTGGTCCTCATGTACTTCTTCTATAGCGTCCTTGGTGAGTGGGGCAAAAAACAAAGCAGCACCATGAAGAAGTCATAATATCTGGTGTTTTGTTGATGTGATCTGTTTTTTTTTTACCCAGTTTACGTCATTATTGCCATATTCTGCCTGGCATCTGCCTCTGCACTGTTCAGCTGTCTTGATGCAGTGATGGAAAAAATTGGTTGCGGCACTTTGAGGTATGAGCATCTGTCTGTCACAGCTACACACACATATTCCACTCGTGTTGGGTAAATCTAAACAGAGCAGATGTGTATGTTTTACTTCTTTAACTGGTATCTAAGGAAACAGTAGCCCCACTCACACTGCTCTTTGAGTGCCTTCACCAATTCTCCACACCCTTTAGTTAGTGATAACTAAACAGATCCTTCACTCAACAATATAAAGAGAAATGACCCACAAAGCAACATTACAGGACCAAATAACAGTAACATACTAACTGGTTGTGTCTTTGGCAACTTATATGAGGAAATAAATACCGCAGTTATACGTGGAGAAGTGTCTGTTCTTCACATTTCTGGCTGAAAAACAGCGTCTGTCCCCGGCGAAAATCTTTCAACTCACCAAGTGTTTGTCTCCTTCACTTCTGTGTTGTTGTAGTCACTGTCTTGAAAAAAATCATGCGATGGTCAGCCCACCGACCAAACTTTCCCCAAGAAAACAGCCCCCCTCACTGTAAGAGAGAGAGTCAGACAGTGTCCTGTTTATGTAATTATGTTATTTAGAGTGAAAAACATAACTTTGTCACTTTCCAGGATGAATGGTGGGTCAGGATCTCAATCACAACACATTATAACGGCATATATATGATGATGATAAACAATCAGCAGGTTCATGGTTAGATTAATGGGAGGACACCGGGGGAAATGCTTTGAAAAAAACACACAGACGTCTTCATCATGACGTGTACCATCACGCCTCTTTTAGATCCGCAGCGCCAGCTTGCTGTGTAGATTACATATTGGTGCATCTTTACGTCGGAGTTGCTTGGCTCTGTGTGACCAAACAACGGTGGAGAATTGGCGAACCACCGCTTTTTTCCATCTAAACAAGATGGAAGTTGTGGTCACAGTGTGAAGATGTGAAACAGCTGTGTGTGTTACTTCCTTCTCCTAACATGTTTGTCTGTGAATCACACATCCTGGCAGACGAGCCTCAACTGCTGAGTTTATTTAAACGTCTGTGTCTCTGTCTCTGTCTAGCTTCTCTGTCCGAAATTGGAACCTTTCAGTGAGGTCTATCATACTGGCTATTGTGTGCATTACCATAGCTGTGATCTGGGGAGTCTACAGGAATGAAGACAGGTACTGTGAGAGGACACATTAACACAAAACACACAACCTTAATCCTTCTGTCTGTTTTACTTTCACACTCTGACATGGCTGCCACTGCTTTGGTGGTGAAGCAGGAAGTGCTTATTGCTAATAATAATCTGGCCACATGGCAGCAGCAGTGCTTTTGGCATTAAAGGTAGTGTTTCCAGCCTTCCACACTGGTGTTACATTAGGGCTGGGCAATATATCAGTATTATATCGCTGTCATGATAAGTGACTACATTTCATCTTAGATTTTGGATATTGTCATCTTAGTGACTAAGTGATATTTCCTGATTTAAACGACTACATTACAGTAAATAGATGTATTCTGTTCTACTTGTTCCAATACTTGCAATTATATCCGCAGTACTAATGATTATTTATCAAAAATCTCATTGTGTTACTGTTTTGTAAAAGCACCAAGTGATATCAATAAATAATAAGAAACTGAATCGCAATACAGTCAAAGAAAATGCAGCCCTATGTTAAATGTTTATCTCCGTCTGTAAACACATCTTAGCCAGAAAGGTGATTGCTGGGCTTTTTATTCCCTTCACCATTGTACATGGTAAGAAAGACATTATTTCTCAATGGTGACATTTGACATAATGACCTTTAGTGTCAGTTAAAGTATTTACATAATGATAAATGGATCATCTTGGATAATAAAATCACTCACTGACGTTGCTACAGCTTAAGTGTCTCTGTGTGCAGCTGTCTCTGCACTGAACTGTGCAGTTATATTTAGGTGTTGGTCAGAGTTCCATGAATAGTCCATGGTATTCTCAGTCTCCCAGTCACAACACCATAAACATAACTTGTTTGTGTTGTTTTTATGATCTTTTTCAGACAGCTTAGTTTATAAATGTGAAAATACAAGAGGCCAAAGGTTCTTGCAATATAATGGCAAGGAAGTTGTTAATCCTTGCTCTATCTCTATATAATAAAAAAGGATAGAGCAGAACCTGCTCCCATAAAAGTGAAAAGCACAGGTTTAAATTGAAACACAAGGTAATAGGTCTTCTTGTGTCCTTGTAGATGGATCTGGATCCTTCAGGACCTCCTTGGCATTGCTTTCTGCCTCAACTTCATGAAGACCATCTCACTGTCCAACTTCAAGGTACCACTGCACAGTCACTCTCCTCTGAGAATCACACTCGCTCCCTTCGCTGTTGTGCCTTTGCCTAAACAGGGGCTCCTTTCTCTGGTTTTGTCAGGCATAAGTACTTCTTGTGCTGTCATTATTATATTTATTTAAGTCTACATTTTTATATTTATGGTCCTCTGCCATCAGTATACCACACTGTACCAGATCTAGATCTTCAGCTTTGATTTTTCTTCCATTATCTTATAGATCTGCGTGATTCTGCTGACCCTCCTGCTTGTGTATGATGTCTTCTTTGTCTTCATCACTCCATTCTTCACAAAGGTATGGATTTATGTATTTATTAAGCTGTTTTTGTTTGTTTTTGAACCATAGCCTTCCACAAACCTAACTGTTGCTGATATCAGTATTTCCCGCTTTTATGTTCAAGCCTTTGTAGCCCAAAAGTGTAAAGTGTTATGACATCCAGTAAACATATTCTATTGATGCACAATAATTAAAATGTTCTTATTTGCAACTAAAGGTGTACAGACAGGCACCCCATTATATACAATAAGTGATGTATTTGCAGCTCTGGTGTTGCAGTATAGTGCATTTTTACAAACTGACAGGTAACATGATATAATAGCTTGGCATCTCTCTCTCGGTCAACAGAACGGAGTAAGCATTATGGTGCAGGTTGCCTTGGGCCCGGATGCATCTGGAGAGAAGGTAAGTCTCTCTGCTTTCGACCTACCTTGAAGGGGAACTCCACCAAATTGTCTTTCGAGGCATTTTCTAAATTTGTGCTCTAGCAGCAGATTCCACATTCACTTGTTTCACTGTTTTTGTGAGTTTTAAGATTTGGAATGGTTGAAGAAACAACATTAAGGACAGCCTCTTCTTTATTTTATTTTTAATATCTAGAATTATGACATGACCTGAGAAACATCACTGTTAGAACACTTCCTGTAAACCACTTTATACCATCCAAAGATTTTTTTCTGAGGGTAAATTTGCCTTCAAGATATTTTTATTGGTCTATGAATATCTTAATCTGAGGAGTAAATTTGCGTTCAAGAAGAGCGGAGTGCAGCAGTTTTTGATCTGAAAAAGAGTGCAGGAGTTTTTCACACAAGTCCTGAACGAGTTAACAGCAGAGCTTGGTGGAATTCCCTGTTAAGTTTGTCCTGGCTTTATTAACATTCCCGCTGATTTGCATTGCTTGTTGTTGATGCCATGAGGGGAATGATGGACTGATTGACTAACTGTGCGCTGGGGTTGGGTGGGCTCTGTCGTAGACACAAGGTAACATGGTGGAGGTCCCTGCTGAACCCCAGATTCCCTCCGAGAAAGTAAGGCTTGACTTGTTTACGCATCCACTCCTTTTTGTAATGCTACATCCTTGGGTGTGTGGGAAGTGAAGGGGGTTGTAGTTGTGTGGTCTTAGAGTCCCGCTTTCATACTTCTCTCAGATAAATATTTGATACAAATATGAAGAAGATGTTTGTCTTTGTTTTGTTTACTCTTCTATGTAGACATGCATGCATTCATGCTATATTTCTTTGTTCATGCTATATTTCCATTTCCACTTTGCTGGGAGCATCTGGAACAAAAACAATTTCCCCCCGGGGATTAATGAAATATTCTGAATCTGGATGGACTTGTTTAAATGGGATAAAATGTCCAATGTGTAGGATTTAGTGGTATCTAACGTTGTGGTTGCAGATTGCACCCAGCTAATCACCTCTCAGCTTACCCTCCCCCAGGGTGGCCGCTACAAAACCAAAAGTCCCCTCCAGTGTCGGCGACTGTCTGTTCTGGGCTACTGCAGAAACAGATTTAAACGTTGATATATTTAAACCTCCTCAAAAGCACTTCATTAATGCTAAGACGGGGCGACAAATTCAAACATCACAATGTTTTTGACTAAGTAGGCCCCACTTCAGTATCGATGTTACAACAGTATTGTAGGTATGATGTAGAATTTCTGACAAATAAACATCAGTAAAGAGAGTATATTGACTACTTGGCCTTGTAAGTTCAGAAAGTGTAATCACTTTACTGTAATGCAGCCTTTAAAGCCAGAAAAAGACAGCAGTTATGCTGTATCACAATATTAACAATTTCCAAAGTCAAAGATGATATATAGTATATATCATATATATTGCCCAGCACTACTCTGTAGGTATAAAAAGTTTATTCTAATGTAATGACAAGACACAATTATTCTTAGTTTCAGCCGATTATACACATATTTATGGATATTATAGTCCATTTCTACCAATAGAATACCCCTGAAGCCCTACACACTGAACCTTTTTAAAGGTAAACATGATAAGAATAAAAACTCACAAAATATTCAGACAGTTAAAAAAAAATTGCCTTCCTGTAGTCATAAGTAAAATACATTATTTGAACTAAAATAAGTATGCTCTATATAATTATTTACTGAACCAGTTGTTTGTACCTCTTATTTTTTGTGGTCCCCATCCAGTTCCTGTGTATCTAAGTTGTCCATTACATTTTTTTCATATCTATGACCTTGAAAACAAGGTGGTTTCTCGTAATCCTTGGAAATGTGAAGTCAGGGAAAGAAACACACACCAAGAGTCTCACATGAATATCAGGTGGTATGCTCTGAGAAGTCACTTGAGTTTGAACATTGCAATTCTGCTTCAGCTGAATCAGTTTATGAGCAGTGTTTTATTTGTAAGTGGTCTTATTAATGGATTTGGCCCTCAGGGTGTTCCATTTTGTGTTTGTGTGTAGAGAAGTGTTTATATTCCATTTCAGAAAAACATTGTTTTAGCGTGAATACTGTCAGGTTCTTTTTTGCTGTGCAGTTAGAGGTGCGCAGAGGATTCAGTGAGGAATGTTAAGCCATTGCAGGACAGCTTATAGCTGATAGTGTTTCACCCAGGATTCCTCCTGCAGCAGAGCTCATGTTCTTGGATTTTCAGTTTTTCCCTTGGAAATTACGCTAAGCACACACCTATGTGCTCAACAAAATAGTGTTCCGTTTGCGTAGTGTTTGAGCATTTCTGGAAACAGCGGTTTGTTTCTACAGTCTCAAGTAACGCTGAAAGCGAAACTGATTTCAAACTTCTGCGGCTGAATAAATACCAGTAATCACACCTCAAGAAAACACCTAAAAGCCTGAGAACAGAACTTACTGACACCCTGACTGAAAAAAAATCTCCTGGTGTCATATTAGTTTTGAGAGCAGCAAGATATTGAGAGTTGTCTCTCTTATCGGAATTGCTTCCAGTAATTTGTAACTTCAAACGATCTGAATTTGTACATCAACTGCCTCCCTATTGTGCAGATTCTGTCAAAGCCACTGAGAAGCTGATGTGGCATTTAGACATTACAGCTAGATATTCTTATGCAACATACATTAATGTGTCTGCAACAGCTTTGACAAATGAACGTGAAGTAAAGAGTCTGCATGTCACTGTATGTTGCTGCACACAACATGACAGTTGTGATGTGACACTTAATGTATAAAATGTTGTATTTCCTCAGCTGCCAGTGGTGATGCGTGTCCCCCGGTTCTCAGCTTGGGCTCAGAACCTGTGTGGGATGCAGTTCTCCATTCTTGGTTATGGAGACATCATTGTTCCAGGTGAGGATGTTGACGTGGCACCATCAGTTTTTCCCTAAATCATTCCTGGTAAATATGTTCTATACAGACAACTGTGGCAGCTGGTCGCCACTCAGTTTAACCACATTGTTTTCACCATGTTTTGCTTTCTTTATGTTTTAAATATTCCTCAACTATGTTAGAAAAAAGCAGAATTATAAAATGGCAGCATTTTCAGTGTGGTGTGTCACTCACCCTTTGCATCCTCATTGGTTCACCAGGTCTCCTGGTGGCCTACTGCAGCAGGTTCGATGTTTGGATCAACAGCAGGAAGAAGATCTACTTCGTCAGCTGCTGCATAGGTACATCACTACTTAACTGTGATTTTCTTATTCATATGTAGCAACGCCTTGAAGGTTATGTATGTGTGTTTTATAGTATTGTTTATATTGTAGAGGTAGGTTCACAGTATTTGACACTTTTTTTTCTTTATATTTTAAAATACTTTTTAATGTTGCATATGTCTAATGTTTTGTATGAATTCCCTGTATTCACATCAGCTTTGCTGCTCACACATTCTTCACAGTGAATTTCATATGTTTCCTTTACCATTGGTGTAGAAATATTTAGTCAACCGTGTGACTAATTCTTCTGCTTAGTGAAATGCTGATACTGATTTTTCTGACCACCAAGTGTCTCTGGTCTTGTTTATTCCCCAGATTAACCAGTTCACCGCCTTTTACTGGATTCAAGTTCTGATTGTCTTTGTCTCTCTCTTTCTGTTTTGTTTTTGTCCACCTCTCTCATTCCCTGTAGCCTATCTGCTGGGAATGATAATGACATTTGCCGTGATGCTGCTGTCAGGGATGGGCCAACCTGCCCTACTCTACCTGGTGCCATTCACCCTGATAACCTCCGCCGTGCTGGCCGGGTGCAGGGGAGAGATGAGGCAGTTCTGGGCAGGAACCACCTATGAGGTGAGAGGTGCTTCTAAACCGGTTTGGCACAGTGTTGATATTTGATAGCTGTGTTGGTAGCTTCCTCTGTGCTTTCAAACAGGTTAAATTGTATTTCTGAAGAACTTCATACTTTTTGTTTCTGCCTTCTGTTACGTAAGTTTGTCAAACACCAGTTCATGGAACTTAGGTCAGCACAGCACTATTCCAAAGACTGACATACACACCAATGCATTTTGCCAAGACCAATGCTCATAACTAGTCACATGGAGGATATTCTAAATAACATAATAAATTGGAGAAAAAACGTGTCCTGATCAGCCCAAAGGTTTTGCTGCATCGCCACAAGGTCAATAGTTATTTTTTTGCCTACAGATTTTCTTTCTCTTAGTTTCTCTAACATTCACTGCCCCTGCTGCAGCTACGTAGCTTTGAATCATCTCCAATTTGTCAAGCAACTGTCTTGTCATTTAAGGTAACTGAAAGGACGAGGCTCCCGTGAGGAAGTCCGTTCATTAATTTAATGGCTTTGTCAAGAGATGTTAGTGCAGTTGAACTCAGTTGTGACTGTGAGTGTTAAAAACTTAGGTGCTGCTCTCTTTGATGATCTGCAGGGTCCACAGCACAAGTCAGATACATTTTTCTTTTTTAACGTGGAGTAGAATCTGCGCTCACAATTTCTGACGTACAGTTTATTTTCTGACTTTTATTTAGAAAGTAACAGTGTTTGTATTTGTTGGTTTATTGATTTTATTCCCCGACCTACTATAGTGAGTGAGGGGAATCTGCTTCTCACATATATATATATATATATATATATATATATATATATATATATATATATATATATATATATATATATATATATATATATATATATATATATATTTATGTCAAACGATCAATTTTTTTAATCGCGATTAATCGCATTTTGTCCATAGTTAACTCGCGATTACGCAATTTTTTTGCCACATTTTTTTCTGTTCTAAATGTACCTTAATGTATTTTTTCATGTTCTTAATACTTTTAACAACATAAGAAAGGGCAAATATGCTTGCATTATGAAAATGTTTATTCAACACTTCAAATCATGCAGGAAAATAAATCCAGGGTTGTCTGCTTTTGGCGAGGGGGGGCGAGGGGGGGCATCGGGCTCTCTGCATCTGCCGTCTGTTTGGCTTGCAAGTGGTGTCCACTGACACTGCACGTTTTTCTACTTCGCCTTTTTCACGCAGTGTGCAGCTTTCTGTCAGTCAGTATCACACTGATGATCGCCATGGCTCCGGTGCAGCAAAACAATAAAAAGTACGACTTGAAATTCAAACCTTCTGTCGTGATATATTCAGAGGAAAACTCAGGAGAAGCAGCCGCTAGACGTTTCTCTGTCGACCCCAAGAGAGTGAGAGAAACGGAGCTTCAGCGTCTGTCCGAGGAGGACAGCAGCAGGGCCAGGCTGCCTGCTGGAGGGAGGAAGAAGGCTAGCGAGGAGCCTGAGATAAACATGCGGGGATGAGTTATCAGCAAACGGGCACGCCACGAGAGAGTGTCCCGCAAAATGATCAGGGCGATGGAGAAATGTCCGCCACCGTGAGTGACAGCAGAGATGAGGAGTTTGCAGCGAGTGCTGCTTTTCAGTCCGCCGTGTTTTTAACGAACCGCCAACCCTGCTTCTTCTTCTTCTGATTCCCTTTGTTATTCTTCTGCCACCCTCTGTATCAAGACTATGGGTGCCGCCGACGGCCGTAAATCATACAATGCGCGTTTTTTTGTTTTTTTTTTATATACTGAGCGTCAATCGCGCGTTAAAAAAAATTAACGCCGTTAAGAGGACGTTGTGTTAACGCGTTATTAACGCGTTAACTTTGACAGCCCTAATATATATATATTGGGATATATATCTCAAAGTATTTGTGAATACGTAAAAAAAACATGAACAGCGAGATATTTGTGTGATTTAAACAGTCGTCTGTGCAGATTACTCTTCACTAAAGGAGACTGAAATACGCTCGGGGTGTGAAAATTGCAGGGGGTCTTTGGTTGCCATGGAGACAACTTTAAAACCTTTTTTGTTGAAGCATTAATTGAAAAACAGAGCATGCCTTTTTCTTTTGCTCATTTTTCAAATCATTCTTCAAGACTTCAGATTCTATTCATGTTTCCCAGCCATTCATTAACTTGCCCCGACTTGAAATATCCTTGGACACTGATAATCCGTCACAGTCAAAGTCACATAACTGTAACTGCACATCATGTAGTTAAATTTTTTGAGCACACTTTTGACCAGGTTCTAGTCTTTTTTTCAGATCTCTTTAAGCTTACATACCCAGCTGGCACAAACTGAATCAAAGGCAGCTTGGACGTGATGAAATTGACCCAACATCGTCTGCTTCAATGTAGAGATTTGTAGTTAAAATCATGTGAAAATACCTGTAACGTTCCAACATATGCGAGAGGCGAGAAGGAGGAAGGGAATGGATGTAATTCTAACCTGCTTCATCTTCACCAGGTCTTGGACTCATCCAGGGAACCTTTGCTGCCAGGTGTGACTCCCTCACACTCAGACCTCTCCCCTGCATCTCTCCTGCCATTTTACATCGTCGCTTACTGCAGTGCCTTATCTTTTCTCACCAGCTTCTTGTTGTCCCCTTTTTTTCTGTTGTCCTTTGATTTTAACCCTTGATTTCCAGGGTCAGTGTGTTATTTCATGATGGTATACCTTTCCAAAATACAAAGATCTTTGTAGGACCTTAGTTTGGACAGTATAGTGTTTTGCATTAACTGACCACTAGGTGTCTCTAAATGCTTGAATATAATCCTTTTACACATCAGAAGAGCTTCTCAGCTTTACTTCAACTTGCACTTGTGTTAAAGCCATGGCCCTGGAATAGCATTAACTTCATCTCTTTGTTTCTGCAGTTTGTGTTTATCATTCTCTTTCTCCACTCATCCATCTTTTCCAAGCAACGGGAACTACTCGTCTCATGCAGTCACCAACATGTTCATGTTGCCCTTTGCATGGTGTTGCTTGCAGTTCACCTGTGAGAGCTGTGGCATGGATGTTGGGATGTGTTATCTCCGTGATTTTGTATTTGTAGAATGTGTCGCTTGTCTGCTGTTGTATGTGCAGTATGCTTAACCAATCTCCCTTCATTTATCGCTGGTAAATGGTGAACCAAAATGCTAAATAGAGGAATTTTTAAACTTCTCGTTTCCTTTTTCCTCCAGAGGGAAGAACTGACTGCTCCATAGACGGAGAGAAATGCTGACTTACAGTGTTGAGAATGGACCCAAGTGCTGGATGTTTTTTTTTCTTTTTCGTTTTTTTTTCGTATTAATATGACATTTGCAAACCGAGGGAACACATGTTATTGATCAGCAGATTCTCTAAAGAGTATGGGTTCATTTGACTGCTGTGAATGGTGGTTAGATGAAGGCTAATTCATTTTCTGTAGTTGGAAAACGGAGATGTTTTAAATGATTGAAAGGCTTGTCTAGTGCCTGAAGGGTCTGTTCAGTTCATGTTCAGAAAACTGACTTTGCCTTGGTGACAAATGCATACAGCAAAATAAGAAAGCACTTTATAGCATTTAGCCTGACAGTTGTTTCATCAGGGGCGGGTTTGGGTTTTAATTACTGGCAGCCACAATATTGATACATTTTTGATAACTGTTTTGGGGTTTCTGTGTAACCTGTTTTTATGATGTGATTTCTTTCATTGCCTTATATTAAAAAGAACTTCTATCTATTGTTCTTGTGTGTATTTCGTGCCTTGCTGACACTCCCAACACAGATAATTTGGTTAAAATCAACTCTGGAGAAACGGTGACTTGTATTGTTTGGGAAGAAATCCATACAGCTATTATGAAGTGTATGAGAGGAAAGAAGAGATTTGTAAAGGACTTAAAAAGTACATTTTATGTTCTGGGACCAGACAGCACCAAGCGTTAATCAATACACTCTTAAAATGATTCTGCAACAAAGAAAGATGTCGGTGTGAGGAGGACGGAGCGGAGCTGGAACAATGCTGTCTCTGAAAGAGTGCAAGTGTACTCGAATGGTGTCTGATCAGCATTCATGTCTCCTTTTAACACTCAGAGGTAATGAGTCCATTGAAAACGGCACCCCATTTTTTATATAAATGTCACGTTAGATGTAAAATGATAAAAGACCTTTATAGTCCTGACGAGGAGCAGTCCAGTTCGATCGCAGTCCAACTAGCACTCGTAAAAATCAGACGTCTGAGGTCTTTGATAGTCATCAGTGGGTTTATGGTGAACATATTGTTGAACTACTCATCATTAGATTGTAATAAGTGAGTTTTATATCATTCTGAATAAGATTTGACTTGAATTCAGGATAAGCACGTCATAGAAAGATTAAACCAGCAGTTATGAAATGTTCTGTGTGGATCGTCTATCTCCTTGTGTCATGACATGTTTATGAAGTTTTTGATATCAGTTTAATTTATTAACCATAAAGCTGAGACAGCCCCCACACCGTAACACGTTCCTATAAGGTGCTCCTAACCCGGTTTTATTGATGGCTGATGAATCATTTACTGATGCTACTGGTTAGCCATAAATAACACTTTGATTGCAGTGTTCAAAAAACATTTCTAGTTATTTATTTGGTAATATGCAGTCACGAATGGTGGCAGACAATACATTCTCAGGGGTTTCTCACTTTCCAAAAAGTGATTTAAAATGCAGTTATAGGGGTGTCGCAACATCTCAATACTCACAATAACCCTGATATTATACAATGTATTATATATTGATACCATGTTAATGTTACACATATGATCATATCGTCTGAATGATCTAGTGAAGGTGTGCACCTTTTGTTTCTGAGTTCAGCTGGTTATTGAATATATATATCAAATAAATGCATTTAGGCGTTGTTAACAGGCTCACAGTTTATATTCCTCTCAGTTAACAAAACTCATTTAACCTGTAAAACTGAAACAAGTCCGGTTGCCTTCTAGCACTTCGTAACAAACATTTAAAATACTACCTCTACTTCCTTTTATTTGCCATTGAAGTTACTTTTAAATCGCTTGTTTGCAATTTGAGATTTTTAAGAGAGAAAGAGGGGGAGAGATTGGGTTTGAGTGTGCCAACAGTGACACTGTGGTGGCGTCTGCCAACTCAAACTGTCAGTATTCAACAATCTGAATCCTCCAGAAACACTCACTGATCCGATTCTCTGTATTCATGAACAGCGTCTGACAAATCCTACATTTTCCAACCTCCATTGTAGGCTCTGACCTTGTTCGACCAGGTATCTCTCTCCTCTCAGCGTCTGATCGCCAGCTTCGTTGGCTTTCTGCACACTGAGAGGAGGAAGCACTTTAATATAACATGACTACATGAAGGTCCGAGAAGAGGACCTACAATATTTGATATAAGGCTCATGTACATTCCTGTAGCCTACAGTCTGATCCAAGATACTACTTATAGTGTTGAGCAACATGCTTTCAAAATGCAATTAATCATATATTACTATAGCTACCTTCATTTTAAAGTAACAAAGTTATAACATTACTGTCTATTTAGAGTGATTTATTACGTATTACACTACTATTTTAGTTACTTTCAACAAAATGCCCAAATAACCTATATAGAACAATTAACTAGCCAAGATCTTTTTTTAAAATACATGAACACAGGGATATATTATGAGATAGGAATACATATTCTAATTGTAGGACTAGGAATAGACTTATACCTTCTATAATGTAGCCTATAATGCTTTTTTTCATTTTTTAGTCCACAGAACAAGAATTACATGGACATGTGTGATTCAAGAATGTAAATTAAAGTGCATCATTAGATAGATAGATAGATAGATAGATAGATAGATAGATAGATAGATAGATAGATAGATTATTAAAACCCGAGGGGAAATTCGGTCATCATAGCAGCAGGTACATTCAGTACAAATGCAATAAAATATATAGAAGCAATAAGAAACAATAAAGTACTATATACAATATGCAAAAGAATAAAAACCCGTTCCTAATAATAGAATGCTATATATAATAAAATGCCTATAGGTAGTTATGAAATAGAATACAGGTAATTACAATTAAATGTTGAGGTAAGTGAAACATAAGGCGCAAGAGAAAGGAGGTTTATGTACAGAATACAGTGCAGCATATATAAATGTCGTAATACATCGCTGACATATTACTAGCAGTTGTGATAATATAATGATGGCTGTGTGTTCGGTGTCCGCTTTGATCTATTAGGGACTAAAACAAAGCGCACATGTGGCCGCTGGCTCCGCCTCGGCCATGTGACAGCGTGCAGGCTGACTCAGCCGGCTCGTCATGCAGCGTCAGTTCGGAGTCGCACAATTATGAAAAAGCAACCTTCCGTTGGAGCTGCAGCCGAAGCGGATCTCTCCAACCTCCACCGGGCTTTCCTTCCAAGGCTAACCGAGAGCACCGCCGATAGATGGATAAAAGCCACGACGCAGCTCTTCCTGAGTCTCAACGGTGAAGAGAATGGTACGTGAGCACTGTTTTCTTTTTTTTTTTCTTCTTTTGGACCAGTCGACTGTTTTGTCTCCGGCTTTTTTAATAGTCTTGTCAGGATCGTCGTGACTGATCGGGGGGCTTTGAGTGGCAGGTCACCCCCCTCTCTCAATGCATGCTGCCTGTCAGACACCCAGCCGGGACCCCGGTTAGCTTTATTTAGTTGTTTTTCTGTTTATGCTACATCTGTATGTGCTGCTAAATTCAACACACTGGGTCTAGTAAAGTGTACACGGTGACACACTGCCTAGCAAGAAAGAGAGAGAAAAAAAACCCAAATCACACGCGGGCGTAACGTTAGCAGGCTAAATAGCTAGCTCGCTAGCGCTAAATGCTAGGTACTAAACCTGAGCTAACTAGCTATCAGCTAGCTGGGCTGACGTTAGCGGCGGTTAGTTGGCCGTTAGGACGACGGAGACAGAGCTCCACTTCACCGGACACGGCACACACAAAAGAGGGCACTTCAGAGCAGCTGGCACTTTCAGAAAGACACGTTTCTCCAAGCTGTCTCAGATGTCGGAGAAGACACACTGTCATTGCCAGTAACAAGTCAATGCCACCTTGAATGGCTGCCAAGTCTGTTCAAACTGAGGGCTTGTTTTATTCCGCCGGCGTCGGGGAAAGTTAAGTGATGTTTTAAACAGTGCGTTTATTATCTCAGACCTTAATTTAGTTAGATCTCTGTACGCCCACTCATGACTCTGCGATACTCGGCGGGAGTTAAAATGTCTTGGGCCTGTCTTGCTGCAGACATTGCTGAAGACTCGTCTCAGCGTTTAGTGTTTGTAAATTGTGATCTGCCCTCTTCCTCCTCGTCGTGACGAGCTCAGCCTCCTCTTTTACCAGGTATTTCCTGTCTAGTCCCTGCTGCCCCTGCAGACTGATGAGCTCAGGGTGAATGGAAAAGAGAGAAAGATGACTGGTAGCCAAAGCTGTGAGTCAGATTTGACAACACGGTGTTGTTTGTACACAGTAAGTTACAGCTGGGTGAGATCCACAACATCATAGTGTACTCTGTAGGAGTAGGAGAGACATGGATAACATCTTCTATCATATTATATTTATGTATGTTGTGATATACTCCATCTTGTATAAAATCAATCCAGAGGGGATGTCTGGATCGGGCGATTCCAACAAATTAAAGACCTGATAAATGTTCCTTGTGACATTGATTCAAAAATCATACAATATCCGTCGACATAGTCTTCATTAATTCACTAAATTCCCTACCATGGCTTCATACACCCTGAGATATTTTAATCAGAGACACAGTTTGAATAATGAGACAGAATCTCTGACTGCAGACTATTTCATATCATCACGTAACCTTATTTTAAAGGTGATTATTGCCACATTTCATACATCAAGGCAAAGGTGAGGAGGGATCAGACGACACCTATCAAAAGACGGACAGTAGCGACACATTTATCTCAAATTGATCTGTTGATACCTTTATCAGATTGGTACATTTCACCGTGCCGTGACTAAGGAACATGTCATTGCCCAAATATCCGATGTTGTCTCATCTCACAGTATCGTATTTTATGTATACACCTTTTTATTCTGCGAGATGCCGCAGCAGCCGGCGCCTGTCTTTTGGCTGTCTCATTTCCCACAGAGCTGCCGGCCTGAGCTGATCACATGCCCCAGCTTACCCCTGAATGAGGGACGCTCCTGGTGCTGCTGTCTGAAAGGCAGTCTGATGAACTCCTGTTGGTTAATCAGAGCAGTCGGCGCTATTTGATCTATATCACCGATCGCTAATAGACCTTTACAATCGCGAGTCACGGTCTCTTATGTAATTGTGGATGGTCGAAGTGGTCATCTGCTCATGCGTAAGCGCTCTGTGAGCTGGTAGAAAAATGGCCTTGCATCACTTTGTTGTGCTCCAGAAAAGACTCCTGCACTACTATTGTGT
The DNA here is from genome assembly GCA_963678695.2 of Diplodus puntazzo. NCBI lineage: Eukaryota > Metazoa > Chordata > Actinopteri > Spariformes > Sparidae > Diplodus > Diplodus puntazzo. The sequence continues at coordinate 8,068,172 of OZ023155.1, read as the reverse complement.
GTGTGTGTGTGTGTGTGTGTCCACTCCGTGTGTGTATATATGTTTGTCCACTCCGTGTGTGTGTGTGTGTGTGTGTGTAACTGCGTGCATGTTGCAGCCTGCGTAGTGACTGAGGCATGCCTCTCTGAGCTCTGTTATCGCACACTCTAATCCATTTGCGCCACACACACACACGCAAGCCCATTTGAAGATGACTGATAAAGTTTTTCCAGTGGCCTTGGACTGGGGTTTTTAAAGGAATTGGTCACAGTCTCAGTTTGTTGGTTTTATGAATGGAGTCCTGCCTCTGTAGTTATTATGCAGCTGAGCCCCCCCATCGCTGTCTGCTCACTCTGCAGAGCTGCAACTCCTGGTCAAGCAGTTGACTCGCGTGTCCTGTGCACTACCCAAAGAGCACTGGAGGGAATTCTAACTTAGTATATTTGTAAAATGATACCTTATGCACAAACTGAGAGAGATGCATGTTTATGCTTTTATAGTGGTCCGATTTCTTTATTCAAGCAGAGGTTCAGTAGCTGTGACTCCACACTGTCCCTGCTGCTGTCTCCTAAACCTGTGTTTTCCTGCCAGAATAAATGTTAGCTAAGTACGTTTCTGGAAAACCAAAGGGAAATTCAAACTTAAGATTTCTTTATGCTGCAACTTTATGCTTCTTAATGTCCAATGCATCTCTTTCTCTTCTGTCACAATGTTGTGCTTATGCTCTGGTTAGATTTAAGCGACAACATAATGGGTTTGGCTGAAAATATCTGTTTTGGTCGCCGCAAACAAAACTGGAATTGTCCCGAGGTCTTCTTTTTTTAAAAATACCAACTTTTTTTTTTGCCAAAATCACAGCTGGAGATGGAGATTGCTCGACTTCCTGTGGAAAAATATCCGGTTTTGGTCGCCACAAACATGGCTGAAAATTGTCCTTAGTTCTCCTTTTAAAAATATCCAGTTTCTGTCACACTTATAAATGTTGGTCAAAATAAATGCAGTAGTTTCACACTTACAAAGCAAAGAAAGTCAAACTGTGCTCACCCGTTTGGCAGCCTATATTGTCTGTAACCCCACCACTGCCCCCTCCACCTCCCGATGTGAAAGTCAAGTAATAAACGCATAATGTGAACCTGATATGGCACGTTTTATACAAATGTCAATATGTGTCACGTACAAGCTTGGGCGCATCTGTGGTTTGCAAAAATGTTAACTACTAACATTATATCCTGGCTTCTGGCTGCTGTTCTTAGGTCACATAACCATGAGCGCCAGATGTTGAGAAGAATAGCCATCACATGCTTTACACTTCTAGGTTATACAGCTGCTTGGAAGTAGGACTTGGGGTGGCGTGCCAGCATGGTATCAGCCCATGCTGTGCCGCCTTTCAGAGCTATATCCAGGGGCTACAAGTGGTAGAGCTGCAGAGCCGTCACACTTTGGTCTCATGACTGTATGAACTGACTTAACTACTGTGTGCGGCTTTCCGGGGATCTTATCATAGGGCCATAGTGAACCCTTCCCCTCCATTTAACAGCGTTTTATTGGTCCAGAGCTCTGAACAACTACTGTATGATGTGGCAAGAGTTGCCAATTGATAAGGTCTGTCTGTGTTAAAAATGAAATGTGTGATATAATCTTGGTTAGTGAAGCCAATATAAAGGCCTAGTTGGATTCGGTTTTGACCCTATCAAAAGGATAGCAGCATTTGTAGCACACTTTATCATTTCAGGGATCTAACATTTACAGGTAGCACTGGGCAGAGTTTTAAACTTGAGACTTGGATGTGAGCCACACACTGAGGTCTCCAATGTCAGGACTTGAGATCTGACGTGGACTCGCTTGATGCATGAGATGTATTGTGAAGATTTCAAATAGAAAACAATGGAATCATTTCAATTAAACTTATGCTTGTGCTGATATTGTGGCCTTCCTGGGTAAGGCACTTGTGACAATATGGGAACATTTTGTTCTGAGCTCTCATGACCTTCCTCTGTTTGACAATCAGTGTCGGGTGTGCATAATTAGGTACTCATTAATTCTTTTTGTTGCTTAAATTTGTAGCACAGCTTTTATCATCATTAATCACAGCCTCAGCTTTAAAAGGAAGATGTTCAAAGGCGCTAAAACTCCTGCCATGTAATTAGTGTGGTCTTTATGGTTATGAATCAGACGGTAGACTCAAGTCGCAAGTTTTATTTTGTTCAGGAGAACTTCACTTGAAGCCGGCTCAGGCAGAAGACAGACTTGACTTTGGATTGGTCGGAAATCTTGAAAGATTTGACTTGCCCCCCCCTAAAACATTTTCACTAGAATCAGGTCGAGATGTTGTCCAGAGTCCAACTCAGTTCTCTCCTGCAGGAAATACTCCCTTTGGTATACAGCAGGAGTAGGACTCCTCCTATAATGACTGTTTTGGTGTTCATATAAATACAACATGTATTTGAACATATTTGCAGTATCAACGAAACAGTGGAAAGCAAACAGACAAGAGCCGCTATACTCTGTTCAACATACTTGATGTCATCGACATGCCCACTTCTGACAATGACTTTCTCTATTCATACATCAAGTGTTCGTCAATTATCTGCCGGATTAGGAGCAGATTAGTAAGACTGTTTAATTAAAGACTGTTTAATTTTTGGCCCTCTAAAATCTGTGAAAATAATAAAATAACTCCATCACATTTCCTTTACACACAAGGCCTCACCTCTGCGGGTTGTGCAGTACAACTGCATTTCTCCTGTGATGTGACTTGATGCAAAGAGAAACAGCGATGTGGAAAAAACTCATGACGGGAGACTTTGCTCACTGTAGCGTGGAGGATGCCCCAGTTCTATGTGCATGCTTATAGCTATCGCCATATACCAGTGTTTCATTTGTCATAAACAATCTGTAATAATCAAAGAGTCTGTATCAGAAAATTGAGGCAGTTTTGTTACTGTATTTTTATAGAAAAAAGCATTCTGTTAAATCCGAACATCTCCTCCATTACAGAGTGGGAAAATCCTGAAAGCCGTATAGCAGCCAGATACAGTCTCAAAGTAAACGAGCCAAAAAAAGATAAAACTGCGCAAATTAATTTAGTTCTTTCTTCTGGTTCTCTGAGAACCACTCTTCTCTGTGGCTACTGCTCACACTATAGTGCTGACCCCATATCCTCCACTCTTTCTAATGGGTAATGGCTTTTGCCAAGCCAGATGTTATCTCTCCCTATATTACGTCAGGCAGGGCCAGAGGAATGATGGGTTCACCAGCCAGCCTTGTTACATTGTTGGGAAAAAAAAGAAGGAAGGGAAGGAAGAGCTCAGTTGGCAATGTTTCTGAGTTCAGTGTGTGAGTGGAGGGGGGGATCACAGTCGGAAATGGGGCCTGAACAATATATTAGCCGATATTGGCCTATTACAGTTGTATCAGGATATTGAAGGATAGTTGCAAAAAACTTGAGTGTAGCTCTAAAAGATAAATTGACTGTATGTGATTAAAATGACTACACACACAATTGCGGATAATCAAAACTCTCTGCACCCCATGCAGTCGATCGCAGAAAGATGGAAAGGTGCCGGGTTTATTTCCTACAGGAACAGAGTAATCTTAAAACCAGGGGCTCAGAGAAAGAAGCCAGAGAGGAAGAGGGAGGGAGCGAGGAAGTGAGGGAGTTTGTGAGTGTATGTGTGTTTTTGGCAGGGGCTCTGAAGTTCTGAAGTCTTTTGTTGCCTGACATTCTCAGGTACCATGGTTACAGGTTAGCAGGGGACGGCCCGGCTTTATCTGCCTCATTAACACTTTGTTAGATCGAGAAGACACCGGTGTTTTTGTTAAAGGCGTTCATCCACAGTGCAACACAAACCTTCCTTAAGTCGCAGGGTGTGCCTCACTTCTGTCACTAGTTCAGCAGGTAGTGAATCACCACAGGGAATTAGATTTCAGATGCAGATTGGGTCACTATTTCAGTGAGGAAGGGGGCACTGAGGAGTCAATGACCTGCGGTATTCAATTATAAGGGAGGAAGCTCATGAATAACATCACATCAACAACATAGCTAACTAATGAGACAACAGAGTGAAATTCATGAATGCGTTCAAAATGTTTCGAGACTGAATGCTAAGCCTGTATAGACACTGTACTTCTATCAGCGCTCACCAGAACCCAACCTACCAATTAAAGTTATTAGATGAATCTGTTTTTATCCTGCTGTGACACCAGCTTTGTTGTAATTACACCCTTTTTACATCTACTATAAAGTGAACATTATATTCAAGTACCATTTTCTTCTGATAATGAAATTATAATGTACAAGATGTGCATTGTCAAATACGAGTTCCATTTTATTGTAATGCCAGTTTAAAAATTCAGAAACTTAAAGGAATGATTTGACATTTTGCAAAGTACGCTTTCACTTCTTGAAGAGATGAGAAGATTAGTCACACTCTTATGACAGTCTGTCAAATATAAACTTGGAGCCGGGAGAAGGTTAGCTTAGCTTAGCTTAGCATAAATACCGGAGACTCGCTTTGTGAAAAGGTTATAGAGCTTTAAAGGTTCTTCTCAGGTGGATTTTGGTACCAGGGAGGGGGGAGTTGTCACAATGGTGGCATTTCAATCTGTGAGACAATACATTGAAAAATATTGATATTCTATGCCTCATTTTAAAAATTCTTTTCCTTTCAACTGAGACTGCTCCTGAGATTTTTCAGGCCTGATAGCTCTGTGGAGGATTAGCTTAGCTCTGAGAAGCACACATGGCTGTTGGGCTAACTTTAGGACAACTAAAAACTTCAGAAACCTCTTTTAATTCTTTCGAGAGTGGAATCACCGTGTTGGTATTTCAGGTGCAGGTTCATTGCTAAATTAGTTGTAGTCGTGCCTTACTTTAGCACTGGTCTGTAGCATTGCTTGCATATGGGCATGCTTGTATCCTTGCACTGTCCTTTTTTAGTTGCCTATTATGCGGGAAGACATCACTTTAAGTAAGTGAGAGGAGGCAGCGCTGTGTGGGCACAACCATGTGTGTTGACTCGCTGTCAGAGAGATGATAATGTGAAGAAGTATATTCAGGCTAGCTGTTCCCAAGGTTTCCAGTCTTTATGCTAAGCCTAGCTAACATCTCCTCGCTCTAGCTTCATGTTAAATGGTCAGATGTGAAAGTGAAATTAGTGAATCTAACTCTCAAAAAGAAAGTGAATAACAGTAAGATTTAACTTTCTTTTCTAGGACTTCTGTCTTTCTTCCATAGCTAGATATGCACACAGATTTTTTTTTTTTGGTTTATTCAGGGATTGTTATCGACCTTCCAGGTGGTTTGGTTTTCACTTCCTAATAAGTGGTTTTGATAAGACAACTAAATTGAAGGTTTGTCTCTAAACTGTGGTTAACCAAGTCTTCAGGCCCTTGTTTGCCCAAAGCATACATCCATATTAAAAGGGATAATCATCCCCTCTGCAAAAATAATAATTCACACCTCCATACACCATCACGCTCATCAGATCGTTAACCAGGACACAATACATTTAAACTTTCAGACTTTTCAACTGCTTTTCGAAACAGCTATAGAGGCAAGATCAGCAGCATGTGAGCAGAATGGAAATGACATAAGACAAAAAGTTGATGTCAGTGGTCTCAACTCTAAATTGAGATGATGTAATCAAGACTTTCGACAGTGTTTATGTTTGATGTCATCATTTCCCACCTCGTGGTCATGTTCTCCAGCAGTGCTGCCACTATTGTGAGAAAAGGAGTTTAATCCGTGAGCACACACCCGATGCAGAATCTTTCCATACGGGAGGCCTAATATGACGTGAACATCACTGCCACCACCTTATGACAATATGTGAACCCATGTGTGTTCCATGTTGCATTAGTACACTGGATCAAGATGTCAACATCAAGTTGCATCAGCTCACTTTGAACTGGATTGAGTTTTTATATGCCGTTCTGAGTGTCAAAATAAAAGAGGGCCTCTTGAAGCATAAGTGCGGGTGCTGAGTGTGTTTGGGAGAGAGTTTGTGTGCACTGCATGAATCACAGTTGGTGGTGCGTCTTCAGTAGACAACTAGGTATATATCATTGAGGCCTCTGCCCATCCGCTAATCCTCTCCCACACCCCCGCCTCCCTCGTCTCTTTCTCCCCAGCCTAAGTATAATGTCTAGTTGGTCTCAGACACATTCATCTGCCCCCTGAGTATCTTCTTACAGATTAACAGTGGATGGAGTTGGGAGGCTGCAACCTCCTCACTGATCACTCAGCTTTTAACTTATGCCGGATCTGTGTGGTAACAGCATCGTCGTAGACTTTGAGACTTGCGGGGAACTTGCGTTCTGGTCGCTTACGAGAAGCACGGTGATTCTTCGCTGATGATCCAGTGGTCAGGGGACGCTGTGGTGACTGTGGTTTGTCCAGGAGATGCATGAAGGAGCTTTGGTATGTTCCTGTACAAAGCCCTTAAACACAGAGATGAAGAGGAGGACATCCAGGTACACACACAGTGGATCGGTGTCACTGGTCAAGTGGAGGCATGACTGCTGTTTGTTTTGCTGTTTCTGTTAAAACCACTATTTGTTGTAAGCAGCGTAGAACAACATCTGCTATGGATGGGACTCATGGCACCCGAGATTTGCCTTTAGGGATAGATAAGAGGACTAAAAACTAACTAGTAATGAACTTTTGCAGCTAGCTCCGGCAGGAAATGTCGTGCTTGTAATTGCCTGGTTCACAGCATTTTCCTCTGCGGTGGTTGTAATACCATTGTTTGAGTTTCAGGAATAGTTGAAACGCTTTGGTGTGAAGCAGGTGACAGCGTTTGCAGGTTTCCCTCTTTGTGCTGGAAGGGATTAATGGGGCTAATCGGTCATGGGTCACGTACTGGAGGAACAATAAGGCGCAAGGCATTAATTGAAAATTCCTCCAACATACGTCTTTGTTTCAAAAGAACAGTGATAAAGGATGAGATTGTTTTATTGCAGTGTTATAGCATTGGCAGGCTGTAGCTGGTGAAACCCCAGAACTGTGGTGTCTCCTAAATTAATTTAGTAGTTTTTTTTATTTATTTTTTTGAACCTTCTAATCCCTTTTGATTTTCAGTCTAAATCCTGGATTAAGGGGTTACAAGCTCCCTTTTAGGATGTTTGGACTTTATTATTTTCAGAGAAAACTGCTCTAACTGAAAGTAAAACTGACAACACTTTTGATTTATCTGCAATGTTTTTCTCACTCGTTTTTCTTTTGTGAAACTACAATTGAAATAATGTTTGTGCAAGCACTTAATTACTGCACAGAGCTGCGAGCTTTGTATTTATCATCCCTGGGGAACAGTTTGCTTAGCAGCTTGAAATTATTAAATGCAAACATAATAGCAGCATGGACGGCAAACAAGCGGCTGTCCGCTGCTCATAATAACAAACTGTTTCTCTTTGTCCACAGTCCCAGAAACCCTGGATAGAAAGCACTTTCACCAAGAGGGAATGTGTGTACATACTTCCAGTGTCAAAGGACCCCCACAGGTATGTGCTTAGACGTACTGTAGTGCGCCTTGTGGTGATAGCCATGGAAACGCTGTAATTGCATGGTGTGTGTTAAAGTAGGCCCAAACCCTAACCACTACTCTCCAAAGAGTAAATGAGTCTGTTTCTACATAATTTTAATGTTTATGTCTGTCACTGTGATTACAGTGTTAAGAGAGGGAAGACCAGTGATGAACCTGTTTGTCGTATCTTCTTCCAGTCTTAAGGATTGGATTTGTGATTAATGTCTTATCAATCTGTCATTTAGGATGTTTGGATTCTCTGAATCCCATTTTAAATCATCTGTTTCCCTACAAGCTGTTATTTTGATTTTAAAAAAGCCATTATGTTCTGTGTGTATGAGTAACTGATGTGAATGTTCTCCTGTCGAATATAGAGGGATTTTTCTGCAGGCTTACTGGAATTTTACAAAGCAGTGTTAAAACTGTATGGAAGGCGTCTTATTGGTTGGCGTGCAGGCCGCTCATTCACAATGTACCATGTTTGCATGAGAAGCCCACACGAAATATCTCAATTAAAGATACAGCAGCTTGTATGAAAGGGGTCCAGTAGTGAAGAAATAGTCAAAGAAAAATAAACATTTTTCAGTTAGTTAATATCAAGTAGTTTCCCACAGTTACGTAAAATTACTATTTCACCACCTCCTGTTTTTGTTGTTTTTAGTTACACTTTAAGAAGTCACATTCCTTTCTTTCTTCTTGTAAACTCATGATGACACCGGGTTACTCTTTTCCCCGTGTTTTCTTTTACATCAATTATTTGCCACTGGCTTTTCTCCTCTACCTTCAGTACGTGCTGCTTCTCTGTGTTGATTTGGAGGTGTTAGTGATCATGGGCCCATTTAACACTGGGCCAAAGGCCTGCATGTGACTGCGATCAAAGTGAGAGTCCACTTGGCAGGTTTCATCAGGCTGTCTTGGTGAAAGGCCGATCTGACTGGGCTGCCTGCCTAGCCGACAGATAACCTTCCAAAATGTCCTCAAATGTCCACTCAGAACTTCTTTCTAACCAGGAGAAATAAGACTATCTTTGTGTCTTTACATATGTATCACATGTATAAGGTCTTAGTTTATTTACATTTGGATTAATGATTAATTATGCTGCTGTGAAATTCCTTCCAGATGCCTTCCAGGATGCCAGATTTGCCAACAGCTAGTCCGGTAAGTATTTGTTTCACTCGCTCTTTGTGACCTGACTGGATTAGCCTGAAATAATACATGCTAACAAGTTACTTTACACCAGAAAAGGCCTGCAGGCAAAGTCTTTCACAACACAATTCTGCTGAACAGCAGCCCTCCTCAGGAAACAATTAACTTCCAGGCTTTGTTTGTCAGGATGCACATTCTCGCCTAAGTTCATTATAGGAGGTGACGAAATGGAGAGGCTTATGTTGGTCATTAATTGTCGTAGTAATGCAGTGTTGAGGCACATTTAAAGTAAAGCTCACCTTCAGACTTCAAAGTGTGTCAATCCTTGTCATAATGATTGGTTATTGGGATTAAAACAGTGTGTCTTTTATTTCAGACAGAGGTGACAATAGCAGGCTTCTCATTTCAAGCCAGTGACTCTTGATTTTATCAGCTGAAATAACTGTTGCTAGCAGCAAGTATCACCTTTAGCTAGATAGCCAAGTCAGTTAAATATAGTGTCATGGCTAAAAATCTCTCTAGCTGTCTATTTTAAGTTTTTAGTCAACTTGTTTTAAGATGAAAACCCTGTAATATGTATTTTTTTATGTGCTTGATAGCTACATTTATGATAGTGTTCTAAAAGAGTGAAGCTAAAGCTGCAAAAAGTCAGAATCCATCTCAGCTGATGAAATAAAGAAAACAAATTGTTCTTGTATTACATTGTATTGTTAGATGCCCTTAGTGTTATATACAGATTGTTTTTCCATTCTTACACAACCCTGTTTGCCTGCTTTGCTCACATTCATTGACAAGGACAACAGTCCTTAGTATTTATATTTTGATAGCTTGTGTTTCACTTTTTACATTACAATTGAAAAAGAAAAGACAGACTTTATAACACTAGCCTAAACTCTCATATACTGTAATGTTTCCACACAGGCAAATGCTATACAGCGGTTGTGCAAGTGTGAAAAGGTTTTTTTTTGTTGTTGTTGTTTTTATTTTTATGTAAAACCACAGACATTAGTTCTCCTTGGTCTGTGATTCTGGGTTGGGTAATGCTGTAGGTAGTAAACTCGTTCAGTGAACATGACAACATAACAAACAAAAGATCATACTCTCCAGACCCTTGAGTACCAAATATAGTTACCACAGCCCTCTGCACAATATTTTTTTAAGATCATCTCTTAATATTCATTATATATTGCATTAGTATACCAAAGAATTATATCCATGTTGCTAATTTCTTACCAGAAACCCTGATTGATGTTTTTGTGATGAATGTCATTTAGGTTCTTTTTAGTTTCTCTGTGTGTTGCTTAGTTTTTGCGTTGAAACGAGGGGTCCATATGGAAAAAGTATTTCTTAATTGTTTGCTTAAGGGTACAAAACATGAAAATTCATAAGGTTTAGCATGGGATCCTTTGAATATCAGCTGTTTTTTTTACACCTATCTAAATGTGCCATAAAATGAGCTTCATTTAAATGTTGTATTGTCAGTATTCAGTTTTATCTGCTGTGTTATGTAACTTTATAACATCACTGCTGGTAAGATAAGAACAGTTGAATAAATGAATAATTGGATTATCAATTACAAGTGATACTGTTCACCCTCAGGTGCTGCTGTGGGCGGCTGGTCCGGCAGCATGTTGGCTTCACAGCCAGCTTGGCCACGAAGTACTCGGACGTGAAGTTGGGTGAAAACCCCAACCTGCCCGCGGTGGAGGAGTGGTCGGTGGAAAAACACACAGAGGCGAGCCCCTGTGACGCCTATGGTGTCATCAACTTCCAGGGAGGGTCTCACTCATACAGAGCCAAGGTAAGCTTGGCAGGGTTTGATAACTGTAATACAGATATGTGAGGAAATTATCTTACGCGGTTATTGTACTGCATGTCTGGTTGTTTTGAACAATGTAGATTATTAAAATCTCGTGCTGAAACGATGAGTCGAATCAAACTAATTAGTCAATCTACAGAAAGTTCATGACAGCTGTTTTGGTAATTTATCAATCATGTCACTCATTTTTCACTGATTTGTAGGTTTCCACTTGCTACATTGCTGCGTTTCTCTGCTGTATGCGTTCACATGAACATGCTTCTCTTGTGTGTGTTGTGCAGTATGTGCGTTTGTCCCACGACTCGCGGCCGGAGAGCATCCTGCGGTTGATGCTGAAGGAGTGGCAGATGGAGCTTCCTAAAATCTTAATCTCTGTCCATGGAGGTGTTCAGAACTTTGAGCTGCACCCTCGCATCAAGCAGGTTGTGGGCAAGGGCCTCATCAAAGCTGCAGTCACCACCGGGGCCTGGATTCTCACCGGAGGGGTCAACACAGGTATGTGGTCATAAAGAGATTAGTTTAGTCATCCACGTGCCCCCTGCTGGGTGTGTTGTTGCTAGAAAATTGTATAGTTAAAAGAGGTTCCAGGAAAGTCATGAGATTTCTTATTTGAAGGATTATAGCATTTCTTAATTATCAGAATGTATTTTTTGCTAACCCTCAGATGTATTTAATGGTGTATTTCAGCTGTGTTTCACCTCAGCAAGCCTAAGAGTAAAGGAAACTAGACTGTTTACCTCTTCAGTAGGTAGATGAAGAGCATGTAATCAAACTGGCTTGCAGCTCTGTCACAAACTCACAGATTCACATTCAGTATTAGTAGCTGCTTTATTTGTGGATGTGGTTAAGCTAGTTATGTAATTTTCTACCAAAAAAGGAAAGGCATAAATCTCTGCCATGGTTTTACTTTCTTTGCCCGTAGGCGGCACAGATTTCCTTGAACCTACAGGAGTAAAACATCTTGGCACTGTGGCTCTGCAGGCTTAAAAACTAGCTCAGACTGGTTTTAGGTTCTTGCATCAATGAAATCAAAATCTCCATCTTTATTTGAACTGAAAAATGACAAACAAACAAGAGCTGAGTAAGTGTACTAAAATAAGTATTACAACATGACTTTATGAGTGAAGTAAACGATTGGTATTATTGTTTTTGAATAGATATAGCAGCTAATAAGTAATTACTTTCCACCTCCTACAGATTCCCTAAATGAACACTCTCTCATGCTTAAATTGTACAGCCACCATCAGTATGATGCGCTGATGTAGCAGAAGTTGTAATACCGGGCTCAAAGCGTGTCATTTGGCTGTGTGTAGTGGCCCAGGTGTGTCTGCAGCCACAGCGTGGCGTTAAAGATGGTGTGGTCTGATCATAGTGTTTAAATCATTACTCACAGGGTCAATTACCCAGACCAGTGATTACTTTTAATGCCTCCTTTGGCACCCTGGCCAGTTGGGACGGTCTCCTGGCTCACAAATTACTGCTGAACCCATGAAATCCATTAGCTGAGGATTGTGGTTCACAAGGACTAATGTACTCAATATGGTCTTGCCCTATATGTGGCATTTTGGTCACTGAAGTTCAGGTGTTTTGGCTATTTCTTCTCATATACATGGTTAGTAGGACCTGCAGTATTAACCACACTTTTACTGGTCGTGGATTTGTGCTGAAATATACCGTACGTACATGTTATGGGGCCAGTTTTATCAGTTGCCAAAATTTTAGCTGAGGTATGCCAGAAGGATAAGTAGCAATAAGAAACTTACCACTCCAGTCCAAAGAAAAATGTATTTATTGATTGTTTAATGCATCCTTCCCGAAGGTGTGGCGAAGCATGTGGGAGACGCTCTCAAAGAGCATTGTTCAAGATCATCAAAGAAAATTTGCACTATCGGGATCGCACCCTGGGGAGTCATTGAAAACAGGAATGATCTCCTCGGCAGAGACGTAAGACAACTGTTACAATCTTTTTTGTAATCGATCTTCGTACTTTTATGTTCAGTGTGACAGAAGTCATTTTTCTTTCCTTTTACCCCCTCTCTCCTCTCCTCTCTCCGTTTACCAACTCTTCTTGTCCGCCCTGCAGATTATAGCTCCTTATCAGACGCTGCTGAACCCTCTGAGCAAACTAAACGTTCTCAACAATCTGCATTCTCATTTCCTTCTGGTGGATGATGGGACGGTGGGCAAATACGGCGCCGAGGTCAACCTGCGGCGGGAGCTTGAGAAGCACATCAACCTCCAAAGAATACATGCACGTGAGTACAGCCAGAAACTTACATTTCCATACGACTGCTTGGATTCTTGAGAAACAGGAGATTATGTGAGATCAATTAGGATCTGCTGAAACAGTCTGGGTATCGTCTTATGAGATAATGCTGTGACATTCTTTGTGTGTCTCACTTATATACTCATCTCCTCTCAGTCAAAATACCACATTTGATCCATTTAATTACCTAAAATCCATAGCGTCATGTTAAAAACATTTGGCGACTTACGCTTATTTTTGTCTTGATGATCATTCTTTGTGGTCATTTTATTGTTGGGAGGGCTTTAAACCTGGACATCAGAAAGATTTCACTGAACTTAAAATTTATGTCACTTAATCTTTTGGCTGATATCGATAAGATAACTGAATATTTTACATTTTTGTCTTTTAAAAAGAAGTTCATTACCAGTAGTTGATGCACACCTGAGGGTAGAGAGGCAAAGAACTAATGAGCGAAGAGGGTTAATCTAATATTTAATACTTCTTATAAGATTGGTTGTGTTAAAAAACATTTTTTCTTCTCTTGTACGACTTGTTTTGCATGCTGCTCTTGTCCTTGTTCTCCTTCTCCTCCTTCTTCCTCTGTGTTTTGGCAGAACCAACTGTAAAGGTGCATGACACCACCTACTGCATCAGAGTATGTAAATGCCGCGCTTAAAGGGCAACTCCACCACTTTTCTTGAGGCTTATATGTGAAAAGAGTAGTATAAAGACTTTTGTGGCTTCAGAAGAGGCTGCATGTAATCTGACAAATTGCCATGTCACTGAGTAGCTAAGTTGCATTGTGGGTAATGTTGGCGTTTTAGATTTTGAAAGGGAAGAAGAATATATGGCATAAAAAAGTGATATCTCTGTTTCTGCTGTATCCATTTTGATAATTTGTTTTTTAACCGTCCACAATGAGTTCAATAGTGTTACAGCTTTACAGAGTGACATCACTGAACATAATTTATCTGATTACATGCAGCTTCCTCCTGAGCTATAAAAGACTTTATATTATTTTTTGTTCACATATGCAGTAGTATTCCCCAGACCTGCACACACTTACGAGTATGAGTTACCCTTTAAGTTCTTGCGAGCAATTTGGCCTCATAAGTGCAACCAACAGAAGTTGTTGAGCAGTTATTTAGCAGATCACGTCATGAATACTTATCAGTGAATTATCATGACGTACCCTACAGACAGGAGTAGACTTTAAGGTGCAATCATTATGAAGTCAGTGTCTCTTTGCTTGGTAGAAACTAAGTGATAACAGTAAACTGGCAGTTATCATCTCAACCTCTTTCAAACTGTCAGTTGGGTGGAGCTGTTTTATGTGATTGTTGAAGCTGAAGTGAGTGATGGAACCCGGATATGACACACGCTCTTTTTGTTCCTTTGTTACTTGTAGGAATCGGTCAGGGTGTTCCTGTTGTGGCTGTCATCTTTGAGGGGGGTCCCAATGTGATCCTGACCGTGTTAGAGTACCTTCAGGAGAGCCCTCCTGTCCCAGTGGTGGTGTGTGAGGGGACCGGCCGCGCTGCTGATATACTGGCCTACGTCCACAAGCAGACAGAGGAGGGAGGGTACGACATACACGCACACAAATGCAGGCGAATGGGGTGGGTGGGGGAAAGAAAATGAGCAAACAAGCAAAAAAAAAAGAATTCGACACTACAGAAGTATTTACTCATTTTGGGTATTATGAAGGAACAGTAATATTAATATTAATTATGGCGCACCCAACATTGATTCAAATAACATTTTGTAAAATTAAGATTTCCGCACATGTTCTTATTTAGAGGTTTGATTTAGAAATGGTAAAAAAGCAGATTCATAAACCAAAATGGCAGTACTATGCTGTTTGTGATGACTTATTTACTGTGTTTTCCGACAGAGATGTTCCTTGTTTTTCCCATTTCCTTTTAATGTCAAAGTCGTTGGTGGCACTCATCTATTTTTGTCCTAGAAGGATTTCTAACAACCCAACCGCAGCCCAGTGTGCTATAAAACAGAGTGCAGTTTAATCTGTTGACAGGTTTAATCAGCAAGGGATATTTGCAGGTCCTGCGGCAAAATGTTCATCCTCCAACTCAATGTTTTATCTTAAAATTTGCTCTAATTTGTGAAAAAACTTCAGTGATCCAATATAAGCATCTAGTTTTACTGCCCATCTACGGCATGTGATGTTGCAGTTTAGGATGTGTCTCTCTGTAAGTCTCAGCTAACATAACTGTGAATATGAGCTTCATTAGTCCATGCATAAAAAGGTTTAGGAAATGTGCACAGATCCAAATCAGCAGGGTTAGGATTTAGGTTTATAGGTCAACTGTAGACGAGTTTATCTGTGCAGCCTAAATCTCTGTGGAGAAAAGTACTCCACTGTGTAACAAACCTTATTTTATGTTACAGAACCCTGGCGGTTGAAGTCAAACTGATTTATTATATTTGCAAATTATGAAATGGAACTAATCACTATAGTTTTATCTCACGCTGATAAACTAATCTAACCTATCTCGGATACAAGATTTTAAAAAGTGTTATAATCAAGCTGCTAGTCGTGCTGTCATTTCTGTTTTAGTGGGACCACCAGTTGGAAGGAAGTAAAACAGTCTTCACTTCTGTAATTAAAAGGCTCAGACAAATTTGAAGTCCTGGCGCTGTGTGTGGTGTTCAGGGACAATGCAAAACATGTTGTCCTGTGTTGTGGACATAATATTTTGACTTTAAAGGGCTTTAAGGAGTTCACTGTGTTGTCAAAGGATATTTAGACAGACATGTCCTGGAATCAAACCTATACTTTGAGCGTTTTATAGCCGTGTGGGTTTTGAGAAGCGTGACTGTAATCATGTTATACTGTAATTCTTGTGCAGACGACTTCCTGACGGAGTGGAGACTGACATCATCGCAACCATCAAGAAAACCTTCAACTTCAGTCAGAGCGATGCCATCCACCTCTTTCAGACTCTGATGGAGTGCATGAAGAGCAAAGAACTGGTACAGTCATGCACATTAATCACATGTGCTAATGTCTTATCATTCAGGTTCCCTTTTATATCTCCATTTCAATGACAGTGGAATAAACCTGCGAAGGTCAGAGTTGCTAAATAAAAACCTGAAACACAAAAGCTTCAGAAGAAGTAAAAGGAAACGAAGCTGCTGTCAACTCAATGAAGCAATTTTGGCACTGCCACGGAGACAACTGTGAATTTCTCCGGTCTTGTGTTTGTAAATTAATGTATCACATATCACAAACCTGTGAAACATCTGGAGAATGTCTGTGGGAACATGTTAATAAGTGCTATCTTGTTTCCTGGAAAACAGATAACCGTGTTTCACATCAGCTCCGAGGAGCACCAGGACATCGACGTAGCCATTCTGAGGGCTTTACTCCAAGGTTAGTGCCTGACTTCTCTCTGAACTTCTTTGAGAGAGTAAAAGTCACATAAAGTTGATTTCGGTCCATTCATATGCTGAGGCTGTTGGCATTGGGAGATTAAGATTTCAAGACTCTGTAATGTTTTTGTTCTGATATAGATATGCTTTGAGAACAGCTTTCCCCCCTGTGTGCCCTTCTCTTTGTGTTCCTCAGGAGATCATGTTGCTCGCATTCACAGGGCCTCCTTATTCCAGCACAGTTAGTCCCTGAGCTGCATATCTCAGTCTTTTCATCCCTGCAGTCTGTTGAAGAAAGAGAAAAGTTGGACATTCACCTGTGCTGTTCCTTGTTTCTGTATGCTTTAGAAAAGAGGAAAAATACCCACTTTATGATCGTTTTAACTCTGACCAGCCTGTTCTTTATTTCAAGTACAAAAGAAACGTTTCAAAAGAGGGCAAGGGGCGTCGCTCTGAATGTGGTAGGGTGTAGCAAATCGGTGCTGGCTTCAGACAAAAGTGAGGAATTTGTGATTGACTGCAGCTGATCGATAGTCTGGAGAAACCGGCTCAGACACTCAAAAGACAAACCGCCCCGTGACTGAAAATGCCCACCCAGGCAAATATTTGTCAGCCTGAGGCGCAGAACTCTTGGTGAAACAGTAACTCATCCTCAAAAGGACCCGGAGCTGCAAAAGCTCTCAAGGCTCTTGAAGACTATTGAGTGCTGCTGTTTCTCTCATCCATTATGATTCAATTCATTTAACAGGCAGGATATTAAATGGGATGTTGAGAGGAAAAGCTGTTGCTGAATATACTGCAGAATACTTAGCGTGAAAGCTGAGGTTATTAAGAAGTCCGTTTTAGAGATTTTTAGTCCACATTCCTGTTGAGGTTCTTATTTGACCTACACAGTGTACAGTGATTATGATTGTTTGATTCAGATGGCTCCTAGTGGACAATACGGCAGATTACTGTGGAAGAGAGCAGTAGACTGAAGAGGGATTTACTTTGTTGTCTAATCTGCTGTGTATTAGTGTGTAATTGACTGTATTACTGCCCTGGCCCTGCTCTCCAAACCCCCTCTAATCCTGCTAGCTGGCTAACGGGAGGTACACAGTTAATGAGGCTTTACTTGCCTGGGAATTCATATCTGTTTATGTGTGTATGTTTACTCGCGGCTGTACCTGTGTATTTCAGGCACAAACGCGACTGCCTTCGATCAGCTGGTCCTGACTCTGGCCTGGGACCGGGTAGACATTGCCAAGAACCATGTGTTTGTGTACGGACAGCAGCTCCTGGTACGTGTTTTTATGTGTGTGTGTGTGTGTGTGTGTGTGTGTGTGTGTGTGTGTGTCATTGCTTCCAGAGATGTTTGCTTAGCTCAGCAATAGCGTCAAACCTTTGGACTTGCCCAAAATGACCCCAGATTCTCGGCAGACCACAATCTGCAGCCTGAGGAGCCGAGGGACCGGACTCGGGCCGGCTGCCATGAACTGCTTGTCTTGACTGCAACATGAACCCTCTTACAGTTGTCTTCATAAGCTGCCCTCTGTGGTCATGTTTATTTTAAAACGTGGGGATTCCTGGCTTTCAGCGTGAATGAGAGGATGGATCATATTTATTTGTTTTTCTTGCATGGTTTGTTATTTTTTGTCATTTGGCTGTATTCTCCCTCGTCATGTTTGTTTTATAAATAATAATTTGCCATAAAAGTATGCTTCATAACAGCATGTTTATCTTTTGTTTGTGTGTTTAGGTGAGCTCTCTGGAGCAAGCAATGCTGGATGCGCTCGTGATGGACAGGGTGGATTTTGTCAAGCTGCTCATAGAAAACGGCGTGAGCATGCACCGCTTCCTGACAATCAGTCGGCTGGAGGAGCTCTACAACACGGTAACATGATGACACATGCGCCAGAATAAAAGAGATCGACTGTCTGTTAAGAAGTGTTATTAATGTTTTTGTATCTTCTGTTCTAGAAACAACCAAGCAGCAACCCAACTCTCCTGCACCTGGTTAGAGACATCAAACAGGTAGAATTTGTCTCCTTCGTATCATTTTTATCAGTTAACTTTTATCCGTCAGTCTCATGCACCATTTTGTTTCTGTGTCTTTCCCTGTAGAGTCATCTGCCTCCAAACTATAAGATCACTTTGATTGATGTGGGCCTGGTTATTGAGTACCTGATGGGCGGGACTTACAGGTGCAACTACACCAGGAAACGCTTCAGAATTATTTACAACAATCTCCACGGCAGCAATAGGGTGCGTTTGAACTTTTGCATCTCCTGGGAATTCTTTGTAGAAATGTAAAAAAAATGTTTTATGTTGTTTTAATATTTGAAACAAAACTGGTAAAGTGGTACAATTGGGTTCAAGCATGGCATGTATTGTGTCAGGCCTTCAACTGTGGATTGGATGAATTGTTAACAGTAATGAAGTCAGCAGAAGATAAATCAAGTAAATCTTGTATATGTATTTATGTGCTGCACAGAGGTCAGGGCGCCACACAGCAGGTCCTGGTTCTCATTTGAGGAAAAATCACGAGTCTTTTAGCATGCAGGCTGACAAGAAGGAGAAGACGAGGCACAACCACTTCATCAAAACTGCACAGCCATACAAACCCAAGGTAATCTCCTCCCATACAGTTAAAGGAATGAGGCTGACGAAAACCTGTCTCATCTAAGGAGGCACTGTAAAATGTGAAAAAATAAAAGTTTGCTTCTTCCCCCTCCTCCTAGCTTGAGTCCACCGTCGAGCAGAACAAAAAGAGAAGCAAAGAAGAGATTGTGGACATAGACGACCCAGAGACGCGCCGGTTTCCCTACCCTTTCAACGAGCTGCTGGTGTGGGCTGTGCTGATGAAGAGGCAGAAAATGTCGCTCTTTTTTTGGCAGCACGGCGAGGAGAACATGGCGAAGGCACTGGTGGCCTGTAAGCTTTGCCGGTCTATGGGCTACGAGGCCAAGAAGAGCGACGTGGTGGACGACACCTCAGAGGAACTCAAGGAGTACTCAAAGTATGTCTGTGTGTGGCTTGGATTACATGTCAGAGTTCTCCCATCAGTAAGTAAAGGTATGAACTGAATCATCTGTCCTGACGTATTTCAGTGAGTTTGGCACGTTGGCGGTGGACCTGCTGGAGCAGTCGTTCAGGCAGGATGAGACCATGGCCATGAAGCTGCTCACCTATGAGCTGAAGAACTGGAGCAACTCCACCTGCTTGAAGTTGGCCGTCTCCTCCCATTTAAGGCCCTTTGTGGCTCACACCTGCACCCAGATGCTGCTGTCAGACATGTGGATGGGAAGGCTGAACATGCGCAAGAACTCCTGGTACAAGGTTCATGTTCCATTTAGATTTTTTTTTTGGTAACAAACAAGAATCTGGGGGAGTGTGTGTGCATGAATCAGTGCGTTGTCTATGGACAGCCTAATACAAATATTAAGCCGTTCTGTATTGGTTTAAGACAGGGGGCCCTAACTTTTTCACTCAGAGGGCCAAAAGCAAACACTTGTATGGGAGCGACATGTATTGGTTAGATGTCAAATGGTACCAGCATCCAAAGTCCCCTTAATTGACTGCCCAACGTGCTCGGATCATTAAATTGGTCTCGCACAGACCTCCCGTCCAATCTTCTCCCAGCTGTTCTGTTGTAACTGTCGTCTCTGTACCGGGGCAAACCAACATTGTACAGATGTTTTAAACTTCTAACCAACTCTCATTACCTCTCCTCAAAAAGTTCTACAATTTTTATAACTTCTTCCTCCTTTACTGCAACCGTGCCTAAACTAGAAATATGGATAAAAACAAGAAAATATTTAAAATGGTGAGAAGCCACAAAACTTGGGCAATAAAGCACTTGGGATTCATAGGTGTGTGTGTGTTTGTAATTCAAAGAACTTTGTAAACATACATAGCAGCATCCACCCACATGCGTGTGTTTTTTGTCTCTAGGTGATTCTGAGTATGTTGGTGCCTCCTGCCATCCTACTGTTGGAGTACAAATCCAAGGCTGAGATGGCTCACATCCCTCAGAGCCAGGATGACCACCAGATGACCATGGAGGACAGCGAACACAACTTCCAGAACATAGCTGAAGACATCCAAATGGTTAGATTCACTAAGATGTTCTGGTTGGGTGTTTTTTATCCAGTTACTTTGTTTCCTTTTTTCTTTTTTTTCTCTTGAAAATATAATAAAATATGATCTCTCTTTACTTTGAAGTCATATGACAGTCCTGCATTAAAATAAATCATTTAAAGAACCATATCCAAATTCAAGTCCAACTATTTTTAAAAAAGTGATGTTAATTGGTGAATGTGTCTGTTTTATAAGAATAGTCTGAAAGATATTCACAGAAAAAGTGTTTTGATTAAGATTTCTTTGCACTTTTGGCCTGAAATTCCTCTTTTGTTTGTTTTTGTTTTGATTCGGTCATTTCTTTGCTTACTTTCTGTCGCTCACATTCTGTTTTTTGACTTTTTCTCGTTCTCTCTCTGTCTCTATTTTCTCTCCTCACTGTGGCTTGCTGCTGTCTAATTTGGGCCTTTTTAACCTCTCTGCAGGATGTATTCAAAGAGGCCAGATCCCACGACCACGTAGAAGCAAAGAGCGAAATGGAGACGCACATTCGCTCCAGGAAGCTGCCCTTGACCAGGAAAATTTATGCCTTCTACCACGCTCCCATTGTCAAGTTCTGGTCCAACACGGTAGGAAGATTACAGAAGAGAACATACACACGCATACAGTCATCTGCTCATCTGCTCATCCATCCAACCATCTATTATATGGTGGTTTATCTGGATAGGATTCTGGGTAACAGGATCTACAAGGAGAGGGTTTTGCTAGCCAGGAACAGTCGTTGAACACGCATTGTTTGTGTTTTTGCACTGAAAAGAAGATTTACACCAACCACCCTGCAGAGATGCAGATGTGCTCTTAATGTTACTGTTTACAGGGCGTTTCCACCGCAGGAACTTTCCCAGAGGACCAAGAACCTTTTTATGGGAATACGTTTATTTTCTGTAGGATCATCCCTGGTGTCGCAATGATCCTGTTTAGGATGTATTTCTTAAAGTATTACCGGAGCTTGCAGTGCTGAATGTCACTTTAACTTAAAACCCGAGTGCTGCAACAACATGGCTCACAAAAAAAGGAAACATTGGTAGTATCAATATTAGAACTAGGTGTGGTTATTTCTTGTTGTTTATCCAGGTCAAAAACAAAATATGTTTCCACTCAGAGCACCAGGAGCTTTTACTCCCAGGAACTACTTTTTAAGGAAGTAAAAGGTTCCTGTTGTTTTTTTGCATTTCCACCCAGTGAAGGCAAATAAGTCTGCTGACGTATGAAGAAGACACTTTGTTTTAGTGCACACCGATACAACAAAAAACTTGCCAACAAAAAGCTGTTGGTATGTGCGTTGTCCAGAGGAAAGCATATAGTTTATGCTTTCCTCTGTCAACTCCATCATGTCGATGTGACGAAGCACAATGAACAAAAGCTTTTTTTAAAGTGGCTGAAATACAATTCTGTTAGTACTTAACTAGTCATGAATGTTTAGCGCTGGAAATATAGGAGCCATCTGTGGACGAAGTTTGTGATCTTTTGGAGAGTATTGCCCCAAACAGGGACTTTTTGGGGTAAAATGTCTCTGGACCTTAATTTGGACCCTAGTCCCTCCAGTGAAAACACAGAAAAAGTTCCTCCAATGCTCCTAATCACTGGAGACGGATCCGCAGCTTTAGTTATGTTGTTACAAGAAGAGCTGAGAGAAAGAGTGAAAATAGAGAGGGATAAACGATAAGCTAAGTATGTAGTAGTACCTGGAACAATTTGATCTGAAGGAGCTATTTGACATGTGGCAATTGGTGATGTTTAGAATAAAGATCAGCAAAAAGCTTTGCTTAATGCTTAGTGCTGTCTTCACCAAGTCGGGCTGGCACGATACCCTGCTGCCTGGCTGTGATTGATAGTCCATTAATACCACAAATAGGAGAAGGAGTGTAAAAAGTAGTGAGTCACGAAGAATGGAAGCGACATATATTCCCACAGCACCGCCCACAGGAAAGCTCAGGGAACACAATCATACAACAGTTTCCCAATCCACAGCAAACATCAGTCTGGACTCAGGAATTATTTGTGGGAAATGTTTTTTTTCTGGACTGTGGGTCACTTGCAAATGACCAATTTAAAGGCAACAGATTTCTCAAGAAAGATGCAGCAGGTAGCATTTACAGCTTGTTTTCAACACATTTTCTTGAATACACACTCAGTGAAGGGATTATCATTCATCTTTTCTCACTTGCTCTTATGTTTATGTATATACACAAGCCTGAGGCTGGTTCTCAGGAGTTTGGGAGTCATCACTGAGGGTTTTATTTGCAGGGACAGGGCTGTTTTTCAGGCTAATCAAGACTGAGTGGAGCTGATAGCATCACTGAAACTGCCAGCCTGTGTAATGTAGCCTGTGCCCCAGGCTTATCTACATCTGCAGAACCAGCTCCAGTGCATCCAGTGCAGCGCCCAACAATGACTGACCCATCAAATCGGAGTGTTAATGGCTGATTTTCCAAGAGTTCACACCTTGCATGTTGTCAAGGTTCAGCTGTTTTTGAAAGCGTAGATCAAAGTTGCTCCACAGACGTTTTCGGGTGCGTGCACACGTGTAAATTGCCTGTCTCTATGGACATTTACAAACTTTCCCACAGTCTGCAGGATGGTTGACCTGTGCTTCACACACACAGGGGCACTTTTGTGCAAACTCAATTTACATTTAGAAGTGTTATTCAGTGTTACTATATAGGAACTGATTATTGCAGCTTTAAATGAGGACTCTGTTATAAAATCCCCATCTCTATTTCTTACATAATTCACCTCATCCCTCCCTTGTGAGAGCAGGCTTTGTCAGGAACTGTGAATTTCACTTGAGACTTAGAAGCTGAAGTTTCTCTTCTCTCACACGGCCCCTATCCACACAGCTAACCGCCAGCTGAGCTCTGAGACCTCAGAGGCCTCCGTCAAGACTATTTGCTCCTGACTTAAAGTGCCACGATGTGATTCTGCCCCTCCAGAGGGCCTCAACTGACCTTGTCTCAAAATATTCCAGAGAGAGGAACACAGGACAGTTACCATCTACGTCCAACATATCTTACATACTGCTCGCATTTGTGTAGTTAAAGAAATGTATACTAAGTGTATAATGTATAATAAGCATTTTATGATATTTCAGGGTTGTTAAAGGGTGTTATTGTTGTGTCTCCGACTGTCAGCTCTTCTACCTGGGCTTCTTGATGTTCTACTCGTATGTGGTCCTGGTGAAAATGCCTGAATGGCCGTCTCCTCAAGAGTGGGTGGTCATCCTCTACATATTCACCTCTGCCATTGAGAAAATTCGAGAGGTATGTGGAACTGAAGTATTTTAGACATTTAAAAAGACTAAAAGTCTAACTTTGGAATGTGTAGTTTTTATGTTTATATTCTTTGTAGTCCTCGTCTTTAGTTCACCCCCTGATCATTATTTCATATTGTTCTTTTCTTTTTTTCTAGATGTTTATGTCTGAAGCAGGCAAAATAAGCCAGAAGATAAAAGTGTGGTTCAGTGACTATTTCAATTTGTCCGACTTTCTGGCAATCGTGACCTTCTTTATTGGCTTCGGCCTGAGATTGGCTGGAGGAGAAGCCTTTGTCCCCGGGAGGACGGTGTATTGTCTCAATATCATCTTCTGGTACGTGCGACTCATGGATATCCTGGCTGTGAACCAGCAAGCTGGACCGTACGTCATGATGATCGCTAAAATGGTGAGTTCTATGAGAGAGAGGCACCGCTGGATGATGTAAGCAAGCAGATATCAGTGTTTTTGTACACCGTTTAAAGACTGCTATTACTCTTTCTTCCATGTTTTTTTTTCTGAAGGTGCTCTTAGATTTCCCCAAGATGTTTAACAGTGATCACTGAGGCCACGACAGTATGCAGCCTTTGTATTGGTAGCATTTTAGCAATTGGTTTAAACACACTGTGAGAGTTATCATGTTTTTCATGTTTTTATTTAATCAATTTGAACATTCACATTTAAACAGCATTAATCAACTACATGATGCTTTCAGGTATTGTAACCTACTACATCAGCTGAGCAGCCACTTCAGTGTTAGAGCAGCTCCACGTCGTAGTTTAAACGTAATATTTTATCACTATGAGAGATAGATTACTCCACAAGAATGTTGAGTCAAATTTTCTGACGGTCCTGTTAAAAACCTTGTAGATTTAATTTTTTTAAAGTAGTTGTTTGATCATGTTTGAAATGTACTTTCTTGCCCTGTAGTGTAAGGCTTGAGACAGCATACAGCTTTGCTTAGCTTAGTTTAACCTGAAGACTAGAAGCAGGCAGAAATGGCTAGCCTGGCTCTGTTCAAAAGCTAATAAAATCTGCTGACCCCAGCAACTGTAAATTTTTTCTGTGTTACATGAGGCAAACATTTCTTGGCTAAGTCTAAACAGCAATGCTGACCATGTTTTTTTCCTGAAGATTCACTGCTTTGTTAATGTTCCAGGCTAGCCATATCCCCTGTGTTCAGACTTTATCTGGACTGGCTGCTACTGTTAGCTTTTCATTTAGTGTACAGATATTCGAGTTGTATCAGTGTTGTCATCTCAAGCAAAATGAATGATGTAGTGCTGATGTTTGATCCCCAGCATAGACGTGTGTGCGCTATAGAGACTTTATAAGTCAAATATTGTTTCAAGTTGTGATTATACCATCAGTTACATGTTTTTCATTAGGTGTGTCCCTCTTTCAGGTGGCCAACATGTTTTATATTGTAGTAATAATGGCTATAGTCCTGCTGAGCTATGGCGTACCCAGGAAAGCCATTCTGTACCCACATGAGGAGCCCAGCTGGACGTTGGCCAAAGATGTGGTCTTCCAGCCGTACTGGATGATGTACGGGGAAGTATATGCCTATGAAATCGATGGTAAGGACGATGAGGATGGTAGGGGAGATTATGATGGTAAGAGAAGTTTTATTCAAAGTTTCTCACCACAGCATGAAGGCTGATTGTCACTCAGCACAAGCACTGGAAATCAAACCCACGACGGAATAATCATTATTCCCCCTCACAGCCTCTTCACACAACATGCGCAGCCAACGCCGGTCTCTTTAGGCAGGGCAGTGCCTTTTGCTTCACCACATCATCGACTGCCTCGACTCAGTGACAAATGGTCTGGATGATATGCAGCATTGATCACTTGAGTTGGGCGCATTTGAAGTTTTGGTGGAACAAAACAGCTGGCTGTGCCACTTAACCCGAGTAGGCTGTACCAACTTCTCACCCACAGTTGGAAATCATCACATGGCTTATGACTGTTAGCGTCATCTTTATAGCAACTGAGGAGGTGATAGATAGTCATTTGTCAATTAAGCAGTGTAAGTTTGTAGAAAAGGTAAAAGAATTAGGGGAAAAAAATTTGAACAATCATTCAAAATGTTCCTCTGAAATAATTCTAGTAATACAAGCTCATGTTTTTACAATATGACAGGCTACTATCAGAGTAATTCCTTCCAAATCACATGAAAATTCTTGGAAGAAAAAATTGGTAATTAAATGATTGTAATGCTGAAATGAATTTTTCCTTCTGTTCCAAACATTGCCTCTGGTTTCAAGGTAATACTGGAAGAAATTATGTGTTAAATGCTGTCACTTGTTGTCTGGAAACAGTTCCTGAATCAAGTCTGCAAAATGCTAAACTACCCGTTTCTATTTAATTTCATGGTAATATATTAGTTGAAACCATATAATGAAAAACCCAAAAGACATCTGGAAATTACACAGCATTACGTATGACCTCTTTATCATAAACTAATACTCCAATTACCTTGTTATTATCAAGCTGTAATGTAAAATTCTACTGCTGTTTGTTTAAACATCACAGTGGATACATAGAAATAAATCAAATCTGAGCAGGATTTTATATTAGAATGTCTAATATTTCAATGCATTGTCAAGGCAGTATAGTCCTTCTCTATTATCGCAGTGTGCATCCGTTTTAGACTAGGTAAAGATCCAGACCCAGACATGTTGAGACCATATACCTTTATATTCGGAGGTTGTGTGTGTGTGTGTGTGTGTATCCTAAAAAGCTCCTCCTCTTCACAGTGTGTGCCAATAACAGTGAGAGCTCAGTAAAGACCCTGTGTGCGGCGGGAGTGTGGCTGACTCCTCTGCTACAAGCAGTCTACCTCTTTGTACAGTATATCCTAATGGTCAACCTCCTCATCGCCTTCTTCAAGTAAGTGCCCAACATGTCACTGCTTAATCCAGCTGTGTTACCAGAATAATGTGTGTGATCATTAGCCACGTTCTCCACATCTGCATCATCATCATCATCATCACCTCCATCATCATCATCACCATCAATATAATTTCTATACTCTCTGTTTTCCAGCAATGTGTATTTGCAAGTGAAGTCCATTTCTAATCTGGTGTGGAAGTACCAGCGTTACCACTTCATTATGGCCTACCATGAGAAGCCTGTCCTCCCGCCGCCCTTCATCCTGCTCTGCCATATCTACTCCCTCTTCTGTATGTGTAGGAAGAGGAAGAAGGAGAATACCTACGGACCAAGTACGAGCACACAGTTGGAGGCATTTTGCCACTGATTCAAGCCTGATGCCATTTTTCTAAAGGACACTTTGTGTACAAAACTAAGAACGTTTGGTAAGTTAAATATCTCCAACAGTAACAGTTATTTCTTTCTTTATTTTTTTCCAGAGCTGTTTCTCACAGAGGAGGACCAAAAGAAGCTTCATGATTTTGAGGAGCAGTGTGTGGAGACGTATTTTCATGAAAAGGATGATCAGTTTCATTCGGGGAGTGAAGAGCGCATACGTCTTACCTCAGAAAGGTGGGACTGTTATTGGCCTGTGGAGCTTTCTTGTAAAGGAACTGAAGTTACGTTTGCTGTAACTGTCATCAAAACATATTGTGTATAAGGTGTAGCAAATATGCTTAACGCATTTGTTCCTTCTTAAAATGGGTTTTCAAATTTCTTTTTTAAGTATTTTGAAAGACTACTAATTACTTTGTTTACATGGGCTCACTGAAGTTACTCTTTGTCCTTTGCAGGGTTGAGACCATGTGTATGCAGCTAAGAGAAGTCGGGAACAAGGTCAACTTTATAAAACGCTCTTTGCACACGCTGGACTCTCAGATCGGTCACCTGCAGGACCTCTCTGCCCTGACTGTAGACACTCTAAAGACCCTCACTGCTCAGAGGGCCTCAGAGGCCAGCAAGGTCCACAATCAGATCACCAGGGAGCTCAGCCTGTCTAAGAACGTGGTCCCCAGCATCGGCCCTGTGGCACCAGACACTGGCCCCCACTCCAAATCGTCCGTGATGGGCAAACGCAGCGTGGGGGCCTACTACGGCTCCTCTTTTCCCCAGGCAGGAGTCAACATTGCAGACTCTCTGTTTGGGATTGGTGTAGGGGGAGGGGCTGGGACAGAAGGTAGCCGGAGAGTCGGGCCCAGCCCTGCAGAAGGACTGGGGCTGGACCCCAGCCTGAACCCTGCATTGAGTCCAGAGAGGAGGGGGCTGTTTGGGCTCGGGCACTTTGCTGTAGAGGCTGGCTCCTCGGGCAGCACTGGCCCCAGTGCCTTTGTCCAAAGTGCTGTGGCCATTTCCCCTCCGGAGCTGCGTCTCCGAGGCCACTCACTCACCCAGAGTAAGCTGACCCGTCCATTAGAGCCGGGCCTTTCCGACTCCCCATCCAGCCTGCCCAATGTGCCCTCCACCGGGGCTCAGTTCCACATCAGCAGCACCCCTTCCCAGCCCAGTGGCTCCAGCCACCCAGAACTCGCCCTCACCGGGCTTTACCAGCAGCCCCTCCAGCCAGACAGTACCGCTGTTGAATTTGGGGCATTTGTGGGTAAGTGTGAGACTGAGAGTGAGTCTGTTGTTGATGAGGAGGTAAAAGAGGATGGTGAAAACTGTGTGTGTGTGTATCCTACTGTTGTTATCATCTCTAAGACTTCGGGCTCTGCTCGGCCTGCCTGCTTGCCTGCTTACGCTGCAAAGCCTGAGAATGCAAAGGGGTTAGGAAGGGGTAAGGGAGACAGGGAGGCACGTGTGGGGTACGTGAACGAGGCGTTCTGCGATGATGAGGGCAAATCAGGCTCTCTGAGTAGACAGAGCACAGACACTGAAGTCCCACTGACTCCTGAAGATGAGTCATCACCGGGTGACACCCATGGAGATAGCGACCTGCCAGGTTGCAGCCATGCCCCTGCTGTGGCACCCAGGAGACCCCACAGACGAAGGAGCAGGGAACAAAATACGTTGGGACGATCTGCCCCTCTAGCGTCCTGCTGTCAGGGTCAAAGTGGGTCGGGCGTATCGCTCGAAAAGAGGAACACGGCAAGAGAGCCAAACACAAAGAGAGGTTTGAGTTTAAGTCTGAGCTTACGTTGAGGGCGGCGTCTACCGGGTACTGGGGCCTGTCCATCTTCAGATCAGGGTCCCAGTAGACCTTTAACTGGTGCTTTTTGCTTTTCTTTCTCTGCTCTGTCTGGATCTCTTGTCCGACTGGTTTACTCTTTGTTCCTGGGTGGTTCTAAGGTTTACACATTTAATGTGACTGCAGCATGAATGATTGGTTGACTGGTTGAGGATTTTAGTATTAACCATGATTGATAAAAGATTTATTTGGCAGGTGGAGGTGATGGTGAATCGGATGTTTGAACTGTGATTATTATACAATTGAGATCATCTGGTTGTCTTGTCACCAGGCATTCTTGTTCTGAATGCTACACAATCATCACCTTAGATTTCACAATGGGAGTAGAAAACAAATCCAAAATGCTAGAAAAATGATTATTTGTGATTGTTTTGGTGGGATATTTTTACAGGATGCAGACATGAAAAAAATATATAATGTATTATTTTGATAATGTGCCAACAGCAAGGGAAGTTTTTAAATTAGCCTAACATGGACTGACAACATTTTCTTTGTTTTAGGACATAAAGACAGTTTGGATCTCCAGCACTCCACACCCAAAGAAACCTCCAGCAGACAGCAAAGCCCGACTGCACAGGCCAGATCGCAGGTGTGTGTGGGTGTGTGTTTGTGTGTGTGTCTCCAGGCCAATTATACTGGCATCCCAATGTTTGTTTTTGTTTCGTTTTCTTGGCGTGTTTGTTCAGTGTGTGTGTTTCGGTCATATTTTTCTCCCATCTTGTAAATACTCAGAAGGATGTTGTTTCTCCTTTACATTTCGACACAAAGTGATTGATCAATCCGTCTCCTGTCAAGCTGAATCAGAACAAATCCTGATACATTGTGTTGTGAATTAATTAAGTGACTACAGTTGGAAGGCCTTACTCATTAAATACATTACCATCTCTATGTGATGCTGCTGCTCGTTTTATCTACATTAATAATACAGATTATTATATTTCATGAAAACGTTATAATTTCTTCTGATCTTGGTTGAGGCACTGTTTATAACTCAAGAGGTGAAGTGCCTCTTTAACTCTGTAAAGGCAGCAAACTACCAACACACAATCTTGTCACTGGCAGCCATGTTACAGGATTCAGCCTAATAAACGTATAAACTAACCAAACGTTTACCTTTGTTCTCCTGTTTTTTTTTTCCTTTGTCTGTTATTCTGGCTACAGGCTCAGGCTGAAAGTCACGGTCACATCCGAGCAGTCAACTCCTATGCTGGTTTTACAGAGTTTGACAGAAAGCCAGCTTTTCTCCATCCCGACTCCAGTAAGCCCACCAAAAAAAAAAGCCCAGAAAAAAACAGTGGCAGTGATATTCTTACACTTTCACTGTTACAGATGGTAATCGTTCATTGTATTTCTGCAGCTCTGACAAAGAAGGACAGGAGCAGAGTGTCAGCTGAAGACATCCTCATCCACGAGGACCCCAGGACGGCAGTACTGGTAAGAAGTGTGTCTAAAGTAAAAGCCAAACAAAAAAGCACACGTTTGTAGCTCAATTCTGTCATTGTTTAACGACCTCTTCTTGTTTCCTCAACAGGAAAGAGTTCAGGTCAAATCAGCCCAAGCCAGCAGCCTGTAAGTGTCCCCACTGGCTAACATGATGCACACACGCACACACACACACACATATATATGCATGTAAAACTGATGTGTCTCTGTTATCTCGTACTTTCAGACGAGCCCCTGGAGAAGATACACTAAGCGGTAAGCTGTGTAGTTTCACCGTAGTGCTTTAGTTTGTTCACACTTGTTCTGTCCCGATCTGCAAGTCCAGCAGCATTGACACAGGCGCAGCTATCAAAGTTATCAAAGTGACTTCCTATTTTTCACTTTTCAACGCATGTTTATGTTTGATACGATCAAAACAGGGATCTCCCATGAAAACTCTTTTCCAGTGTTTTTTAACTTAAACTTAATGATCCCATCAGAACCAGAGAGTGAACTTTGCTGTACATTTTGTTTACTCTTGTTCCCTGATTAAAGCTTCATCGTCTTTTTCTTCTTCTATGGTTACAGCAGCAGTTTCTCTCTACACGCCGCGACACACCCACCTCGGAGCCAGAAAGGACTGTAAGTAATCAACGCTCACTGAGCATTTATCAGGGTTTTTAGCACCATGACCGTCTAGACTCTCGATTTACATTCGCGATGATTATTTTATTAATCAAGTAGTTGATCAAGAGGCTGCTAATTTTGATTATTATCGACCCTTTCATTCATTTTTCAAGCAAAACATTAACGAGTTCCAGCACCTCCCCTTTGAAAATTTGCTGATTATAAATGGTACATTTTTAGTTAATTAAACTTAAGTTAGTTTACTGTTAACATTGTTTTTTAATTAATGTTTCTAATACTGTGCAAGTGGTTGATAAATACTGTGTCATCTATAAACATTATTGAAGGTGCCGTTATAAGTAGCAACTGAAGTTTATAACCCTTTGAAATAACTATTAACTTAAGTTTAGATTACTTTAATTATCAAGAGTTACCATTTTAATGTTTTATATCGTTTCAATTTAAATTGAATCTTTTGTTTTTTGATTGTTTGCTGGACAAAACGAGGCATTTGAATACGTCGACTCCGCTCTGACCAAGTGTGATGGACAGTTTCTCACTATGTCTTGACTTTTACCGAACCAGGCGATTAATCATGTAACCAAGAAAACAGTCAGCAAATTATTCACTAATAATTAATAACTAATTGCAGCCCCACTACTGCATTTTGTTTGACAGAAATAAATGAATGGGTGACAATAAGCGATGGGCCGGGATACAATGATCTTTGTTGTTGGTATTTATGAGAAAAAAAGTAGATCAAAGAAACATAAAATACATGTAAAATCATATATATTTTTTCTATTAGTCATTCTGACTTTGAGTTAAAGAGTAACAAATCATTTATGTAGCTTACAAATACTTTTTTTACCTTGTAATTAATTACAGGAAATAAAAGAGTTACATCGAGCTTCAGCTGTGTTTGTGCTGATGTTGTGAAGCAGATCAGAGACCTCTGCTGGTGGATGATGGAACAGCTCAGAGCTCTGCTGAATTAATTAAGCCAGATGATTTATTACCACCGTCATGTTTATAACAACAACATAAACTAAGTTTTGCAAAAGCATGAACAGATCTCTCTTTTTTCTTTCCCTGTAGCTATTGGCTCACCTTTCAAACCCATGGAAAACTACCAGTACTCAGGTGAGACATGAAGAATAATTATCATGTTTTCATGGATTTCCAAAATCAATGTAGACTTTATTCTGTTCACGCTTCTTCTGCAGTTGTCTCAACCTGTTTATGTGTGTTTGTGTTTCTTCTTAAAGCTGTGGAGCGCAACAACTTGATGAGGCTGTCCCAGAGTATCCCCTTCACCCCCGTGCCCCCGAGAGGTAAGTCTGGGCCGCAGCACACTGTCAGACATGTCCGGTCAGGTGAAAACCCTGCAGACACTTCTGAGAAACAAGAGTTGTTAAACAGTTGGAAAATGAGGAAGTTTAGAGCCAGAGAAGAGATGTGGTTTGTGCATTGTTTTCATCGCACCACACCTGCGGCTGGTTGCTGCACAGTCACGTCCAAGCTGTTAATGAACAGTGTAGGTGTTGTCTTATTACGTAATTATGTTGGCTTCATTATTAATATACTACTGCCTGTAATGATTTTGATGAGTGGCAGCCATGTTGTTGTCACAGTCTGCTTGTTTTTACTGTGAATGTGTTGAAGCGTAGATGCCTGTGCGTCATGTGAGTCCCTTGGCTTCTATCATGGTGGTGTCAGGTTGTGATTATACTGTTTACTCGAAGCAAGTGCATCATACAGGCACCAATTATTAGTGTGATTATGAGCAACATTTTAACTATCACCATTTAATGATTTGACAGACATATTAAAGTTGTCAGTACTACAGCAAGCTATAAACTTCGGTCTTGAACAAAGTTAGAGACAATATGTAAAAAAGACGGCCTTCTTTGCTGCCTCCGGAGGCCAAGAGCAGGAACTACAGCGAGTCTTGTTGAGAGTAAAGGGGTTTGAAGTTTGAACAGGTAAATAATTGTTAGTTAACTTTTTAGACCGGTTCGTAATCTTTGTGACAGCTTTTACTCAAAACCTAATTAGACAGTGTACCATCTAAAGGGCACAGTTATAACTCGCTGTCTAAAACAACATATTCTATTTTGAACAATTGAGCTTGTTTAAGAAACAAACCTCTTATTAAATTCAATTAAATATGTTATATGACTGTGGCTAATTTAGCTTTAACGTGGCACCAGAATTTTACCAGAGTCCGACACTACTGAGACGACGGCTACAGCTCCTCCGCTAAGCTAGGCTAGTGACCTTTTAGCAGGGCTACTTTATCTGGTGTTAGCCGGAACTAAACTCAACTGCCAAAATGTTGGAATGTCGAAAGAGATGATTTTTTTCAATTGCAGGAAACTGGAAAAAGGGTGGTAAATTAACTTGGCTAAGGGTTTTGCACGCTAGCCTTTACTAGCCAGATTGCAGTCACAGTGCACACAGTTTTCGCAGTCAGCTACTTGGTGTTTATTGGTCATTTCTAGATGGTTACTCGCGAAAGATCGTGAAAGATTGATTGCTACCTCAAACCATGATCTTTAAGCCTAACCCGATCTTAACCACAGTGTTGTCACATTATGTAACATAATTACTTTGTACGCGCACAAGAACCGAGTTTGATGGCTGAAACACCTAGAAAAGAACTCTCTGTCCCAGTGTTACGCTGCACAGGTAATGTCACCACCACCTTGTAAGTGCAATGTTCTTGGCTCAGATCCAGACCTGAGCACTTTTGTATGTCATATCCTTCCCCCCCGTGTGCCCTCACATTTCCTGTCTGACTCTGATATGCTCGAGTCAAATACTTAGTATGTTAAATAGACCCATACTACAGAGTTAATGGAAGAAGCCATTACAATTCAAGTGTTCAGGCTGCTGTGTCAACATGTGAACATGGCGGCCAGATAAACGAGTTGTATATCAAGGATCTGTTGCTGTGTTAGTTAAGAAGCCCTTCGGCCTCCTAGTGGATAAAAACTGTAAAAAGAAGACTTTAAAGCGTGCTTCTGTTTTGAGAAACAAACAGCTGAGGGGGTTACAGACGTCAGCTAATCATCTCCGTGTCAATCAGCCTCTCTGACCCTCACCTGCTGCTCTGTGTTCCTGCAGGTGAGCCGGTGACTGTGTACCGTCTAGAGGAGAGCTCCCCCAACACCATCAACAACAGCATGTCTTCCTGGGCCCAGCGGGGCCTCTGTGCCAAAATAGAGTTTCTCAGCAAGGAGGAGATGGGCGGAGGACTCCGACGGGCCCTCAAGGTGCTCTGCACGTGGTCAGAGTACGACATCCTGAAGCCAGGACATCTGTATATAGTCAAATCCTTCCTTCCTGAGGTGGTCCAAACCTGGCAGAGCATCTACAAGGAGGACACTGTGCTGCACCTTTGTCTCAGGGTAGGAGGACACACACACACACACACACACTTAATGTCACATTTTACCCATTTACACTGTAGAGCTTCACAGAATCTCTTCTGTGCTCAGTAGGTTAGGTTAGATACAGTTTGCAGGATGAATCGGTCCGTGGAAAACTGCATCCACTAAAAGTGTCTGTCTTTGCCGCTGACATGCTGAGGTCAGAAACGATTCTTTACAGAGAGAGCTTTTTGTTAAATAATAAGCTCCTTTTTGTAACCAGGAGCACAAGTCTCGTTCAAGGAGAAGTCCCGCTCTGAAATCTCCCAAGAGGCTGTTTCAAGAAGACGGTGGTGGAGGGAGTTAAAACGAGAAGTTTGGAGTTTACCTAGAAGGACTGCCAAGCGGGAGTTTATCTTCAAAGTCATCGCTGAACAACAACTTGGCGAGACTTCCCCTTGAACGAGACTTCAGTTTCTGGTCAAACAACAGATCTTACTATTGAACAACATGTTTTCTCGCTCTCAACTTTGACTGTCATCGTTGCCTCAAAGGATTACATGTCTTGGCTGCCAGCATGAGTCGATCTGCTGGACCGACTCCAAAGCTTTTGGTTACATGTAAATATAAGGCCGTGTTTAAATACACTGGAATTTCCCTTTGATAATGAAATAATCAGCAGTCGCTTGTAGCTTTTTGCTATTATAAGACATTAGATGCAGCAGTAATTACTGTAATACATAACCGTAGGAAACCCCCCCACTAAATTGCTCGTTTGTTTTTGTGACCTTTTATTCTAGTTATATCTTCAGTGTCTTTCTTGTGAACAGCTCTCACACCTACACTAATATAGGACATTAATATTAGACCTGTTATGAGTTGTGATTTCCTGCGTCATTACAGGAAATCCAACAACAACGAGCTGCTCAGAAACTGACATTTGCCTTCAACCAAATAAGGCCGAAGACTATTCCTTACTCACCGAGGTAAGCACATTCATTTTTTTTTTTTGTTTCCCTGTTGGACTGTTTTGCTTAGCTCATGGTGGTTTGGCAGGACATCAATGTCAATATGAAGCCGTCTTTCACCTAACGTAATGAACATTCCTCTGACTGTGTTGCCATTGTTCCTTGTGCTGAGCTAACCGTCTGTCTGTCTGGAATGAGGCTGAACCCAACTGTCAGACAGACAGGAGAGTGGTATCGATCTTTTTGTCTAACTCAAAGAGTTCCCAAAATGTTGAGTCATTCAAGGATCAAGACATTTGTAAACTGACGACATTATTTGGTCAAGAAGTTGTTTTTACCTTTTTTAACATTCTAATTGCATGAAAGCTGGAATCACTTTAGATGCAGCTTTAACGCCTCATGACTAAAAGAAAATCTAAAACTGACCAGGAGAATTTTGTGGGATGTTATTTAAGTCTCTGCTCTTGTGAACCATTAACCTGAAACCCGAGTCCTCTGTGTGTTCAGGTTTCTGGAGGTGTTTCTGCTCTACTGTCACTCTGCCGGACAGTGGTTTGCTATAGAGGAGTGCATTACCGGAGAGTTCAGGAAGTTCAACAACAACAACGGAGAGGAGATCAACCCCACGAACCTGCTGGAGGAAACCATGCTGGCCTTCAGCCACTGGACCTACGAGTACACCCGCGGAGAGCTGCTGGTGCTCGACCTGCAGGGTAAAAGACTCTCGGCACACACAGGGTCATTTATAATAGAAGTTCCCTGTTTTTAGTTTTAAATGGCACTTACTCACGTAGGTTGGCCTTTATCTCCAGTGACTTCCTGTGCAGGGTGATATTGTTGTCATGATATTAAAGATCATGCGTTGGTGTTTTGTGTTTCTCTGTAGGTGTTGGGGAGATTCTGACGGATCCATCCGTCATTAAGAGCGGTGAGAAGGGGTAAGTCACCCTTTTAAATGTATTATTTCACCTTCCTCTGGCTGAATAATGTAAAACTGAAACATCAACATTAGTTACGTTCAGCATCTATTTTGGCAATCGATTAATAAATGTCTTTTTTTTATGCAAACATAACTTAGTTTCAGCTTCTCACCTGTGACGATTTGCTGTTTTTATGGTCTTAAATAATCATAATTAACTAAACTTGACTGTTGCTCAGCTCAAAAAAATGAGTTTCCTCAGACTTTTGGGATGTTCAACAAGAATATTCCTTTTCTCCTGTACACTAAGAGATTAACTGAGAATATAATCATATAAATTAAAAATTAAATAATCACAATATTTACTAATTTCTCTCATTTACCAGCTACTTTCTCCACTAATATTTCGGTAAATGACTGCTGTGTGACTCTTGCAGATCCTACGACATGATATTTGGACCTGCCAACCTGGGGGATGATGCCATTAGGAACTTTCGAGCAAAGCACCACTGCAACTCCTGCTGTCGGAAACTCAAACTTCCTGGTGAGGAATAGTACACCGCAGAGTTTGCATCACAAATATGCTCAACTTCTTCATATTTCAACCTAGCAGACATACAGACGCACTAATGGGATGTTATTTCTTCTTAAAAGCACCTTAGGTCTTTCTCCCTTATTAAGAATATTTAGATATGCAAATAATTGAACCACTGGAAACAAAATATCTGCATTTCACTTTGAAGTCCGTCCTTGATAAAAGAGCACAGGAGGTTCAAGTTTCCACATCACACTGGTTATTTGCATCCTGGATCCATATGGATTTTAACACAGAGACAGTTTCCCTCTTCAGCAGATAAGAGTGAAAACAACCTCACATTTGCACTGTCACTCTGATGTAAGAGGAAACATTCAAGTGAAAGAACAATAAGCAGAACTCGTTTCTGACTGGTGTTTGTTTATTTCACTGTGTTTGTGCTCTGATTAAAAAAAATCTAATCTGTTATGTAATGTTGACTTTTCTCCTCAGATCTAAAGCGGAATGACTACACACCAGATAAGGTGACGTTCCCACATGAAGACCCTCCCAACCCGGGGGGCGGCGGTGGAGGTGGCGGCGGTGTCAGAGAGTCCCGCCAATCCATGAGGCTAATGCTGTGATCGGTGTAATCCGCGAGGGCGAACGATCAGGAGGCTACACTGTTCTCATCGATTTATAATTTTATTATTTTTTTTAAGTCAAAGCCAAGGAGCTGAGAGGCACGACCAATCAACTGGAAGAATCACACCTGCGTTTCCACGGAAACCAGTGCATGCAGACTGTGTTACGTTTGTGTTGGTCCCGCCACAAAACGCTGTGTCGAACACAATTCAACCATCTTAACTTTTGTTTTGTTTTGTTTTTTTTTTGTTTTTTTTAGTACATAAATGAGGAAAAAAAAAAGTTTTAAACATATTTTGTATAAGTTTATGAAAATATATATATGTGTATATGAACTGGATATATATCGACAGGTACAATACAACATTGCAGAGGGTTTATTATTTATTACGAAAGTTTGAGAAGTTGCCTTGTTTTAAGAAAGGAAAAAAAAAGAACAAATCTAAGTGCATTGTACATCTGTTACAGCAGCGTCAGAGAGGACCGCCTGCTGACGTGGAGTCTCTGCGACGCTGCCGTTTGCCACCACATCATTTTTATAAATGTATAAAGACTTGTATCACAACATTTTGTCTCTTAGCTAACGAGAAGATATACATGAATTTGAAAATCTTGTAAAAATATGGGCAGATTGCAATGCAACTTTTACAGAACAATGTATGTACATTTTATTGTATTGAAAGTGTGTCCACCAAAATATTGCTGATAGTTTTTATTGTTACAAAGGTACTATTGCTATATCTTTGTCATCAACTATTGTATGAGCAAATTACAATCTAGTGTATCTTATAGATACTGTTATCTGGCATGAGCTGAACAGATTAAAATATTTTATTCAGGGGAACTGACAAAAACGTTAAGGGTATTACTGTATACATTTTGTACTGGATATCATTTTAAACAAATAAAATGTCTAAAAGCTTTAGCAACATCACTGTGACTCGATGCATGGCCTGTCTTTGGATTCAAATCAAGCATTTTCAAGCATTATTTTTTAAACGTGTTTCTCCTTGTAGGTTTTAATGTGCTGTTTCACTTGTTTTGTAGCCAAACTGGTTATGAATTGTGAGGAATTTAGACATGTAGTGTTCGTGCTTTTTCATAAGCGGTGCCTATCATTTTATATTTATATTAATTTACTGTTGCCGTGGCATTAATCTCGTCATCAGTCAAGCGGTGAGGTCCTGCAGATAGAAGCAGAAGGTAAATTCTTGGCTGACCGCCTGCAGAAGGACACAGTCGGTCTGCTGTTTGAACTGAGGCCTCAGATTCCTCTGGTCAGACTGCAGCTGCTGGTATCTGAATTCACACACAAAGACCTCCGTTCAGCCGCCCGCTGACCGAATCAATAGAAGGCTCACCTGTGCACCTGCATGTGTGATAGTGTGCCGGCTGTCTCGTGGCTCTGAGGGGAGAAATGTCGCAGTGGGGTCTGGCTGCCGTGTCAGGGTGATGTTGCAATAACAGTACTCGGGTTTTTTTTTTGTATATGTTCTATGAATTTGCATTTGCAAAGTTCACCTTCCACGTTTATACAATGCTCGTCCCAGTTTGGCTGAAGCAGATATGAGGCTTCAGCAGACTTATTATTATTAATATTTTATTGGGATGGAACATTTCTATGAATTATTGTCCCTTAAATTTGAATACTTTGCACTTGAATTGTGTCGTTTCAGAAGAGAACCAACTCTGCTAACACCAAAACTTAACTTGTGACACAATTTCTGTCCCTACTGTTTGTTGTCTCAACCTTTCTGTCTCCACCCCGGTTCAACACAAAGTTTCGCCCTTGCTCGTAACACCTTTTGGTTAAACTCTTTGCACAGAGGGACGGTGGTGGACTTCGTCCTCCATCTCCTCTTTCATATCACGAGTAAGGATCTCCTCAGGACCAGTGTGACCAGGAGGGTTTATTACAGCGACCAGTAACTCCTGTTCCGACACAAAGACACTGCAACTGTCATAATACCTCTGTTATCTCATCCAATTCAAATTGAAACATGATGCCTAAAACTGGACGGACTGGTTTCACCCTCCCACTGGGTGTGGCTCTCTCAATAATAGTCAACTAATTGTGACTTTGCAGGTTATTCAGCTGATCTTCGGACTGAGTTTACAGCTCCGCATCGACCACAGGCTCCTACGAAGCAGCCGTACAGCAAAACCATGGTTAAAGTCACCATCGAATACTGGTAAGTTTCTGACTTTACATTCTGCTGATTGATCTTGTAGTTGGTTTCAGACAAAAAAAATATTATTAAATTGGAAATTTTCACCAAGTAGACTTTTTGATCCTTGTTTAGGAACATGTTTTACTCTTCTCTCACATTGCAACTGTCGCACCCTGAAAGGATTTCAGCACAGAAGCACGATAAGCAGAGTTTTGAAGATGAGCCGACAAGTGGGTTTATTAAAGTTGTTGTTCCTGTGTTTGTGTTTTCTTGTTACAGCAACGGATGAAATTCAGCCTACCGCAACCGCTGCGCTGAGCTGTCTAGAAAACTCAGTGGGATTCCTGGTGTGGAGGTGAAAGAAATCCCTGGGAGATCTAGTAAGCTGCTTATTTCTCCACTTATGCAGCCTACAGCTGTGGAGGCTCATTACTGCCATGAATGATGATGATTTAAAAAATAAAGAAAAAAATCAATTGAAAGGAATAAGACAAAAGTAGACTAGTGAAGACAAATACAAATACAGGAGAACAAAATAACTGATAAGCCAGAAGATAAACGTCTGAAACAGTTTTGAAGTGTACAAACAGAATAAAAATGGGTCAGCGGCATATTTCAGTGCGGTGTCAGAGTTCCCTTCATCTTTTGTTTTGTTTCGTTTTACGAGTGAAGGAAGACATAACTGGAATACCTTTCTGTGGAGCTCACACCCTGCATGTTGAGGGGAAAGACATTTAAGAGAGCAGACAAACGGCAAAGCAAAAACAGCAGAGAAATACTGGTACGCTGGCAATATGTCAAAGAAACTGTGGCTCAGCCTAAGGGTAGGATTCCTGTGTGTGTGTGTGTGTGTGTGTGTGTGTGTGTAGATGATTAAGACGGTAAAGATTAAATTATCATTACATAAATGTTCCTCGAGGCGACAGCTGAGTTTACTGTGTCCTAACGTTTCCTCTTTGTGCTGTGCTGCGCCTGTTCTCCCTGAGAAAGCTGTTTTACTGCTTCCAGTGCTAAAGCAGATAATACGTGTAGACTCACACCGTGAACTATTTCACATTAACTCCACTTGGATGCATTTTGTCTCATTTCTCACCAACAGGCAGCTTTGAGGTGTTCGCGGACGGTAGGCTGATCTACTCCAAGCTCCAGACGAGAAAGTTCCCCAATGACGAGCAGGTTGGTGGGATAAAAAATCTACCAAGGGTTTATTTACTTATTCACTCAGTAAATAAGCCTGTCAATATGCTTATTTACAGCATGGTGCGAAAAACTACTCATCTGTTATATTCCTTCTAATATCTTTATATGGACTTTGCTTATAAAAACTCATTTTGATGACGCGTTAAACATTTTATTGCTCTCCAACAACCAGCTAATGACATTGATCTTAGCCTGATGGTTCACTGTTCAGATGACAACTGAGGGTTTCATGGGTCGTGATAACATTTGCATCTCCACTAACAGCGAAAATTCTCACATCTATGAAGCTGTTTTGGCACAATGACTCAAAGCAAACGGCCAATTCTTTCCATGAGACACAATACACATGACCGCATTCTTCACAGCGGTCTGTCAAGAGACTGTGGTTTTTTGGGCCCGATGGAAGATTAAAGATGATTAAGTTTCTGTTCTGGTATCACCCAGCTGCCTATTTGTAAATCGAAATATAATTGGCGGAAAGGAAAAATGTGACGTTTGATAAGTCAGTTGAGACGAGGGGACGTGAACGTCTGAGCAAGATCCGAGGCGCTGGACAGGACACACGTCGATGGAGATCTTATCCAGAGTTGCTCGAACGGCTGACAAAAAGTCAACAGTCTGATGTGGCACTAAATAAAAAAAGTCTTTCCGTGTGTTTTGTGTTACCAGGTGTTGGAGATCATAAGAGAGATGGCCGGTGTAAAGAGCCCGGGGACAAATTCAAAGCCGACGAGCTCCAAGCACGGCTGCTCCCACCATTAGAAGAGGATGATGAGAGCTGTATTCACACTGCGAGAACGTGGGCTGGTTTGTTTTTTTTTTTTCTTGAGGCTCAGGCTGTATTCCCTCACAGCTTCTCATCTGAATGCAAATATTAATTAGAACATTGGTAAATTAAAAGTTTAATTATGGACCAAATTCGAAAAAAACAGACCCACGTCCTCTTCACTGTGAATACAGACAAAGACAAGAAGGTGATGAGAGCAACTCTGAGGATCCAGGCACTGATCCGCACTTCTGTCTATGAATGCGCGCGCTAAAAGCATGCAGCGTGTGCACGATGCACGTCTAGAAAGCCTTTCAGCTCGACTGGAGCCTGAGGAACTGCTCTCCTCCCGTCTGTCTCACGTATGAAACGTCTCTGCAGCTGCTTTCACTCAGGGATGGAAAATCACAAATGTAACTCTTTAACCAAGCCACATAATTCACATTTCAGGTCTGTGATTTGGGTACGAAACTGACGGAAAAAGTTAGACATCAGCTTATTTGCATTCTTGCCATGAGTCAGCGAGATGAGAGGATTGAGACCACCACGTATGCAGGTTACAGTTAATATGAAGCTAGCTGGTAAGCTTAGCTTAGCATTAAGACTGGAAACTGTCCTGTCAACGAAATCGATCCACCAGCATCTATAAAACTCACTAAATAACGTCTCATTTAATGCATACAACAAGTATAAAGAAAGTGAAAATGCATGCTGTTTGATCAGAGATCATGTTCCAGACTATTTCTTGGAAGGGACGGGTAACTTCCTGGACTCCGCTAGGCTTCTGGTCCAGATCAAGAAAACGTCTTGACTCCTGTAAAATGGTGGATTTTCATTTTTACACTTACGTTTTTCAAATATCTTAATTAGTGAGCACTGCAGGGACTGGTAGGCAGGTTTGGTCACCTTCAGTCAGCACCAGGCAAGCTGTTTCCAGTCTTTATCACTAAGCTAAGCTAACCAGCTGCTAGCTGTAGCTTCATATTTAGAGAACTAGTACGAGAAACGTTTTGTTTATCTCGTCTGAGTCTCGGCAAGAAAGCGAATGGGTACATTTCCGAGAACTTTTTGTGGTCAGACACCATACATGCGGGTAATTTCCTCTCTGATATGGCAAAAATAAGAGTCACAGCTGGACATTTTTTTAAAGCGGCAGCGTTAAAAGCAACAGACTGTAACTTCCTGGAGAGAGTTGGTTGATTGGTTCGTTGAGCGTCGTTCTCAGGTCGCGAAACCGAGCTGCCAACCCACAGCGACGGTCTCTGGCGGTCTGGGGACGAGGCTCAACAATCAACTGTAATTAACTTTGTCCAGGAAGTCACACGGTGTTGCCTTTAAGGTGCAAATTCACCCGTCTCACTCTGACGTACTTCACGAACACGGACTCATTATTTCTCCCGTATCAGATCTGTTTTCTGTTCACACCTGCCCGACCTTTTCCCCCCCGGGGATGTGACATTATTGTGTGCTGCATTTCTGTTCCTACTCTGATATCTAACCAGGTAGCAGATCAGTGACAAATATTACAGGTGCGATAATTCATTTGATTTTGAACATACGGTATATTTGAACCTGTTAACACAACTTAGTGTATTGTTGCACTGCTTTTGTCATCATTTCCAACGAAAGAAATATCCTGAAATGCAATAAAATGTAACAAAAACCATCTGCTCTCCTCAGATGATTGTCACAGTGTGTATTTAGTCTGTAGTCAAATGTCTCTGTGTGGCGATCAGAGACGACAGAACAGGCTGATACGATCCAACATCACAAGAGATCAGCCAGACTTCCTGAGCTGTTCCCGCTCGTGTGTCCCTTTGTTTCCTCTAGATAACATCAAATCCGAGAAATCACTCTGGGCTGGAGATACAGAGCCGCTTGTTCAACTCTTCTATTTAATGTTGCAGTTTTCTTCAGTCCTGGTCCTCAGGGCACCCCGCCATGCATGTTTAAGATGCTCCAACACTCCTGATTTCAAAAGATCGACTTGTCATTAAGCGCTGCTGAAGCCTGATAACGATCCATTCATTTGAATCAGGTGTGACTCCCCTGACAACCAGGACTGACAAACACTGGGTTAATATAGATACAAACTATTTATATTTTATACTGATTTCTTGAATTTGACTCTGCAAAGATGAGTCAAAGCTGGAGTAAATGGTGCGATATCTCCTTCTGAAATGTAGTGGAGGAAAAAAGCTAATGTGCGATGCAACTACTCAGAAAGAAGTGCCTCAGTTTCATATCTCCATGTGTGGAAACACAAAGCTGTGATATCTGGACCAGCTGTCGGTTGTTGAGGTCACAGAGTTCTCACAGTGTCGCTCTTCATGGGGGTTTTCACAGAAGCTCAGTGAGCACTGTGACATCATCTGGAAGCCCAACTAAACTGGGCACTGTAGTTTTTTGTTTTTTTTTAGCAAACGTTTAGGATCAAATTGTGTTTTTGCTGGAGACTTACAGACACGAGCTGCTAATAGGGTCAATTCACTGTTGGTTCAGGCTTTTCACAGGACTGGTGATGCTAAAGAAATGAAGATTATCAGCACATTTATCCTTCAGGGGGTCGGATGTTAATCATCTTGTGGGATGGAACAATGAAAAGCGCATATAGTCTGAACTTTAAACCCTCTGGATTGAGTTTTAGAGCAGTCACTGAGTGTAATCTCTCTTCGATATAATCCATAAAATAAACAGATTCGTCTGCTCTTTGTGCTCTGCTGGTGGAGTAAAACACAATCAACAGGAAGCGCGGCGGAGCCCCACATCTGAGGCGGCTGTGGTTTTTCTCTTTCTCAAACAATGTGAACTAAACTCTGTGTTGTGAGCTAATGGAGAGAACAGTCGAACGTGGGAGTGTTGAGAGTCACTTCACTGTGGGAAACGCTCTCCTCGTTCAGCTGGAGCACTGAAAGTGACAGACACACTTTGTCTGCGTACGAGGAGTCAGAGGGACGCAGCACAATGGCCTCGTTGCAGTATCATGACACACACACACACACACACACACACACTGGCCTCATTTGAAACAGACTCGTTTATGACTTCATTTCCTTC
Source organism: Diplodus puntazzo (assembly GCA_963678695.2). Lineage (NCBI taxonomy): Eukaryota > Metazoa > Chordata > Actinopteri > Spariformes > Sparidae > Diplodus > Diplodus puntazzo. The sequence continues at coordinate 8,023,909 of OZ023155.1, read as the reverse complement.
TGTGATTTAACAATATAATATGATGTTTATCTAAATTAAAGCGCATGTGTTAAACAAATCTACCAGTTTCTTTATGACATGCTATTTTAACCACCTCATTATAGTTCACTTGATGTATCTATTAATTTAAGATTAAGATTATACAGACAGTCTCAGTACGACTTTACACTGAACGGTGCATTTAAAGACGCCTTCACACAGTGAACTGTGTTAACATTCAGCCGAGGAGCGAGCTTGATTTCCTGTACACGGCAGGAAGTTTGGAGGTTGCATGTAAATCTGATAAATTGTGTGCAGGGAGTCGCATGCATTGAGGGTAATGTGGTCAAAAATGAATTTACAAAATCAGATCACTTGTTTTTAAACCGGCCTTTAAGAATCGAACCGTGTTAGAAGGAGCGCAATACCAGACAAAACATGCTGCCTACATTACCCACAATTCCACTCTCCAGGCTATTTTATCAGATTACATGCAGCTTCCTCTGGAGCCACAAAAGGCTTCATACTGCGCTATATAAATTAAATCTATTATTATACTACTACTGTTTCTCACATATGTATCTGTACTCCCCAAGACCTGTGAACACACGTTAATTTGGTAAATTGGTGGAGTTACAGTTTAAGTAAAAATACCTCAGTGTTCTCATATTCATACTTTACTACAAGTATAGAAATATAAGATGCAAAATGTACTAAATGTATCAAAGTATTTCAGATTATTATATGATTAAGTGTTACTGATGCGTTACCGTGAACGCTGCAGTTAAGTTTAACTCCAAACCACCAGGCGTTGGACCGGTACCGGGTCTCGGTTTTTGTTTAGTAAAACCTTCATCATCAAAGTAGCTGTGACATAAATACAGAAGGGTTAAAAGTGCAATATTTGATGTGCGTGTGCCAAATTGTAAAAGTAGCTCAGAGTCCATATTTATAATGTTGTAGAAAATAATAAAACATTAATAAATCAATCCATTCATCATATTAGAGACACACCTTTTATCATATTAAAGAGCTGCTCAACAAGTGTGTGTGTGCATTATAAATAACTGTGTGTGGCTACAGGATCAGCCACTAGATGACTCAGAGATCATGAGGTAGTTGTCAGAAAATGTGTGTGTGCGCTCTGCACATGTTGTGTAAACAGATGTTAGAACAAAGAAAAGCTGATATGATGCCACGATTCTTTCTTCCTCTATTTAACCGATGGACTCATTGTTTTTGCGGAGGCAGAGCAGCAGGTGATCCAGCTGGGTGACTCTGGTATTGTGGAGTCCAGCGGCGGCAAAACAAAAAGCGTCCACTTGGAACTGAATATTATTTTCTGTGAGTCAGTCAAAAAGCTTTGTGTTACTTAGCGACAGTAAAATGTGACAACACATAGAGCCCAGTGAAATGAATAACTTCATAACTTGGTATTATAGACATATACTAGATAAACCTGTCTAAACTGAGTATGAAAGAAAACATTCTTAATCAAATTAAATGTTTCAGTTTGGTTGATATTCTTCAACGTATCAACTTTGAAAGCAACGATACAACACGCAGATGTGACGCACGGAGAGATAAACTTGAGATGTGGGTGAAAACTATGACGTGGATCTTGTGTTCAGATTGTTTTGTCAATAGAAAAAAATGTCAACATCTAAAGAAAAACTATTAATTCCCACTTGAGGAGACTAAATTCAGTGAAAGTAAAAATTAAATCCAAATGTTATCAAGTTGAAAATAACATCTAAATATATTGACTCTATGAATTAGATGTTTAATTCAAATCAAAAACAATACATTTGAAATTAAAGGTTAAGATCAAACTTAATAAGTAAATGAATTAATATTAAACATTAAAAAGTATAAAGTCGAACATAAAAAAGTTATTATAAACAATGTTTCTGATATCCTATAATTTGTCAGAGTTTCGTTGTTTCAGTGGTGAACTCGTACTTTTCACAGTACTCAACATGTAGCTAACAGATGATCATGAAAACATATTTTTGATTTGAGCACAAATCTTTACTGACATATTTAAAAAGGTAATCTGGACTCCACAGTGTGTTTCTTCAGTCGTGCAAACTGTCTTTTGTTTAATTTTGTTATTGAGCTGATCTGATTCCTATGAACTATGGTATGACTGTGGCTCAGTGGTAGCGCCCGTGTCTAGTTCTCGGAAGGTTGCTGGTTTGATTCCCCTGGTCTGCATGTCAAAGTGTCCTTTGAGAAGGTACTGAACCCCAAACTGCTCCTGATGTGCAGGTTGGCACCTTGTATGGCAGTGTATGAATGACTGTAAGTGGCTTTGGACCAAAGCATCTAATAAATGGAGTTACTGCCGTGTCATCATCACTACTTTAATTATGTCTAATAATTGGGATGATGGATGGGAATAGAAGAATCAAGCTATTTTTTTATTCTGCTTTTTCTTTTCTTTTATCTCTTTCTTCACATTCATGTGTCTTTGACTGGTACATGTCTTTTCATTTTGTCTGATAGTTTTTGTTTTTCCATTTACATGTTTCAAATAAAACTAAACCAATTCATCATATGCTTTTAAAAAGTTCACTATAGTTGGATTTTATCAAAATACTGACACGAGTGACGTCGTCTGCAGGATTTGACTGAATGAGCAGATCTGGTAGTCTCTACAATAACTCTAACTAGCAGTATTTCAAATGTAGGAGGTGCCTTTAACCTTTAAGTGCTTTTAAACATCCGAGTCCAAACGTGAGGACTCCCAGCAGAGGCAGCCAGGAGCCAATTTTAGCCTTGAGATGTTTTGTGCCTGCAGCCGTTGTTGTGTAACATGAGCACTGAAGCAGGTCAGAGGAGCAGAGACAGACAGCAGAACATCTCTTATTTATGACAATATGTCTGGATATCAAAAGGACAATCATTTACTATTCATATTCCCCTCACAGTCCTGCTGCACAGTCAGGGGAAAACCCAAAGTCATAACGTTGACAACATCACAATCACAAGACTCTCACACTCAATTCTTTTCCTTTTTTTTTTATTAAAAAAAAAGTGACAAATAAATAGAACAAAACAATGTAAAAAATATAATGTTTAAGAGATCATAGTGGGGAATGCCATAGCAACAATTTGTTCTAATAGCAATGATGTTTGAAGTCAGATTGGTCCCTGGTTAGATCGATATGAGAAACATTTCACAACATGTAGCACCGTTGTGTGGTCGTCTGACCTGCATACAGCTCTGCTGGCCCATGTAAATCACAGACACTTCACATGAATGTTGGACAGACTCAAACAATGAACAACTGAATTAGCTGTGGTTCAGTTAGAGGAGGAAAAAAAAAAAAGAGGGCCACTGCTTACAGCTTCATTTCATATAAATATAATATATTAATTTATACATTGTACACTTGAATGGCTCTATACCACATACACAACTCAGGTAAACACATGAATAAAAAGGCAGCTGACGAGTTTCAAATAAAAACCAGAAGCTGTGTGACAATTGAAATGAAGACTTTTAGCTGCGCAGCTGAAAACACAAACTTTGAAAGAAGGATGACTGTATGCAGAAACCTGTGCTTCAGTAATTCACCTGTCAAGGATATGCAAACTGATGTCACCAACTCCAAAATTTCTGAAGGCATTGAGATCATTTTTACAATCTTAAGGAGCAAGCGACAAGATGTCAGTTTTTATGTGTGTGGGGGGGTTAAGAGTATGTGCAAACATTCAGTTGATGACTTGAGATTACAACCCTGAATTCACTACAGATTACGCCTGTTTTTGCAGCATTGATGTTAGAATTCAAATGTCTTACTTAATTGTGCCAAATGAAAGGAGAACATGGAACAAGACGTGTTAATGACGTCGAAGGCCAGCTAGCGCACCAGGAGGAAGGTGAGTCCGGCGAGGCCTACACCAGCGGCAGTCAACAGCGCCGTCTTCATGGACGAGTCCTGACTCACCTCTCTGGCACTGCGGGAGAACTTGCAGAACCCCTCCTGGAAGAAAGAGAAACAATAACTCGTTAGGTTGAGAGCGGGAAACTTTGTTTACCAGCAAGAGAAAATACCCATCACTCACTCCAAGATCTTCTCCACATACTGTAAGCTTTTACAAACCAAAAAGGAGGAGCATTAGCTCCAAATGTACAACCAGCAGTGGCTTTTGCTGACAGCTGGTGGCAATTATACAATATATTTTGGAAAATATGTCACAGTCAATGACAGTGCAAATATTTCTGTGTTTGTTGAGAAACGTGGCACTCAGAGAGAGCTGCCGATAACTGCAACTTCTCAAATATATAAAAATAAATTAGGGGATTGTGTCAGCCAAAGGCAATAGAAAAAAAAAAGTGCCAGTTTGTGCAAAGATTACGTAGAAATAAAGACCACACAGCAGAAACAATAAAGTCAGAAGCCACTCCAGCTGCTGCATTTCTCCTTCATGTTTTCAAACTGAAGCCACACACGACTGGCGAGCGCACCTGCCCTCAGCTCCAGGTGTTGTGCTGTTTCACAGCCTCTTGTTTTTCTAGTCATACCACGCCAACTTTCAATACGGCACAGGCCAAATTCAACACACTGATGCTTTGACTGTTACTACAAAAGTCCATCTGGCTGAGCTGGTTACGTGTCTGTTGAAACCAGCTGCCAGCTGAAGAAAGGAGGGGCAAGAGTGTGTGTGTGTGTGTGTGTTTACGTGGGTGTTTGGGAGGGGGGCCAGGGCGAGCCCATTCACAAAAGCAGACATTCAACAGTAGCGGTGTTCAGTTTGGTGAGGCCTTTGGGACTAAAGTCTACCCAGAGTCCCTTTAAGTTTCCCAGTGAAATAAGCCACACAAAGCGGGTTTAAAATTAGCTTTGCCCTTTTGATTTCCAGAATACAGCCCAAATGATGCCCGTCACCACAGCTTTTGTCTGACCATTACTAAAACCTCTGATAATGTCAAGCCCGACACCGTTTGATCATGGCCCTGAATTTACACTGCTGAGGTTTGTCTTGTTGTAGCATACATTCCTCAGAATCTGGCCTATTGCTACTCTACAATTCACATAATCACAGCAGCCACATGAGACGTCCGAGCTCTCGTCTCATCTGCAAACAGTGAAGCTAAAAAGGCTGAATCTAAACTGAGCCCTGGCCATGTTTTAAGCCACGCTGACACGTAGATCTGAATATAAATCTGTGCAGGAAGCAAACACGATCCTATCATACTAGGTGGTTTCCAAACTCCAAAAAGCCCTAAAACGGGACTTTCACATTTGAATCTCAATGGGTTTTTTAACGGCTCCGTTACTAAGTGACTTCCCACCCTGGACTGTGATCTCTTATCTACACTGGGTGTGTTCATTCAGTCAGATCCACCCCATCACCTGCATAGGTCAGTTTAGGAGAGGACATGTTGTCACAACTTACCCATCCGTCATTCTCCAGCAGCCACTCTTTCTTCTCCTCTCCCAGGTAATCAGCTATGGTCTCTGCCAGTCCCCTGCAGCTTCCAGGCCCCTGTCCCAGTTCCTGCCCGGGTTCCAGCCCCGGCTTCTTGTCCTTCTGCTCCTGCAGCTGTCTGGCCAGCACCCCAGTAAAGGTGAAAAGGGAAACAACCCTCCCCCAGTTCAAGTGTCCATCTCCCACCAGCTCCTCTATCACCTTCCTGAGGCCGGAGCAGGGGTCTGGCCCGCACTGCCTCAGGAAGGTCTGGGCGAGGGAGTGGAAGCGAGCCTGGTGCTGCGCCTCCATGTCCTGGGCCATGCGCCTCATGGCAGCGGCTGACTCGCTGGGAGGTGGAGGGGCTGGCCGGGGGCTTGTGCAGCACAGAGACAGGTAGTCCTCTCCCAGAGCCAGGGTCTCTTTCCACAGCCCGCACGACATTTTCTACCAGGAAGAGAAAGGACAATTCCACTTAATAAATGAAGGGAGCCAGCTGATGTGAGGATCACGTTACTGACTGCTATGAGGAAACCACAAATATGGGATATCATGTTGATGTGACAGGAGCGAACACCAACCAATTTTTTAAAAAGGGCTTAATGCTTATTTTCATGTTCAAGCTGCCAATTACCTACTTAATGATGCGCTTGGTCCTTTTTGACAACTATAATAAAAATGCCTATCATAACCTTTTAATCCAAGATGGCGTCTTCAGATTCGTTTTCATAATGTATTCAATTTAAAAATTAAAAACAGGGAAAAGTTGGCATTTTTCTTTAAAACACGACCAAAACTACAAGTTATAAAATTGTCGCCGCTTGATTTTTCGCCATTTAATCAACTGTTTTTAATCAGCACATTCATACAGTTCACTACGTTAGCCATTCTGCATAGTACATAGTTAGCATAATCTCAGTTAGCATCATCTTAGTTATACTCCATTAACCGTTTTTCCATATGCTAAAAACCGGACATGTTCCGTTTTTAAATTGTGTAAAATAACAGGTGCAAAGGCTTGTTCCTGCGCGTGTAGCTTCTGAGACACCATATAATTACAGCCAGGTGTGAAAAATTAAAAACTTAACTAGCTTTGTTCAGCGTCTACTGAAGGCTAACGGCAGCGCTAGCAATGGCGCTGCTAACGGCAGCCTGTGTGAACGTTAGCCGTCAGTTGATGGCAGCCGGAGGATGCTGGAAGCTTAACACCGCTACGTGAACTTAATCGCCTGACAACACAAGTTAACAGTGTACTGTGTGAGCTGTAGATCACTGATAATCAGCTTTTTTATTTTTTTAAAATAGGCGTTTAACCGGTGAACTTGCAGTTGGTTCACCGGCTGCGTCTCCTCCGGTAACAAACGGTTGATCTGTCACCAGAGCAATGGAGGACACAAAGGACCACATTCACACAGGCTGCGGTGAACTAGCTCCGCTACGAGAGGCACATCTGCGCACCCAGCGCCGTTTTTAACCACCACAAAAGCGTCTATATGAGGTAAAGGTTCGCTATTTTTAAGGGGACACACGTAAAAGTAGGTGAAATACATATTTCCGTGCGTAAATGAGAAATACGCTTACCCTCCCAGCGATATCAGACTGCTCTCTGCACATACGGACGGCGGAAGGAGAACCTCGGTACACTCTCAGTCTGCTTCCCCTCCAACAGGCTCGCATTTATCTGAAGCGCCTCCTCCTCCCCCGCCTCCGCCTCCACTGACCGCAAAAAAACCCGCAAAAGTACCGTCATATGCGAGAGAAGGGAAGCGACACCTCACCCACGGAAAGGCAAAACAAAACAAAAAACCAACACACGTCGTTCACTTCGTCACTGTTCCCTCTGCAGAAAAGAGAAACGTGTGTAGGAAAAAAGTGATTTCTATAAATACATTTAGTGAAGCTATATAAATGTGTTGTGGTGTTGTAGCGTGTAGAGCAGTTTGTCTTTGTAGAGTATCTGTGGTTTAAAAAATGGAAGTAATTGTTAAAATCAGGAGCCAATGGCAGGATCAACCAGTGGAGCATCATAAGAGCCAACACTTAATATATCAATACATCAATTAGTATACAATAACATTCTGAAATAAACCAATAAATACAACTAATAAATACATCACAAATGAATTGAGGTATTGAAAATGGAAATCTTACATTCAACTGTGTATTTATCATTTGTTAATTTGTCAAAATATTGTTTATTTGTGTATTAATGTATTTATTAACTTAATCAATGAGTGAATAATTAATTGATCTAAAGAAATGCATCTGCAGTTATTTTGTGTATTTCAGTGTATGGTGGGAATACTGGGAGGATTTATAAAGAAAGAAATGATGGGACACTGAATATTTACATTCATATGATTGTTATTGACTGTATGTATTCCTGAATATTTTTATATGATATGATTATATTTGCAGTGTGTTGTGTTATTATGAAGCACATTATTTGTTTACTATAATTTGATTTGTATGCTGTACCCTGAAATAAGCAACTTCATATGAAATACAAAATGTTGACAATGGATTATTAAGTAAAAAACAAAAAACAATTTGTTTTTGCAGCCCCTGCAAATGTGACTACACGAAAAAAGAAGAATGTTTGATTATTTCTAGATCTTGGAGTTGTTTTTTTTCCAGCAATTTTAATCAAGGAGGTAATTTCTTACTTAAAAAATAAATAGGTTGATTAATCAGTGAAGTGATTGATTTGAATTAATAAGGATGAATTTCTGTGAGCTAGAGACAACTCAACCTTTATTTTATCTGTGATTCTTGAAGGTGAAAATGAGCTGATTTCTGTAAATACATTTGATTTGTGGCTCACAGATGTTTGGATCAATTCATAGACGTCATCTCATCAGGTCTCTGTTTCACCACTAATGTGAAAAGTTTTTGTCTTATGATTTCAGGATTTGGTTTCATTCATCGTCATCAGTCTCTCTCTCACTCTCACTGTGTGAGACCAAACTCATGGCTCAGTGATCAGCGTGAGGAAGTGAATCCTGCAGAGAATGTGTTTGTAGTCAAATGAATGACAGTCAGATAAAATGCTTCAGGTTGTCGTGTGCATCTTGTGATATCTTTGGGTACTTTCTTTGCATGGTAATACCCAGGCGTCTTCTCCTCCTCCATCAGTCCCCTTTTCTCCTGCTGTCTTTCACAATCATCTCTCTTTATCTTGTTGTTTCCCACTGGGAGTTTCCCTCTCTGAAATCCAACTGACCTGTCTTTCAAACTAATTTTGAAATAGCAAAAAGAGGCAAATCACTCTGGAATGTCCATTAAATACGGAAGTGCGTTCTAATTTATTTTCTCACAATAAAAAAAGGAACAAGCCAGCTGCTGTTCTTGTATCGGAGACCCAAAACATCCTGTGCAGTGGTGGTTCTGGTCACTGATTTGCCTTTTACCACAGATTAGTAACGATGCATAAAGATGTTCTCAGGTGATGATGTGGACAAGGTTGGCTGACCTATGACCAATGCTTTAAAAAAAACACAGATGTGTAAGACGGAGAGACTGTTTGATCAATAATGCCATGAGGACATGGACTTTAACTGGACAAAAGTCATAAAAACAGAGACATACTTCAGCTCAAACTTAGGGGTAAGTTTAGAGAATGTCTGTAAGGATGTGCTCTTCTTACCGGATATGTCCTCTTAAATAATTTAAATGACCTCTCTAACAAAAACACTATTACAGGACTTTTTTTTAGAAGCACAGCCAGACATTGCTGTTACAATTGTGATACAGCACAGCGCCCCCTGGTGGCAGACAGTGTTGTTCTGGACTTTACAGTGTGTTTTGAGCTGACACTCAGCACGATAACAGTTTTTCTTGGGATCTTACAAAGAATATTATCTTCAAAACACACGCATAACCCTAACCACTACCCGAATAACGCTCAACCCAACCGTAACCTTAATAAACCGCTCACAAAGCTGCTTCTTAGTCCCAGTTGAGAAACACCAATTGGGAAGAAGCACCAGCTCTTACCCTAACCTAAACCTAATTCTAACCCGAGCCTAAAACCAAGTCTTTACTCTCACATAGACCTTTAAAGTGACGACTGGCAAAAATGTCTTTATCTTGAATCTGTGAACATCTTGCACTGCAGCAGATTTACTAAACTCTTCACATCCATTTGTATTTTGTTTATGGAGAGACATCAAGAACAAAAAAATACTTAAAATCTCCTTTATTTTTCTCACAAGAAATATACTTAAGCTGTAGAGGTTTATATATATATATATTTAAATAAGAAAAAATCTGTAGCTACATTTAAAGTTGCTTCCTTTGGATATCCATGACATTACCTATGGCAGAGTAGCCACGGTAACAACAACATTAACAGCGTGTACGCCTACAGTATGACTCCGGACAGGTGTGGTGTGACGGTTAGCTGATGTACATCATTTACAAGGTGATCACTGATATTGTCTGCTTGTCTACATGGCAGAGCAGACACAAGCTGCTGATCGCTACAAGTCATTTGGCTCTTTACACTCATAGTTATTAGCAATCAATCACAATAAATGTTAAACAATCAGTCATCAAGCTAACGATAACACAGATTAGGAATCCAAACTCGCTGTTAAAATGAATGCCCTCCCTACGGTTGTGACACAGCGACATTCTCATTCAGAGGAAACATTGGATGTGTTTGTGCTTCTGTGTGTGACGTGTGAACACACTCCTGCAGTGGTGTTGATGTCAGGCAGGAACTTGCAGTCTTGGCAGTCACATAATACTGGTGGCGTCTTCGCGGGATCAAAACTGTGATGTGAACTTTAGGCCCAAATCTGCATGAGAGGAGCGAGAAGAATCATATGGGTTCAATCATAAAACAAGCACATGAACCTCAACATACATAAACCTTGTCTGCAAATCTAAGTCTTAATATCATCCTGTTCTATACTTGCGTGGCTGCTACAAAAAAAGTTATAAACAAATAAGCAGTGCCGGGAAAGTCCTGCTCACCCGTAAGGTGTTGTCCCAGGAGGCCGAGCAGAGCGCCGTGCCATCAGGGGACAATCTGACTCTGCTGATTCGGTTCTCGTGGCCAAACAGGATGGAGAGACGATTACCCTTCAGAACATCCCACACGTTGATGGTGTAGTCATTATAACCAGCAAAAAGCAGACGACCTGGGGGCCGGAAGAGGAAGTGAGAAGAGAGGAAGTGGGGAATTTGGAATAAGAGGAAATGAAACTTGACAAAGAATCGGTTGAAATTGTGACTGATCACATTTTTCCTTGATAAAATAGGACGTTTTTGTGTTAAATACTGTTTTACTTTTCGGAACTGTAAAATTTTCCAGTAGCTGATGAATAATACATATTATTCAATACACTATTAATGAAGGTAAATTACTTATTTTGTCAAGTTCATGTTATAGATCACAAGAAGTAACAGAAACAGTTACAGAATCAGTTTAAAATGGGTTTTTTTTTAGCCTCAAAAACCAAGTCTGGCATTCTCTGAATGTTTACTCAAAGCAAGACTACATTTATTGATAAAAAGATTTAATTTATTGTGCTTTACAAACTCCGTACCACTCATAGAGAAGTCCACAGTAGAAGCACCAAATATGATGCTGTCCTTCTGGTAGACGGCCACCTCACGATCAGCTCGCAGGTCATAAAAACGGCACTGAGGAAGAGAAACAAACAAACTATTCCAGCATATCACAGAAATAGGTTCTGGTTATTGTTTAGCTCATTGGTACACATTGCTGATGGAACCACAGGAATGGCATCAGTACATGTTGAGGAATATTTGTGTGAGTTCACCTCTACAACAAGAGTGAGACCAATAAATCAATTGATTATCTACACATGCACTGAGGATGTTGATTTAAAAAACATGACACATCAGACACATCACAACAAACTGATAAGGAGGTCGTATGAGGTGACTCACCGTGGAATCGTCAGAAGCAGAAGCAAATGCATCTCCACTGGGGTAGTACCTGAGCACACATGACAGAGGAGAGGATTAGATGCATTGCTGCACCAGTGAGCTTTCTATATGAGAGAAACTATTTAAATAAGTGAATAATTTATGGCCTTACAATAATACAGAAGATGAACATGGCTGATGTTTGTGTTCCCTTCTTTACAACTCAAAGTCTCAACTTCATCAACATTTAGAGATTCTTTTATTTTGCACAGTAAATAAAAAAAAAACATCCAAGAAAGACTCAAATGTGAACACGCAAGCAAAGTGCATCACTTTCAAAAGCTTACAATGAAATGAAGCACAAAAACATGGCTCAAGACTTTCTGTAATTTCCCTAAAATAACTTGATCGTAGCTCAAAATCTTTTTTTTTTTCCCACAAATTTAGTCAACTGGGAGGCTGGATTTAAAAGGTATTTTAGATCAGATCATGTAGATTTCATTGAAACATGATTTAAAGGAAGGGCACTACACAATCTTTTTAATTAAAGACAAAACAGTTGAAGGGTAGCAAAGTGCCTCAGATGATCTTTCTGATATTGAGTACGTGCACAGAGACGTGAAGTGCCTTCTTTTATTAGAAATTCTGATGATCAAGGATGGAATTTAATCATTTAGGTCTCCTTTTGTAATATTAATAGCAGAAGTAGAAGAACCAATATTACTACCACTCGTACTCTTTCCCTATGTGTCACAATAGTTTTGTGTTATGTCAGCATACTTTTTATGAGAGACTTGCAACTTTCTTTTTTTTTATAAAGAGCTGGACTCACTTTACACAGTTGATGTCGGACTCGTGGCTCTCGAAAGACTGAATGTTCTGTCCAGAGCGCATGTCCCACACGTTGGCCTTCTTATCAGATCCCTGATAACACACATGCAAAGGCACACAGACACATTAGAGACATAACTATTGTTACTGTCCTGTAAAGGTCTAATATCTTTAAAAGGTGTCAGTTTTTCATGAAAACTTCTCATCCAAGGAGCGCTGTGAGTTAAGACCACACACGTTTTCAAACAAATACACAGACACACATTATCTCTCTCTCACCCCGGAGACAAAAGTGTTTCCAGTCTCAGATGGGGCGAGGTCCAGGGACAAGACATCAGCTGTGTGGCCATGGAAACTCTGCAGCAGCTGTCCGCTCTCCACATCCCACAAGGCACATGTGCCGTCTCCGCTGGAGGTCAGGAGCTAACACACACACACACACACACACACACACACACACACACACATATACATACATATGTTCATCACACATAGACAAAAAACAAGACAAAACAATCTACAATCAACAATGTGAAAAGATGAAGCTTCATCCTCCAGAAGTTTTTTGTAACCCAAATGAAGTTAATTCATCTCATCTTCTTTGTTTAGAAACATTGTACTGACGGAACGTTCAACCTTCAACACTGACAGCGAAGGATACAACGGGAAACAAGACAAGAGGAAGTGAGTCAGAGAGGGATTTTGATGGGTAGATTCTGCAATCTGTTGCATAAAGTCCACAAAGACTGAACCAAAGGATGAAACTAGGCTGACGGGGTTTAATATGACGCTGCTGGTGGTCATAAAGGGAAAGAACATGGACTAATTGGTTCTCAAATGATTTCAGAGAACATTTGAACAAATGTACTGTTCATGGCATAAAAATCAAAACGGCGGAGTTATTTGTTTTCTACGTTAAATATGACTTTGCTTTCATTTCTCATTCTTGACATTTAAAACTGAGAAACGAAACCAGTCTTGATTCAGACGAATTTAAAGGGAAAAGTCTGAGTTCATTGAAAATAAATATCACGTGATCGCTTTGACCTCAGCAGAGGCTTCAAAAACAGAATACCTTCGCCGACTTCTGCTTTCTATTGTCTGTTTTAATAGTCGCAGAGAAATGCTGCAGAGCTCTTCACCATCATTTAAGGTACGACTGTAGCTGTTGTTCGCTACATGCACACACAGATACAGTACACACAAACACATGCCATAAGCCAAAGGTCAGCTCAGCACCTCCCTGCTGAAAACACAGAAAACTCTCACTGTGCATCATGTTTCCAGCACACAAAATGGCAAAATGTCAGCAATTCCTCTGATGAAAACAGATTATGGGCACTTAGAGACACACATGCAGACATCAGAGATCCCTGCTGGCTGCTGGATTAGAGAGCTCCTGCTGGATGACCTCAGGCACAAAAACACACCACATCCTGCCTGCACAGAGAGGTAGCTCCAGTTTCAACATGAATGCAATTATCAGTAGGCCACAATTACTGACACACACACACACACGTACACACAGATGGGAACCTCACTGATCTCACAGAGGGCCTTTGCATCAGACTGATTTTACTCACCACCACCTGCATGTGACCATATATTAAATCCTTGCAGGGGGTTCTTTAAATTACCCAGTGATCATCCCACATGTAAACGACTTTAATGAAAAAGCATCACAAGTCATAACTCACAAGTCAGCTGTGATGGACACACACACACACACACACACACACACACACTGAGATGCATCGACACACAGACTGTAAGGGCTGCATGAAAACACGCAGTCAGTCTTTCATAAAGTGCATGAAAACACTTTCTAAGCCCTCAATATAGTCCATAGCTTTGTGCTCCAAGGTCTATTTGAATGGTATAAAGGCTGTGAGCGTTACAGTGTGCTCATGACATGCGTTCGTCTTTGTGTGTGAGATGCAGTACGACAGAGGAGATGTGCGAGAGACGCCTGTGGATGAGAAAGAACACATGCAGTGTGCGTGTCTTTGTGTTAAATGTTCCGCCCTCAGGTCAGTGTGCTCCGCTCTTTCCTTGATAAAAGCCACTCAGTGTCTATTAATACTCCCAGGATAGAGGACCATCACCCCCCCTCTCCTCTTGTCTCTTCCCTGCCATCTCTTCTTCCTCCCTGTCCTCTGTCATTGTGCTCCTCTGCCTTGCTGAGGGCCAGACTGGAGTAAATTATTAAAGCAAAATATCTCAGGTCATCCCCCTCATGTTCTCACTATGAATTTGTGCCCTGGATTTCCTTTATCCTGTTAGCGACCCGCAGACACAGACAACAAAAGAGTCTAGTTGGTGCAGACTCATTGATTTACAGTAGATGCACAGTGCATCATTATAATCCCAAAATACAGTATTTTAAATAAATGTACAACATCTAAATATAGTTGTCATGTTTTCCAGATGAAGTCGACGATGACCCAAAGCTAAGAACATTCACTACATAAGTGGCTCGTTGGTCTAGGGGTATGATTCTCACTTCGTGTGTGAGAGGTCCCGGGTTCAAATCCCGGACGAGCCCTCATGATGACAGTGCCTGCCTCTTGGTAATCAGTGGAAACAGGACAGTGAGCCACTACAGGATTCAATATGGTGTTGGCGGTTTAACAGTCCAATAATTGTACAGATTGCAAAATAGGCAGGCTTTCATTTAAAGTTGCTGAGCCCTTCACGCCCTACCGTTGTTCTCAGTTTCAAGTGATCTTAAATCTTACATGCACTGTGTCTAAATGTAGTCAGAATCCATGTTTGTCTGGGCCACGTGGAAAGATGCGTTTGATCATCGATGATAAAAGCGTCTTATATCAAATATACAGGCTTGTAACTGGAGCTCACCTGCATGTCAGAGTTGGTGAAGGTGCATCCTGATACATAGTTGGTGTGCATGGCGACCGACTTCTTCTTTGCGGCCAAATTCTCGTTCTTGTCCAGTGACAGTGGGACCACAGAGCACTTGTTATCCAGTCCGCTGTCGAAGGAAATAAAACAATCAGTGGTTAAATGATGGGTCGCATACCAGTGGAGGGGACCAGTTGGTTATCATTTACTGCTTAAGATTCCACAATATACAGTTATGATGTGTGGATATACGTGAACCAGGCTGACAGTATAAGATAAGTGAGTAAAATTAATGAACATTCCCTCCTTCCACTGTGTGTCAGATTAATACATTGAAAACATAAAACAAACTCCTGGAAGGATCGAATTTAGAGCCACTAGCAGTCACCAATCATAAACAACTACTAAAAATTTACAGGCAATAAAGCCATCATATGCAAAATGAGTTATTGAGCCAATTCAAATTTAAAGCGTTTTATTTTTAAAGATACTTCTAAGCAAATAAAGAAGAAGAGGAAAGACAGCAAGGTGACAATGCAGCATGCGTGGCTCAGGGTTGGTATCATTCCTGCGCTGCTGTGGCGAGGACACAGCCTTGGGGCTTAAGCTCCACCAGTTGAGCTACCAGGGCAGCATTCTTTCTCTTTCATTGTTTCAGAAACGCATTAATTTCCTGTTAAATTCTCGTCTACACCAAACGGTGTAAACGGGAAACGCAGGCTGCAAAAGCAAAAGATGGCGATATAACCTCTACCGTAAGGCCAAGTTGGCTGATCAGAAGCCTGCCAAGCAAGGGAGACCAGCTAAAATACCCTGGTTTTCCTATCTATACATAAACACACTGGCAGGAGTTTCCCAAAAGCACAGTTTTCAGCAACCTGAGACGTTGTCTATGAGTGTGTATTCTATGCCCAAAACACATAGAAAAAGATGTGTTTTAAGAAATACCCGAGTGTACAGGGCCTTTTACTGTAACGTTTGGTTTGGCAAGTTTCTCATGGGAGACAATAAAAATAACCATAACCTCAGAATTTAAAGTTACACTTGAGTACTATAGCAGAATATCTCTGTCATTATCTGTGAATTTCCTGGCAAGTTCAACAGGGAGGTTACTGGACTGCTCGGCGGAACTAGTGTAAGTGATAAAGTATCATGATCACTGACACAAGGCTGTAGAAGCTCTACCTAAGTTGGTAAGTGATACAATCGCTAACCTAGATCTTCATGAATGAATGATACGCCGTGCCAATGAAGCATCCCACCTCTAATTTGCGCAAGGTATCATAGGGGCTAAGAATACAGTGGGTAGTTTGTAGTAGAAATATCCATTATATTTTATTTCACTTGACAATGAGGAGTAGAGTAGCAGTAGTTCATTTAATCTCTGTACTCACCCACATGCCACAGCTGTGCCTGAGGGAGCGTAAGCACACGCCATAACCCATGTACATGGCAGGGACAACCCATGTTCCTGTAACACACACACACAAACACATACATAACATTAGTAATTTGTTATTGTTAAGAAAATTCACTCTCTTTAATAAGCGTGAACCAACTAGGCTCTTACACAGACGGACACAGCTGCAGTGAATGTGGTGGATGTGGTGAGTATTAAAAGGGATTATGTGGTCATGTCTCCTCCATCAAGAGGCAGGATGGTTAAACCAGGCTGAACCCATTTAAGTGCACTCAGGCACACACACACACACACACACACACAGGGTCATTACAGGGGACAGATGGATAGATAATCTTTAAACGCATATTTCCATGTGATCGTGTTGCGGCCTCTCTCTCGGAGGAGTGTGGCAGCGGAGGATAACCCGCCCACCCACTCGACACCAGTACATATGGTAAAGAGAACATGAGCATCTGAACATGTAAAGGAAATAAAGCTCACTCAGCCTTGCATAACAGAGCGGAGAGGGTAAGGTTATATAGGGGCAGAGCTTCTGAAAGTAACAGTCCTATTAATTTTTAATCAAAAACAGCTCTGTGTGACTTTCTGCGTTAACTTCTCTTGGATGAACACTCAACTCAACCTTTTAATTTATGATGACTGACACTATTTGAATAAAAAGAGATAAGACTTTGTATTTGCAAAGTCTTAGGAGGTCAGTCAATTTAGGAGTCTCGCAGAAGGAAACATCAAACTGAGTTCTAAATGATGTTTATTTCAGAGCCTGAATTTGGTGAACATGTTGAATTAATCTATTGTGTGACTATGGATCTAGCCGATCAATTCCTTACTTTGTATCTTCTCCAAGTCTCATGTGTGTTATAGTAATCAGTGCCTTTAAACATATCAAGCTGATGGGGAAATGTTTTTCTCAGACGTGAAACATTAACAACGGATGGTGATAGTATTGTTCAATTATTCAACATGTTTGCAGGTTTCTGAACTGAGTAATAAAGTTGCAGCTTAAAACTCTCAAGTAAAATTTTATTGTGGTCAATATAAATCTAGTTATAGTCATTTTTCTCCTCACTTCGGCTCCCGACGTAAATATAGACTACCTTCGTTTTTTTTTTTTAATGTAAAAGGGATTTTCTGTGCATTTTTCTGTCCAAAAAATGTATTTTGACAGATTTCTTTCTTTTTAAAATAATCTTAACTTATGTTATATTATGTTACTTTGTTTATGGTCAATTATTACTTAAAGGAATTCACACTTTCTCTTTTAAAAGCACCACATAAACCTCTACCTACCTTATTAAGAGTGAACGCATCCCAGACGATCACTTTTCCATCCTAGATAAGAAAAAATAAACATTACATAAAAAAAGAAATAGAGCCCATATACTACAGAGCAACATGGCATAAAAAATGAAACTGATGATACATACAAACTAATATCACGTAAAACATTTCTCTTAATACACCGTATCACATCTGTATGTGTGTGCAGGTGTATACCTGTGAAGAGCTGACCATACGACGTTTGTCTTTACACCAGTCCATACACAGCACTTTGTTCCCATGACCCTTCAGCACACGCTTGGTCTTGATGGAAAGTGCACCAACCGCCTCTGCCTTCTCAGCCACCTGGTGCACTGAGGTACCGACACAAGAACACACATTGTAGTTTCGAGTTTTCGGGAACTTTTGACTACCAGCACAGGTGCAAAAATTCCGTTACTCAGATCCGTTGTAAAAGTAAGAGTAGGAATATCTAAATTTATTAAAAGTGAACAAAAATAGTTCAGTATTTAAAACCTTACTCAAAGCAGCTACAGGGAACTTTCATTGTGTGTTAATTCTGTTCCTGTGGACAAAAAAGATAAAGATCTTCCAGCAAGCGTGTGCTTTTAACATTTTTAAACTACTATTTTTCTTATTTTTAAAACTATAACATCAACAGCATTAAACTGAGACTGGTTGATAACTAACTAAAAACTCCTTTTGGTACATTTAAGTAAAAGTAGGAATACCTCTGGGTTAGAAATTGCAAGTAAAAGCTATTAATTCAAACCCAAACGGGTGTAAAAGTACAGAAACATTACAGATTTTAGTAGCTTTAGCTTCTGGTAAAAGTTGAAGATTCAACTTCTTTACTCAAGTAAAAGTAGGAAAGTACAGGCTCTGAAATGAACTCTGAGAATCAGAATAAAAAGTATCCCTCTGAAGGACATTTCTGTGCACAGCTGACTGAACATCCCGTTATCCACGTCACTGCCTTTATTAGTACACTTCTTTTCTCCCCAGTTCGAGTCTCCCTCTCCGTCTGCTTCTGTTTTGTAATGTCCGCCGTGCATGATGTGCACTGACAGGTTGAAACCAGTCTTGTGAATTGGGACGGCAGCGTGCAGTGACACAAAAACAAAAAAGTAAAGAAATTAGCCTGTATTTAACATGCAAGCAGTAAAAAGAGAGCAGAGATACTTATAGGGAGTCAGAAAAATGGTAAAGTAAAGATGGCATAAAAATCTACTTGAATACAGTCATTAAGTATTTGTACTTCCCACCTCTGACAATATTGACAGTGACAATATACTGTATATATGAGCAGCAGCTGGTGACTTAGTTATTTACACTACTAGCTGGAATTGTTCTTTATAAATGATAGTGAGATTTACTGTTGTTTTATTTGGACACATTCCTATTTTATCCCTCCTGCCTCCAAAGATAAATTACAACAGTAGACAATTTAATAGTAACTCACTCTGAAATGTAGTGGAGTAAAATAAAATAAACAAATTGAGATACTTTAAGTATCTTGAAGGACAGTAATTGAGTAAATGTACTTTTTCTTGTTAGTTGGTTACACATCCCACAACTGACTCACAGTAACTGTAACGTTAGCATCATCACTCAACGGACCAGACCGTGACGTTACTTTAAGCTAACGTTACTTTAAGCTAGCGTTACTCAACTGTCAGTTAACCGTTGGAATGAAAACGGTGAGTTTCCATGTTTAAAATGACGATTTAACGAGCGGCCACCTGTCGAGTTTTCACTCTAGTTTCGGGTAAACGAAGCTGTGCGTCAGTTAGAAACGTGTCACGGTGCTGTGACATTTGTTTTGTCGCTAGCTTCGTGCGGTCCGGGGACACTTACGCTCCACGTCGTTCAGCTTGCCCCGCTCCTCCTCCAGCTTCTTCTTCAGAGTCTCGGTCTCCCTTTTCAGACTCGCCAGGGTTTCCCCTTTCTGGAGCCCCTGACAGGCCATCTTTGAGAGGCGGCGGCCGCGACAGAACACCCCGAAAAAAGAGAGGAGGAAGGAGCGGAAGAGGAGAAAGTGGAGAGACAGAGACACAGAGAGAGAGAGAGACAGAGAGAGAGAGAGACAGGACGGTTGTAGTCAGCGGGCTGGTGAGAGTGTCCTCGAGAGCGAGAGTGATGCTGCCGCGCGACACAGTTAGTGCCCCGCTTCAGCCTCCCCCCTCCTCCCTCCATCCTGCTCCATCCTCCTCCCCCCCTCCATCCTCCAACCCTCATCCTCCCTCCAGCTCCATCCTCCTCTATCTTCATCCTTCTCCCTTATTCCTCCTCCATCCTCCTCTTCCTCACCCTTCTCCATCCACCTGTTCATCCACCCTCCTCTCTCCATCCTCCTCCTCCTACTATATTTATTTTCTCCATAACTGGACAAACAATCTGTTCTCAAAACAAGTCCCCCAGAAAACAGTTAGAAACAGGAAGGTGGCAGGGTCCGCCACATATAAACAAAGTAAAACAGCATGTGTTGTCCTGTAGCGTCAGTGTGTTTTCTTTAGTTTGTTTAGGCATCAAATGAAATCAGTTAATGAAGATCTTTTCTCTCCTGATTAAAATGTCTTCCCCAAAACTACATAGTGCACCTTTAAATATGTTTTCTTTCAGAAAAGATAATAACAAAAAACCTTTCCAAAGTAACAGGATACGACAGAAAATGGGAGAAAATATGATCAAGTGAAGAGTTGTGAATACATAACAAAAACAATTTTAATATTCAGTTGTTGTTTTTTTAAATGACCTGGCATTTCAATTTAATTTATAAGTATTCTGAAGGGATCTGTGAAAATTGTATTATTCACTTATTATGTCCACATTACTCATGATTACTGATCAGAAGTGTGAATATTTTGTGAGAGTGTCTACTGTCAGAAATATAAAGATATTTATTGTGCATCATGGTGCAGCCTGAAAGTATCATGCTCCTATTTTAAGGCCCATAGAGCAGAGCCTTACTTTGCATATTTTTGATTGGCTCATTTTCTCAGAGGGATCATTCAAGTCTGATCTAATACGATCAATAAATCATGTGGCAGAGAATGTATTATGAAAAAAAGCTGTCTTCATCAGCAGATCTAAGCGTGACAGTTTTCTGGCGTCAAGCGAGTAGTCGACAAAGAGCCGCAGATCAGGAGGGGGCTCAGCGGCCGGCATGCAGCTCCCACTTCAAGGTCCTGATAACTTCCTGTGTGTGTGTGTGTGTGTGTGTGTGTGTGTGTGTGTGTGTGTGTGTTTCAGATGCACTAATAGAGCTGCTTGTCAAAAGGTGCCGCTGAGTGGTTTGCTCTCATTTTAACGGATGTCACACAAAGTGTTGCGTGATCCTCATCAAACCTCAGATACCTCTCATGTCACTCATATTACACATGCTCAACACAAACAGAAGAGTTGGATATGACTATAACTTCAGGGCCAGTGAAACAGTATGTGTCTGTAAGGAGTTAATGTCTCTTGTCTGTTAAAAAAAACCAAACTTAAATCAACGTGCCATGAAATGAAAGTGTCAGCCGTTTAGTGAAAGGTAAACTTGACGTACCACTTCCACACAGAAGGAGCAGTAGTTGATGGGCTCCGTCTTAATGTAGATGTTAATGAGAGGACTGGGTTTCGTGCAGGACTCACACGGGCCAAAGGTGGCCGCCACGAACGTCTGGTCACACATGGCTGCAGACGATCACCAACAGGCCCTGTGGAGAGAACACACACACAAACAAAGATGATTTAAATCAGGTTTAATTTGTTTTTATTGATCTCTGTGACCACTTGTTGTGTGTATGAGAGTGTGTGTGTGTGTGTGTGTATGTGTGTGTATGTGGGTTAGGAGATAAGTAGTTGCTAATCTACTCTGTCCTGATCCTCCTCTGAGCACCAGGAGAAGAGAAGTGCAGCACAGCTATTCTGGGAACAGCACATAGAAGAGGACTGTACATGAGAAACACTCTGCAAAATCAAGTAACAACTAATGATCACACGAACTCAGCCCTTTGAGGAAGCTACTTATTTATTTATTATAAACTCCAGGCTGCTGTAAATGATTAGTATCCTTGTTGATACATATGTTGATTACTTTCTCGAAGTGTTTAATGGTTAGAAATGTTGATCAGCGTCCAAGATGACGTCCTAAATATGCCTCCTCTTGTCCACAAATTTAAAAATATTAAGCTTGCAGTCATAGAGGAGTGAAGAAACCAGAACATATTCATAAGAATATGTATATATAAGAAGCTGGAAATTCAAGAATATTAACCTTTTCTTCTTTAAAATCACTCAAATCTGATTATTTATTAGTTTACAAGTCAATAAATCGCTTAAGACTTATATAAACATAAATATGTATACATATTACATATACAAATGTCGTAAAACATGTACATATACAGAATAAATACATCATTAAGAGATCACAGTCCATCTATTAACACCAGCATTATAAAGATATAAAGAAATATAAATATGGATATATAATAGAATATAATAATGGGATATTATGGAGGTATATTAGCAGTTTGTTACAGTTCTACATTGTTACATTATTAGCATTCACTTCTTCTTGAGTGTCACTATTGTTGAGGTAATCATCATGTTTTTTAGGTACAGTCATTCTGTCAAACTCTATTTAATATAATTATTTTGTGTTTACAGGCTGATTATAAAATGTTCACTCTCTACAGTCACATTTACACAGCAGACTACCTGAACCCACATGTAAACACGAAACACGCCAACATCAGCTTACAAAATATTACTTCCTTCCTTAATTATTTCAGTGATAACATCTTACCTCAGAAGAGAATTGATTTCCTTCTTTGTACAGCAGGTGTCTGTGCCTGTGGAACTAAACAAGACTTTTTCTCCAGGGAAGAGGATTGTGAGCGAGGGACAGAGAGGGAACAGTAAGCTTCTTAGTGAAGTGTTTAAGCTGCGACTCTGCGCTGCTTTTACCTCCGTGGTTCAGACGTACACCTGCGGCATTACCTGCAAACAAATAACTGATTTAACATTGAGAAACCCTCACGATTTCCTGAAACCGCATGATGTAATATTATGTACATTATATCTGCTCCTTGTAATATGAACTGAGAAGATTACAGTGAAATCTGAATCATTTTTTTTAAAAGAAAAGATTCAACGTATTTTCCCTCCTTTTTGTACAATGCTGCATATTACTGTTGTAATCAGATTTGTGTAATCCCATCAAATGTAATCCATTACATCTGGCTCCTACTACCTGCAGTCTTTATGTCACTGTGCTGTCACTCAAACAGCAGAAATTAGACAGTTTCACTTCCGAAGGAGACTAATCAATAAATACAAATACTAGACTTAAGGATCAGTTAACTTAATGGCCAAAAAGTTTGGTAGTCATTTCTGGTACAAATAGATGATTTTGTAGTGTTTCTTTTCATTTATATGACTGAAAGAATTACATTTCCTCAGAAGTAGGGCTGACTAATATGGTCCTCTTTCAGCAGATACCAATAACCAATACAATAAGCTATCAATTTACATTTTTGTATTTAAAAAAAGTTCCTAACCTGTAGTTTATGCACACCTGAGGGACAGAAACGCTAATATGTGGTGACGGAAAAAAAAAACGGATGATATAACATAATTAGCTGACAATGTAAATTTCCCCAATACATATATCATGCATGTCTGTAAGAATGAGACAAAAACAGGAATAAGCTCCCACACACAATCCAACAGTGCTGAATTCTTTTATTTTACTTTTACAGATTTGACAATTTATTCCAAGTTTCTTAGTTTCTTAACGGTGAACACATTCACTAAGCACAGCTACCAGAAACTACAAACAGTCCAGTTTGTCAAATGTACACATGGGTCAGAGAGGGAAACATTTCGGTAACTGGCTTCAGTGTGTTCGCGCCAGTACCTCGAACAGCAGGGGATGATATCTGTGTTGTTTTCAACAATTGTTTTTTTTTTAAAATGGCACAATCAATGCTAGTGCTGATAAGAACAATGGTCATTTATAATGTCTACGTCATATCGTACAACCAACTCTCTCCTTAATGTAAAAACGCAGAGTGAAGGAATGACTTTTTTCTCCTGTTTGAGACGCCGCAGCTCTGCTCAACAAAACCGACCAATGAATGGATGTGTGTTTTTTTTTTTTTTGTTCTTCTCTGAATCTAGGCCAGCCTTTCACTCTGCACTCTCCGGGATAGTTTGACTCTGAGTAGGTGCTGCATTGAGGAAATTCAAATGTCTTTTACCTGTGGCTCAAAGAAAAGAAAATCACTGATAGAGACAGCGAGGCGCCCGCTCACACAGGGAATGTGGTGGAGGAAGCTTAACGGGCCACAGTTCAGGAATCAAAAAAGGAAGAAAGGCTCTTAAACGCGAAGCATTTCAGTCCATATCCATCTCTTACTCATCTGACCTCCTCAGCATCGTCTAAAAAAAAAAGTGCGTTTTGACTGACGGCTAAACCAGCGCAACCCATCTGTGACACCAACTGAAGGACAAAAGGACACCTTATCAAAAGAAAACAAACACATTTAACAATTTATATTCACTTTACAGCAGGAGGGGGGGAAAACACTGACAGAACAAAACAATGCCACAATGTTGATCATGTGTTGAAAGTCATTCAGATTGCAAATAATTCAGATAAGGCTTTGTCCACAATGTGCAGCTAAAATCATGATACACTTTATTAACAGTTTTAAACATTCATGTGGTTACTTGATTCCTTCGGTGACCTTCGTCTTTCTCACCACAACCTGCAGATATGTACTCTTTACACGACTTTAAACTACCTATTAGTCCAAAATATATAACAAAAAGGCAGATTGATAACATGTGGTCCCCCGTGAGAGCATATCAAATTCTGTTCAAACACAAGTGCAACACAAATAAACACCTTCACGCACTAACTTCTCTTTACTTCACTTACTATTTGTTTTTTTTGTCTGCAGCCCGTCAAAACGAGAGTGAGGTGTTTAATGAGATACCTCACCGGCTCTCATGACTGCGAAAACATTTTGATCAGCACTTCCTTCATTGGTCGGCTACTTCCGAAGAATCATTCTTACAATTCATCAAAAAATATGAAATCAAAACGTCCAGTTTTGGTGACCGTTCAGAATCTTCTAAATATCTAAGCACCTTAAACAAAAACAAAAAAAAAAGGGAAAGGGTAACGTTTACGAGGCAAAAGTAATGTTCACATGAGGGCAACAGGTGAAACTGGTCAACCGTTAATACTAATGGCACAGCAGGAAAGTAAACAAACAAAAGTGCTTGAACACGAGGCAGCGAGGACGACGTGAACGCAGACAGACGAGGACTTTCTGTCACAACGTGGGCAGATTCCCTGACACTCGTCCAACGACTCTCAACTGCACCGAAGTTGCTTTGTACAGTTTAAAAATAAAACACAAGCATGCGGGTTGATTTCTGGTAACTCTGGTAACACTGAGTAAAGTCAAGCACCATGCAGGTTAGACGAGGGCAGGAGCAGAAGCAGTACAGCCTGTGCAGTTTTCAAACCACACTCCAGACACATAATGTCTGTGGTGCAATGTCACCCTCAGCCTTTTGAAAGCAGCTACCGTATATGTGAGAATATCTGAACCAAAACAATCTGTACATCGAACAGAAAAAAGGCAAAAATACTTTCCAAACCCTGAACTTAGTCCTACGGTGCAGTTGAGACGAAGGAAGAGCGCAAATTTCCCACATATTCTGCTGTTTTTGGTAACAAAAGACCATGTTTGCCACGAGACCGGAAGGCATGTAGGAGAGGAGAGGGATCAGTCGACAAAGCTGCAGCGAGTGTCTGACGAGGGAATAAAGCATAAGACAACGTTGTAAAGCTGGACGGATCTGAGGCAAGCTCTCTGCTCGGTGATACATGGCTTTTAACGATATACATAAACTCTTGTCACTCGAGAAAATGACAATACTGAAATAAATAATTTCCACATTGATAATAGTAAAACATCTTCAAAGCTCCGACTAGAGCTGCGAGTGGAGAGAGAGGGAAGGCTTGTACAGCAGTAAGCAGAATGTAGTGTACTTCTGTGTGTGATTGAGTAAATATCTTTGTGCCAGTGTTTGTCGCTGGTCACAGCTGTAAACAGTTCGAGATCGTAGCAGGTCGAAACCCTCGCATCCTTCCGAATCCCTCCTCAGTTAAAACCCGCGCTACACTTCATCTGCCTTCATCTCTATTTTTAAGACATGATCTAGCAGATAATCACCTGTGCCTGCACTCCTTAAACTATCCTATGTCATTTACCTGATATCCACATAAATAGCGTACAATAGAGCAAAAACTAAAAAAAAAACAACCTACGAAGCTGTTCATTTGGGAAACGGTGGTCCCGTCTTTCATATCTTTCGGACACGAGTTCTGCTAAGAAAGCTTCTAATCTTAAAAAGGGAGGGGTGGAGACGTGAAGGAGTTGAATGCAATAAATAAAATACATGATATATATTATGAATATTTATATATATTTATATATGTATAAATAATATAGTACAGACAATGAGTTCTGTCTTGGCTCGACTGTGTTCAGAGAAGAATGAAGCCTGGTCCCATGTTGCCTCAACATGGCGTGGAGAGAGTTAACTTTCTCATCTGGCTTCGTGCTGGGACTACTTTTTTTTTATCAAACGGAGACCCAACATATCAAGCTAGACTACAGCGCACTGTATCAAGTTATTCCTCAGCGCCTCCTTTCGGGCCTGCTCCCGTGTGTCCATACATACATTCTCACCGGAGAACGAGACGATGACGAGAAGAACTATCTTAACATCTAGTTGAAACACAGAGGAGGGAGCTGGGGTGACCAGACCCAGGTGTCGGCGGACGGAGAGAGAATACTGGAGGCGTTGATCTGGTCCTGTGGTTTCTCTAAGAGGCAGGCGTTTATACAAGCGGTGGACTGACGGTGGCGTTTTACAGCCAGATTCAAACCGGCGGCGGCGACTGTGGGTGCATTTGTGCATTTTTGTAAGAGAGAAGGTGCAAGTGAGTGTAGGCGTGCATGTGTACGCTCAGAGGAAGTATTGTACAGATGCATGTTGACAGTTCAGCATGTGTGTGTGTGTGTGTGTGTTTCGGCATGTGTGTTCAGACCGGGGATATCATAAGAGAACTGGATATCGTGTTTCGAATTAGCAGCTCTTTGAGACTTTTCAATTCATTTTTTTTGGGGGGGGGGTACATAAATTGTGATCATACAAATCCTAATTTTGGGAGTGTTTAGACACGGGTGAGGAAGGCGAGGTTGAGCGAGCCGGGGATCTGGATGGTTTCCAGGGCGAGGGATGAAGGGCTGAACGGGAAAGTGACCGGATAAATCATCTTCGTATCCATCAGCAACTGGGGACTCTCACAGCGGTCTCGCAAACGAGTCTACAGGGGAAAGAGGAGAGAAAAAAATGGAAATGGTTAATATGCACTTCAACTTCATTTGCAGATCATCTATATCCGCAGATAATGGCTTTAAAATTAATTATCGACATTTCTGCCGCTATTAAAGACCCCTTGATGCTTTAATTATGCACAAGTGACTCACACCGTTGGCCAACATGATAAAAGTACGATAAGATTCACGATAGTTTGCCCACGATTACTATAGTATCACAATAGAGCGACGCTGCAACAAGCAATACATTGCAGGACAATCATATGCATGGAAACCAGTGGACTGCCTCGACGGTCGCAGGGTACATTCTGAGTTTTGGAAAATGGTGGTTTGTGTAGAGAAGGTCCGCCAATCTTTGAGAATGTTGTCAAGATGCCAATTTACCTACTCACTACTAAAATGGACATGATAACATCATTTGAAAATTGTGACTTTTTGCAGTAGCAAATAAAAAAAAAGACAGTAAATCACCTGTATGGTTCGTATGAATGCAACCGACACTCTCTCCTCAAATTCGTTGACTGGAGTGTAGAGGTTCAGGACCTTCACAATCTGAGAATGAGATAAACAAAAAAAAGGTTGGTTATTCCAACAAAACAAGCAGTTAACTCAAAGTGGCTTTTATCTTTTGACTGACTGAGGTTGAGAGGAAATTAAATAAAAGGCTGTTTGGGATCATTTGATTGTGGTTTAAATGAATGACAGGACGGTTTACCTGAGCAGTGGTGAGGGCCAGGCACATGGAGCAGATGGCCTCGGCGTCCTCGTCAGTCTTTTTCTTCACCTGCAGCAGCTGAGCGGCCTGGATCAGAGGCTCCAGAGTCTCCTTGGCTCCGCATACCATCAGACCTTTGTCTCTGAGCCACTCCTCCAGCTGGCTCACATTGTACCTGAACACCAACACACAACATAACTTAATACAAATAAATATATTCTTTCTCTGGAGCTTTCTCTCTGAGCAGCGACTTCTCCTACCTGATCTGCATGCCTTTGCTCCAGGAGCACATGTCTTTGCGCAGCAGCAGGTTGTTGAGGGTGACGGCTCCGATGATGTAGAACTGCTGCTTCACCACCTGCTTGATGAGCTCGGGGTCGGTGCCGTGCTGGCACATGGTGGAGTGGAAGGCGCTGAGCTGCCGCAGGATGGAGTCCAGGGTGTAGGTGCCCTCGTCGGCGATGCTAGACGTCCGCTTCCGGAGACCGGTGGGCTTCACCCCCGACACACCTTGGATGGTCTCGTGTTCCAGCATGCCAGAAACTGGGGAAAACCAAGAAGAAGCAGTCAGTATCACAGTAGAATCAGCTTGTATGAGCACACATACACACACACACACACACACAATGACATGTACATGCACACACCTATCATGGGCTGCAGGATGTTCTCCATGCATTTGATGAGCTGCTGGTAGATCTGGATAGCCAGGTCGCTGATCACCTGTCTGTACTCCGCCAGGTCGAAGTTGGACAGACAGTGTTCATTCTGCCTCGATGTGTTGTGCTTCATGAAGGCCTGAGACACACAGGAACACACACATGAAGGTTAAAAATCAATATTCCATTGCAATCAATGATATTTTTATATAAATATCTGCTTTTTACACAATAAGCGATCCAAACAATGACGATTTGATTTGTACAAACTGCAACAACAATAATGAGCATTTAACACATAAAACAAACAAGAACAAAATTGACTCTAGGTCTAATGAACCCTATTCATGAGCATGTATGTGTTTGAGCGCGAAAGCTTCTATGTTTGTGCGTCAGTCTCACCTCGTCTCCGCTGTATTGTTTCAGACAGTGTAAGAAGCGGCAGGTGTTTGCCAGCCAGAAGGAAACCGTCTCAAAGTC
Organism: Diplodus puntazzo; assembly: GCA_963678695.2. Taxonomy (NCBI): domain Eukaryota; kingdom Metazoa; phylum Chordata; class Actinopteri; order Spariformes; family Sparidae; genus Diplodus; species Diplodus puntazzo. The sequence goes on along the minus strand of OZ023155.1, from coordinate 7,994,941 downwards.
ATCTCCTCGTTTCTGACGGGAAGAGGAAGAGGAAACTGGAGTCAGTAAATCAGCTGGTAACAGTCATAATGTAACTCTTTCAGAGCCGCTCCAGTTAAGACACCCTGCAAGTTACTGAGAAGAACGTCTAATGGGTTTTAACCACGAACGTCAAGGCCGTGTGGCCCACAGACAAAGATACCGTACACATACCTTCAGGATCTTCTTAATACTGTTGATGGTTGAGGTGAGCAGAGTGCGGACCTTCTGGTCATCGTTGACGTAGTCTGCGTGTCTCAGACACATGAACAGGATGTAGGCTGGCAGACCTGGGATCAGATTTACGGCTACACCGCGAGGCTTCAGCTCTGGAGGGACAAGAGGAAGGAACGAGTTCAGTGAGGGACTGAGGAGAAACCATCAGACAAAGCCTCACTTTCTACAGATAGTTTCATTATTTCAGCCTGTAGAAACTGTGCCTTAGGTGTATCTTTAATTATCACACTACATTAATGTGAATTCTGAAGAATGACCACGACTTTGAGGATTCTTCTCCCTCAATTTTGACTTTTTAGAAATTGGCTTCAGGCATTTTCAAATGACAACTTCACAGATGTTATATTATGGCCTGTTTTGTATTTAAGGTCCGTGTTTCCTGCTTAAATGAACTCTTACCCAGAATGAGGTTCTTGACCAGTTTCAGCTCGTCCTCCTTCTTGTACTCTAGCATTCCTTGGAAATCTTTCTCCCTGCGTGGAATGTTGACAGGGTGGATCGGCTCGTCCACCATCTGTCCTGGAGACGTCTGGCCCTCCGTCTGACCCGCTGTGAGAAAATACAGGACATGACGGTCAGGTAACACAATGAGCTGTAACACCAACATTTAAACAGACTCCCAAGCCTTTGTTGGCTGATGATTTCTCTCTTACCTCCCATCTCTCCGATCCTCTTGGAGTAAACCTTGAGTTGCTTCTTCAGCTTGCGGATGGTTCGGTCCTGCTTCTCCAGCTGCTCCATTAGATCCTAAAACAGGTGATGCATGGAGAAAGAAAAACCACAGTGAGGACAAACGGCAAGTCTCAAACTTCTCAGACTGCTTCACACTGTCGCCCTCCAGTGGTAAAAAGCAAAAAGCACTTTTTAAGATCTCATTCAGTGCTGCCTTGGAAAAAGTGAGGCTTGGAAACAAACAAACCAACAGGAGGGTCAGAGAGGTTTTAAATCAACATGAGTTTCCCTGCTGATTGTTTTCCGAAGAATAAGAAGTTTCAAGACTTTGCTGCATGTTAGAAAAGAGAAAAAGGTGCCCAGCTGCTCCGCTGTGTGTTAGAAGACACTGCTGAGGAGTTAGAGCGACGTTCAGCGCTGCTTCACTCACAAAACACACAACCTCAGTTAGTTCAAACACATGCAAACGCTCATGCAGGCGCACACACACATACACACACATACACACACACACACACACACACACTCTACATACAACCATCCGTCGTAAAATGGTGACTCGAGCCTCTCGGGACGCTGTTGGGTCTTCAGCCAAGAGTTCCTGTCAAGTGACACCATCCAAACAAATAATTGTGTTTGTGTGTGTGAGATACACCACACTGTAGTGGCCATCTCAGTGGGAACGAGACCACCAAACCCAAAACAGCTTGAAGTGATGCTTCATTAACATAACATGGGGAAAATTGAGGTGTATCTGTAAATCAGAGTCGTCTTTTAGTTTTTAGTTACTACTACGTCACTACTAGTTGCGTGTATTGGCGTGTGTGCTGCAGCGTACCAGGTTCTCGTTGGTGAGGCGGGTGATCTCGTGCTGCAGACTGGCTTCGATTCGGGCCTCTGGAGGCAGCTGGAGGTTTTGAGCCAAGAGCTGCTGCTGACGGTTGTTTTCCTCCTTCACATTTTGCAGCTCGCCACGCAACGCCTCCACCTCGTTGTCGTAGGTTCTTCGCTGAGTCTGCAGCTGATGCTCCAGTAACCTGGGGCCGGAGGGGAGGGAGATGAGATGGAGGACGAAGGGGTAGATGGGAGATGAAGGGATGAGGGGAAAGGAACAGGGCATAAATAAGAGGAGAGGGAAATAAATCAGTATCCAATTTCAGAAAGAGCATAGAACAGTCAGGGAGAGAGCAGCGTAGTGACAGCAGCATGCTGTGCAGCCCAGAGCCCAGCCTCTCTGAACACATTCTCTAATTCTGTTGAGTCATTAAACTTATAGAGGTTCAGTTTGTTGGTGCAGAAGGAGGTTGGACCTTCTTCCCAAACTGTGCACAGATCTCCTCACACGAGTTTGCTAACATCACACAGTCAGCCAGTCATATAAGTCATGTGGCAATTAGTAAAGCACCAAGACTCCCAAAGCAGCACAAAGGCTTCAACGGTAATCTAAATTCTCTGAAAAAAAAAGGCAGATATTTTCTCTCCACGTGTAATTTTAAGAAAAACACTGGTAAGGAAAAGAGTAAACGCAAAGTTTAAGATGAGACAATGATGGTCAAATACTGTTTAAGAACAATTCTTTGGATTTGTTTCAAATGTCAGGAACAATGAAGCCTTTCTCACTGCGTCACTTTGAAGTTCTGCAGTGAATATTGAGTTACACGAGGCTCAAACTTCTAACTGTCAAGGAAACAAAGTTGGTCACAGGATGATGACAAATTCTGCTAAACTACGTTAGAAATAAAAGGGGAAAATCAACCAAAACCTTGTATAAATGACTGTGTATTATGCCATGCCTTTGCTCGTTTCACTTTGAGCTCCTTCAATCATAGTAGTGCCCTCTGCTTCTGACCAAGTTAATTTTCCCAATTAGGGATCAATTAAGTCTTGTCTTATGTCAGGATTGGAGGTAACGGACCGATTTTTTATAACTTTTGTATTAAATAACACAACTGGAAAAATAAGTAATCTTGTGTTGTGCCACAAAAAAAAAAAAACCTGATAGCACCCAAAGCAAACTACAATGTATGCCAACTCACAACACAACAACGTTGTTGATTGTCGTCGACCCTGTTAGGGCCCATGAAATGAGTCCTGAGGCCTAAAACTGACCAGCTATACAAAATAAATACAATGACAGATGTGAGAGAAAACTCTGAAAGCTTGATAAAAATGTGAGAGAAAGAGAAAAACTGTGGATGAATAAAGACAGCCGCACACATCCTTCCCTGTGAAAAGTCAAAACATGCTCAGTAAATCACACTTGAGTTACACCTGATGGTTTCCTTTAAGCCCTGATTAACCAGCCACAGCTCTCCGTCCTCATTCAGCTTATGGAAGTCTGGAGCGGCGGATCTGACCGACACACAACACAAAGGAACATGAACAAACACAATGACAAAAAGAAAGATGCGGGATGGTTGGGTGGAAGAGAGATGTGTGCAAAGACAAGAAGAATAATATGTAAGGTGTACTGAATGTTATGATGGAGGGAAACCTGGAAATCTGCTTTTTAGTGACTCTTAATCTATTTGGTCAAACAATAAAAAAATCTCGCTCAGCGCAGATTTGTGTAGCAGTAGATGTGTGTAGCCTGTTGTGCCCTTAATATTTGCTTGTATCATGGCAGCGTGTGAATAAGGAAGGTCACAAGCAACAAAGGGGAGCAACATGGGAGCAACAGAGGGATAAAGGCAGTGATGCACAGTGGAACTTTTTGGGCAACACTGTTATTTTAATTATACAGGAAAAACACTGTTGCAAGTGTGTTTTTGCTTTGACACCATAATGTTGCATGTGTGCAGCATTTTGAGGCCCACTAGATGAGAAAACTACCTATAGAAGGAAAGTAATGTAAAAAAAAAAAAAAAAATGGAACTAAATCTGTAGAGAACATGATAAATATGATTAAAAAAAATAATAATAATAATTAAAAATAGGTGTATCAATAATCAATTCCTTGAAAGTGTTCTGTGCATCTCTGCTGTGACAAAGAAACAAGTGGGCTTTCATGCAGGATTTATGCCGAACTCATTCCATAAAGCTGAGACGAGAGGCCTCCAACAACAGCGTGACACCACTGCTGCTGAACACAGTGTCAGGAAGTCATGATGTAAATTTAAGTGTTAATGAAGGTTAAACTACACCTAAAGATTACATCTATACCTTCTAGGCTCAGACATTTTCATGCTTTCATGCTGCAACTTTTTAAAAATTCTGCGCTAGTTCTGCAGCATCTCCAAAAACAGAAGCCACTGACAACATCCCTGTATTCTTTGCTTTGAGGGAAAACAGAAACGAGTCAGCTTCAGTTTAAGAGACTCTGCTCTTGTTCATGCTGAACTACTAAAACCCATGCACACCTCTGAGTCCAAAAACATCCGACTCTAAAGCCAAACAAACATTCTTTGACTTCAACTACTGGTGACAATAGTCTGTTAGAGCATAAAGAAGACCCTAAACTTTAGCTGTTGAGCTGTTTCATTATTCCACATGCTGTTAGGGCAGAAAACGCAAAGCTACCCAAGCTTTCATCGGCACTCCGACTCAGCCGTGTCAGAATCAGGAAGAACTCGTTCAGACCAAATCAGACACTGCAGTGAAAATATACTTTTTCCCATTAATTTTGAGTGCTAGTAGTGTGTTCAGACCGCAGAAAAACAAACTCCCTGCTTCAAAAAGTTGAAAACAAAATCAACTTATGGGGAAACTCAACTGTCACGATGTAAGATTTTCACTACATGATGATCGTCAAATTCACTATAACAATGTTGTCACAATCTATCCTTAACTTTGATTACTGTGCGTTTTGTCTATTTTCTTCGCAAATAAAGGACCTAAAATATGTGGGGAAGTGGAGCAAAGAGACAATTACTCTCATCACAAATATGAATTTCGCTATAACACCCATAAACTCAACCTGATGTCACGCTACGGTGGTTAATCACATTAATCAACTATCAGACCTGCTGGTCAACAGTTTGTTCAAGATGTTTACACTTCATTTATAAAATAACTACTTCTATAACACTTATGATGGAAATTATTGACACATTTGGTGTCAGGGTGCTTCAAACTGCTCTGGGGAGGAGAATCTGCAAAGATGTTGTGGAAAAGTTATTGCTTCCAACACCGTGCGCAATAATTACCGCAGTGCCTGATTTGGTCTGAAGCCTTAAAATTCTCATGTGCAACGTTTTCAACCATGTTCGGTCGGTGCGTGGCCATGCATGCTCTGCTCCATGATGCATAGGCCACGTCTCATTGGTTACCTCAGCCTACTCAGGAGTTCATTGACTTCCAGCGGTTTACGCATGAACCTTGGAGATCTGCACAGGACAAGGCAGCGTTCACAAACACACATTTCTTACATATATATTATGGTATTATAAATAATGGAACAAAAGCTCTACAGGAAAGAAAATTTGGATTGATGATAGCAAGAGAGATTGGACTGAATTCAACACTGAGGAATGTGACGACCTGGAGACTCGGTGGAGAACAAGCAGGAACAAAGTACCTGTTGGTGTCTTTGAGGCCGATGCAAGCCTGCTTCAGTTCATCAGCATCCTTCAGTTTGGACACATCCTCAGCATAGACGGACGGCTCGGTCATGGTCTCCTGGAAGAAGACAGACAAGGACAGACAAATGAGAAAGAGGAAACATCACATTTAGAGAGTTACCTGTCTGCTTCAACTGCGTCTTGAACCAATTACCACCATAACTCTGGGGGGCTTTCATAAGGTCTAGATGTATGAATGAAGACAAGCAAGTCAGTGGTTTCATGAGTTCAGTGTGCTGTAGGCAGTCAGCGTGTGTGCTGCCGACTCCCTGCCAGCAACAGTGCAGCTGCTGGCTACGACTGCCCTTTTACTCTGACAATCATCAGCCAGTCGGAGCCTCGGGCTGGACAGCGACAAATCAAGTGATGCCTGGGCAACAGCCGTCTATCTACGGGGAGCATGCTTCACAGCGGTGGCTGTCAGGAGACGAGAGGTGCTGTAGTGAAGCCTGACAGAGCTGAGCATCACCCTGAGTAACCAGGGTTTAAGGTCACTTGTGATCAGAGAGTTCGAGCAGCGCTCATGTGACCGCTGTATCACAGTTTGACATAAAGACGAGGCTCATTTATATAGTATGAGGACTGTGAGCCTGGTCATCTGTGGAGCTACAGTATAATGATGTAACAGCATAGTTTATTTCTTGAGTGAGTCAACAGCAACACGAATAATCAGCGCCTCCTTTTACAGCAAGTGGGAGCTGCAATGATTCATCTATTATCATTTAATTGATTAGGGAAGCTAAAGAAAGTTAATTGTCAGTAATTGTTTTCGAGCAAAATGTCAAAGAGACTGACGGTTGAACAAAAGAAGCCATCATTTGAAGATGTCATGTTGGACTCTGGGAAATTCTGATGAGCATTTTTCATAATTTTTGACATTTTTATTGATTAAAGATTAATAGATAAATCAACAATTAAAATAATCATTAGTTGCATCCCTGCAGTCAGTAAAGACACAATCCAACGCTGCACAGCACTGTGAAGTCAGCACCCCTGGAGTTCCAGAATTAAATTAATATTCAAATGGTTTGAATATTATGTTCTGAATTCAAATTCTGCATTCAGGGTGCTGTCAATCCTCTCTCCATTCTCTTCTAAATACAGCAACTGTCATGTGTTTAAGGGTATCAGGTCTTGGTAACATCCATCGTTGTGGTGTGAAACTATTACAGACAAGGTTCACAAGGATGAATGCAAAATGGCTGCAGTAAAAACAGCCACTGAGCAGAACTCTCAGTGACTTTTTAGTGAAACAAAAAGTCCATCAATGCGCTCACTCAGACGGAGGACGAGACAGACGAGACAGTCAAACTTAAACCTGGAGAGGAAAGAGTCTCTATGTAAAGCCTCATATCGGAAGAAAGCTGATCTTTTGTTGCCTCTGTGATTTTATGTTACGGCTGTGCGTCAGAGCTTTTTAAAGTCTCGCCTCAATGGTGCCAGTTTTTGTAATACTTTAGAGGGAAATTCCGCTCTTGCTCACACACTGTTTCATATCATTATCTTCATGTTCAAAGCATTCCAGGAGGCTTTGTTGTTTTCTCTCAACCTGCTCTCTCTACTTCAGTCCTAAAATTGAGTTTTTGAGAATTTCCACATTACCTTGTGGAGGGTAAAAAGGGAATACTGGTTGTGACAGATGAGCACGTAGAAAAAGTAAGAGTAAGGCCTCATGCTTAAATTAGATAAATTAGAGTGCCTTCATTTTGAGATACAGACAGTAAATCTTCCAGTAAATTCTCCGTAACCTAACAGCAACTTTGTTAAAGTAGCTGCTTGTGACAAATACCAAACCTAAATAAACAGTATTCCTTGTGCTAATCCTCCCGCTAACTCTCACCATGACGGCTGATGAAATCGATCCTGCTGGATCAGATTTGTTACCTCAGGAGGCTTTAAATAGAGACACACCAGGTGAAAGGTGTCACACACTCATGCAGGATGCGTTTCTTTAACTGTACCTTCTCATCCTGTGGGCAAGCATGGATGGAGGAGAGAAGGTGGAGACAGGAAAGTTAGCGACAGTGAGGGTACAGTGAGAACATTAGCTACCTTCGGTGTGAACAATAATGCGATTTAATCAATGGTTTGGAGCCATGGCAAATGGTCGAATTCAAATGTGAATCAGGTAATGTTTGAATCATTATTTTTCTTTTAGAAGAAAATTTCTATCTTTAGTTATCCATGAAAAAACAAACAAATATTGTTTGAATGAAATCTGAGATTAGGATCTATGCTAAAATGTGATAAAATTGATCTTTAGCCAAGAGAGATTTTGGTCCGATCCCTTTATCATTTTTGAGGGATATCGTGCAAACAAATAGACAAACAGAGAAACAACAAACAACGGGGTGGAAAACAACACACAAATGTAAGAAGGTGGATGCAAGCAAGCAGGGTGCCATCCACTTACATCCAGCTTCATTTTGTGAAAGAACAACAGCACCATGTGACCACAGTGTCCAGAATATACCAGTTAAAACATTTTCCTCTACCTTGTGGTGCATGGCTTCCTTCTGGCTGACCAGCTGCGAGCGCAGGATCAGCACCTCCTCCTTACGGACGTCCAGCTCCTCGCAGGCGGAGTTGAGCTGCTCCAGGAGCACCTTGTACGCTGGGGATCCCGGGGCACCGCTGCTGGCACCTGCGTTGCCCAGCAGGCTTTGCCTCATCTCCACCAGGTTGTGTTTCAGCTTCTTGTTCTCGGACTCCAGCTCTTGGCGCTGGGAAGTAAAATAATTAAGTGTCGGTGGGAAATAAGTATTTATGGCATGCAATTATTGTAATAAATGATGTGGTCTTGGCTTTGGAGCAAGTTATCATCTGACGACGGTCAGAGAACATGTGCTAGCGTTGTTGTATTTCTACTTTACTCTCCTCTGGGTGCTTACCTTCAGGGACTCGTACTCCAGCTCCGCACCACGAGCCTTCTTAAACTCTGCATCATCCTGAAACAAGGAGCAAAAAGTGATTATGAAGAGGTGTTTATGACCTGAACAAAGTCTATAACACATGATGCAGCACAGTCTGACAAAGGACTGAAACAAAAAACTATCTATTATATTTATAGAGTCATGACAAGTGTGAAAAGGGTTATTGTTTGTACTTCTACTTGGCTGTTACGTGCTTATTGTTATCAAAAAGCTTTTCATTAGGTACTCTCCAATCATTACTGTTTGTTTACAATCCTTAACACACCATGATGAGGCTTTACACATTGAGTGTTAAGTAATTTGTTAACAAAGTGAGATATTTCAGAGCCCAGTGTGGGAATCGGTACCCTCGCTCTAGCCCGCTGGAATTGCTCTTCTTTGTTTTCCAGCTCGTTGCGCAGCGACTGCTTTTCTTGCTCCAGTTCTGTAAGACGTTTCTGCAGCTTGAGGGTCAACGAGGTGTCGATTCCTCGGGTCACATCCTGTATGACAAAAAAAACGTTAGGACGGAGCATAAGCCGTATGTAAAACGTTAAAACGAAAAGCCATGAATGTATTGACTTCAGAAAGGTGACTGTACTTAATGGCAATATTCTTACTTCGGCGGCACGGGAACCTTCTTCCAATTCGGCGTACTCTGAGTTGTAGGTGTACTCGGATTCGTTGCTGCTGTGGGTGGAATCTGTTCTCCTGTGGCCAGGCTTGGAGACATTCTACAGATGAGACAGTAAATAAAACCAAAAACAGACTCAAATTCCTGCTGTGCATTCTGCTTCTTAAAACAATCGCATGAGAAATACTGAATAATGGATAAAATACATTTGCTCTGAGTGTTTTCAGATGAAGTTGCGAGGCATTAAAATGATGAGAATGAGAATCGACTGCGTGCATGTGTCGCTCACCGAGGACGCCATCGCCTCCTTCAGGTCGTCGTATTTCTCCTCGAGGCGAAGGTGTTCTGTCAGGAGATTCTGGTAGCGAGAGCGCTCCTCGTTCAGATCCGTCTCCAGCTGCTGAGTCTCCTGTACGATCGCACGAGCCATTTTCTCTGATGGGACAAAACATGACGAAGAAACAGTCAAAGGACAGAAACATTTCGTACAGTTGAGGACACGACTACTGCATCACTAGATGGATGTGTTGCAGAATGCAAATATGATTTATGTGGCAAAGTTTGCGTACCGGTCATCTGCTGACTCTGTTCCTGAATCAACCTGTTCAAGTCGTCCTTGTCTTTCTTCAGTGTGCCATTCTGCTCCTTCAGCTCCGAGACCATCTGCACACACACAGAAACACACAAAATACATATTTGTCTTCTGTCTTCAAACATGTTTCTCTAACTCGTAACTCTTGAAAGGTGCTTAAAACAAGTGCTTCCCATTTGGACAAAAGACGACAAAACACTAGACAATAACACACACACACAAAAAAAAGAAAGAAACAACACAGAGTACACACACAGTTCAGTGGCTACCTCATCAGCACACTACTCTACTTCCTGTGCTCACCTGTCTCCGGGCAAAACTGCCCTCTGAGAAAACCACGTGCACAAGTCCCCCTGGTTCGCTGTGGCTCCTAAATCAAAAAGAACTTTTTTCCTCTGATGCAATATGCGTATTTATGCAAAAATATATATAGGAATATTTCCAGGAAAACTATGGGAAAACTCCTAATAGGAGAAAATTCTATTGAACTTGGTTTTAAACTAATAATAGCACTTTGGATGGTCCCTCTCTCTACGTGGAGAAGTGAAGACAAAAGAGGTTTTAAAGAGAATAAATAAGCCACTTTTTTTTCCTACCACTGCAAAAGTAGAAAGAATTTTCCTTCAAAACCTCCAAATTATTCAAATATGCAACCACGTCTATGGAAACATCGCTGAAACTACAACCAATATGAAAGGAGGGGAAAAAACACAGACTTTGGTACGGGAGACAGATGAAGGGACATATAACAGCACTGAGACGGAGGATCAGGACAACTGCAGGTATGAGACAGAAATGGAGCTGGATCCCCATCTTACTTTCTCCATTTCGTCCCTGTAGTTGTGCGCCCAGTCCTCGATGGTCTTCTTCTCCTGCTGCGTCACACTCAGCTCCTTCTTCAGCTTCTCCAGCTCCTCCAGCAGCGAGGTCACCTGGTTGGTTTTGTTCTTTGCCTGCTCCTCCACCCCACGCAGTCGGTTCAGCTCGCCACGCAACCGCTCGCTCTCTACTGTGTAGGAACTCTCCAGACCGACCAGCTTCTCGTTGACCGACTTGTTTTCCCTCGTCTGGAGGCGTCGGACGGATCATAAAACAGTAAGTTCATGACAGAAATTAATCAATACAAGAGGACGTAAAAACGAAAATGGGGGTTGAAAAGGGTAACTCACCTGCTCGTCGATTCTCCTCTGTAGCTGCATGATCTTGTTTTCCATGCCTTTGTTGAGCTTCTTGAAGTGCTCCACTGAGCGAGCCTCGATCTTCAGCTTCTTCAGCTCGCGTCTGGCCCTCATCCTGCGGATGCAGCACTGCAGGTAGACGATGGCGATGAGGCTGCGTTTGTACCAGCACCGAGCCAACCATCCACGAACGCGCTTCTGAATGATGACCACCTTGTGCTCCCGCAGCAGCTACAGACACACACAGAAACAGTACAGGAGAGGCAGAGGGAGATAAGCGCACATGTGGATGCAGATATAGGGTTTTTCTGAAGAAGGAAGCGTCAGTTCAGACAGATCAAGCTGGAGATGTGACGGCTCAATAATATAAGGGCTACTTGTTTCGCAGCGTTCTGCGATGTGTGTCTTACCGACTGGTACTTCTGCCGGGCGATGTAAGCTCTGAGGATCGTCTGCATGGCAAGAGCAGCCGCCTGCTTCTGCCTGTAGCGCTTCTTCTCCACATACATCCTGCGATACTTCTGGATGGTGGTGGCTGCCTGAGTGCGACGCATGAACTTGACCAAACTGAGGAGGGCCGAGAAATACACGTCTCAACTTACATGAAGTTACAGTTCTAATATTACTTTAACAGCACCAATATAAATGTTCTTATGAAACAAGCACAATTGGTCATAAAGAGTCAAAAGTCTAACTCTGAATGGATGAAGGAAAGTGAATATCAGGCTCTGACTCACCAGCGAGCCTGGTATCCTCGGGTGAACCTCTGGATGGTGATGGCAGCGCCACGCTTGCGCAGATACTTCTTGCGCGCCAGCCAGCAGCGGATGGTTTTCTGGATGCGAATGCAGGCAGCACGCAACTTGTCCGCCCTCAACTTCTCCAAGTAGGCGACCTGGCCAGCCCTGAAGAATATCTTGGTTTTACCAAACTGGTATTTATCCTGGTCCTGAAGAAAGACAGGAGCACAGATCAGGGATCAGAACAGTCGGGAAAGAGGCAAAACTAAATAGAAAGCCATTATAAATGATTATGCGTTAGTCAAAGGAAACAACACATTATATAAGAGGAAAACTCAGATAGTCTAACAGACCTGAACAAGTTTCTCAAGAACGTTCCTGCAGGTCAACTTCTTGTCAGGTAACACGTCCTTCTGCTTCATCAGCACTCTGTAACGGCTGAAGAACTCCTGGTACGTCCATCTGAGACAAACACACATACAAAACAGTCAGAGAAATGCCATGACCATAAACATTTGATTCTTTACTCTTTTAGTTCATTTTTACCAAAGCAAAGAGGGAAACAGTTTGCTTCGCTATTTAGCAACAAATTCCTGAGGTAAGTTGTATTTTCCTCCATCAAAAAATGTTATAAGGTTAATATTCTAAAGGGCGCTGATAAAACAGTCTGAGGGGAAAAATCTGATCATTAACGTAACCTGATTCATGATAAACAATAAAGAGGATCAAACCAGATCCAGCCTGCACCAAGATGGGTATATAGTATGAGACAACATATGTACGGCAGATTCTCAGCAGCAGGGTGTAATCATAACTGCATTCTGCAAACATTAAAATGTTTTAAGACAACACAAATCAAAAGGATTCTATGGGAGTCGGCAGCAGTGTTGCAGGGATTCAACAGTACCTGGACGGGAAACCTGCAGCAGAGATGCGGATGGTTTCCAGGACGCCACAGGCTCTGAGCTGCTGCACCGCACGTTTGGGATCAAACCTGCCAACAACAAGTTACCAAAGTCAGTAAAGTCACTGTGAATTAAACCTGAGCTAAGATGGTGGAATCAGATCATACTTCTCAGAGTAACTAATTACTTGAAAACATGCACAGTAGTTGTGAGGACAACTCACGTGAAGGCCATCTTGAAGTCATTGGGTTTGATGCAGCGTACGTAGTGTGGAGTGGTCGCGTTCAAAGTCTCCATCAGCATTTGCAGAGAGTTACGAAACTACAGGAGAGGAGATCATTGTCATCATCAACATCATCATCGTCATCTTTATTCCTTTTGTAGCTCTAAACTAGGTTGAGTGTGTGTGTGTAAAATGCAGCTCTGGATGGATCATTACATTATATAATCAGCATAAAAAACTTAAGATGTTTTGAAGGAATTATGAACTAATTAAAAATAAAAAAACCTGGCAGCCGACGGTCTTCTTGTGCTCCTTGCTGCTCTTCTCCCGGCCCTTGTCAGGTCTGATGCTGAGGCGGGTTCGGCCACCGGTTCCTTGGACCTGACCAGTGGGGCTGGTAGCTTTCTCCTCGTCATGGAACAGCTCCACCAGCAGGTTGAACTGGGAACAGCAGCCCACTCACAGTCAGTAACAGAACAGCAGATGGCAGCATTCCACTCTGCAGGCAACACTGATTAACTGAGAAATAAGTTGAAACGACAAAGCTTTTCACTCTGGGTGCACAGTTAAATTAAAGTGTGACTAAAGTCAATATACATCTATAAATTAAAATGGTCAAGTCTCTTCTTAAAGCACAACATGCATATGGATTCCTCTTACCAATAGCGCAGAGCCGTACAAAGCGCAATGACAGCTTCAATCTGAGCCACAAGCCTTAATCATTTGACCAAAATCACGATGCTGCTGACTTCTTTGTATAAATCCGTAAAATTCAACATACAAGTCTGGTGATCAGGTGTGGGAACAGTTAATTATGAGAGCTAATTAATCAACATTTGGTCACAAAAACAGCTGAAAAGCTGCTTGACAGTTTACTTAGATGAGTGAGTAGATTTTTGCTGATTAGCGTTTGTTAATCTCGTTCACAGTCATAGTTGTTGCTAAGTTATTAAAAGCCGATAAAGATAATGAGAAGTTATGGTATGTCATATATGGCAATATGCAGACATATATGATATATTTTGCCATGGTGTTATGGCATAAATACTATCATGTAGGATCTATTTAGTAAAGCACACACGCACACATCAGTCATGTTCCATATAACACTGAGGTTATATGAGGAGGATGCTGTGTTATGTGTGTAGCTTCAGCATCTCCTGTTGTGCTCAGAGCGTTGCCATGCCGCTTCTCTCGCCATTAAGCAGGCCGCAGAGGCTTTACGTGCAGCTCGCTCTTAGCGTCTCTCTGAAAACAAAAATAACCTCCTTCCTTTGTCCCTTTTTTTTTCTTTAAGTCAAACCTCCCAGTTTCTCCTCCCAGAGTGCCTTCAGTGCTCCCCATGCAGCAAACAAAAGGCACACGCACACACATCCAACGTCAATCTCCTCGGTGCTGTTAGAGTGATAATAACAGAGAGAGAGAGAAAGAGAAGGAGGACAGGGAGAGCTACAGGCGGACCAGCGTTGTAAGAACGCCTCTGTTTACCTTCTGCTGGCGGGGAAGGGTTGTCATGATGAGGACAGAACCAAACATACATGGACAACATATGGAGACACAGTGACAAAAGAAACACAATGACATTAAAAGGAAAGGTTACCCAATGTTCAAAAATTACTACTACTCCCATCACAACAATTATACACATCAATGATTCAAACCGAAAAGGAACTGAAGATGAAGCTGAAATGGGTGGAAGACACATGATGATGATTTTTCTCTGACCGCTTTGGGATGCATTCTCACTGATTTCCAACCCTTCATGAAGTATAAAGGTTGGATGTCTGTGGTTGGAAGACGGCCACATGGTGGAATTTCAACTGTTGGTATTTTGATCACATCCCTGGGTTGCAATGCATCATGGGAAATATCAGCATCAGGCATTTCTTGAGAGCATCGTATTGATTGGATTTGCAAGCAGCCGTCGGCACAAATGTGAGACTCCTGTGTCTCCTGCAGGTCCCAACACAGTTTGGATCAATGCAGGGGCTGTTGAGCCCATTATAATGCTGGAATATTTAATTGTACTCTTGAAAGGAAGATCCAGTTTTATTTATACAACCTAAGTCTTCTTTTTGTAGTAGCTGTGAACACAGAAAGTTTTCTGTGCAATGAAAGATCACTAGCAACGTTTTTAGGTGTGCTCGTTTTGAGTTCAGACAATTCAAAGTGGATTATTGTTTGAAGTTTATGCTAAACCAAAAACCTTTTCTGCTGCCACTTCTACCATTTTAAACAATTTAAACTACACTGTTGGCTTGTTTACAACCTGTCCAATCATTTTACTATGCTTTTCCTCGCCGTAGTTTCATTGTAGGTTTTGTGTTCCCAGTTGTTATCCAAAACTATAACAACAAGAACCAAACTCTGATAAAATATAAATTTCCTTTAACTTTGTGTACACCTGAAGGTTTATGAACAGCACAAGCTTGAGAAAAGCACATCCCCTCCATCCTTCAGTGTGTCAGGGTGCGTATCTAAGGACAGACCTGCCTCGGTGCTTCACAGTGAGGATATTCTACATTCTCATTTGGTGTTTTGCATATTAATGTGTTACATGGCGATGAAATGTTGTTAGCTGCTAAATGTCTAAAGAAGATTTAACTTTCAGTAATTCTCTGAGCATTAAGGGAGGATTCAATATCTTGTTACTGTAGACAATAAAGCAGGTGATTACCAGGTGAATAAATCAGGGTTGACTGTGTAAAAAGAAAACAGTTAAAGGAAAAGCTTTCCTGCTTAATTGAAATTTTACAGATGTGCTCTGCATTGTATCAAACAATCTAGCGCACGCACACACACACACACACACACACACACACACACACACACACACACACACACACACACACACACACACACACACACACACACACACACACACACACACACACACACACACACACACACTGGCAAACACTGAATGATGGGATAATCTTGGCTAGGAAGTAAAATGAAACTTAATTAGACTAAATCTCATGAAGAGCTCATTACCATTTAATCCCAAATGTTTAAGTCTCACTCACTTCCGTGGCAACAGTCAGACTATACATCGGTGACTCTGTGTGTGTGTGTGTGTGTGTGTGTGTGTGTGTGTGTGTGTGTGTTTGTGTGTGTTAAGTGATTGTGTTAGAGGTTAGAGCATACAGTGTTTCAACCCTTACCTAATTCTGCTCTTGTTGAAGTCTACAAGAGAACAGTCGAAGGTCACTGTGAGCATTTGGGAGAAACACACGGCATCACAGTCTAAGTGGGTGTGTGTGTATGTGTGTGTGTGTGTGTGTGTGTGTGTGTGTGTGTGTGTGTGTGTGTGTGTGTGTGTGTGTGTGTGTGTGTGTGTGTGTGTGTGTGTGTGTGTGTGTCGAGCCAAAACAGCAGCGAGGATTTGGATAGCTTAGGTGCCTTTTGACCCAACTGGGTTTTACACACTGATCCTCAACCAAGACTAACACACAAACAAACACGTGATGTTAATTTGTGCCGATCTGAGTAATTTAGGCTTAATAGCACGTGAGGCATGTGTGTGTGTGAGTGTGTGTAGATAGATAGATAGAAATACTTTAATGATGAGAGGGCGGTCTTCAAGTCCGATAACATTTTCTTCCCCCCAGAAATGTATCTTTTTAAATATTGACTCTCGAATAATTATTGAGCATCTGGAGCCCATTTAAAAACAGCTGTGATGTCTCTGATTGAAAGAACTGCTTTAAAAGTTCATTCGTGTTTGTGCAGTTTTCTGCTGCATGAAGTTGTGATGCAACATCACATAAATCGACAGTATATTCATACTATTATTACATAAGACTACATTTATTAAGGCTGAGTCATTCTAAAGTGTATTTGGATGATTTCTGTTATGTATGAATAAAACCTAAGCCTCTGGGACCGTACACCTTCAGGATGGAGCGTTTGTCTTCACAGCTGGTGTCAACAGTGCCTCCACACGGCCAGCGGAGGGCGCTGCTTCTCTGAGCACTCAGTAAACAATAGACCAGGTGCCACAGCTCTCCATGAGCTGCAGGCTTATTGGCTTTGATCTCAGTGGATGCTTCATATCACTTTGAGCTGTGCATGGATGTATTCAAACCCACTGATCGTACACACTGTAATGGAGATGTGTGCCTGCGTTTGCGCTCCTCACCTTGCTGGCCTTCAGCACATGGATCTGTTCTTCATTCACTGTGTCCTTGTTCTTCGCCAGGAAGCCTTCACACTGGTACTCCACCTGCTCGACGACACAGCATAGTCTGTGTTAGAATAACTATCAAGACATTTAACTGGGGTTTTACAAGGTGATTCATTCCAGAGGAGAATCTACAGTTTAGATTTTGGCATTCCTGGTCACGCTCCTTCAGGATTTAATATATAATCAGACATATAGAAACCTGTGTGTTCACACTGTCCAAATATTTAGGGTGCATTTATATAGAAAATGTTTTCATCTCTTGTTCTCAATTCAAACTCAGGTTGCCAGCTTTTCAGCTTACAGCTCAACGGCAAACAATCAAGTCTTGAAACAAGCTCCAGACTTCTGGTGCCACTTTCTTTAAATAAATCCACATCAATCTTTGCAAAAAAATGTGCCTGAAATGTTTCCAAGGATCCCATTTTAATATCAGCGGGGCCTCGGGGGAAAGCCTGCATTAGTCCTTGACCCGTTTATCTGTAACCTTATAGTGAGGATCTAAAAACAGCCATGAGAAATAACACTGCGTCACACAGCAACTCATTACAGGATATGAAACCCATTACACTATAGTGCATTACACCAGCGCACACACATGCTAAACTCTTCATTGCTCATCTCTTTTAAGTGTAAAAACCACAACGATGAAAAAAAGTCAGCTGTTCTGCAGCCATCCTAAAAATACCTCACGCCAGCACTGCAGCAGCCACTGCAGCCGATCTATCATTAAGTGTTGTCTATTGAGCTATAGAGGCACTTAGTAACACAAACTGCTATCCGCCACGTGGTTGGTGTTTTAGCTGAGTAAGAACAAAACATGAATGAAAAGCTTCCAATCAGTCGTGTAGCAAAGTCGGCTAAACTCACCTTGTCAGCAAAATGTTGGATGATGAAGGCGCGGTTGGACATGCGCGGCTTCTCGAAGAGGGAGCAGGTCTTCAGGTGGGTGTTGTAAAGTTTCTGAGCCCACGAATCATCCGAACCTTTAGGCATCTGACAATGAGAGGTAGAACAATACCAGTAAGAAAAAGGTATCTGCTTTTAAAAACACTGAGAGACAACACGACCAAACATTTTAAGTTAAAGGCAGAGTTTTGTATCGGACTGAATTACATCTTACAAGTTTCTCTTCTTTTTTCTGGTTGCACAGTATGAGGACAATTTCTTATTCTAATATTTCTGTACCGAGAAGTCAAACCAGCTGTCTGCCTATGTTTGCGTTACCCTGCAATAATGTTAGCAATGTGGACCACCTTTAATGTCAACAGCCTGTAAAACAGCCATGAAGGACACAGAGATTAGTGAGCTTTGTTACTGATCTGGCTGAGTGGCGATAGTGTGTTTATGGTACAGATACCTTAACTGAAAACACAATATCTGATATACGCTCAAAACTTTTAATTGGACACAACTGAAAGAGCTTTGTCTCTCATTCAGTTTCATTATGTACGCTGCAAAGAAAGAAAGAGGAACAGAGAGACTTTTGTGTCTGTGGTCACTGTTTTGTTTCCTTCTTGCGGGTGAACTCTGATGTGAACTATAAGTGTAGGTGTTGGCGACTCGCTGTGTCTAGTGTGTGGTGGGAGGCGCTGACAGGTCTACTGTCAAAATAAAATGTAAAGCAGAATGTGGGCACTCAACCACAGCCCACGATCCTCTGCTCAATATGCAGCACAGACTCATTCCTACTGCTTCTTTACATTGATGAAAAAGTTGTCCTCAGTACGAGGAAATCATCCTTAGAAACTGTATATTCTCAGTCTGTAAGTCAATGCAGTATCTTGTTAAAAGATAGATTAAAGATGAGAAGAGTTCTGATTCTGTCTGTCGCTTTGCCTTGAGATCATTACTATGTTATATAACTAGGTTGAGATGTCTTTTCTTTAAGAGAGATGTGAATCTCATTGCTATCATTTTAACTATAAAGTCTTTACTGCACAATTACCATGCCATAAATGTCTTTTTGTATTTTAATTAAAGAAATATGCTCACATCAGTATTTCGTATTTTATTTTTTAAATATTTGTTAAGCAAGTGTGTGTTAGTTGTAACAAGAGACATTTTAATGTATTTGAGCCCATCTTAAATTCTTGATGGCAGTCAACTGATTAATGACTATTAATTAAGTAATATTTTCCATATAATATTAATATTTTCTTATTTTTCAATTTGTTAATCAAATTATCTACCATTATTGCAACATTTTATGGCTTTTACAGAACTGTATTTTATTTTACATTTTCATTTACATTCATATTGTATTCCATTAGCTGAATCACAATCAGAATGCTTTTTACTTTTTTGTTTGTTATTTTTGTAATTACCTTGATGAAACTGTAAATGAGAGTCACCCCCTCAATGACCTCTCTGATATAAAAAATAGGTTGAATGAATGAATTAATGTACGGTCAGTTTACTTTTCGATAGAGCTGTGACAGAGGAGTGTAATGTGCTCTCTGTATTTGTGTCTTTCAATCATGGTAGCTTACCAGAGTCACTACAATATAATATAAATTATGGACTAGATAAAAATGAAACCTTGCACTCCTCGTCCAGCAGGTCCAGGATGCCCATCTTGGCCTCTATGAGATTGATGCAGGGCTGATTGTCGTAGAAGTCGATCAGAGTCCAGGGGATCTGCTCCTTCATGTACTCCTCCTGCTCCAGCTTGAACACATGCTGCACACACACGTAAGGAGGGAATTAAGCTGAATACATGATAAAACATCATTTCACATATATGTCACAACAATGTGCAATTAATTAGGTGTAACATGTGCTGCTCACCATGTTGAACTGCTGCTGGAGTTTCTCGTTAGCGTAGTTGATACAGAACTGCTCAAAGCTGTTGATCTCAAACGTCTCAAACCTTGAGAGGAGGAACAGGAGAAAATATTTTTGTTGCCTTTGTTTTACATATTTCCTAAAAGTATTTCTTGTGTGTGATTTATGGGACAATCAGAGCAACTTAGTTCACGACTGTATGTAACAATGGTGCTCAATTTAATGTCTATTAACAAATCCAGATAAATGACTGATGATTAGCTGAATGACCTTGAACTTACCCGTAGATGTCGAGGACCCCGATGAAGGAGTGCTGTTTGACGTTGGTGATCAAGGCTTTGTTGACGTGCTCTACAATCCAGTTGAAGAGCTTGGCATAGATATGTTTGGACAGGGCGTCACGGGCGTTGGTGGCCTGCAAGCGGGGCAGGGTCTTGACGTACGTCTCTGTAGCCGTCTTCAGCTTCCTGTGGCACAGCCACTGAGACATGTCCTGGTATGTCACGCCTACCAGCTCGCAAAAAGCCGTCAGGTGGCGATTGTTGGGCTACAGACAAAAAGAGGAGACGCTAATCATCACCAGGAGAAACCCAAAAAGATGCCAGCTATAAAATGTGGATTCGAACAAAACTTTTAAAATGATAATATGTTTGAATACATTTGACATCTTCTTCGCCTCACAAGATGGAGGTTGATGCAATAGGTGAACAAGTCGTCTAAACAGCAAAGCACGTCTTAATATTCCTCTTGGATCTTGTGATGTCCCAACAAAGATTATGTTCATATTTACATCTTGATGTATCAGTGATGCAAATACTGCTGTCGGTGCACCTCTTAAAGATCCACATTGTTAGCAGTGAATAAGATAAATAGGCAAGTGAACGGGAGCACTTGTTTCCGAATAACCTGATATATTAAAGGTTGTCACATTAATGCTAATAGCTATTTTAACCACAGAGAAATTGGCATCATGTCTTTTCAGCACGAAGCTTTTGAAAAGAAGGGACATTAGATCATTTAATTCTAATAACATCACCTTTAGCTTGTATCTAATTCAAAATAGATTTATACATCTTCTTTTATTTTTTATTCATGACTTTGAACTGTATTATTTCTGATTTCGTAACAGCGACTGTTAAGAACAAAAGCCAACAAAGAAATTGTTTTGAGAAAATCTGATCAAACCTAATTAAAAAGCATTAAATCGCTGCATCCCTAAAGAAAAGACAGTTTACCTTAATTCTCAACATGGGTATGCTTGATGAGTGACATGTATTTACATATGCCTTAGTTATTTCCAATTATGGGGTGATAGTGGGGGCTGGTGCAGTTTGTACTGATACACTCAGACATTTGGATTGTTGCCATTCCTCACAAACAAGCATGAGTCATAATGTAGGAGGGCAACTGAACTCAAATGAAGACTAATGTCTTTTTTTCCTTAGACAGATCAGCATTACAGAAAAGAGTCCATGAATACATAACTCTAAACATGTCTAGGAAAAAATATGAAACTCTACAAATATAAAGTTGTGGATATCATGCTATTTGTTTACACATGTTGCTCTGATAATCAGTTTAAATATTATCCTCACAGGAATGACGCTGCTGTCTGAGTCTCTGTCCTTTATCTCCACGTTGCCCAGATGAAGAATAGCAGCCAAAACCTGGAACAGCCCCATCTGATAGGACTCATTAATACCTGCAGAGGAAAAACACACAGACAGACAACTGGTTATTTGTGAGTTGTGACCCCATTTTACCCCACTCATCCTTAATCTTTATTCATATCCTTAAACTATCCCAGAATTCAAGAGGCCAGAAGAATATCCCCACTAAGTGCTTCATCTGATCATTCAACACGTTCAGTTAAAACGATATATCCAGCAGCAGTTTAAGACACATGAGACTGTTGGATTGCAATGCGAACATCCAGAGAGATTTGATATTTATTTATACGTGTGGGTGTCTGTAAGTTACCGAGCAGTGTGAAGGCATTGCGAGTGGTGGAAAGCTCCTTGGTGTCGTCCACGCCGGCGATAACGGGGCTGCGGCCCTGCCTGGTGTACAAGAAGTCGTTTGCGCTGCCTGAGTGGAGAGACAGAGAGGGCGAATATATTAAGAGAACATGCAGGATGTGCAGTGTTACACTATGCAACTTAAGTACAAATGTGCTATCAGAGCTACATGTTCATCATGCAGAACTGCATTGAAATATGTAGCTTATTTATTAAAAAGAAGAGTGAGGAGGAGCTGTCATTGAAAACATCATCAACAAAGGTGGAATCATTCCCAAGCAGTAGCATTGCAAGTAACCATAGCAACATCCTGGTTTGTTATGGTAACGCTGAGCTGTCAATTAAACCAAGCAAACACACCACAGAGGCAAGAAGAAGCTCAAAGTCAGATGTCAGAGGTTTTATAAGCACTTCAAGGTTTCCCAGAAGACAGAAAAAATAACACTGCAGGTTATTTTCCTGCAGTCCGTTATTTACATGCAGGTGGAAATGTTCTTCATTAGCAAATAGGGAATGAGAAATCAAATTCTCAAATCCTGACTCACTCGAAGATAGATAGATCAACTGACTGGCATCATGATATTGCAGATTCTCATAAAATAAGAGAAATCAAGAGCACTTCTGTGTAAGAATGACGTTAGCTCAACTTCACCCACAATTAGCTTCTTTATACACATTTTACACTGAATTAAGGCACTGACACGACTGTGACAACCGCTCCATTTACTGCTGCCAGGAAGTCAGCAGGAGAGGAAAAGACAGCAGCTGTGTGTGTGCGCGCGAGTGTGTGCGTTTGAGAGAGAGAGAGAGAGAGAGAGAGAGAGAGAGAGAGAGAGAGAGAGAGAGAGAGAGAGAGAGAGAGAGAGCCAACTGAGTGGCTGTAAGTGACAGTGCCAGCAGTGTGTGTGTGTGTGTGTGTGTGTCCCATGACTAGGAGGAGCAGGTGCAGGTCCACAGCAGGAGCGCTCTGTATGAGAGCCTGTTCAGCCACTGAGTCAATGAGTTTAATTCGTCTGAACTGATATAAAATCTGGTATCTGGCAGCGCTCTTCAGACGTCTCAATGTACTTTATTTTGTTTGGAGACGTGAAGATTGGAAACATTCTTTAAATACAGTTTCTATTGTGGTTCCTGCTCAGGATCAGTTCCAGTTAACATACAGTTAAAAGTGTTTCTTATTCGGGTAAATCAATCGGGAAAACTGGCAATTAAACTTTAATTATTTTTCTTTTTGGTTGAGCGGATGAGTCACTGAGATGCTAGATCTTCAGTATTTCCAGTTCTCCTGCTGTGAAGGCCACTGCAGCTCACACAGTGCTCTCACAATCAGCTCCTCTGTGTTCACTGCTCATTTTGCTTTAGCTTATGTATTCAATGTGTGCTCGAGGTCAGACATCTCTGCGCTGCAGCTGACTTCACCACACTGAAAAACATGACAGTGTTGAGTTGTTCCTTCTGAGCAGATTTAAAGCTGTGGTGTTTGTAATAGCTTGTTGTGTGAATGTACAGTCAAAGCCAACAGTCTCTCTCTGTGTGTGGATCCATGTACAGGAACATGAGACTTACTCAGCTTCAGGTTCTTGAGCTCAGGTAGATGCGACGATGCACAGAGCTGATAGAAGATGTGATAATTCCTCTCCTCGTCCGCCTGGAAGAAAACACGAGGATCACACAATGAGAGAGGGATGCTACACGTACACATGTGTGTAGGTCAATAAAGATATTTCTCTTCTGATCAAAATGTCTACCCTAAAACTATATAGTGCACCTTTAATTTCTCTAAAGGAGGTTCTGTTTTCACCTGTGTCTGTTTGTTGGCTTGTGTGTTTGTCAACAGATTTCCACAAAACATGGATGGAAAATGGTTCTCGGCCCAGAATAGACCCCATTAACTTTTGGTGTGGATCCAGGAATTTCCCCTCATTTTCTTTAACATTGCAAATAGGGCTTTTTCAGGGAATAATGCACGGATTCTAATAAGAATGTCTGCCATATTTAGTGGCTGGTATGAATGAATGAAGGGACTTTTGAGCCATGGCGGAGGTATTCGCTCTACTGAGTTCAACATAAACTAATGAAGGGAAAATCTGTCTGCATAAATGTGTAATCAGGTTCTTTACATTACACGGCTTAACAGTTTAACATCTGGATGCTTGACTGGAGCAGTTGGTGGGCCTTGCTCGAGGGCGTGTCAACAGATATTCAGTCAGTCAGTCAGATGAGAACATTACATGTTAATAGGCAACAAACACAACACATATGTGGCCCACCTGTCGTGTATTCTCATAATGATAGATCATAAAGTACATGGACATAAATAATACAACTGCCAATAAAACTGTAAAAACTGCACACAGAGAGACGCTTGTCACTGAGAGACATCTGGAGCTACCGATTCAATTCCACTGCAAATACATTACTCCATGTGAAAATGGTGTCTGCAGGAGGCTTCGAAGCAGGAACAAATCTGTTACCTGTGTCCTACATTGGTGCTACTGCACTCACTCACACACACACCTATAAATGGGTGGTACTGGAGCCAAGCATGAGAAGAATGTGAAGAGGGAAGTGATCACGTTTTTTCCGCCAACATCCTCATTCCTCAACAGCACCTTTCTACAAGAGCACTCAAGTATACATGTGTGTGCAGAGTTAAAATACCTATATTTATGATCTTTATCTAGACGCTGCCTTACTGGCTCCACCAGTGAGCAAATACACCCGCTGAATATACAATAAAGTTACATAAGAGGACAAGTAGGTTAACCTCATCTAGGTTGAAAAAAGCATGCAAAGCACAAACATGTGCACTGATTTGGCTTCTCTGAGACTGTGGGCGCTGCGTTAAGAGAGAAAAGGACAAGACAGATAAGGTAAGGGTCATTACTTTGGGAAGAAAGTCTTTGATAAAAAAAGAGGAGGAAGAGGAAAGGAGTGCCAGGTGGTAACTCAGTGTGATGGATGGATTGTTTGGGGTTTACTTTGTTTCCTCCTCCTTTGTCTTTTGTTATTGGTGCATACTTCTTCTGCTCTAAAGGACACCAGGGCCACACTGACGGTTAGTGTGAGATGAGTGTTTTTTATGACTGCTACTGAACAAACTGCTTGTGTGTGTGTGTGTGTGTGTGTGTGTGTGTGTGTGTGTGTGTGTGTGTGTGTGTGTGTGTGACTGCACTTCTTTATACTGGTGAGGAGACCAAACGTGAGGAGCAATGACATATTCAAAAAGTTACAGCAAATAGAAGTTTTGAGCAGGAAGTTGGGATGGGAAGAGTTAAGGTCTTCAATAATCTACATTTTTAAAAATAATTTCACTTTTTTTTGCTTTTGTATGATAGTCATAGTAGAGACAGAGACAATTTATATAGGTATGCATCTCAACTATTTGGCCTTTCTAAGCCTCCCACAAATAGTGACATGACCGAAGTCAGACATTCAGTGAGACATCTCACTCATATTAATTAGAGAACTGTCGTTACACAAGTTTCATTTCTGTATCTCATCTGCCTGTTCAACAGCCAAATTAGATACGTCACAATATAACAAATTACAAGGAACACTATTTGTAAATACATTCATGTGTGCAGCAACACTGGCATCTCAATAAGCCACTGAAGGCTGATGAACTGATTCATGGTCCCAATGTGACGGTAGCTGTGTGTTTAGCTACATTAGTTAAGTCATTTATCATTAAAAATCAGGGAGAAAGTATGTGCATAACACAAATGTAATTCTAGCATAACTTCAATGTAGTTTTACTGTCTTCTTTAAAAGGCTGTTATCTGTTTCCAGATGAACATCATTGATGAACTCAAAATGCACTGTCTCAACCTGTATGTGCTGCATTATGGCTGTAGTACATGATGTATAAATACATCAGTGCTGACTCAGCCAGCAAAAACACCTCCAATGTCAAGGAATGTCAAGGAATAACAAATCACGGTCGATACTTAACAAATTAAATCCTCTTTTGCCTGTAAGGTCGGCGATAGAACTGTGTGTATTCATGTACAACACGTTCAGGACCAAGGACACCTCAGCAGGAGTGAAATATGATATCAGGAAACAGGTAATATGACTGAAGGACACGACAAGGCCAATGTGACTAAAGCTGTGCTTTCAGAAGACTCCACTAAAGCGATAACATTAGTGGTGCCTGATGTGCTGCGTGTCGAGTCCATTCAAGAGTCCAGTTTAGAATAAAATGGCCAATGCGTGCAAGTCAATGAAATATAAGTAAGTAAGTAAGTGCAACAAAACACCTCGTGTGTTCATTCAAACTTAAATGTGCGTTTGTGCTCTCACCTGAAACACCACTCGTGATTTCTCCAGCAGATATGTTCTCATGTTGGCGCCGATGATTCGGTAGCGGTTGTCGAAGCCGATCTCGATGTACTTCCCGAACCGACTGCTGTTGTCATTCCTCGTGGTCTTTGCATTTCCGATGGCCTGGGTGACGTAAAAAAGATAGAAAGATGCAGAGAGATGCAAAATATTGTTGTGAGAGTGATTACATTTACATAGAGCAGATGGTGCAGCGGCACATTTTAATTTAAACACCACTTGGCTTCAAATCGACTGAACACACACGGCAGTTCCAGTTATTGCAGGATACGACAACAGCAGAATGAAAGGGAGTCTTCACTGTGGTTATTGTTTCTATGGTGAGGGAGAAAGTACAAGGAAGCAACAAAGTATCTGTCATCACAGAGAAAATGTGTTTTGGCTCTTGAACATTTTGGAAAATACACTTATTTGCTCTCGTGCCTGGTACCACCGTCATGCCTGTGCAGTGAATATGATGCTAACGTCAGCACCTGGTTGGCTTAGCTGACCACAAAGTCAGGCTGCGAGGGAACAGCGAACCTGGATCGCTCCAAAGGCAACAACATCTATTTAACACCTATTTCTTGGCCAGAAGGAATAAATAAAATCCTGTAGACTTGTTGTTACCAGGAATTCACTGCTCCCACCCAAAAGATAGTCTGGCACATAAAACTGTAGTGAGTCGTTATTGCATTCAGCTTTTGTGCGGTGGATTAACAAAAGAGATACAAGATGCTAATTAGTGAGCTTTAAATGCATTAGTTGGAAGACTTTGTTAGCTTTGTACAGAGACAAAGCCCTCTCCCTCTGTTACTATTTTTATGCTAAGCTAAGTGGTTACTGGTGTTAGCTTCATACATACCAAACAGTCATGTGTACTACGCACCAGAACCCCTTCTACTCTACACACACCTAACAAATCATTAGCATGTTTTAATGAACTGTTCCTCCACAGGCACGTTGTTGGATACGCTGATTGACTTTTCCTGCTGAGCTACTGTAAATCTAAATCCACAGTCAGCAACCTCAGTTCAATATAAATGATTAATCAATGACCGTACGAGGAATTGTCAGTACACGGGTGGGGCCACACACACGCGCACACACACACACACACACACACACACACACACACACACACACACACACCGGCTTGAGCAGAGTTAAATGTGAGCATGGAGGGTTCTTGCTGAGTTAAGGCCAAACACACAGTCTTTCACCGCAGACAAGGAGCCTTTCAGCAGAGCAGGTATTCCAATCTCTGCCTGCATCAGCCAAACACATATAAACACCATGCACAAACACTCTGCTGCTCTCACACATGCAGGTTTTGTAATATCGAACAGGCTGATGCAAACGTCTACTCTGCGCCGAGGCTTAGGGGCTGAAGTGACATCACTGCGACGAAAGAAAGCTCTCTATTCATTCTGCCAGTCTGTCTCTGATTGGCTCGAGGTGAAAGTGGTGGCTGGGAGAGTGATGCTAATAGAGCAGAGACAGGGTGGGGGATGGCAGGAGGTGGAGGACGGGTAGGGAAGGCGGGGTAGTGGCATATGGGCACAGGAGAGCTCTCCAACTCCTGTTCTTATGACTCTACAGGAAGAAATACAAAACACACACACACAGTTAAGGAGGAGAGCTGTGTTATCACAGCAGAGAGCAGCTCGAGGGCCAGAAAGACACAGAGTGTGGCGGAGAAAATGAAGGGGGGGCAGTAAGTAAATGCCAGTGGAGAAGCGAGCGAAACAAGAGGAGAGGAGAAGGACAAACAGCATGACATTCAGCCTGTGTCTTTTACAAATCAACTAAGTGAATATATAGTGGTGTAATTGGGCCAAAGAAACAAGGGTCTATTCACAAACTGCCAGGAAAAATGATGCAAGACTTGCACTTAGAAGAAACATTCACAGTTATGGAACAGAGCTTCATTACACGAGACCCATTACGTGATTTCACAAATTCAGTGCGAAAAAATCTGTAAATCTAGACTGATTCTGCATCTACTGAGTAGAATTATAAATAAATGCTCACAAAAAGCTTTCAGCATGTTGATTACTTGATATCTTAAGAGACAATATTGGAGTATCAGCAGGAAACAGATAAAACTGACAGGTCTTTCTCAGCAGACAGCCTTCACTCCTCACCTCCATGATGGGGTTGGAAGCCAAGACTTTCTCCTCCACGTTGGCCTCGCTGGCAGAGCCGCTGACCGTAGCAAAGTATCTCATGGCGTATTTGGCTGATACCGTCTTTCCTGCTCCGGACTCCCCGCTCACAATGATCGACTGGTTCCTCTCATCCCTGACAAATTAAACAAAAACAAAAAAATATGAGGAAATACATTTATTACTGAGTGTAGTTATAACGCCCAATTATGACCAGTCGAGTCAAGGGAAGCTCAATATTGGCTCTGACTGGCAGTAGGACAATCCTTTAAGTGACACAAACAACACCAGCGTTAGGACATAGAAAGTGTGAGATGCTCTCATCAACGGACATTTTTGAATGCCTTGCAGGTCGAGCAGGTGTTAACACACTGTATAAGCCCCTGTGTGCCTTTACATGCTTTAATATCAAGCAGGCCATCCTCTCATTATCCCAAGAGGGGAGATCAATTCCTGAGGCAACACTGCCTCCTCCTACTGTGCCCTCATCTTTAGTAACAAGTCCCAGATGCTGGTAGGAAAGTTGGCTCTGTTGAAATCATTTCTCCGTTTGCAAAATGGCATATTTCCACCTATGGCTCCAAATTCATCCCAAGCCTGTTGAGCTCTTCTTTCATTTGTTTCTCATACAGTTTTTGGGAGGTTTTCCTTGAGTCACGAACAATTGCTTTTCTTGGATTTTCTGGCCTTTTTTCTTTTTCCTGCCAAGTAATATTCAATATAGATTATAAATATGACTTGCTGTGCAGCCCTACACTGCATGCAAGGGTCTCCCATGTTGAGTGGTGCCAGTGAATGTTGGCTGCCCTGTGTGAGAGAAGGAGGGGCAGCTGATTAAACCTGTGTATATGTGCTTGTTTACTTTCCCCGAGGGGGGGCTGAAGAGATCTACTGGTTTGATCTTGCAGAGAAAAGCAGCATGTGTGTTTGATTAAAAGAGCAAGAAGTAGAGGGAGAGAGAGAAACAGAGAGACCACCACGAGCCTATTTCTGGCTCAGCTTTGACCTACAAACCCTGGAGAGACAGGGAGGGCTGAGCAACAAGGAGTCTAGAACCAAGGCTACTCAGGTAACGCATGCACATACGAACCTGGCCATCTGTTTGTAAGCCTCCTCTGCCACAGCGAAGATATGTGGGTCCATGTCGCCCATGTTCTGACCGCTGTAGGCATTGATGATGTCTGAGCCGTAGATCGGCAGCGTCTCGTACGGGTTGATGGCCACCAGAACGATTCCTACAGAACAAAACACAAAGGCAAAATATGAGATCGCAGGCAGTATTTAACAGGTAACACATGTAGAGGCTTCATTCTTCTTCTGAGAGGGGATGAATATTGTACATAGTGGATATGTATTGTGAATTATTTCTTGTTGTTTATAAAAACAGAGCAGTGCAAGCTGAGGGGGGAAGCAAGACCTTGATGCCGGTGGATACTCCTTTAGTGTTAGCTGTTAGAACGTAGGATTTCAAACCAAAGCACTGCAACTTACAGTCGATTTCTAATTAGATGGTTAAAGTTCGACCTACCGCAGTAAGTGTAGATGAGTTTGGAGTCGACGAAGCGGACTTTGAGGTTGTGCAGCACGGCCGGCTCGTGGAGGTAGCTGAGCGCTGTGAGGTCATTCTCGCCCACCAAGATGTCGGGATTTCGCAGGTAAGGCAGGTTCTTTGTCTTGGGGTCAAGCGTGTGCTCAATGCTCTGGAGTTGAGACAGGAGAGTTAGAACAGAGACAAACAACACTTGATTATTACACGTGAAGTGTAATAATCAGACAAAATGTGTTGGATCAGCGTAAATCTGACTGCGACATGTGTCAAGATTCTAATACTTTGAGATTTGTTTCTCCCAAGGATCATTTATCAAAATGTAAGAACTCATCATCGTCCTAACATACAGGGAGTAAGAAAACTGCAAGTGATGTTGCAGCACTAGGAGTTACAAGAATTAGTTTTGGCTTTTATTTAGTGAAGGTATTATTAATAACCAACTTAATTTTCCTTATATTTCAATAACTATTGCTATTAAATTTGCACTCAACTTTGCTAAAACAGAATCAAGGTGAGCATTTTAAGTTTCAAACAAGCGACAGGGTGTGTAGCCTGTTCGCTAATGATCTTCATTTGTAAAAACTGAAAAAGTCTGATGTTCTTTCATTTGCATCAATTCCATTTAAGATGCCAGCCACTAAGATGCAAGTACTTTCTGTGCCTATGTTAAAAAT
The DNA here is from genome assembly GCA_963678695.2 of Diplodus puntazzo. Classification (NCBI taxonomy): domain Eukaryota; kingdom Metazoa; phylum Chordata; class Actinopteri; order Spariformes; family Sparidae; genus Diplodus; species Diplodus puntazzo. Next base: position 7,964,569 of record OZ023155.1, on the reverse strand, counting down.
TCAAGTAAAATGTTTTGAATTTCTCCTCAGCCATCCTTTCTATGCCAGCAGACCGTGTTTATACTCACCAAATGATGAGACAGAAACATTCCCTTTCTACTGCTAAAGGACAGAAGTGAAAAAAAGTTTCCTCCCCAAACAATAAAGTCTTCCGGTAAAATCCACTGAGACACACTTCCTGATGCACGTCTATAAGATCCTTTACATGTTTGGCTCCTGCGGTTTTCCAGGTCCGGCTGTCTGAGGCTGACTGACAGTTGTGAACCCATCGTTTAAAGAATCAATAGCAGATGTCCCTTTCCCACTGAAAGTATTTATACAGTATTTTATGTTCTCAGAAATGTCATGGAATAGATTACATATTTGCCACGACTTTGGAGCAAAACCAGCAGCCACTTCAATCTGTATTGTTTTGTACTAATCTTGTTTTCAGTTTTGTGTGGAGACTTCCGCTCGTCTGCTTCATGCACATTTTCATTTGCACATTTTCAGAATTTTTTAAATCCCTATTGAAGGGTTCTTTTTGTCTTTCTGAGGCTTGTTTGATTAGTATGTTTAATTCTGTTACTCAGATGTTTGTTAGCAAACAACAGCAGGAATGAAACAGATAATCAGATTGCTTGACTGACTTATCAAGTGTGTTGTTTTGATATTCTTCATCAGATATGTAGTCTAAATAGAATAGAGAGCATTCACAGAGAGAATAACTCCATCAAAGCTGCAACATCATCTTAATGTGTTACTGCATTATATTAAAAGACAATATTGAGTATTATACTCTGCACACTGGTCTGGAAGAGTAGCAAAACCCACAGTGATAGACAGGGTGCAGTATTTTCACAGAATACTGTGCATAAATACCTTATTATGCAATGTAAGGACATGGATTTTGTTGGGTTTTAAGGTGATTTCTTCTTGTCATCTTTGAGAGCTTGATAGATGTTAAAAAAACATTGCGCTTGTGGGTCTGTAAAAGCCCACTGAGATGTGGTGTGTGATATTCAGGTGCACAAATAACCTTGACTACTTAAACAAGTGCTTGACTTCCACCTGGCCTGGACTGACACCAGAAATCTTAATTGAAGATTGTTTAAAAACTGTTTTAAAAACTGCAGCAGATGGGGACTTAAAAAACAGATCAAAACAATTCCTTATCCATGTTAACGCTGTTTTAGATAATGATAGAATTTGAATATTTTGGGTGAACTACTTCTTTAAACAGCCTGAACCAGGAGCATACAGTAACCATCTTGATGCTGCTGGCTACATTTACATATGATGACATAAATAATAAATTACTAGGAACAATATGGCAAATAGTTTTGCCCGCAGCATGTATTCATTAACTGGAGTGCTTGTTGTTGCTTTGAGCTCATGGCTGTTTGGATTCTAGGCTGAGGGATTCAATTAAATGCTATACATTCAAAATGCTCCTTGGGGCATCTTTGCAAGCCGGTCTCGTTTGTGGAGAGTGTTAATGGTAAAACCAATTACTGCTAATGAGAGTCAGCACTGTGGAGTGTCTTTGAGGCAGAGAGGGAAACAAACAGAGCTGAGATGAGACAAAGCATGTTAGAGGTGCTGGGCCTCCTCCCAACACTCCTCTTCTATCCATCCTCACCTTTCCATCCTCCAGCATGAGCTGCAGGGAGGCGTCGCCATTTTTGTAGTCCTTGGTGAGCTCAGCAGACTTCCACACTTCCTCTGCATCGGGGATCCACACCCGAGCACACTGAGAGACAGGGAAACAAAAGACAATGAAAAAATCAGATCAATACTTGTTACTGCACTACAGAAATACAAATCATACAAAGAGCCAGGGTTAGATTTCACATTACCACTCGAAACCCATATTTTTTTAAAGGCGTCAGAACTTAAACTGACAGCAGTAAGTCAATATAAAAGAAACAAACAAACATAATCTTTCAAAAATACATAATTTATTACTATCCCAATATGGTGAACACCCATGTCATCCTGTTTTTCAAGCAGGCTGGAGTCAATACAAGCCCTGCCGTGATCACGACTTTTTGTTTGATGATACATTGTCCCAGAATAATTGCAGCAAATTATATCACTGTAATTTTAAGATAATTTTATGCAACTGAAATAGTGTTGATATAACAGCATAATAAAGCCAGTACAATGGAGTAATGGAAGGCTCCAGGGTGCAACCGTCAGGCGCCAAAAAAAACTGTCAACCGCTGGATGTGATATTCAGCAGGTCACATTAAAGGAAATGTTTAAAATATTTTTTAACATACAAAACAAAAAACACAGCAAATCTACAAATACTTCCACAACTACTGCACATATAGCTAGCATAAAACGCTGAGGCACTGCGCCTAGTAGGGAAAAGTTATTCTGGCATCATAAAATGTTTGTGATGTTCTTGTGTCAACAAACATGCATGTGAACACAACAGGCAACACAGAGGTCAGCAGATACGATTAATATCAGTCAAATCCATCCACAAGTTAAGTTATGCATGATAAGTCGATGATGTTATTATCAAATTATCGTCATTTGGAGATACTATCTATCTGACCGAACTTTGCTGCACAACAGTTTAACTCAAACCCTTTGATAAGTGGGATGAAAGACAGCTTCAATCCTTTCTGCTAATAATTAAAACTGGATGACTTCAGAGGAAACACTGGGCTCTTATGTTTATACAGTCATGAGCAAATGGTTCGTAACGGTCTGCAAATGTTGTGGGACCAGACTGTCAAACTAATAGAAGATGATAACGACTGAAGAAATGTATTGTGGTCAAAAACCTCATTTTAACACACAGACACACACACGCACACAAGCACACGTACACACAGTTCACCATAAAACTGTTTCTTACAAACTTGTGACTGGAGGCAATCAGCTGATCACAGACATGTGGGTAAAACAGTGATGAACACTGGCAGTCACATGGCTGAGGAATCCAGCTCACAAACGTAGACGCATGAACACACACACACACACACACACACACACGCACACACACACACAAAACCGTACTTCTAATGGTTTGCCGGACAACAGGGCAGTGAGCGAAGGACTGAGAGAACCAAATCGTAGACTTAAAAACGTAGGCAGACGAGGCCTACGGTGTGTGAATGTGTGTGTGCGGCCGGCTGGAGTACAGACATCAGTCAGTGGTCAAACAACACTGAAGTTGTTTTTCTGACAGTACCTTTGGCATTACACAAGGAGAAAGACGAGAGTAAATTAAGTTACATAATTAGGGGTTTACGTGGTTCAGCAGTTTGTGTTACGGCAGCGTGCGTCTTATCCACGTCACTTGACTCTTACATGTGTGTTTGTGCTGGATTCATCACCTCGATGGTGTAGAAATACAGAAAAAGGATTACTCTCAAAGGAGACCAGTTAAAATAAACTCCTCATCTTTTTGCCTTTGTTAAAGATTAATCCAGGACACACGAGGACTAAAAGCAAGCCCACATTCACACAATCCCAACACCAATGAGGATTTTTACTCCGCTGAGACCACAACTGAAACGATTATTCAATTAGTTTACAAAATTCTTTAATTCCATCTTCTTAAATGTGAATATTTTCTGGTATCATTCCTCCTCTATGACAGTAAACTAAATATCTTTGGGTTGTGGACGGCTTTGGGAAACACTGATCGACATTTTTCACCATGATCTGACATTTTATAGACTTAATTGAGAAAATAATCTGCAGATTAATCAACAATGATCATTAGCTTTAGCCCTGGCTGATATTCATCTTAATGATACTTTCTTGATGACGACACTGGCTGCTGAAGCACATGACGATGAGCGCTAAGAATCTTACTGACAGAGGGCTTCACAGCTACTTTTGGCTTCGTTACATAAACTGCTGAGAACGATTTCACAGAGTCGAGGGAGAAAGACCTCATTGTAGAAGGACGCAGTGGGAGAGAAACTGGTTAATTCGGTCTGCTGCATCACCACCGATCATCTGAATCATGACATCATGGTCACACACATCCTCGCCCTCCCTCTCTCCGTCTGTCCGTCTCTCGCTCGTTACATTAAGAAGGAGAAATCAAAGAGAAAGTGTTTAGTCATTTTAATTAGCCCACCTACTTCAAACTGAGCACCATCAACAACATATATCATATCTATTTTTCTTTTGTTAATACAGAGCCTGGATGTGCTTCACACTTCCTCTTCACCAAGCCTCCAGGTTGTCCCAGTTTTTTTTTACACTTTGTCTCTCTCTCCAGCCCTGAAGAAGCACCGAACAGCGTGATCAGTGTGGTTAGAAAGTTTGCCATGTGGTTCAGGTTTGCCACTGAGTGACGGTTACAAAAGAAGTGAGGCAATCGGTGAAAGTCAGAGGACAAAGTTAACGGAAACAACACAGCCATGAAATAAAAATGTAACTATATGATGGGAACTATACAGCTGTGAAGTAAATGATAGAAAACAGACAATGCTTTAAAGTGGTGAGGTGTGTGTGGTCATACTGACGGTGTGCAAAGAGTTAGACTGAGCAACACTGGACACTTATGTGGCCGAAACGGTTTCTGACATTGGAAAGGTAAATCTAATCTAATAAATCTAATCTCATAACATAAATAAAAGTCCTTTAAAGTTGGCTATTAAAGAATTGTAACCAATATACAGTTTGTACGATCATCTCATGAAACACTTTAAAGAACAGAAATAGCAGAGTTGTAAGTGCCCTGTTGGACTGCAAATATCTTTGGCATTTCTGTACAGCAATTCTATGTCAATTATCAGCTGGCACTTACGCTGATGTAAATGTGTCTGTGATAAGCAAATACCAGCTGATAAATTGGTGGCTAATGGCTAATTTATCTGTCTGGCTCTACTGTGTACATGTGGTTTTCAGGAAGCGAGATAATGAGAGGCGTGTTGCTCCTGAGCTATATGTGTGAGGTCAAAGAGAGGAATAAGAAACGCATAAAGTGAGATATACAGTGTGTGTGTCTGTCTGTGTGTACAGCAGCTGAAAGGGGGGAGATCTGCACAAACAACCAGCAGGGTCAGACAACACATCACACACTCTCACATCTGTATGACACTCAATTCAAGACAATTTCTGTGTAATAAACTGTGTCAGTAACGCAACTGTCTCAGTAACAATCACATATTATTGGCACACTCAGCCCACTGAGTAGTTTACACACAAGGTTCAGAAATGTTGTCGGAACAACACCTGCCTGCCGAAGCCGACAGATTTATCAGAGCTGCTGCCACATTCGGCTGCAAGGAGTCAATTATAGTTGTTATGTCCATAAAAACAAATGAATGGATCAAAATATCACCCAACGTGTGTCTTTGTTTTCTTGAAACAAAGAATAAAAGTTTCAGGCAAAATTAATCAAAATTGAAAATTAACAACTTGCACATTTTTATCCAATTCAAGAAACCCATTTTGTTGCAGGTGGGTAAGTCACTACAAACCCCTGCAGTGTAGCTGAACACTGCTGAAATCAGCACATCTTTATCTGAAATTGTAGCAGAGTTCTACAGATTTCTAAAGATATGAAATACGTCGGGCTAAACTTGAGAAATATTAGAAAAAGGAGCCACAACACATCAGACAGAATCATGCATCCATGAGGCTGTGGAGTCTTGAATATTTAACTCTGTGTGAAACCCAGACAGCTTCGATGACGAGCTGGAACAAGCTGATAAGAAATAGAAGTGTTACTGTCATTTGGAAAAAAAATGTTTTTGACAAGCTCAAAGCTTGCGGGCAAACTAAATGGAATACACTTTTCTAAGGGGGAAAACATTTACAATTACAGGCAAACAGTTTCTCTGCCTGCCTCTCTTTTATCCCATTTCCAATTCCACCATTTCATCAGTCATTTCACCTTTTTGGTCCCCACAGGAGACCGTCCCATCGGCCAGCCTCCTAGCAACCGAGAGGGAGAGAGGGAGAGAGAGGAGAGAGAGGAGAGAGAGGGAGAGGAGAGAGAGGAGAGAGAGGGAGAGGAGAGAGAGGAGAGAGAGGGAGAGGAGAGAGGAGAGAGGAGAGAGGAGAGAGGGAGAGGAGAGAGAGGAAAGAGAGGAGAGAGAGGGAGAGGAGAGAGAGGAGAGAGAGGGAGAGGAGAGAGAGGAGAGAGAGGGAGAGGAGAGAGGAGAGAGAGGAGAGAGGGAGAGGAGAGAGAGGGAGAGAGGGAGAGGAGAGAGAGGAGAGAGAGGGAGAGGGAGAGGAGGAGGACAGAGGCTAAAAATAGCAACAGCGAGTTTTGAGCAGCATCACACCTCACAGAGGCATCACTGCGCTACTGAGCACACTTCCTGATCCTCATAATCATCACACACAGACACACACACACACAAACACACAAACACACACACACAAACACACATCTGTTAAGCATGTCAGTGGGTGTCAAGCATAATTATCTTGAACACTGAATATGCTGCCTGTCTGCATGTTTTCCCTTCTTTTCTTTCTCTTCACTCTTGGACCAAAACAAAAACACATACAGAGCTGTGTGTGTGTGTGTGTGTCTGTCTGTCTGTCTGTCTGTGTACCTGAGTATGGGACAGACAGGCAGTAATAAAACACGGCTGCAGAGGCTATGAATCAAATTTATAGACCAACAAAGTCCCCTGGGTTCAGAAAACAGGAGAGGTGAAGGACGAGAGCCACCCAGACAGACAGACAGACAGACAGACAGACAGACAGACAGACATTTGCATGCTTCAAGGACATAATCCTCCACAATGAAACACAAGCTGGGGTGTCTGAAATCTGGGAAGAAAAATGTGATGAGTCAGAGTGCAGACTGTCTGCCTCACAGAGCGATGGGTGGATGGATGGATGGATGGATGGATGGATGGATGGATGGATGGATGGAGCCTGTTGTGTTATGAGCGGCAGAGGAAGAGGAGACGGGTGACGGAAAGGGAGCAAAGACGTCAGAGCATCTCTGACATCAGAAATCACATGACTAAGTCTGTCTGCATTGGGCTCGCTCCACAAATGCTGCATGCCTGAGTGAGAGACTGCATTGTGTTTGTAGGTCTGTGTTTTTCTCTTGCTTTCTATGAGATAAACGTGCAAAATGCATGAAGTGTCAAGACAGATAAACATAGCAATAAAACTAATAAAAATCTAGATAACACGAGCGGTTATGGACAATATTATTTTTATATTATCATAGACAGAATTACAACATGGAGAGCAGGCACATGAACAATGCAACACCTTCTTCTACCAGCATCTGAATCCAGCCTGCAAGAGATCATTTCAAATGAATGGTGACATTTTCAATGTATTCAGCGTGATCTCGCCCTGAGCACATGTTTAATTGCTTTTCCTTTACTCCAGGAAAAGGCAGAGGAGATCCAGTCAAGTGACTTCTGATTTGGTTATTACAGTAGATTAAAGGGCAATTGCAGCAATTAAGTACTAGCAAAGTACTAGATTTGAATATGGTTGAGGAATTCATATGAGACACGTTACATAAAGATGGAAGCAGCAGTGGCCAAGACATCCTGACTTTTACACATTTGTTTGGGCCGAGCTCCAAAAACAGTGGTTCCTACATTTCCCATAATGCTGCATTGTCCACAATCCTAGTGTGCAACAGGCAGCATTGGGTGTAAAGAAAAAAAGAAAATCCCTGATGCAATCAAACTGTTTCTGTTTCTCTCCTACTTCTTAAACGGTCAGAAAAGCTCCAAACAACACAACTGATGTGTTTCAACTTGTTGCCTTCATCAGGGTCATCATACTAAAAGGAGCTATTTTTCGGTTAAGTTCGCTGTCTGATCGTTAGCAAAGCAATGCTGTAACATAAGTTACACAAAGTTACTTTCAAAATAAAGCTGGCACCAGGGTGTTTGTAATAAATCTGTAGTGTCCTCACCCAAACTGAGATTAGCGATTAGAGATTTGTTTTTCTCCAGCTTGATGAGGCAGAAGACTTTATACAATACATTCATAGCAAACTGATAGTGTTTAAATGATGCAGTGCCCTTTAATTCTAAGCAGCTAATCGGGCTGAACCTTTGTGATTAAAGATCTGATTTGTAAGTAAATTGATTGCGGAGTCTCATTTCCAACTCCTTTAGACCTTTAAAACTAGTGTTATGAGAATTATTATTCATAGTAACGGCCTCTCATCAACCCTATGACACATCAGAAAGCAGCACATTGACATGTTTTTAATGATTCAATTTCTTTTATATCCAATAATGAAGTAGTTCACACTTTCCCTCACAGTGGCTGCCTGTCAGCAGGTTAGTTCACAGCAGGGAGAGGCTGCTCCTGAAGGTACGAGACTGGGCTGAAGCTAATCCTGGTTTAACTGAGACAAAGGATCAGGACCTGATTAAGCTAACTGAGGGCTCAACACCGGCTAATCTCATTGCAGTCAACTACACCGAGATTTCATTACATTCAGATATAGCTACAAGTTGCCGCTACTGCTCACACGTTGGCTAAAGCTTGTACTCGTCTTAATTCTTCTCCTGAACCAAAGACGTGGAATTATGTAAGCATCCAAAGGGAAGCATTAAGGCAGGAGAGGAACAATGAGTATGGATATGTTTACATTAGCAAAGAAGAGAGATTAAACTGACTAGATCCAAATCTGTGTGAGCACAAAGATGTTTGTAAAGTGGCCAGTCGTGCTGTTACTAAAATCACATTCATTTCAGTTGTAAATCTAAACCCTAATTTTGCTCTTGATCCTGCTGCAGCACATCCGCAAGGACATTAGAGAAAATCTGAGATTTGGAGGACATATAGATCAGTGCAGTGAGAGAGTGTGTGTGTGCACAGTGTATGTGCACATACAGTATGTTTATATGTGTGTGTTGGGGCTGTAGCCATTGTGCCGGGCATCCATCCAGAGTGTTTACAAAGTCAACAGCAGATTAGAGTCATTTCACCTTGCTAATACTGAGCTCTGAGATTTCACTCTTGGACTGGAGACACTCTGGCATGCCATGACTTCTCTGAACCCTCTCAGGGTTTTTCCCCTACTTACACTGACTTATCCTAACTGATGGCTTATCAGGTCACATCCATGAAAATCGTGTCCAGTATGAACTTTTTGGATTTTTGGGATTTCTTTAAGATTTACAAAAGGAGGACTATTAGTTATCTATGCATTCAAAACACACAATATTTTAATTTCTGCCACTTGGAGTCTCACAATCAAAACAAAATATTGTAGTTTGATGTCATCATGAGGTAGTGTGGGATCATGGGAGTTGTTGTCTTCATTGTTTAACAACCACCGTTGCCAATTAAAATCTATCTGATGTGACTTCGGCAATTAACATTTATTTACTCAAGTAAACAACTCAACCAAAAGATATAACATACTTCTAGCGATGTTTAGACAGAAGCTGGAGAGAAGTCTGGTGGTACGGTAGCAGATACTCCTGTATCACTTGCCAGACAGCAGCAAGGTGAACCGGCTGTCTCTTATGTAAGCTACTGCTTCAGTACCCTTTGGGCCTCACCATACTGATATCACTGACGCTCTGATGTTGAACTGTTACATATTATATATTTAAGTCTCACTTGACTAACTTTATTAAACAATGGACAATCTATAACACCAACAAAAACTTCACAACTTCACAATTAGACAGCACTGTTGACAGAACAAAAAAAAGACTGTCCCGAGCCCTCGCTACATCACTGAGACTTCAGGTGAATGAGACAACGCTCCGGTAATCCAGTTGGACCAGTCAAACATTATTCCGTTAAAACATTAATACAAAATGAAATCAGGTCAAATAGACCTCATCATGGTCGACACATGATCCATGTAGCTGAACTCTACTCAAATAAAATGACACACCTCTGCTCTGTTGCAAAAATGTAGGTGGTCCAGTGGGTGAAATAAACTTGTTCTTTCAACTTTAAAGAAGAACGAAAAGAAAGAGATACAAGTGAATGGAGTAGAATCTAGATAAAGCTTTTTTTAACGATACAGTCTGGCAGAGACAAAAATCTAGATGTCTGCAGTGGTGTGCGGACAGTGTTTTGCTCACATATTCTCAGTAAAGCAGTCAATGGAGTTCCAGACTGCAAAGGCCTCGTCACATGATGCCACTCATGTGAGAATCTGCTGTTTTCTGCTCAGCTGGGCAGACGCAGTCTGACGCCAAGATACAAAGATCTTATAGCTGGTGGAGAGTTCGGTTGGAGAGAAATTCTGCTGGTCTCGCTGAACCCAACGGTGTTTCCTAACTGGACTCTTGGCACGACTAGCGTGCCAAGAGTCCAGTTAGGGAGCAGAGATCAGTGTTGCCCACTAAGCTGTGACGCTGCCCTGCACCTAATCACATTAGTCTAGTCCGTGCTGACTCTTAGAGTAGTGTAGTTCACTTCTGTATGCTATGCCAAGGTAGGAGAATCAGTGCACCAATGAGGTTATGCTTCATGTTTACACCAGAAAATGGGCCTGAACAGTTTATACAATTAGGGAAAAGATGCTAAGCCATCCGCCTCTTCAGACATTTTCTTGGTTTTCTAATATGACCCTTCCCTTGCTGCAAAATACAACATGGTACAGTTAACAGGGAAACTTGGGAGCATTTATTACATGGCCTCTAGATCTATAGGACCATTTAAAAAGAGAATATACTGCTTCCCATCTCGGCAAATAGATTGTGTTCTAGCTGACTAGCTAGTCACACAGTCCAATATCTAGCTCGAGACAAACTACTTTCAGTGATTCAATTTTGACAATCTGTACCATGGATTTTGCTTGTATTCAGATACAAAAACTCAGCTGAGGCTAAAATCTGATTTTATGCTACCCTGGAGTTATTACTGCCCTGTTGCTTTCAATGACATACAATTTTACCACAGGAGAAGGGTGTGCCAGTACTGGGGCTCCATGGTGCACATTGGAGATGCAACAAATTCAACAAAAAAACTGAAGAAATCACTTATCAAAGAACCACATACAGCTACACAGAGAAAGGAGCTTCAACAGATCAGACTGTTTCATTTGATGCATCTTCTTTAACCATTTCACAAGATTTTCAACGGATGAATGCTTTAAAAAGCATTAAAAGAAGTTATAGTTAGAGGTAATAAACTTACTTGGACAAACATGTACTCCAACTCCCGATTCATCTTGTCTTTTTATCAAGTCTCTAGCTCATGCTGCGAATCTGCCGGTTTTCTGGATGCCTCCAGCCACACAAGACCAGACCCTAGCTGACTGAGCACTGAGCTCCAGCACTCACTGGTGAATGAAACCTTCCCATTGTGTCCACAGACACAAACAACGTTCAACAAACGTTCCCCAAAGTCCCTCGCCCTGCAGCAGATGACTGGCCGTCCCTGCTGTCTATCAACCACTCGGGCTTCCTTTTTCAATCACATGAGTTTTGAGGCAGACGGGGAGAAAAACAAGACTTTCCCACAAACCACTACACAGCTCCGAAAAACAACTGTGTGACAGGCACATAATGGAAAAATGTAAAACTGAATTTTGTTGCCATTTGCTGGATTAAAGGTGTCTTTTTGTTTTGGAGTAGCCCAATTCATTTACATCCAAACATGAATCAGAATTTGAATTTCTAAATGAACCAAAAGTCTGTGTTATGTAACAATGACACATGTAATTTACTTGAAGACACCCGCTGAAACAAACACAATGTTGAAAGAAGATGCTTAAGGTTCACAACAGATAACTGCACCGTCACACCGAATATGATAGTCAGATTCACAATTTCCGCCATAAACATGCATCTGCCCCTGGTGTGTTTGTCTGCATCGGACAGGACTGCGATGACTACATGCCAGAGCATATACAACATGACTGCGCAATTACTTTAACCAGGTTATCTCAGTAATCTAATGCACATGCTCTCAATTACAGCTAGGGAGAAATAAATAAACCACTGACATTAGATCATGTAAATCTCACCACCAGATGCAGTTGAGGTGTCACCTATAGCACACAAAAAACCACGAGTTTTTGTAAACTATGATGCTAAAATATGAAATGTTAACCAGGTTCAACACCTTTGTTTAGTGCGTTAACATTCTAACATTTGCTAACTTGAACAAAACACAGTGTGAGTGCAGCTGAGGATCATGTGAATGTCAGTAACATAGGAGGTATTTAGTCATAGTCCAATAAAGTATTGGACAAATACTTTTTCTATTTCATTTTTAAAAAAATATTTCTAAAAAAACGTAAAGGTGTAAAAATGGATCACCGAATTTATTAAGTTTAATACTTAAGGAAACTTTTAAATTTTATCAAAATGCATTCCAAAGCTGTTGAACTATCTCACTCAAAACCAAAAATGGCAAAAAAAATGGGGAAAAGAATGATTTAAAAGGTGTTGTAAATTAAATGTAGACCGACACTAAATCACAGAAACCCACTGTTGCTGTGCTCTCTGTGGGTTAAAATAGCAAAGCATGCTGTGCTTTTGAAAACACCCCAACAAATGATGTAACAGCAGGTGTTTTCCTTTCTATCAGCTGCTCGTGACATCGCTGGCTCGCTCACATCAGGAGTGATATGTGACCTTATGTGACCAACATGCTTGAAATTTTCAGCCCTGCTGCTGTTTTCTGACCCATATGATCCAGTCCTGATTCACCCACATCCCTGCACCACATACAGCTGTTACAGCTTAGCACCTAGTCAGTGCGACTAGAACGTTAAGAGGTGGGATGATTAATGAAGAATCACACTGACACAGAGGTGAATCTTTCTTTTGCTACCAGCATTTTACATGTGGAAAAAATACCTTTTGCTGGCAGTTTGGCATATAAATGACAGCACATTAGTTCGTACCACATACTGCAGTAAACACACAGTATACAGTGTATGAATGAGTCCTGCTTTATGAAAAACTATTAGTTTTCATTATCAGTTAGCAAAAAATACGATAACTGTAACAATAACAATGTGAGCATCTACGCTGATCAGTGATAACGCTAAATGGAGGTGATAACTGTCAGTAGCTTTGGAAAATGGATCTTAAGGACCTGTTTCTGCTGTATAATGCACAGAGAAACAAACAAAAAACGCAGAAGAATAAGGGGTTATGAAATCCTTCAAAGATGAGGAGTTAGGAGAATCACACTGTTAACAGACAGTAAGGACTAAACAAACTTCAGAGATCCCATCAGTACCAAACACCATTTTGCAGAATGTCTGAGATAAAATGATGTTTTAAATGTGAAGTTCACAGCTAAACATTTGGTTATATAAGCATTTAATAAGTTGTTTACATAACCAAGATTGACTTACTAGAGCAGGCCATCTGAAAAGTGTTATCTAAAGGCCGTCAATTAGTTTACATAAAAAACGTAGGCAATATTATAAACACTCCTGCAACATTGTTTTGTGGGATAATGTCCCAAAATCAAGTGGATTTATGGCTCTGTAAATTCAAATGGATTTTGATTGGCTGTTGGCTCTGAAAATGATCCCAAAAATATAATTTGCCACTGTCGTTGTGGATGGTGGAGCTGTGGTTTTGACTCCACCAGGCACTCGAGTTAGAATGTTTTTAAACCGACATATTGAGTTACTGTTATCAGCCCTTTACTGCCAGCTCCTCCAGAGGACTGACAGCCGACCATGTCGAGCTCAATTCACAGACAAATCAAGGCTGTCTGAACTGCAGTCAGAGACAACACATCTTTATATGACCATACAAATCGATACCGAGTCTAGTAGCTCTAAAAATAAAGTATATGCACTTGTTGTGTGTTGAATAGCTTTTCCATCTCTGAGTCATCTAATGGAGCATCATCTCACTTCATCCTCCTGCTCTCTGCTCTCAGTTACACAGCGATGTTTCATTCACCTCTGGCTAGGTGAGATCCTGATTTGATTTAGGCTCAAGTAGATGAAACCAACTGAATCAAATCTTTCAAAAAAAAAGCTGATTTGTTTTCCTGATTGATGTTTACACCTGCTTGATTCATACCTTTCCTCCCGCCTACAAAATCTGCCTTCAACTCTGACTCTCTTTATGCTGGCGGTCAGGTCAAACAGGAGCCAAACGTAGACTGGAGCAGAATTTTATGCTGTGTGTGTGTGTGTTTGTGTGTGTGTGTGTGCACGTTAACCAAGCAGCTCAGACCCGCTCAATAAGCGTCTATAAGGCTGACTCATACACACAAAGGGCAGAGTGTTTTCCAGCCCTGTGTTGGAAAAGGAAATCACAGAGAGGGGTTTGACATCAGAGGTTGACTTTTTTAAAAACAGACTGATCCATTCAACGTAGAAGCTAACTTTGTGTTTCCAGGCCACACTGATGCACACAGTTCCCCCTGTGTTCCTTTTTCAATTTAAAAGTCTTTTAAATCAAACAAGATTCTTCTGAAATATAAGACTGACAAATTGATGGATGGCTACAAGCCAAATGCTGCTGGCGGAGGAAACACATTCAGCTGCCTCAGCCAAAATCTACTGACTTTTTGTTCAGAGGCTGGTTGTAATTTCACACCCAGGTGCTCTTCATGCAAAACCCAACACATAATATCATTGCTAAAAGAGAGTAAAAGCAGGAAGCAACCCTTATTTCTCTTAAATTTGAAATGCAACACACTGCATGTCAGACAGATTATGTTTTATGAGGTTTCAAACCCAATTTCATAAATTTGAAAGACAGATTTTCTGTGCCAAAATTTAACGTGTTTCTTGGGAGAATATCCTGAAAATTGAAAGGCATTTTGCAGGAAACTGAACATACAACTAGGACATTTGATTAAGAAAAAATTATAGCACCCAATGAATTCCCAATGAAGTTTATTGTTTCAGTGCACTGATGTAATTTCAGACAATAAAGGTCATTGTGAAATAGGTCAACTGTAAAATATCCTGCCTGCGTCACAAATCTTTGTTAAAATTGTTCACCATATTTAAAGGATCAGTGCAAAAATGTGTATATATTCACCTCTATAGATGTCAGGAGGTTTTTCTCCTGAATATCAGCATTGGCCTAAAAAAACATCTAGTATCACTTGGCTCTCTTGTGTACAGCTCCAATACGTTTCACAGCAAATCAATTAATTGTCAGACTGTAAAAAAATAAATCACAAGTTCCTACAATCTAAGATGATGTCCTCCAATAACATGTTTTGTTGATATAGACAATCAGCACATATTCACATGTAAGAAGCTGGAACCAGTGAGTTCTTTGCTTAAAATTAATCAATAAATTGTTGCCAGTCAATTTTCTGTTGATCAATTCATTAAAAAAAAAAAAATTTTCCAGCACTAAATGTCGCACTTCTGTTTGCATTCTTTCAAGATCAGAGGTCAAAAGAGCAGCGTCCCAGGAGCCAGCACAGTCAAACGTGTCAGCAGAGCGTCCATTTGCTGACACAGGGTTCAAATCTGTGTCACCTGGTTCAGAGACAGTTCTGTGACCATCTGTCCACACCGATCTGAACAACTTCGGACAAATGAGGCTGGAGGAAAATAACGTATATCAACATGAGAGGTACAGCTGATAACGAGGTAACTGAAATCGCATTTCAGAATTAAAACAGGAATTTTAATCACACTCGTCATCACACACACTGTCACGTTTCCCTTCCAACACAACCTTATTCAAGCTTTCAAAGTAGGGGGATGGGTGACTCATTTCTTTCACCCTCCCTCCCTCTCTCTCTCTCTCTCTCTCTCTCTCACACACACACACACACACACTCCACTTTCTTAACATTTGCAATCACAGTAACACAGAGGCAGCAGCATCACTTGTGACCTTGTGAGTCTTGAGTGTACCAGGCCTCCCAGGCTGCAGAGTCACACTGTCTCCAGTGAGCATTTGTGGACATAATAAAAACAACAGTGAGGCTTCAGGGCCTCCACCAGTCCTCACATCCTGGATGCTAAAGGATGCTAAAACTGTCCGGATGCGGATCTCATCGCAGCATCTCTCGGCGGTACCCAGCCTGCAGGACTCGGGCTCACACATCCCAAAACAACCGGCTCTATGAGCCTGAGACACAAACCGACATCGTCACAAAACACCACCACAAGGACATTTAGGTACACAGCTTTGAGCTGAGGCCAAATATTGTTGTTTAAAACGGTATATATCTATTAAAAGAAAAAAAAAAAAAAAAAAGCAGAGCCTCCATGATGGCTGGCACCGCCTTTGCATCATCCCAGCCCCCCTCTAGCCTCCAGATGTCAAACAAGAAGGCCCGGGAGGACAAGATAATCTTGTTTTCGTGAACACACAAGCTGACAAAATGACAACAACAACAAAAAATCGATAACAATGAGGTTGATTTTGAGAAAAAGACGAGTGTTATAAGAGCAGAAAACTGACTCTCCGCAGCATCTTATAGTCAGCTGCACCCATTTCAGCGCTTACATCTATATTTAAACACCCGAACGCCTCCTGCTGCGACTCAAAACAACACGTTTTATCCGCTCTCAGCTTCATTTTCATTCATTTAAAACCAAAACAAGACTTGCTTGTTAAAAAACCACACATTTCTATACAGCGAAGACCGAGCTGTCAGCGTGTTTTTAATGAGAGCACCCAGAATATTTGAGGGTGTTTAGCATGACGCTGAACCTGCGACCCCAACGGTTATTTAGCCGTCATGCTAGCAGGCAGCTACAAACATATGTACACTTGTCTTACCTTTGTGTACAGCTCCGACGCTGCCATGACGGTCACTCGTTATGTCCTTTCTCCAAATCTGGGCTAAAACTCCGGCAGGTCTCCTGGCTGCATGAGACCCGGTGTGTGTTGTCATGAAGCGGAGGAAGAACCGGAGGATGAGGAGGAGGAGGGGGAAATCCTTTTGTCGCTGCGAGGCTTCAAGATGAAGATGTGTCTCTTATCGCCATGATAACCTGGAAAGCTCGGGGCTGCTGCTGCTGCTGCCGCTGCTGCTGCTGAGGTTTCGGCGTCCCACTTTGCATTCTGGGTATGATGGGTGAAATGATTCAGCCAAAACCAGCGGGCTGCGGCCGCGTGGGAAACTGCGCCCCCCGCCGGCCGAGAGACGAAAGCACACCAACAAACAAGAGAAGCTGCTTCTTCTTCTTCTTCTCTGATATACATAAATGTAGGATGAGCACAATGCATTATGGGAGTTAAATAAACTAAACCGCTGCTCAAAAAATTGTCTACTATTATTTTCTAACTTGTGTGACAGTTTTATGTTAATGAGGTCATATTATGCTTATTTTCAGCTTTATCTAAAAAAGAAAACAAAAACCCCACATAAATTTTCCCGTTGCTGCTTGTGCTGATTTTATTGTTTTTGGGTTTTTTTTTCTTTCAAACTCATTTATTGCAAAAAGGGGATTACAGTTCAGATATGACTTACAGAAATATATATGTAATAATGAATGCACATATAAAATACAAACAAGGACAAATAAAACTTTGCCAGGGGAAGCTTATATGTTATCAAAAAGAGAATGTTGACAGTTTTAACCGCCCTTCTGTTGTTGGAGCCAGAAATCAAATTAATATAATGTACAAAGGTACAAAATTAGGGTTTTTTTTTACTGTTGAATTTACATTTATGAATGTGGAACTTTGCCAACAGAATGAATACATTTATAATGAAGTACATATTTTCTTTACTTTGACTTCTATGAAAGCAAAATACCACACTCCCCCACAATAAGGAAAAGTCTTTATAAATATGGTCAATGACAAATCTGCTGAAGTTTTGCCAAAATGTTCCCCCAAGGGCGCCGCCAAATATCCAATCCATACCGGAAGTTCCAACCGGAAGTTGGTTAATCACCAAAATAAAACCAAAATAAAAGCCGCCATTTATCGAATCCATACCGGAAGTCTCAAGCCGAAGTTAGTTAATCACCAAAATAAAAGCTTAACAAACACGTACGTTTACACAATAGACTGTATGGTTTATACTAGGGCTGTCAAAGTTAACGCGTTAACGCAACGTCCTCTTAATGCCGTTATTTTTTTTAACGCGCGATTAACGCTCAGTATATTTTTAAAAAAAAAAAAGCAAAACGCGCATTGTATGATTACGGCCGTCGGCGGCACCCGTAGTCTTGATACAGAGGGTGGCAGAAGAAGAAGAAAGAGAATCAGAAGAAGAAGAAGCAGGGTTGGCGGTTCGTTAAAAACACGCCGGACTGAAAAGCAGCACTCGCTGCAAACTCCTCATCTCTGCTGTCACTCACGGTGGCGGACATTTGTTTCGCCATCGCCCTGATCATTTTGCGGGACACTCTCTCATGGCGTGCCCGTTTGCTGATAACTCATCCCCGCATGTTTATCTCAGGCTCCTCGCTAGCCTTCTTCCTCCCTCCAGCAGGCAGAGAAACGTCTAGCGGCTGCTTCTCCCGAGTTTTCCTCTAAATATATCACGACAGAAAGTTTGAATTTCAAGTCGTACTTTTTATTGTTTTGCTGCACCGGAGCCATGGCGATCATCAGTGTGATACTGACTGACAGAAAGCAGCACACTGCGTGAAAAAGGCGAAGAAGAAAAACGTGCAGTGTCAGTGGACACCACTTGCAAGCCAAACAGACGGCAGATGCAGAGAGCCCTTCGCCCCCCCTCGCCAAAAGCAGACAACCCTGGATTTATTTTCCTGCATGATTTGAAGTGTTGAATAAACGCTGAAAGCGCAAGCATATTTGACCTTTCTTATGTTGTTAAAAGTATTAAGAACATGAAAAAATACATTAAGGTACATTTAGAACAGAAAAAAATGTGCCAAAAAAATTGCGATTAATTTGCGATTAATCGCGAGTTAACTATGGACAAAATGCGATTAATCGCGATTAAAACAATTGATCGTTTGACAGCCCTAGTTTATACATAACATAATTCTATGCATTTTGTGCATTTACATGTTTATGGTAAAGGTATAATTGATTAGTTAATTGTCTCGCCACAACTTTACTCAGAAGTTAGTTAGAATTGTATTATTCTGCAAAATAATATAAATAAATCTGAACTTTGAATAAATCCAGATTCAAAATCTTCATTTCATTTGCTGAAATATTACAGTCAAAAATCGACGACACTTGTGCTGAGGTGCCCTAATTACCTGAACTCACCCAATTACAATATTAAAGTAAAGTAACTTGATTACATTCTGTTAGTATTGGAATAATAACAAATAAAGACCAGAGAAATGAAATGTCAATAAAAAAGTGACAATTTTTAATCATATTATCAATTATTTATTTGTGTTGTTCTAATAATATTTGTTTTATTTCAAGTTTAGCCTCTTTTGACAAAACAGCTTGAGAAATCACAGGAAACAGGATGCAGTCAAACACCCTGAGCCAGGAGTTGAACCATTCTGAGGCAAAACCTCCATATTTGGGATACCTGCTATACCAACTGAGCTATTGGTCTCTGTGGATTTATCAGCATAAACCAGGTCAAATAAGTCCCGCCCACAGATTTTCTGGCGAATCCAGGTGGTGCGCGCCAAAAGGGGCGTGTTCCCGCGTGAAGTTACTGCATTTCCCTCCAAAACTAAAGATGTGTATAATAAGGCTGATAGAAAGTCACTCTGGTCGGAGCGGCTCTTCTCTGAGGACACGAACACGGTGAGTAAACTGTTCTGTATGATTCTGCTTTATGTGCTCAGTTACCTGCTCAGTACTGGTGTGTTCATGTCTGTGTGGGGAGCTGTACAGATCAGTTATTACCTCCAGATCTCAGGTAATCAGCCCAGGTGATGTTCCTTCATATATCAGAGCTCCACATACTAACTACCTTCATGTTGTCTGCGGGTTAAAATGGAGCCAGCCTCCCATGTCGGTGAGATTTGTGTTTTCCTCAAATGTTTCTGAAATAACTCTGAACAGAAGCTGAAGAGGTCTCATTTGATTGTTAAGTGTTGAGGTAAATTCGGCTGGAACATAATCCTTTAATTACATCTAATTAAATCGGCACGGATGTTATGTTTTTCTCCGTGCACCAAACTCCATTATGATTTTTGTCGTTTTATCTCTGCCTGTTTATTACATGAATAATGCGCAGTTAATTAAACGGTGGTCAGTCTCTCAAAACAAGTTGTGAGTCTGGGTAAAGTCGGCATGAAACTTCTTTGAAATGTATGTATTCTTTAGAAAGCTGGTTAGCTAACGTTTGCAGGTCAGTTTCAGTGAGTGGTTATGTTATGCTATGTTAGCTAGCTGACTTTAAAGTTGTTGCAGATGCACTGCACGGTTTGGAAACACGTTAGCAGCGGCTCAGCTGCCTTTATTAACGGGTCAGGACACATTAACTGGGTACTGACAGTATACGAGCTTATAAAGAAGTCTGGGTCATTTAATCGTCGTGTTTGTACAGACAGGTTTGTATGTTAGCTAACGTGTGTGTCTGTGGGAGAGCGTTAGCATGACGCCACGTGCTGTGTAATGTTAGCTTGTTAATACTAGCATCATTACAGCTGAATATCTGAGTACAGCACAGTTAGCTAACAGGCTCCGTGTTGTGTTAGTAATGTCTCAGTGTGTTAGTATGGCAGCATCTAGAAGTTCATTCTGAGCAGCTAAAGTAGTTTAACACACAATATGCAGCCTCAGTGTAGCTGCACAGAATGTATTCAGTGTGTTTGTCTCAGTTCTGGTTTAATATGTTATTTAAATCACTGCACTGACTCCCTGTGTGTCAAAAGATAGACTTTAAAATCATATTACTCATGTGTAAAGCACTAAATGTTGTCAGGATTTAATACATTTGGTTTACCTTTAAGACACATATTTATTGAATTAGATTATAGTAGATTTTACAGTGCAGAGTGATGTGAGTTTTCTGGAGTGATGTCATGCACATGGTTACAGACTGCTATATCATTCTTTAGTATGAAATTATAATCCTGTAAGAAATCCTCTTTTTACTTGATGTGTCTGTAATCTAATTACATCTTCTTTTGTCGTGTTTATATATATGTGTGTATGTATATATATATATATATATATATATATATATATATGATATATATATATATATATCACACACACACATACACATACATACACATACATACACATACATACACACAGAGACACATATGCCTGCAGTCATCATGTTATATTAAAGTACCTCCTCCTCTCTCCAGGTGAACAGTGGGACTTGTCTTCACCTTCAGGTGGAACAGCTCTGACCTGTAAAGTGGTCAGACCCGGAGACGAGAGACACCTGGTCCAACAAGGTCAGTGCTAAAACAGATGCAAAAATTAAAGGCAGAAAGTGTGAGATTTGTCAGTTGTGGTTCAATAATACTCTAAGATCAGTAAATGATTCTAGAGGATCGTCGAGTCTCATTCACAGGTCGTTGAACACCAACAGTTTGGGTTGGCAGAAGCCATGTCAGTGTCACTGTTGGGACACTAGTCGCTCTCCCTCTTTTTCTGTTTGTCTTTTAAAAAGGCAAACAAATTTGCAAACAAGTGATGTAAAAGTAGTATTTTAAATGGATTTTGCTAAGTGCTATATTTTTGGCAACTGGCCTTGTTTCAGTTCAACATGTTAAATGGGTTTTATTTACTGAGAGGAAATATAAACAGTATGTCTTAAACGCCTGCATTTATTTGATCTCATTTACATATAATATAAATGATATAATCATATTTTATTCAACATGTATATCTCCAAAGTTTAGCCACAACATTAAAACAACTGACTAGTGAAATGAGCATTGATCATCTGTTCCATTCCGATGTTCCGTTGGGAAACTTTCAATTCTGTCATTTCTGTGGAGCCTCTTTGACAAACACCACCCACCCAAACACCGTTCAGACCAACTGCAACCCCTCATGGCAAAGAACCCAAGGTGTCAAACTGGCCTCCACATTCTCCAGATCCCAATCCAGTTGAGAATCTATGGGATGCGTCAGAACCAACTCCTATCCACGTTGGGGCCCCAGTGGATCGTTCATGGCTCAGACTGCATCCAGTGGAAGCTCAGTTGGATTGAGATCTGGGGAATCTGGAGGCCAGGTTGACACCTTGAGCTCTTTCCCACTTTCCTCGGGTCGTTCCTGAGCAGTTTTTGCAGCGTTGCAGGCGCGTTGTCCTGCTGGGGGGGCACTGCCATCAAGGAGTGCTGCTGCCATGAGAGGGTGTACTTGGTCTGCAGCTGTGTTTGGGTGACTGCTGTTTGTCAAAGAGACATCCACATGAATGCTAGGACTCATGGTTTCACAGCCGAACATGGCATTGGAACACAATGATCCATGTTATTTATTTCCGCTGTCACTGGTTCTAATGTTGACGCTCTCAGTGTAGACACATGTTGAATGCTTTTTACAGATACACTCAAAACCTCCCCAAAAAGACAAAAAATCTTCACAATGACATACAAAATAAATATAAAAACTCCACAAAACTTCACAAATACACAAAAAACTCACATAAATATACACAAAACCTCCACAATGACACAAAAAACCTCAACAATGATACAAAAACATCATGTTTGATCAGCGAATATTTAATATTGATAACTAACATCTGGAAATAATAATAATAATAATAACAGTAACAACTATATGATAATCATATAGTTAAAAATCAATTTATGCAAAATATGAAAAGTATTTAACATGTATATCTTCACTGTTCCGCCGAAACATTAAAACAACTGACTAGTGAAAGAAGGCATTGATCATCTTGTTACAATCAAATGTTCTGCTGGGAAACTTTCAGTTCTTTCATTCCTGTGTACCCTCTTTGACAAACACCACCCACCCAAACACCGTTCAGACCGACTGCAACCCCTCATGGCAAAGAACCCAAGGTGTCAAACTGGCCTCCTCATTCTCCAGATCCCAATCCAGTTGAGCATCTATGGGATGAGTCAGAACCAACTCCCATCCATGTGGGGCCCCCGTGGATCGTTCTTGGCTCAGACTGCATCCAGTGGAAGCTCAGTTGGATTGAGATGTGGGGAATCTGGAGGCCAGGTTGACACCTTGAGCTCTTTCCTACTTTCCTCGGGTCGTTCCTGAGCAGTTTTTGCAGCGTTACAGGCGTGTTGTCCTGCTGGGGGGGGCACTGCCATCAAGGAGTGCTGCTGCCATGAGGCGGTGTACTCGGTCTGCAGCTGTGTTTGGGTGACTGCTGTTTGTCAAAGAAGCGTCCACATGAATGCGAGGACTCATGGTTTCACAGCCGAACATGGCATTGGAACACAATGATCCATGTTATTTATTTCACCTGTCACTGGTTCTAATGTTGACACTCTCAGTGTCTACACATGTTAAATGCTTTTTACAGATGCACTCAAAACCTCCAAAATGCAGGACACTGACTTGTCTCACTTTTCCTCTCTAAGGTCTCAACTTTCTGCTTTTAATGCTGATTAACTTAATCTATAATAATACATCATGTTTGATCAGCAAATACTTAATATTCATAATAAGAATCTGAAAATAATAATAATAATAATAACACTAATAATAATAATACAAAATAATAATGATAATAATAATAATAATAATAATAATAATAATAATAATAATTTAGTTAAAAATTCAATTTCTACAAAATATGAAAAGAATTCAACATGTATATCTTCACTGTTCAGCCGAAACATTAAAACAACTGACAAGTGAAATGAGCATTGATCATCTTGTTACAAACAAATGTTCTTCTGGGAAACTTTCAGTTCTGTCATTTCTATGGAGCCTCTTTGACAAACACCACCCACCCAAACACAGTTCAGATCAACTACACCCCCTCATGGCAAAGAACCAAAGGTGTCAAACTGGCCTCCTCATTCTCCAGATCCCAATCCAGTTGAGCATCTGTTGGATGCGTCAGAACCAAATTCCATCCATGTGGGGCCCCCGTGGATCGTTCTTGGCTCAGACTGCATCCAGTGGAAGCTCAGTTGGATTGAGATGTGGGCAATCTGGAGGCCAGGTTGACACCTTGAGCTCTTTCCCACTTTCCTTGGGTCATTCCTGAGCAGTTATTGCAGCGTTGCAGGCGCATTGTCCTGCTGGGGGGGCACTGCAATCAAGGAGTGCTGCTGCCATGAGGGGGTGTACTCGGTCTGCAGCTGTGTTTGGGTGACTGCTGTTTGTCAAAGAGACATACACATGAATGCTAGGACTCATGGTTTCACAGCCGAACATGGCATTGGAACACAATGATCATGTAATTTATTTCACCT
Source organism: Diplodus puntazzo (assembly GCA_963678695.2). Lineage (NCBI taxonomy): Eukaryota > Metazoa > Chordata > Actinopteri > Spariformes > Sparidae > Diplodus > Diplodus puntazzo. The sequence goes on along the minus strand of OZ023155.1, from coordinate 7,940,457 downwards.
GCCACTGGTTCTAATGTTGACGCTCTCAGTGTAGACACATGTTGAATGCTTTTTACAGATACACTCAAAACCTCCCCAAAAAGACAAAAAATCTTCACAATGACATACAAAATAAATATAAAAACTCCACAAAACTTCACAAATACACAAAAAACTCACATAAATATACACAAAACCTCCACAATGACACAAAAAACCTCAACAATGATACAAAAACATCATGTTTGATCAGCGAATATTTAATATTGATAACTAACATCTGGAAATAATAATAATAATAATAACAGTAACAACTATATGATAATCATATAGTTAAAAATCAATTTATGCAAAATATGAAAAGTATTTAACATGTATATCTTCACTGTTCCGCCGAAACATTAAAACAACTGACTAGTGAAAGAAGGCATTGATCATCTTGTTACAATCAAATGTTCTGCTGGGAAACTTTCAGTTCTTTCATTCCTGTGTACCCTCTTTGACAAACACCACCCACCCAAACACCGTTCAGACCGACTGCAACCCCTCATGGCAAAGAACCCAAGGTGTCAAACTGGCCTCCTCATTCTCCAGATCCCAATCCAGTTGAGCATCTATGGGATGAGTCAGAACCAACTCCCATCCATGTGGGGCCCCCATGGATCATTCTTGGCTCAGACTGCATCCAGTGGAAGCTCAGTTGGATTGAGATCTGGGGAATCTGGAGGCCAGGTTGACACCTTGAGCTCTTTCCCACGTTCCTCGGGTCGTTCCTGAGCAGTTTTTGCAGCGTTGCAGGCGCATTGTCCTGCTGGGGGGGCACTGCCATCAAGGAGTGCTGCTGCCATGAGGGGGTGTACTCGGTCTGCAGCTGTGTTTGGGTGACTGCTGTTTGTCAAAGAGACATCCACATGAATGCTAGGACTCATGGTTTCACAGCCGAACATGGCATTGGAACACAATGATCCATGTTATTTATTTCCCCTGTCACTGGTTCTAATGTTGGTGCTCTCAGTATATACACATGTTAAATGCTTTTTACAGATACACTCAAAACCTCCCTAAAAAAGACTGAAAAATCTTCACAATGACACACAAAATAACCATAAATACACACAAAACCCCACAAAACTTCACAGATTAACTAAAAACTACCATAAATACTCACAAAACCTCCACAATAACACAAAACCTCCTAAATAACACAAAAACCCTCCACAACACACAAAACCTCCACAAATACACAAAACCTCCACAACACACAAAACCTCCACAATAACACAAACACCTTCCACAATAACACAAACACCTTCCACAACACAAAACCCTCCACAATAACACACAACCTCCACAATAACACAAAACCCTCCAAAATAACACAAAACCTCCTAAATAACACAAAAACCCTCCACAATAACACACAAAACCTCCACAATGACACAAAAAAACTCCACAATGACACAAAAACCCTCCATAATAACACAAAACCTCCACAATAACACACAAAACCTCAACAAATACACACATAACCACCACAATGACACAAAAACCCTCCACAAATACAAGCAAAACCTCCATAATGACACACTTAATCTCTACAACCTCCACAAATTCACAAAAAACATACACAAATAGACACAAAACCTGCACAAAGAGGCGTGAAACTACCACTGCTCTTATTTCTCATCTTGCAGGTGACGGACGGTTGAAAGGACGAATCACCTCAACGCCACAGGAGCCTGAAGTGAAATTTGTGAGTATCTTTCACCTGTACTTTTTGAGGGGGATCAAACATGGCTGATGTATCTGCAGAGTGCTGATGGTCACTGTTGGTTTCTCCAGAACGAGAGCAGCCAGGAGCTGAAAGTGTGGGCAGAGGAACCGGCTGCTGAGGACCAGTTTCCTGTCATCAAGTTTTGTGGACCGACACGTTGTCTGGTCGGTGCTCGGCCCAGGACAGGAAGGCTCTGCAGCGGGTGATCCATCCATCCACAGAGCATCAGTGACAGAGGAGAGGTGAGGTATCTGCTCAGAGCTCAGAGAATACTGAAAAGACTAACAGAACCAGAAGTAACCGCTGACATGGCTTCTGTCCTCAGACTATGGGACTCCAGAACATCCTCAACAAATAGACTGCATTGGTTTCTGTCCGTCTGTGATGTAGCATTAAATGAGTCAAACTCATTTTACAAGCCTGGTGTTGTCAAATGTTTTCTATCAGATCAGTAGGAAGTGTTGTGCTGCTCGCAAACAGACTCACACTGTCAAGCACAAATGGCACCACCGACCCTCAGAAGCTGCCATGTTCAATTCCAGCCTAAATAGGGCTTTATAAAATCTGTTTAATTTTCCCCAAATTCCTTTTTTTTTCCATTCAGACTGTTTAGAATTCCGTTTTTTCCATTTTAATTTTTGGGAATCCCATTTTCTTTACCTGTGACTCTTATTTTAATACTAAAAACAGTTTTAATGTAAATGACTGTAATGTACACAAATTAAATAGAAAGTATAGATTATTATTGATGAAAGAAGAAAAAACATTAGTTTGCACATGTAGTTTTAAATGTCCCTTTCATTTTTTGATGTAATTAAAATAATAATAATAATAAAATATGTTGTGGGTCCAT